>CAXIVR010000001.1:120569681-121769681 GCA_964035755.1 Teleogryllus oceanicus | reverse complement strand
ACAAGATTTATTTCAATAAGAGCAGCTTTCGATGGCTTAGCCATCATCATCAGTTTTCTTCATCATCATCATCATCATCAGTTCAATTATGTAAATGTCAACTACAACTCACCGCTAAACCAATATGGAACATTTTATCCAATTTTTATTACACGTTTATAGCACACTTGCAAAAATAGTGCAAAACAAACTTATTCCGTTAGGAGTGCTTCTAAGATAGCAACGTAAAGGATCTACTTATCTTTCGTATGCGTATCGGGAAGTTATTTATGGACTTGATACGAGAAAGTCTTCATAAAAAGTACATTTTGGAGCTCATCGAGTGCACTGATGCATCAAGAAAACCCAAAGTTAGCTTCTGCGTTATTAATCGAGTAATTTACTTAAATTAATGGATTTAAACACGAAGTTTAAAAAACGTAAAAAAGTTTTGAAACACTTGCATGCCGAATTTTAACTCAGACTGGAGTTCGAACGGAAGAGAAGTAGGGAGATGGTAGAGAGACATGATTGACAGACACGCTGGTTTCCTTATAAGTATTTACTGGGAAGAAGCTACCTAGAGAGGAGTCTCAAGAATGAACTGATGTTATTGCAGTGCCTCTGACCGGGAGGCTCCAGGGTTAGAGTCCCGACGGTGGCAGGATTTTCCACACTAGCTAGACAGCTAAGTTGAATTCAGCGCCTGTCAGGAGGACAATCCTAGCGATCGGCTGCTCTGATCGGTAGTTTTCTATGGTTTCTCCGATCAATACCAGGCGAATGCTGATGCAGTACCCTAACAGACGGGCCACGGACAGCACGCAATCTGTCCTACCTCTTCCTAGTTCATCTCTCACTTAAACACACTTACACTAACATGCACTACATTACTACGTATGCTGGGAGACCGGTCAGGAGCTTAGAGGCTTCCTGGCTGAGGCGGTGCCCCGGTGGTGGGAGATACTTGGTATGGGGAAAATCCCACTTGCCGACGGTAGGTAGGCGCCGGATCTTACTATCTAGCGAGGAAGATCATCGCCACCTCCCGAGAAAAGTCACGCAGTACACTTACGGGACCTTGGCAGTTGACGCGCCCGAAATCGCTAATCTATCAGTCAAAGAAGCTCGAGATATGGATCACTCCGGAGTTAGCGAATACTGAACACTGATTTTCTACGTATATCTCGATTAAAAGAGGAAGTCCTTTCAAGATCACGTGCTGGCAGGGGTACTATCATCCAAACGCGAACTTCGTTACGACTTAAATTTTTAATACTGAAGCCCTCGATTGAATGACAGTGTCTCCCTCTTTAGATCTCGTCACCTTAAAAGGACTTACTGTTTTAATCCGCCTGAGATATGGCATAATATTCTGGGGAAATACATCTTATAGCTCCCAGACTTTTAGATTACAAAAACGAATTGTACGAATAATAACCAAATCCCACCCACGTGATTCATGTAAGCCTCTCTTCATTAATCTAGAATTCTACCATTACCGTGTCTTTTATTTACGAATCAGTGGTTTTGTAAAAATGACTTGCTCAAGGGCAGGAATATTTTTCAGAAAATGCAGAAGTCTATTACTATAACACTCGACGTAGAAATCATATTCATCAGGGGGCAGTATCAACAGCTCATTACAAAAAATTCACATACAATACATGTACATTATTTTACAACACTTTGCCAGATGACATTAAACGATTAAATTCAATAGAAAAGTTTAAATCCCAAGTGAAATCGTTTCTGCTGCATAACTGTTTCTATACAATTAGAGACTATACTGAGCATAACAAGAAAAGTAACATTAATTTTAACAATGATACATAATGCATTATTTACCATTTGGACTGTATAAATGAGTATAAACAACCTGTAACAACTATTGTACTACAGCTTCCGGGTCAATGACCCCCATCTCGATCAGGTTTTCGTCCAGTTTCCCTGATCCATTGAGCAAATGCTGAGATGGCCCCTTGTTTTGCTTCTGGACATAAATGTAACTTCATTTTCTGTGCACGTCTTCTAGAATTCAGTGGGAAATACAATTATTCAAATTATCGTTTCCATGTTGTCGCGGCAGGAAGTAATAAGAGCCAAAATTTATTGCTTATTTATCTTTGACAATATATTTTATTACATGGGAGTTTTTTGTTTTTTCTCCTTTCAAAATTCAAAATTTTTGCTTATTTATCCTTGAAAATAGATTTTATTACATGGGAGTTTTTGTTTTTTTCTCCTTTCAAAATTTCAAAACTCAAAATTTAAGTAGTATTTGATCACAGAATTTTGAAAATGTGCACACAATTCACTTTTCCCCATAGCACGTCATACGCAGTTTTTAACTGTTTTTCTGACGTAAAATAAATAAATAAATAAAATAATCGAATTATAATCCGTAGCTCTTCGTTTTCTCTTTGCTTCAATACTCAAGTTTCTATGACACATTCTCGAACGAGTTGCAGTGGCAATATATATTTTCTTAACTTTTATACCATCAAACATTTTAACATTCTTATAACATCTTTAAAATATATAAATTATATCTGTGACAATAATAAGCCTAAAAGGAAATGTTTGTTCCTCGTCGTTGGATCGATTTGAGTGAGAGTAAAATTGGAATAAATTGCCACAGAAAAAACGATTTTCAACCATATCTTCAAAAACGAGTCTCAAGATTTCTCAAGGTATTCTTCAGTTAGATCAATTCAGACATGAACATGTAACAAATGTAAGGTATAATTCTCTTAATAGAGGTCCCAAAAAATTTCGCTTTCTTATTTTTCGAAATGGCCTGTTCTGAAGCGAATTATACGCCTTGAAGTTCTCTAACGTCCAGAGCTGTAATTTTCATCAGCTTTACATTTGTGATCGTTAGATGTAAAACCGGTAAAAGTCTTCACGATAACTAAGACGTTCCCCTCGATTTCTTCGTTAGTTCAATCAATCCAAAGGCACATGGTACACATGGTACATTTAAATGGTAATAAACTTCTACCAGAAAATCTACATACCTTTCTTTAACTATATAGTGTGACCTTAATGTAGAGCAACAAGTGCAACTTCGCCTACGCACAGTCCTAAAATGTTTCTAAGTGCTAAATATCTGAGAGACGAAAAAAGTTGCACACAACAGAAGGGATTTGGAGGCCCTGCATCAACGGGACAGCACCACGAAAAAGCACCAGGAAGTTTTCAATGCTAGAAGATTAATGGAAGTTCGAACAACGGATTAATTTCGTCGCCCGTCTCATCACACACTTAAAAATATTTAAAAGAGAACAGTGCTCTTTCATTCAATATATCTTGACAGGTGCGAAAAGAATTTCAGATTTCATTTTGTGGGGATATTGGAAATCATGATACAGAAGAATTTTTTGAAATATACGAAGTGTCCGTGGTATTAATAACATGGTACATTATAAAGTGAATTAAAGAAGAATTAAATAAGATTTATTTCTTCAACTACTTTAGAACACCAGTCAACCATTGTTAGCAAATATTTATGCTGATACGTCGGAAAACTTGAAGCAATTGATTACAAACGTATGAATGAATTTTCTGTATTGATTTATTCTATTAGTATTAAATCAAAAGACGATTTTGAAGCCTGTCTTCAAAACTAGCGTGTTTAAATTTATACCTCATTTAATATGATATATATATATATATATATATATATATATATATATATATATATATATATATATATATCCTTTGATGTTTTTCTTCACTAAATGAAAAGAAATTGCGCTGAAATACAAAACTGGGTGTGATATTCTCGTATTCTTATCTGCCAATGAATTGTCGAGGAAACTAAACAGTCGTTCTTAAAATATTGTTTGCATCTCCGGACTAAAAAAAAATTCTCTATATTTGCTGTGTTCTTGAAAGAGCTTACTTACCCAGAATGGCAAAAAATACTAGGGGATTTAAGATCCTAAAAGTGAATTAGAATTTAGAGGCTAAAAATGGGAGAAGAGTTCTTAGATGACTTAGACCTAAACCAGGTAAGAATCATTTTCAAAAATGTCAAGCATTATTTTTGAAAAAAAATTCTCCTATAATATTGATAATAGAGATTTATTCTATGTGAAAACTGTTTTTCAAAATTAGATCTTGAAGTAATAATGTAATAGTCCTGAAGTTTCAAAAATTGCACATGCAAAGGTACAAATTTATTTTTAAAGCATCGAGGAGATAGTGTTAACGTGAATCTGGTGGTGCAGAGTTAGAGCTAAAAGCATGATTAACCTAAGAGCCTAAGTTCGAATTCCAGCGTGGAAGACACTTTGATGTTCGGAAACACTTTTGCAGGTTCAAGTAGTAATATAATTTTGCATAGCTTCGACCAATAATTTAAGAAACTATGTGCTGTTGTAGCATCCTTAGTTATTAATGTATAAACTTTTATAATAATCTAACATAAACGCTTTTTTATTTATCTAAAGTAAAAATGTGGAGGTATTTAGTTGCAGTTTCTGAATGTATTGAACTGTATAGTTTTCAGGTGTAATTACCAGACATTTACGAAGTATAATTTTAAAAAATATTGTGATTTGAATATTAGGTATGTTTGTCCACTCTCAACCACATATTTGATACTGGACTCCCAAAACTGTCATTACGTTGCTGTCATAACTAACGATTAGGTGATTGCATCGCATTTTTTTTTATCGATGACATACATTTCGGGTAAAATACTTTTATAAATGTTTCGGAGAGGAAACTAAATCTTTCCATTGTCATTTCTGAAAGTTCATTTCTTCACACCCGACATCATTCTACACGACGCTTGAGCGGTAGCTTCAAATCGCGGTTTAGTAACATAAAAGTAAGAAATGATATTTAATGTTGCAAACAATGGTTTATACTTCCAATTTTACTTCATTTCATTTATATTTTCAAAGAACAGCAAAATTTGTTTGCGACGTATGGTGACAAGTAAAATCACCACTCATTCCCTTAATCTCTAGAATCATTTTCCAACCTTTTAACCATAAACAGTAGAATGCTAAATTAAAGTATCAACAAAGCGAGGTAAGTAACATTTGAACTCTCGAGTTATAGAAAACATTTGCATCAGTAAACGAACTACAGATTTAATTTTTTAGTATTTTTAACAAACACCCCCGGCTCTACTCATACCACAACTAACAAAAGAAGAGCTTAACAGATCTTAGTGCGCATAGTGACGCTACAATTATGTCCACAATGAAAACAAGGGGCAATCTTAGTATTAGCTCAGTGGCTCACGGAAACTGGACGAAAACCTGATTGAGACCGGGTGCTTCTTCCACATACGCCATTTGGTAGTAGTTACTGCCCATTCACAAGTATAAATCATATTAAATCAAATCGCAAAAGTTCAAAAACACATCTATTTTTTCAGGGCTGCAGGTACTATTTAAGGAAATTCTGATCATTGAAGAAGCGAGTAAGCATGTCTCGGAATAAGTGTTATACATTTCTAAAACATGTAGATGGGTAAAAAATTATCACTTTTTGCGAATTAATAAGTAATGTGACATTTTATATAAAAGATTTACGAATGTGACATTGTCCCCTGATTGATAGACAAATTTTTAAGCACAGGCGTTTGGCAGGTCACATTCTGCCGCTTTCAAAAATATTTCATGATCCTGCCGATCTCTTGTGCATACAGGTGTGCATAATATTCAGGGTAAATGGCATATGTGCAATTCTCTTACATTTCATTTCCTACCACAGATTTATAGTCAAAAGTTATTATTTCCGAACCCTCCTAATAGTCCTAAAAGTTTGTAACGTTCATTCTGAGATATTCTGTATATAGGCATTCACTCACAAAATAACTCACTTTCTTCCAAGAATATTTAGTTCGAAAGAATATCGCCGTTGGTTCAGAAAGTTTTGGCTCTATATCCTCGTTATTTTGCCTATGAAATCTAGACGGTAACATCGATGGCTGAGAACCAGACAATTTTACTAAGACAATTTTACTAAATTTTTCAGGAGACCCATTAATTTTTTTATGTAGTGGGTAAGTATGGAATGGGTTAGTACGGAATGAGTTTATTGCATGCCTATGAAGTGGTATATTTACAATTCTTTTTGATAAATTCACGTAAACAGGGGCTTAGAGCACAATGAAAAAGAAATCTCATTTTTTTGTAGAAAATTGGACTTAAAATAGTCTGGTTCTCAGACATAAATATATCCTTCGCAGACCATTTCTTCTTTATGAAATTACATTTTGATCCACTTTATATGCGAATATCTTGTTTTGAAGTGGAAAAATATTCTCGAACAGCCATAATTACATTTTCACCTTCGAGAAACCACTTCTGTCAATTACTTTCAAATTTGCTTACAGAATGTTGGCGGAGAGCATGCACCTCCTAAGTCTGTATTACACAGACCTATCACAATGCTTTCGAATTTCCATACAAAAATTATTATGTACAAAACTGTAAATTGACATATTTATATATTTCAGCTTATTCATTCGACAAATTCACCTATATCAACGAAAATTTAACTTTTCGATTAATTCAAGCGGGGCCATCAATCATGTATATCTATTAACTTGCCTTCTGCAGTCAGTTAAATCAATAAGTTCTGAACTGTTTGTATTACTTTGGCTAAATATAGGTTGTGATGCACTTTTCCACTTTGGTAGTCCGTTGAAACGTATGCCATAGATCAGAAAAAATAATTGAAATTATACAACGGGGTATATTAATTTTACAATTTCGTATCAACGATTGTCACTCTCGACGCAAGAGTTTGACAAGTTCCAACTTTAAAAACATCTACTGATGGAAGTAAGTAACCTTTACTGATACTTCCTAAACTAATGTAATAATCGAGGTAAATACCGAGCTATCGATTTTATTTTGTGGTCTAAGTGCTTTCTGACAGTGTATTGAATGTATTTCGCAGATTTTTCCAACACTGCAGGCAGGGTTATTGTGACTCGATTCTATTGTGCCTCAATGGTCTAACGGTCTTCGGTCCTGTAGATGGCCGTTCAGCGAACGAAAATTATTTCGACCATTACATAAAACCGAAACCGAGACATCTATCATTGATTTAAAAGACATTCAACAACTTTTTTGTTATTGTTGATACTGGTATCCCTTAAATTCGGTCACCTAGTGATGCAGACATTACAATCAATTTTATATTTAACAATATTCTTCTTCCGCGCTTCACAACCCAATAGATTTTGTAACTATTTCAAAGAATGATATTTTAATTCAAATGTAATCAGGTTAGCACTATTTATTTTAAAATAGTCTAATAAAAATAATAGCAAATGAAAAAGACACATTTTTCATTGGTTCAGAGAAGCGTCCAAAATCGTACGGCTGCTGTTCCCTGCGCAAAAGTACTTTACGTGTTATACGACACAGCAAGGACTACGAAATATATTTCATTGGCGGCTCCTGTTTCGAGCAACACGCAAATTCATGAGAAATATTAATCAGAAGCCTAGCAGTATGTTGTAAATTTACAGAAAACTAAAGTGGTAAAGACGTTTGGAGTGTGCGACACCAGACTACTTCAGTCCCAAAGACCGATTTCTAACTTTCGCGATCTCACGTTGTACTGATTTCCGCAAGCGAAGATGAGAACTTGCAAGCATTGGTGGATTGAGCAACGTTTATTGTTTTGAAGCAGGCAAGTCAAAGTTATGAGAAATGTCTTGGCCGAATTCGCGGGCAAAACGTTCAGAGCAATTGACGCGAGACTTAAAAGTAAAGGTAGTAAATGTGCTTCGGAGTGGCGATACCTCAACGGATACCTGCCCCACGACAATATTTTTGGAGAAGTCAGTTGACAGCAGCTATTGGCCCCAATTTAGCTATATTAATTCCCATAGCCTCTATTAAAGCAAAGGAATTATTCATTAAAATGTAATAATAAATCGGTGAGATTTCAATTACTTGACAATTAAAAGTAAATTCAAACATTTTTAATATAAAGGCTCTTGATTTTGCAATCGTCGTTACTTCATTAGTTGGGATTGTAAATAATTGTGTAACTTTTTACATTCAGATTAGGAGGTTTACCAGACACTTTTCTCTCTGCTATATATGCTTTTATATATACTTGTTAATTTATTTCGCATTATTGTTACATACAACAAATAACTGAATGGTTTAATAAAACATAATACAAAACAAAAACGAGTAAAGAATTTGCCATGCAAACATTTTCCTCTCCCTTGGCAAAGATGTAGGTTTTTCGGCAGTGATGTGATGATAACTCTCAACACGCTCTTCATTTAAATACTATATTATGCTACTTATATTATATTAATACTATATTCTGTCATTAACATATAGATATTAAACTGAATCATTCGGCATGTACCATATAAAAATAAATGATAGTATTGTTAAACAATAAATATAATACCAAGTATAATTAGTTCTTCTAATACAAATGACATGTTTCGCGCATCACACGTTGTACAAACAGGATACTTTTTAAATATTTTTAAACAAATAATAACTATTAATGCTTTATAATTACAATTTTTCCACACGCGTATTATGCAAGAATTAATATCATCGAAGATTAAGGTACAAAATCATTACAAAATTCCTTTTGATTTGGTCAATCACATTTCATTATTTCTTAATATCTTCTTAAAAAAAGGTCGTATACTATTTTCACATTATCTTTACACCCATTACTAATCCCTTCCAAATATCGTAAGACCGGGGAAACATACACGAAATCCTAATACTAAAGATACGTGCACATCTCTAAAACAACCGATAACGTGATATTGTATATCTATCTTGTGCTTAAACTTTCGGAACCAAACACTTAATACGCATTGCTTGTTCATTCCCAAAATTACTTTGTGAAGATGATACTAGCAAAATATAAATCATCATACCTTCTTTGAGTTGCTTTAAATATAAATGAGCAGATCTTTCTTAATAAATGCTCGTTACCAAGAAAACATTCACTTTTTGGACGGCACCTATTACACTAACAAGCTTTCTCGCCACCATTCTCCGCACTACTGATTCCTTAAGTCACATTTCGACTGATATTTCTGAATACGAATTCTAAATATCCTCAACATGCTCATCTCTATGGTTAAAAATAATCCCACAAAATATCTTTTCAAGGTCCATAGATACACGACAAGAGTAGATATCTACTGGCCCGATAAACCTCAAATGTGGTTAGCTCAGTACACATAAATCCAAGATAATCTGTACTATCACTAGCACGCAAATAAAGCGATTTTCAACTCCTTGCACCGTCCCATCAGGAATATGATTATGCCAGCCTGACCTACATCTCAGAACGAAGTTAGATGCGGATCTCCGGAGAGGTTGGAAATGGTCGTAAAATAACATTATTACGCCATTGTAATGATCAGATACGTCTCACTCGGAAACTAATATAACATGATAAACTTCCATTTAATTTTATAACTGTATGTACTCTTTGTCTTATAATATACCTTAAAGCATAAGGGAGAAATGCACCGTATAACGTCAGATACCAACTGTTGAAATGTTTAGTGGTTGTAATTCGGATAGTTCATACCTATTACGAAGGTACATCTATAGAATTTCACTTCGTGCTTTTAAATTCCTTCTCAATCTCAATGTAAGAAAACGAAACTAACACTTCATCACAGTGTTTCGTTTTTATCATTGCAATGCAATGAAATATAAATAACTGATTTTAAACAGCTGTAAAAGTGCTTGATGAGATGACCAAATTTTAGACCAATTAGAAAAATTGATTTACAGTAATAGTTGTCACATAGAATGACTTTATATGCTGATAATAGTAATTTAATGGGTATCCCAAGGTATAGACTGAATGATCCTGATTTTAACTAACCCTTATTCAATAATTTTCTTCAAAATATAAAAAATTCTTAGGAAAATGGATATGCTTGTGGAAGCAATATATCGTTTCACTAAAATATTACATCTACTTTTTAGTCATTTTCTACTTTTTCAGTCATTTTTACGTACATTTTAGTAATGATTCCTTTCTTACTGAGAATAGTCTCAATATTTACTGCTCATATTCTGTAATATTCAAAATATTAAACAGATATCGCCGATTTTTTCGAGTAATATTGTTGTTTTCTTTTGTTTTTGATTTTTAGTTCCAGGATGTAATACGATGCTACAGAATCGTCTCCAACATTCACAATCGGATCTCCAAAGCTCATTACAATTACTATGGCACATTTTTCAAAATAACAGTGAAACGAACATTACTAGATTTCAACAAGATTCGGTGTTGAGAAAGACACATGGAAGGAGCATTACAGTCACAAACATACCGAAAATCACACAACACTGCAGGATTTGATTTGCCAAATTTTCATAGACCAAAAACAGTTAAATATAAAAAAAAATATTTTAAATTTACTAAGTATTTATATTCACAAACTCCTTCATGAAGTACATTAACATATGTTGGCAGTCTACAAATGAAACTGCCAAAATCGAGTGGTCCTAAGTTCCAGTTCTGGTAGTAGCATTTTGACGGTCCGCTGTTGAATAGCAGGGTCAGACAATGCCATTGTCTGGACGACAATTTTAGAGTTCGAATGGTCGGTTCCATGGAGTCGCGAATCGATCTTCACCACGCGGCTGCCGAAGCCATGCCTCAAACCACGAGCAATGGTCCATGCCCGATCCTTGTGAGAGATTGCCATGGCCTTAGGTCGTGATTCAGAAAGATTCGGGTACCTCAGTGTAAGTGTAAATACTCTTAAGTCAAGAGTTAAATCAAGAGTCACATTTGGCTTTAAGAAGAACCAGACCAATATTTTCTCCCTTCACTATTTCATTAATGTTTCTTATCTGAATTTAATCAGAATGTAAAATATCATTTTTTAAAACTTGATTTGATTTATAAATACACACTAATGGTTTGCAGCAGGAAAAATGCTTCTGAACAAAGCCACACAAAACGGTAGTCCAAAAAGTAGCACGCACACTGCATTAAAATAACTAATAAAATACTTTCGAATAGCACTAAAATAAATTAATTATTTTAGCAAAAGAATCTTCACAAAGACTGCTACAACATAATTACTCGAATAATACACGTATATATGGATACTCAGCATAATAGTTCTTCATATTTAAGAAACTCAAAAAGTTACTGTTTCCAAACGCAACTTGTGAATAGCACATAATTAATAGTGAGCGGCATCATCATTGTGGCCTTGGTGTCGCATGACGTCATCTGTTTAGTAAGAAGTAACACATTGATTTTAAGAATTCAGTCGGTACGCACAGAACCGGAATAACACAATGGCATAGTTTTCTTCCAAAGAGACTGCATGGTCTTCTTTCAATTTCTGCGCACATTGGAAGTTAGTAACATAAATGGGATTAAACATATTGCAAAAACTGACTGAAGTGACAGTAATTAATAAAGATCTTACGCATCCACCACCTTATTTACATCACAATCTCAATACTCATAAAACACTGATCGATTTCACTCGTAAATGCAGCGAGGACTGGAAAATCTACAACCTCAGATTTGAAATGTGTTATCAGACAATATGCTATAAAAACAGACATTAACTTCAGTTTTTAACGTCATTGCTGTTAAGAAACTCATAGAATGATATCGGAACAAATCATGTCAACGAGCCATGCTTCTATGTAAATTGGCGGAAAAGCTAGAAATATCACCCGTGCAAATGGACTCTGAATGGAATGAAAACACTTTTTATCGATGTTGGTTTTATGGGAACTTGCACCGGAGCGAGCCAACGAAGCGCGCCGCGGACCAAAAAATGGCTCGTGGCCGCTCTTTGCCCTGGAGTGGAGGCAGAAGTTCCGTCCAAACCGGACGCAACGCCCCTGCTGGCAAAATACTTCATCGCAAATCAAACTTCGCCGGGAGCGTTTCTTTCACTCCCTCAACGCCTGTTTAGACAGGGAATAAAATGTGTTCTTTTTTTAAATTTTTTAAAATAAAATTTGTTTCCTGAAAACTTACTGTATATTATGCTACATTGTTAACTATTTACAATAATCATTCAATGTCCCAGTCGAGGTCCAAAAGCACGCATAGTGAGAAAATTTGTATGAACTTTGTATTTTGAATTCTGTGGTTCGATATTAGCGTGTAATATGATCACAGCAGAATCCATAGAGTGGCCACGAGATACATGACACGTCCCAAACATTGAAAGAAGAAAATGAATCGTAATGTTTGTTTAAGGGAAAGTTTAGAATATTCACTTTCCCAATTTTTTTCGTTAATTTTTTTGCTTGATATATCAAGCAAAAATATCCTTATACGTTAATACGTTGCAAGTACACCTATAATAACGGCGCAGGTCCTATTTTCAATAAAATTATTGGAATGTCGAATATTTCAGCAATTAATATTTTCATCCGCATTTCATTTTTCTCGTAATGAAATATGTTTCAAAATTGGATCCTTAAATAATGTTTGTAGAATGTTTTCAAAAGTTTCAGTGAGGACGTAATTTTTAGCAAAACCTTGCCAATCTAAAAGGATACACAATATTTTCTAGAAAACTGCTACAATTTTTTTTTTACTTTTCTTCGCGAATAGATCAAAGTTTGCTTAATAATATAACATAGATCCGATTTTCATTAAATATGCCCAAAGTTTGACTACTGCAAAAGTTCAACATTTTCATAACACCTTTTACAACTACATTATTACTTAATGTAGTGAATAGTTTAGTATCTGAAAAGAATCAACGGAAATCTCTAGTGTATAAATCTCTTTAAGACGTATCTCATGAGTATATTTAAAACACTAAGGGTTTTCATTTAGAAGAAAAAATAGTTTACTTCTCAATCTACTTTTTTAAATTAAAGATAGTGGGCTCCTGATACGTTATCATTAATTCTTCTTAACCAGGTTTATAGCATGAACTCTAAGTTTTAATAATATCTTAAAATTAATCGAATGAACATCTACCTACAATCATTTGTTAATCAGGCCGTTTTTTATGCAATTTGCAATTAATATACGGAAAAGAGCGAGTTTCTTAAGTTCGAATATTGGTTGTTTTAAATGCAAAGATTACAGTATATAAACGCAATGTCTTATAATCGTTTGACATACAAGTACCTTAACCAAAAATTTCAGAAATTAAAGTGAAGCATTACACTTTAAGTTAAGGCGAATAACAGAATTTCCTGTCACAGTCCACTACAACACGCATGCCCACATCTTCGTAAATAAAATACATTTCAATTACATTTTCATACACCTGTTTAATTTGTGTTCACAGTGAATAAACGTTGTACAAAACTTCTTTGTGCTTGACGATTGAGAGTCACGTGATGACGCAGACAATGGTCTCGTACTGACATACAATAGCAACAGCTTTTCCAGTGACGTAATCTACCCTTGTTGCCATCTATTCAGAATGAATAAATAAAGGGGAAAGTGCGTCGAATCAGCTGAGCGCTTTTTCCACGCATTTATGACGCTTTTTCAATATCACATCAAAACCGACAAAATAGGTACCGGGCTGAAAAAAATATCAGAAGTATAGGACACAAATTGCTCAAGAAAGATCATGCAGCGCGCACGTGGTAAGGGCAGCAAAACGGCAACGATCTCTCCCGAGATCCAAAGCACAAAAAAGAGAGGTACAACTGTTTTTTATGGTGATCGTATTTCAAAAATTTTAAACCACCTCATTTCAGTAGTCTTGAAGAACAAGTACTGAATGACACGAAAAACTATTTTAAGGCATATTTTAAAGAATGTATTTCGGTCTTCCATATTGAGAATATGTAATACTATTCTAATTGTTCTACAGATCTTCCTTTTGTGGAATATAATAACAAAATTTTAGCTAGTGGTATATTATTTTAACAACGACCAACTTTATACACACACTGCGCTACTAATGGTGGCCTAACACATTCACATTACAAACTACGACTGTTCTACATTTGATGTCTTCTTCAGATATTAGGCTAAAATTGTTTCAAAATGTTAATGGAACAACTCAAGAGATTTGATATTACATAATTCCAACGCAGCGTATATGCGTGAAAGATTTGCTTATTACATTTTCAAGTAGTGTGATGATTTGTGGATTAAACAAAGAGTAAATCACTAGGTTCAAACAATTTATTATACGTAAGAGCACACTACTAAACGTAAATATTTTATATAATGTTGGAAATAATTTTATACTAAATATGTTGAATTGTATTATTAACATTCTGAATCAATTTTTTGCTGACTACTCGGCAAAAACATGCAAACACGCAACCAATACTCAACACAATACAAACGAAGAATAAAAAGATCGAAACGTAATGTTTTAATGAAAATTTTGAATGCAACCATTAGTAATTAGCTACCTGTGAAAATTTTGGGGATAATAAAACAATAAAATTGTGTAATTATAGGCGGAAACACGCAATTAATCAAAGAAATATAGTTTTAAAAACTTAATTTTGGGTGAATATCATTTTTCTGGTTTCAACCTTTCTCGTTTCCCGCACTTCTTTAGCTAGAAGTTAGCTAGCTTTAGAACTTCTAGCACTTTTAGCTAGCTTTAGCACCTCTTTAGCTAGCTTTAGAACCTTTAGGAATTATCAAGTCTCAATACAACAATGGCAATGCCGCGAGACGTCAGCTTGTAATTCTCAAAATAACTTATTATTGGGCTATCTTTCTAGGCGTATGGGCAGCAGCATTGGATTGTCAAATGTGTTGATGCCTTAGCTTTAAATGAATTAAGTTTTCGCTCCTACTAGGATACGATTGGTTATGAGTTTCACAAGTGATGGCTGAGATGTAATAACATTGAACAGAAATTGCCTTATTATAATTTTACGTAACCGATATAAATGCGAGAAAGCATGTGCTGTTGAAGCACCACAAATTTCTGTAATTCTTTCATAAAAAATACAATGGGACCATACGGAAGGTAGCCGTACTCAATAGTGTAATAAATAGTACGATATCCCCACATGAAAACATACATTGTTATTTGTAATTACTAAGTGTCTTCTAGTGGTAATCTTGAATCTTTTGATCCGGATAAAACACTTGAAATCTGCCAGCTCTTGATGTCATTACCAGTTCCAATTAGAAAGGTTTTGATCTGAAGTTCTTGAGCTACTAGTAATGCGACTATAAATAAAGAAGAGTGTGTGATTTACTGAAAAAGAAGAGACATTGCTAACATAATATTGAAATAACCTTGCGCCTACTCAGTGACGGAGTAAGTAACCCAAACCGCAATTTGTACAACGATTAATTTTACCATATACTTTAATAAATGGCGTTTTCCTGTCACTTCCATGCGAGTCACCTATCTCTGGTTTTATTTCCTTTCATTTATCTCCTATATTCTATCTTTCTCAATTTTTTTAAACGATTTGAAAGAATATACTTATCAATGCCAGATAACTGACTACTCCCTCACTATGAAGTATTGGTCCGCCCCACAATGATGCATTCCACTCTCGTGAAAACAGAACGTAGAACCAAACAAACACGACACCCCAGCAATCGAAAGCTTATCGATGTCAATTTGCAAGCGTCATTTCATCTCCGAACGCTGGGACCTTTCAATTTCGTTTCAGGATGGCCCACCAGCCAATCTGCCCACCAGCTGCCTGTCACGATACGAGTGGCTGTCATCCTGCGCGCGATGGGTTATCTAGAACTCTTAGGGCTGTTGCATTATGCTGTAGCGTATATTTTCGGTACTTTGCAAACAAATTGTTGTCAAAACACTCAAAATTATGAAAGAAGAGTCAACGTTTTACTACAAATTCACAATCCGACAATTTTAGGCAAAGAATATCACCGGCAATAAAACCACATATCTCTTCTACATATTGTAGAAGCTTTTCCGAAAATGTCTTTATGATTCGTCACATTTAACACTTAGAAACCGGAATCGCTATTTTAATTACTATTTTTGATAATTATATATATAAAATAACACTTGAAATTAAACATAGTTCAAGAAATCGTGGTATACTTCTTCCTCATACAGTTATTACTGTTTCTTGGCGAAAGTAAATCAAATCAAACATTAAGTACTCTCAATTTTTTCAAAATACGAAGTACATAACGAACAAAAGATCGCTATCACTTCAACATAAGGGTTAATGTGATAATAGACACCACATTCTACTCTCTTTAATATTATATATTTTAATTTATCACCGGTGATAACATCACCCTTCTGACTGAAATTCACGTTGCTCATGCACAGCAATTTTTAAATCACCTAAGAATGTGGTATTTCAATTTTAAAAATTAAACTAACAGTTCTACTCGCATCTAATAAAGGTTTGCTGTCAGTACGAATTCACCGAGGAAGTATCCACATTTCAGTTTTATTCAACTATGTATATTTTATCAATGTTGTATTCCATCTAGTTTTTATTCTACTCGTAGATTATTCAATGGGACCGGAATATTTTTGAGAACAGTCCGAGGTACGCAAGTAAAGTGAAGTTATGATTGAGTTATTTACTGTACTTGATTAGTGACGTTTTTATAATACTTTAAGATGAAAGCCAACTAACTAATCAGTGGTGATGAAGAATGTAAAAATATTAGCTAAATTGATTTAAATACGAATGTGATTTTCCGAATAATTTGAATAATAAAGCAGCTTTTTATCTGCATCTGAGAACTCTAGTTATCTGGTAATTCCAGAGACTACTAGAGGTATAAAAAACCACGTCCAGCACTACTCCCTTGAAAGACCAGTAGGGAGAAATCGCCGCATAGTCGCAAAAACGGATTTATATTCGCTTTGGCTCTGTTCCCATTCACACTGCACACAGGATCATACGCACCGACTCGTGACCGGACAGTTTGGCCGTTCGCCGAAAGAGAATCGACCATGAAATCGACCGCGCAGTCGCCGCGAGTCTTTCGAGTGTGAGCACCTATTCTGCGCTCAGCGAGTCGAGCACTGGCTGCTCCTGCAGCATCACGTGGTCTTCGTCTCGTGCGCTGGCGCCTAATGTGCCGCACACAAAACACAGCCACGCGGCTAATTCGCAAAGGGAGAGAAAAAAGGGGTTGCCAGACGGCAGGTACCGGGGGGTAGCTCCCTGCGAAATACGATCCTATGAATGCCTTCACTTTGAAACAGAAGAGAACATCCACCAACATTTTCACAAAATGTTTGGAATTAAATATTTTGATTTTTGCAGGCCAATTCGAAACGACATCTTAATTCATGAGTCATGAATTGGCAAGCACGTAATTTGCATCATTATTTTTTTTTAATTTAAAGTCGCATCAACATCTAGGTCATTAGGGACCACTATTGGAGTTATCGGTATGGTAACTATGAAGATGAAACGATATGGTGATGATAAGGGATGAAAGAACGAACACAAATACAACCATGCCCGAGGTAGAACTCGAACCCGCGACCCTTCGGTCTGAGATCGCTACGACACTACTGCCTTAGCGATCTCTGACACCGGATCGGCTAAAATATTAATATTGTATGAAATTAATTTAAAAGTGTTCTTAAGACATTGTTTTCACTTTTAAGGTAATCACAATAAAAGACTAATTAAAAATAAATTGAGCAGAACCATGAATATTCCTATATAGTATTTGAGTAATTGCGAGCTACTCAAATAGTCTACTGGCAAATACTATACAATGCGTCCGTTCGTCCGTCACTTACGATTAGACCACTTCCGGTGCACCAATCGAGATATACGAGGTGTCATTCGACGTGTCTCGATCTCGTTATATTAATTGAATACATGTTCATTAAAAACGCTTAATATCTCACAATTTAAAATTAAAATCCGGAATAGTAAGGTTTTGTGTTTCTCAATTACATAGCACAGAAGATATGTCGCCTCGTCAAATTATTTATTCGCTTTGTAAATGTCTCACGCTTAAATTATAAAAACAAGTGTATACGAAATGGAAGAGGAAATACATTTGACCGAGGGAAAAAGGCCATCTGAACGTTTGTACACAATTTTGTCGGAAAAATGTCTCACCTTAACCGTTTTGGTTTGTTTTTTTCAGCGAAAAGTAAAAAAAAACATGATCCATGAAGATAATGATTTTTGATGACTTGTTTTGCTTCTGTATAGTAAATATACCCATAGTCACAAGCGTTACCGTTATTTACGTAAATGAATTTTGAATAATTAAACTGCTATAAATTTTATCACTTTCATTGTGAATAAAAAAAACAAACACTTTTCATTACAGTAAATAACTAAAAGATAATGTCACACGAGTATGCAGAGAAAAATATTTCACCTTTTATTCAAAGCACGTTCACAAGTCACTTTTTCTTTATTCTCTTTACACTTCCACTTACCCGAAGCGACTACGTACTCGCTACTGAGGTCACTATAAATATTTTAGTTTATACTTCGAGTAGGGAAAAGGTCAAAGTGTCATCCTACCAGTCGATCGTTTGTCTAGTAGCTTCTAAATATAATTTTAAGAATGACCCTTTCACAGAATTTCATCTAAACGCTTTTTAAGTAAGAAATATGAAGAAGTAAACCCACGAAAGTAAAACAGTTAAAATATATGCAAGACAAATATTGTAAATGTGGAAGCATTAATAAATCCATATTTCAGATACGAATTTCATTAGTCCTCGACAAATATTTCGGCAAAGAGGTATTAATATATCCTCTTTGTAAACCGCTTTACTCAAAAGTTGACAGTCTCGTACATTGAACTTCGCAACTTGCCGTGGATGACCTTCATCCGTGTTCTCTGAACAGCCGCCCACTCCGCCCGCCGTGCACAGGACGGTCTTCTCTCAAAGAAAGTCTATTTACGAGATTCACAGTCGTTTGTGAACACAAAATGTCACTTATTAATAAAAATATACCCGTCGTAGAATGTGTAGAAAAGTATAATGTAGAAAAGTTGGAATGACGATCTTCAAGTGAAGAATACTTACAAAACAATCAACATAGAGAGAAGAACATTTTGTATTTAACATACTTCAATTGGATAACTTCATGCTACGTTCTAAATGATATAAAGAAAATAGCGAATTTTGAAAAAGGAAACCCTACAAATATATGTAAGACAGACAAAAAATCACAATTTAACATGTATCATCCGTTTCGATTTGATTTTATTTTTCTTCAGCAAGGAAAAGTATCTTTCCACGTGACAAGTATAAAATCCAAATATAAAATAAATGCAGTTACACAGCAATCACATGATAACATGAATTTTTCTATTCAATTTTAATCTGATTTTGATTCGGACAATTTGATTGGAAACGTGAGTCGCAACATATCTTCCAAATCCCAAAACACGCGGTATGTATACGTGATTATTATTTTGAACACGCGATTCTACGAAAACTTCTAATCAAATTCCAAGAATTCAAATCAGTTGAAATTTAAAAAACCCCGTGCTAACATTCAAAACAAAAGAATTATTTTCTTCTAAGGCATTTTTTTATATTATAATTTTTACTTTTTCAGTACAAAATTACGCGGATCCCTTTATTAAAATATTAAAATTCATTCATAAATCGGTTAAAATATTGTTTGCCACTAATGGTAATACACACAAAAAAATGAATACGTAAGATACAAATTGAAACATTAAATATTATGTGTGTGTGTGAACTGCAACTGAGACATATTTATATTTATTTTGATTTTTTCGCAAGATGTAGTAAAAACTGTTTGCGACGAAAGGGAGAAAACTATTCGTAAAATTCACTCTTATTTTCACGGAAAACTTCGTAGACAATTGAGTTTTTGAGTGCGATAAAAATATTGAGATGTTTTCTTCCGCATCTCTTTTAAATAAATTTCTACTCAACATTGTATGCATATTTTGCATTTTTATAAAGAATAAGTTGAAGACAAATTAAGAATCCCACTCATCATGTACATCAAATGGTTCTCACAGGAAATATTCAATCCTAATGATATTCTGAATCCAAGCAAAACGTATTCTGCAAACAGCGCTGGTTAAAATACGTTTTCGTAACAAGCTAATCCTACAATAAAATGAATAATGAGGATTAATCAGTATAAAAATATAGCACAAAGAGATAATTTCATGAACCAGAAATAGCATTGATACTGCATGAAGATGAAGGCCGGCAATGTCAGAATTCTAGGAATTCATTACTATTAAAACCTGTCTAATGGAGGATATAAACAATGATGACAGTGATGATTCTAATTATCAGCACGAATTAAAATTGCCCCACTGTATTCAATATTTGGAAGACATTCCGTACATGCGTTCTATTACATTAACCAATCTCCTTATGAACTGAAAGATAGGGTCATGAACTAAATGAATAAGCCAAATATGAGAATCTTACCAATACTATCGTCACTATTTTCCCCACATAGTTTCACCACTTTTGATGACGTCATGCAAAAAGTTAAAATTTTACGCTTGCATTCATTATCTTTTATGATGGGTAATGATAATTTATTCGATATGCAATTGTTTAAAAGTAATACCATATTCTATTCTTAATAGAATATGCAACTTGGAATGTTACAATTTCAATTTTGGATTGTTTCTTATTAAGCTACTTCATCCTTTTGTCAGAAAGCGCTCGGGGAGACATTCGTGTTCATTCTAAAGAACATTCTAAAAATCGACGGAGTCGTAAGTGGAAGGCTTTCATTAAAAAGAACTTAAGAATTTCCCCACAGATTTTAGCACCTAGTACTTTTCTCAAACATAAAGTTCAGTTTATTGAGACAAAAAACCGACGGCAATTCACAAAAGAAAAATTTCGACTACACCATAACAAAGATTAATCACTTCCCAACTTCTCACTCCAAAGGAGGAACAACTTTCGGTCTCAGTTGAAACAGTAGAGTAACTTACCTGAAAGTCGCGTGAGACTTCTGCTTACAAACATTCCGATTGAGCAAGCTTTCAAAGTCGCAAAGGAAGCTGTGGAAGTACTGTCAACATAAGATTTCTGAGACCTAAACGCGAACCATTTGTATGATCACCAAGTTGTGTTCTATCGTGTATTTACGATTTAATACAATCCAAATATTAAATTTATATTTCCTATATCCGCACATAAAAAAGTTTCCTAAACGTTTGATTTTGTCAAAGTAACTAAAATTTTCAAAGTGACCGAATTACGAAAAAAAAACAAAATAAATTATTCTATAAAGTTTCCCGTCTAAAAACCAAACTTCTCATTAATACACGATATAAAAACGTATTTGAAGAGGTATAGCAATAAGTGCAAATTTTTCATTGATTATTGTGTGTTTCCAAGCGCGTCAACTGCTAGAGACGGCTTGCGGCGTTTACCGCAGCCAGGCATCTCACACAAACAAAATGATCAACAAATATATCGATTATAATCTTAAATCACATACGTTTAAATAGGCAGCAAAGAACGTCACACTTAGGTACTGAAATTCGACCTCTTCAACGCAGCAAAATATTGCCACGTTACAAGGCGGAGAAAAAGAATGTGATTACATAAGAATTCAATCTGAAAATACAGCACAATCAGTTATAATTTAAGTATTGTAAACACATCCATCAGCATGCTTCTTCACAAATCCCACAATTTAAGTACCGTAGAATTCAATACACAAGTCTACGCGGCACATGAGGGAGAAGTGTAATTTGCCAAGCTTTTTTATCTCCAGAATCCCTTCATCACTAGATATATAACTGAATTATAAATGAAGATACCAACAAAGCGTTGTTGGTATCAATGAAAAACTAAAAATGTTCGCACCCGAGCAATAGAAAACTTATTTGCATTGGCAAGCAGACTACAGATTTGATTTAGTAGTACTTCTGTCAAACGTTCCCTGGCCTCACACCTACCCCGAAGTATCAAAAAGAGAGCTCAACGCTATAGCTCAACGCTCAAAGCTATATATATATATATATATATATATATATATATATATATATATATATATATATATATATATATATATAAATGTGCACAAGGTGAAGCTATATTTATGTTGTAGGAAGATTCACTACACCACTGTAAATTGAATGGTCTGCATAAAGGGATTTGATCACAGTTAAATTCAAAGCATTAAAACATTTATAAAATTATAATAAAACAAAATAACACAATTAATATATTTAACTAATCAATAATTAAATTCGGCTTCTGGGATAGCTCATGGGCAGCCCCCAACCCCGGGTTCGATTCCTGGTCGAGGAAAAATGAGTTGTAGCTTTCTTTCAAAATGTCCCAGTTTCTGTAGCTGTGTGACGAAGAAAAGCTAAGCAGGCGGATCTTGCTAGTTACGGTGAAGAGAATACGTCATGTTCGTCTCATGTCGCTCTTACCCCAAGCATGGGAATTTAACTAGGTCCAGGCAAGGGGGACACCGGTAGCTGGCCGGCGAAGTCGGACTACCGACCCAAAACGCCAAATACATACATAAATAATGAAATGAACATACAAACACAAAATCATTATACAATAAAAATCTTATATATATATATATATAGCTCTGAGGTGGTCTGCGAATCTGACAGAGGAAACATTTACAACATGCTTGACTTGCTCAGATTGAAAATAAAAACTTCATAAGTGTGAGTAAATTCATGTTGTAAGAAGAATAAATTAAAATAAATGCAGACATGACAGTTCATATTTCGGTCACTTTTACTTTCCCTCCTACTAAGCTCTCGCGTATTAAAGAGAAAGTACTGTATTGCTGCGTGGGAAAGTTAGCCGAAAGTGAGGTGAAAAGGAGTTAAAAGTGGTACTGGAAAATGCCGATTTTTGACAGGAAAACTCGTATTATACGTTGATATAGAGAAAGTGGATAAATCTTGCATCTTATGTGCAGTAATTTCATCCACTAATAATAATGTAATCAATAATGTGGTCACGATCCTGAGTTGTTAATACCGAAAAATTGGTTGACTGTAAAAAGGCTGACTGTTGGTCCGTCCGTGGACAACACTTTCACCAAACCGTTCAGAAAATTCTCTCTACAAAATTCAGTACACTTAACGATCTATTTAACTCGCAGTCCTGCGAATTTCAACCGGATAGTTTGACTCTGGGTGTACTTAACATGAAACCTAAAATCCTTCTTGAAAATTTTCTCAAAAATGGCTCCAAAATTTTTGATTATATTTTCGATAATAATAGAGACTAACTCTTGAAATAATGGGAGTAAAATCTCTAAATTTTCGAAAATTGCACATGCAAATGTTCAACATTGTCTTTAAAGCATCGGCAAATTTGTTTTCCTTTCTTGGATTGGTTGTGTAAAGGAAACGTAAATGGCATACTAAATTGCAGAAACTGAGTTCCAATCCTCGCTTGGAAAAGAAATTGGATATTTGGAAACAGTTTTGCAACTTTTTATAGTAGAATTATAATATTGTAGTATTCAAACATTGTGTAAGTAGTATTATAATATTGCGTAGCCATGACAATTAATGCGAGAAAGTATGGTATCTTAAAGCAGCATTTGCTACTTTCAATTCTTCGATATTATGTTGCGTAAATGTCAGAGTCCTTATATTCCTCATTCGCTACCAGTATTTCCTATTCTGCAACATGATAAATATCAAACGAACCATATTTGATTTATACGGTAACCCATATTTGGACCAATTCCTCTATCAACGCGATTATATTTGAAATTATTATAGTGTTTCAACACAAATTAGTTATCTAAAAGAAGGTTGTTTTAGTTTTTAGTTCTTTAATTCATACGATCTTTGTGTAGTTATTAAAAAATTAATCTTCTGCATACAGACACGTACCAATTGACTTTTATCAGACAGACCTATTGATATTCCCTGATTTTTACAGCAAGAGGATTTACGTTTGAACGTCTGGGCAAATATTACATTAAGTGTCGAAAATCTCTTGAGTATTTCCCTTCACAACGGACAATACAGATGCATACACCACGCAAATGTACTTTTCATTCTGTGGTTCAACACAAAGTTTGAAACTGTTACTGCCAGGAATAACTGCCAGTTCCTAATTACTCCGCATGTACTTTCCTCTCACATTGCGGTGGATCTGCAATGCAGCTTTGCTTTGCTTACCATTTCCACTTCCACCCCGGCTCCAGAGTATTTCCGAAAGAACCACGCACGGAATAAATATGGACGGGAAAACCATCTCATCATAAACGTTGAGATTAGTAACAAAACAATACCGCCGGAAACAAATGCAACGAACAGCGGTCACTCAGAAGCAACGGTCGGAAAGTTTCCCCGGCTCTTTCAAACAATTCGCTGGCGTCCGTTCATGGCCGCTCCCAGTTTACCAGTTTGTTGGTCGGGAAGTTGCGAGGGCGACGCCCTCCCGTGGCTCTCACATCTAATTCAGAGGGCGGCCGCTTCGGAGGGAGGCACAGCAGAGGGGACACCGCGCACTGCGGCCCGCCCCACATGAATGCGCACGGTCAGCTAGTTAAGGCGTGGACAATGCCCGGGCGCGCTCAGCTCCAAGAAACGGCCGCCAGCACGCGACGCCCAGACCGCCGTTTCGCGCCTTCGCCACCGCCTCTGCTTCTCCGCCGCCTCCGTCACAGACATGCCTCGACCACAGGCACGCCTCGCCACAGACACGCCTCCGCCACAGACACGCCTCCGCCACAGACACGCCTCCGCCACAGACACGCCTCCGCCACAGACACGCCTCAGCCACAGACACGCCTCAGCCACAGACACGCCTCAGCCACAGACACGCCTCAGCCACAGACACGCCTCAGCCACAGACACGCCTCAGCCACAGACACGCCTCAGCCACAGACACGCCTCCGCCACAGACACGCCTCCGCCACAGACACGCCTCCGCCACTGACACGCCTCCGCCACAGACACGCCTCCGCCACAGACACGCCTCCGCCACAGACACGCCTCCGCCACAACACGCCTCCGCCACAGACACGCCTCCGCCACAGACACGCCTCCGCCACAGACACGCTCCCCACGACACGCCTCCGCCACAGACACGCCTCCGCCACAAACACGCCTCCGCCACAGACACGCCTCCGCCACAGACTCGCCTCCGCCAGACACGCCTCCACCACAGACACGCCTCCGCCACAGACACGCCTCCGCCACAGACACGCCTCCGCCACAGACACGCCTCCCCACAGACACGCCTCCGCCACACACACGCCTCCGCCACACACACGCCTCCGCCACACACACGCCTCCGCCACACACACGCCTCCGCACACACACGCCTCCGCCACACACACGCCTCCGCACACACACGCCTCCGCCACACACGCCTCCGCCACAGACACGCCTCCGCCACAGACACGCCTCCGCCACAGACACGCCTCCGCCACAGACACGCCTCCGCCACAGACACGCCTCCGCCACAGACACGCCTCCGCCACGACACGCCTCCGCCACAGACACGCCTCCGCCACAGACACGCCTCCGCCACAGACACGCCTCCGCCACACACACGCCTCCGCCACACACACGCCTCCGCCACAGACACGCCTCCGCCACAGACACGCCTCCGCCACAGACACGCCTCCGCCACAGTCAAGCATTCACACCCTTTCCATAAGTTCAGCCCTGTCCTGTTCCATTTTATATCATTATAACTGCTACGTTGTGTCCTACCCGGACCCAACCATCCCTCCTGCGCCTCGCGGCGGCCTTGACAATTGCTCAGGTCCCGCTTTTGCCCCTCGCCCTATCTCCGGTCCCTTCCATTCCTCCCCCTCCCCTCTATTGCTCCCACAAATGTTTGCTTCGCGTCCGCTCACAATATGCCTTTCACACAGATCGACTGCTCCAACTGTCAGCCAGCGACAGCAATTCCAGGCGCACTGCACACTAGTATACACATGCAAGTACATGCTAGTGTGGAGGTGACCTGTGTAAAACGACCTGGGTAACTGCGGAGAGCGCGCTCGCTTGTAGTACAAGATCCGGGGGATTCACGGCCAATCATAATTTACGAAAATTACGTTTTAACGTGAATCTCTTTGTTCTACCATTCACCAAACCATCACCCTCAGATCTATCGTTTATCATTTTATCAAACATCTTCTAAAAGCCCAGGGTACAATACGTATTTCTAAGAAAAAAGTATTTTTGTTTGTAGCACAACTTATTGCCAAACATCGACAAACTTGTGCATTTATTTATCAGACAGAGAAAGAAAAACTGGTCCGAGAGCATGATGGATAGTATCGAACCACGTTTCTCCGAGAACTGTACAATCGTAAATCCCTCTGGAAAAGTTTTTATCTCTAATTTACCACGATATTTATTGATTTGTTTATTTATTTACAAGGGAAATGGCACTAAAGTTTACACTCACCACTACATTTGAGGTGAAGTTCGGGGATTGATTCGTACAATGATGAACGGGGAAACCAAATGAAGCACGAAGTATAACAGATGACAGGAGGAACAATCATGTTTCGTGAAAATGCACCTCGTTTACGTTTTGTTCCCATACGTTTCTAGCGGAGTGATCGCGATAAACGGCCCAAAGAACGGATCAAATGTAACCTGTTTTTTTACTACGCTATACCCTCAACCATGGTTTATTACTGTACAATTAAAATAAAGTCCGTTAATCAATTATTTGGAAACGATGAAACCGATTCCATATAAATTTAAACACAACATTAACTTTACAATCTCTATTTCCAAGATGGTAATTTAATTAAAAGTGCATTAAATTTTAGAAAGACGATATTTTCTCATTGTAATTGAATGTTCGTATAGGTACCCATATGTATACTCGGGCGGACACACATGCGCGATCAGATATAATGTCATTTACGATTTATGCGAGTTTCAGAGAATGTAATTCTATAAAGTATATACAGCGCAAGTTTCGAGAAAAGTTCTAAATATGTTGGATGTAATTACATTGGCTCAGGTGTATCTCTAACCTCCATTAGTGTAAAGTTTTCTTCTTTATGAACTAAAGTACGAAAGATTGCTTTTATGCTTTAAGTATCAGTTACTCGGTTGATGGACTCTACATTTTAAGTGTTTCTAAAGACATAAAGCAGAAGCTATAACAAATACACCATTCGTTCTCATAGCCAATAAATAATGGAATCTGTGGAATTAGTGGAACTTCTTTTGTTCCTGCTCAGTGTAAGAAGCATTTGTACTATGCACATTGTAAACGAATGTAACACAATATTAAAATTAAGATAAAATCTGACTACTTAATCAAAAATTCAAGTATATTTTTCAAACATTGGCGAGAACGACTTCATAGGAAGTATAATAATGTGACAAATTATTCCCAAGAATTCTCGAATGCTTATCTCGAACCGCTAGGTCGAGACGGCCATTGCTTTCAAACCTCCTGTAGCTGAGAGCTCCATTACAGTGATGCACAGCCCCTAGGGGGAGAGAACATACAATCCATTTCCGAGCGCAGGGGTTCAAATCCAAGTCATTCCGTAATGAATTGATGGTACATGGAGTTCGCAATACGCGTTCTCTCAGTATTCCCTTCTCCCATGTCGTTTCCAATTCATCTTAACGATCATTATCATCTATGAATTTTCGTCCCTTCTTAACTGTTGCAATAATTCACTCGGCGCTCGTATCTGGTATATTTATCGCCGATTTGTCAAAACCGCGAAATGTGAAGCACAAGCATTTATACGACGGTGAACATTTACATGACAGACGTAAGAATACATACATTTTGTGAGGCAAAATACAACCTGGTATCTCGTCGTGGGCACAGAATCTAGCTCGAGAAAATCACAATGAACGCAACACGAATTCAAAGTATCTTAACATTTCGCATTGACTCTCTAGCGCACAAATCGGAGAAAAAAGAAATCATACGCTAAGTGCAGGCTTCATATCACGCACATAATGGATGTATGATTCTGTTTACAAATACTTATTTGTGCTTTTAATTCATTCATGATAATTTCATTTCGTTTACTTAAATTTATCCGAAACGTTTGCAATGGTGAAATGTAAATCATTGTATATTACATTGTTCGAAATATCTAGAACCTATCTCATACAATAATCAAAATTTGTATCAACGTGGGCAGTATATTCTGTAGATTAACTCACATACACGTACACAATCACCATTAAAGTTGTTACCGAAACAAGAACATACAAACTATATTCGAACCCACGGTTACTATTAATTGAAGTCAGAAAGAAACTTACCAAATGGTCTGCCTAATTTAACACATCTTGACTATGTATGGGAAATTTCATTTGAATAGCAAACAAATAATTCCTAAAGATTCTCTGTGATTCAGATCTGAATGTGAATATTGCTTTAGGTTTTTCTCCACATCCGCGACTCAGATTTATTTTCACGGATTAGGAGATCAAATGATGTAGTTCTTAAGTTGTGTTCTTTCAACTCAACAATCAGTTAGAATAGCGTCATTAGTGGTAACGCTTCAATTGTATAACGGCTGGATAGAATCCAAGCCTCAATCCATTGCAAAGCAAACCCAACATGTAAAATTAAAATAAACACTCACATTTCTTTTTCCAATCAACTTTATGATTCATGGTAAACAAATCACTCTCATCTTTTTCTCAGCTTCATTTCAATATAAAATTATCGACACTATTAAACCTTTGTATTTCTCAAAACGTTTATCTCAACTTCCCCGTCCTCCATCCAACTTCATCTCCTTCCACTCACGACAACAGCATCCCTCTCATTCTCTCACAATCTTTGCGAATCAGTTCAGACAGGCAACAAGAGCGACAGGCAATGAAACCCCATCGCCGGGATAATCTAGTTTCCGAAGGCCGGCATTTAATATTCCCGGTTCGAAAAAAAACAATCGTGAGGCCGCAGCGGCGGCGGTGGCGGCAGCATCGGGGAATCTTATGACACCCCGACACGTCGCCAAGCCGGAGCGCATCTCGAGTAAAAAAGTTGAGAAGGGGGTGGGTTCGTGGGGCGCGCAGCTCCGGCGAGGAGGCGGGAAAACGCGGGCGCGCCGCGCCTACCGGCCGCTCGCCCACCGCCCACGCGCCCAGCGCCCGCCGCGTAGGGGCCGCCCCGGCACCTGGACGCACCTGGGCGCACCTGGGTGCACCTGGGCGCACCTGGGCCGAGCGGCGGCCGGCGCGTCCACCGGCCTCCGTGCGCGCCTGCAGCCACCCGCCGACCGCGGTTATCACTCGGGGCATTAAAGAACTCTCGCCTTGCAAAACAGAAAACGAAACTCAGAAGGCAGGTGTTGCCTATCGTTTGGGGAGGCAATCAAAAATCGTAAGTAGATAATAAGTAGTGACTTAAAAAAGTAAATTTAAGTACATAAATTGACATTTAGTTCTCGAGTTGGAACCAGTTGATTGATTTCCATTTTGAACATTTCGTGTGAATCTCAAATTTGGAAATGCATCTTTAAACTTTATTAAGTACTGAAATTGTTGGAATACATTAAACGAACTTCGTTAAATTATGAGGAAATTAGTTACAATGCGTAATTAGAATACACATCACGACAGTAACCCACGATTTTTCGTAAATTTGTAAAGTCAAAACTGATACTAACAGCTCTCAAGATATCTTTGTGAATGATCCAAGAATATAATAGCAAATGTAATACTTTGTGATTATTGTTAAATGAATAATGCAGTTAATTAAATCTCAGGAAACTGAAAAAGTTTTCTGACAATTCCGAGAAAAGCATCCAACTCTTGTATATCATTCACATTTCGCGAGCCTCGCAAAAGTAATTAAAGTTCATAAAGCAAACTTCTTTTACAGACGCGAGCACGATAATAGCCCCGAGAATAAACCGGGCGCGCGCGGGCGCAGGTAGGCCTGGCGACGCGGGCGAGCGCGGACGCGCATTCGCCGAGAGTACGCACCTGGGGGGGGCACGGGAAGCGCGAGCGCGGACGTCGGACCCGCGCGCGAACGCCGCGGCGAGGTAGCGTGCGCGCCCGCAGACGCGGCCGACGCGCGTGAGACGGGCCGGTGCGGCGCGATGCGACGCAGGTGCCCGTGCGTGCGCGGGGCGGCGTAGCGCGGCGGCGCGGCGCGGCGCGACGCGGCCCTCCCGGCGCGGCAACACGCAGCAGCGCGCGCTCCGCTCACGGTCACCCGCTCGGCGGAGAGCGGCGCGCGGACTGGCGGCGGCGGCGGCGCGCGAAGCGGCGCGGTGGCGCGGTGGCGCGCGCCGCGTCGCGCCGCGCCGGAGGCCGCGCAGGCGGCGGCGACGCCGGGCGGAGGCGACGGCGACGGCGACTGCGGCGCCAGTGGGCGCAACGGGGGAGGCAGCGCCCAGGGGATGGAGTGATGACTAGTACAAATAATGTCGGGCTAGGATTTGTAGTGATGGAGCTCGTCGTGTAGTCGATAGCGTTCGGGGTGCTACGAATAGTTCCTCCCACTGGGATGACAAAAACAGTGGAAGGGGAAGTTGTGAATGGAATAGCCGGGGTAGAAGTGAAAGAGTCATTGAAAGATCGCTGACAACGGTCCCGTTATTACGGCAGTTTCCGATACGGCAATAATGTTGATGACTTTAGTGAATGAATAATCATGTTTGTGGGAAATAGGTGAAGGTTTTAGTTTTGTTAGCGGTGGTGTGCAATGCGGGGGGACGGGTGGTTGGGGCGGCTGGGCGCCGGCCAGCGGTGAGGGCGAGGGCGACAAAGAGACGAGTTCGCACCGCCCCGCGGAGGGGCGCTGCGCATGCTCCGGCCGACGACGCGCCGTCGCGCCTCCTGCCCTCACCCTCCCGCGCCGCCCCTCCACACGCCCGCCTACACGCCTCGCCCCGTCCCCGCCGCTCCCTCTCCGCAGCCTGTCTCGGTCCAGCGCCCCGGCCCCCCCCCCCCCCCCGGTGCCGCTCGCGCCCCTCACACTGGCATTGGAGCCTTCGACGCGCAGGTCGGCGTACGTCGCCGCATTTCATACAACACGTCTTGGGCCTCTTTCACTCCCATTTGATTCTCATTTCATTTGACTCTTCTCTTCCGCCCCTTTCCTTCCTCGTGCCTCTTTCTCCGTCCGTTAATCTCTCTTTGCTCTCCTCTTTTATTACGTATTTCCTTTAGCTTTTCTATCGACATTTTCCTTCCTTTCCTTTCTCTCTTCCCTCCTATATTCTACGTCTTCTCTTTTGTATTTTCTTCTCTTGCCCTTTCTTCTATTTCGTGTATACTCCCGCCGCCACTCCCGTCGCCACTCCCGTCGCCACTCCCGTCGCCACTCCCGTCGCCACTCCCGTCGCCACTCCCGTCGCCACTCCCGTCGCCACTCCCGTCGCCACTCCCGTCGCCACTCCCGTCGCCACTCCCGTCGCCACTCCGTCGCCACTCCCGTCGCCACTCACGTCGCCACTCACGTCGCCACTCACGTCGCCACTCACGTCGCCACTCACGTCGCCACTCACGTCGCCACTCACGTCGCCACTCACGTCGCCACTCACGTCGCCACTCACGTCGCCACTCACGTCGCCACTCCTGCCGCCACTCCCGTCGCCACTCCCGTCGCCACTCCCGCCGCCACTCCCGCCGCCACTCCCGTCGCCACTCCCGTCGCCACTCCCGCCGCCACTCCCGCCGCCACCCCCGCCGCCACTCCCGTCGCCACTCCCGTCGCCACTCACGTCGCCACTCACGTCGCCACTCACGTCGCCGCCACTCCGTCGCCACTCCGTCGCCACTCACGTCGCCACTCACGTCGCCACTCACGTCGCCACTCACGTCGCCACTCACGTCGCCACTCACGTCGCCACTCCGTCGCCACTCCGTCGCCACTCACGTCGCCACTCCGTCGCCACTCCCGTCGCCACTCCGTCGCCACTCCGCCGCCACTCCGCCGCCACTCCGCCGCCACTCCCCGCCACTCCGCCGCCACTCCCGTCGCCACTCCCGTCGCCACTCCCGTCGCCACTCCCGCCGCCACTCCTGCCCACCCGGCCCGCGCCACTCCCGCGCCACCCCGTCGCCACTCCCGTCGCCACTCCCGCCGCCACTCCCGCCGCCACTCCCGCCACCACGCGCTGCGCCAAATGGATGGTTTCCGCAACCCGCTCTTTTATGCCGAGTGGAGAGCGTGAGATTGTCTTCCAGTGGCCACCGCTTCCATAAATCGTAATTTGCCACCCCATCCCCTGCATCCCCCTCCACTGCCATCACCGCTGCGGGTGCTTGTGTGACCTGGCACTCGACCCTGAAATTTTAGCAACTTCGCACGGCACACTTGTTTTCAATTAGAAAGAAAAGCGTTGCGATAAAAAGTAATGTTAGCATTTGCTAAAAATAAACTGCCTGCCGAGCACAATTCTTAATATCTTCGCACCACGTGTGACATCATTTACAGTCCTTTATATCAAAACGCACATTCGCTGCTTTTCTCGTATTTGTGAGTACGTCTTTCCCAAAATACTACCCGAAGAGCGCACATGTTTTATACGATGTACTGAACTAACAACATATAGCGCCCTTCATATTTGAAAGAGTATGAGAAAAATTAAATTATCCAATATTTTCGTCCAGGGTGTTGATGAAAGTTTATCTCCCAAAAGAAATTTGAATTATACAATGAAACAATGTGGGCGAATCATCCTGAACTAAGAATTGTCAAGTGCACTGTCTTGGTGGTAATGAACACGATTCATTATTACGTCTACGCAACAAAGCGTCCTTTCTCAGAAAAATGGACCAAGACTGATTCCCATAATCATTACAACTTAATGTGCGGAAAAAATTGAGATAATAAAATGAGAGTTATGCCATTTTTTTTATAATGCTAATTTGGTTTGTGTATAAAACACTTCACAGTGATCTCCAATTCTGTTAAAAAGAAAGTACAGCGAAAGTATGAAAACGTGTTTTGTACATTAAAATCTACACACTCTATCACACACAACACTACAAACTTCATTAATTGCCGTGGTTTATGATGTCAAATATATATATTTGACATCATATATATATAATCGGACCAGAAAATAACATTTCGAATCCCGTGGACGAGTAACGAGTACAGATATTTTAATCATGCGTATATTTTAGATATATTCATAAGAATTCCTAGGCTCTAAATATTAGTCGTCGAAGCATTCATAAAAATTACTAGATTCAAATTTGAAAAGTTTACTACCAAAATAATTATTTGGAATCGTTTATAGTTATTAGGGAACAATGGAAAACTTGTTCAAGATAATTATCATAGCTCCATGTGTGTATGAATCGTGTCTGGAGTACATATGTATCACCAAAAATCAAGAAGAAACATTTTCATGCCATTTGTTATTTATAAACATATAAATGAAGTTTATAAAAATTAAAATGACCTTAGTTTTTCAAATATACTTTCTGAGCCTAAAAAATGGAAATTAATGTAAAAATTGTTGTTTTTACTCTATCATAAGTCGATAGGTCCCAGCAATGTAATCTGACTGTTAAGTAATACAAATGAAAAAGCGACAATTGCAAACAGTTTGAGTACAAACCAGAATATCTAGAGTTCGTAACAAAACGCAATGAATATGTTGACACAAATGAAAATTTAACATTTCCAAATTAATTAGGTAATTGTTTTCGAAATTTATAGCAAGATGAACAGATTTTTCTTGAATATTCATGTTCTTTCATTATTGTATATATTTAATGAGAGAGACCAGTATTGCATAAAGAAGGACATTGTCGTGTAGCATTAAGTTTCTCTCATTTATCCAAAAAGTGTACTGATGGAAATAATGTTTTTTTCAATTTGTTGCGTCTTCATTGACGCGACGCGTCTCCAAACCCCTACAAGAGTCTTACCTTTTACTAAGTCGCAATCCTCCGTGAACATTTTATTACATTGGTCTACCATCCAAACTCGTCGCAGTCAATTGTCAATTGGACCGCCAGGTAGCATCTGCGCGTACGCGCCTCTTCGCACGCACTGCCCAGCGGCCAGAATTGGGAAGGAATTAGGCTTTAGGGCGCTTCACGGGGGTTGTACCAGCTCTTGTGAAGTAGGCAGTTGTTTTGTTGGAACAAATTTCACATGAAATTGTTCGGGAATCGAACCCGAACCTTCTTGGTAAAAGGCGAGCGACTTTGCTGTGCACCACGAGCTACTTTTAGTTATGAATCTCTTCAAATATTTAGTTTCAATACTCTATTCCAAAAAGTATACTGCGGATGTTTGATCACACGCTATTTTGAAGATCAACATAAATGACTCGGAAAGCGGGAAAAGAGAAAAACGAACAAGGAAAAAACATGTTTTCTTCCGGGCTTGTGGGCCGTGGTCCAATTGGCGTTGAACTGCCAAACGTTTCGCCCACGACTGCGGCGGGCATCTTCAGTGGCGAGGTCTCGGGCGAAGTGTCCGGGACGGCGGCTGACTGGCGACTGTTACCGCGATGGTCTCGGCCGCGGCATTTATAGGCTGCGGGTGGGGGCAGCGGAGGGGCACTTTCGCGCGCTAGCTGCTGATTGGTTATCGCTACGCGAGCTGGCTTGCGATTGGGTATCGACCGAGATGGGAGAGGGGCAGATTGGGCATCTCGGTCGATACCCAATCGCAAGCCAGCTCGCGTAGCGATAACCAATCAGCAGCTAGCGCGCGAAAGTGCCCCCTCCGCTGCCCCCACCCGCAGCCTATAAATGCCGCGGCCGAGACCATCGCGGTAACAGTCGCCAGTCAGCCGCCGTCCCGGACACTTCGCCCGAGACCTCGCCACTGAAGATGCCCGCCGCAGTCGTGGGCGAAACGTTTGGCAGTTCAACGCCAATTGGACCACGGCCCACAAGCCCGGAAGAAAACATGTATATTGACTCCGGCCGTGAAAGCCTTCAATGCTTTATAAGGAAAAAACAGTTAATTTAAAATTTGGAGTCCTCCACTTTTGTAGTGGACCAGTGTTCTATCATCTCTTGCTTCTTCGTTTTCTGTAGCGGAACAACGTAATACCAAAAATTACTTACATTTCAAAATCGAATAAACTTTCAGCCACTAACTCCTTCATTCACGACTTCTACTCCTCTATAACGCAACTTCTACTGCAGGTGCATCGGTCGTCCATAAAATCTTCAGCACGAACGCACTTGAAATTCTGAAGACAACATACTTAATGAAGTCACTCTGGGGGGGGGGGGATTTATCTACACGACTCTTCCTAAAAAGATGAGATATTAGGAATAATATAATTGTTTAGGTTAGGATATAATAAATTAGGATAATATAATTGTTTCCAACCTACCCGACTGAATGGCGGTTACAATGAAACAAAGTTTTGGTACTGAAGAAATTTCATTGCGCTATTTACAGATTCATTTGAATTCCGTAAATCACCCTGAATGTACTCTTTCCACAAACCAAATTAAGACGTTATGCAATACTTTGATCAGTAACATCTACAAACATTCTGATTTCCACACATATCTTCATTCTGAAACTTTCATCTTTTTGCATTGCAACAATGTCTATATGCAGTTGTTTTCATTTTTAACTATCAAAAAATTCCTTAATGGAAACAGGACCAAAAAAATTATATCAATTAGGAAGTTAGGCTACAAAATTCTAAACATATTCAAATTATTTCAAGTTTGATTAGTGGTAACTAATTACGACATGGTTTCATATAAAGAGAAAACAAAAGAAAGAACAAGTCAATACCGAGAATTTCTTTCAGAGCCAAACCATTTGCACGAAATTAATGGACTTAAAACCCAAAAAATGGAAAATTACTGCATTTACGAGGATTCAGAACTGAAAAATTCACTCTCTAATATTTAAAATATTCTCCTTGGCGTTATTTAAAAGTAGATGCATATTCGCTAAGTAAATGAATATTAATAGCATTAATGATTCCTGAAATAATATTCAAAGTAAGTCTATATTCAAATCTCTAGTACGTGCTCCCTCAAATGCGTTTAAGTACATCAAACATTAAATAATGGACGGCCTGAGAAGGAAGAATAAAAGTCTCAGGCTAGGGGTAGGGAACCGATGAGAGCGAGGTGCATAACCGATGAGAGCGAGGAGCATTAAGTAAAAGGAACTGTTTACAACAAAAGCCCTGCGAAATCAGGAGTTCCTTTTATCTCAAAGAAATAACTCGGGAGGGCGTAGAATGGTTTTGTGGCTCAATATCTTCTTTTCTCACATCTGCCCGGTTTTTTGTCCCACAATTTCAACAATTATTATCATGAAGAATTTTATCATGATATGAATTGATTTTTGATTATTCAATTCATGATATGAATTGAATTTTATCATATGAATTTTATCATGATATTTATTCATCCGTTTATCTCTCAATCCCATGATAATCTTCATCTGGCGGCAATTACATACCCGTATTTCGTCTCACTATTTTATTATCATCTTCTCTCCCCAAGAATGTGGCAAAATATGCAGGCAATGAAACTTGACTCTTTATGAACAGCAAAATATATAAAGTTAAACAAAAAGGTGTAAATAAGATTCATGGGGGTGATATACACGGTACTGAAATTCTCATTTATAGTTTTAAATTATTTTGTACATATGAAACGATTCTTCACAATATAAAATTTTGGTTTAACAGTGAAATTTGGTTTTTTAATCATATGAAAATAATATATCACCTTTAATTCCACTATCACTATCACCTTCCACTCCACTATCACCTTTAAACTTAACAATTATCGAAAATTAATGGCGTCAGTTTGGAATATCAATTTCTTAACTTATATTTTTGTTACAAAATACTGAGAGAAGTGCGAAGCAAAAAAGCTAAGATTACTGAGAGGTGGTAATCAGTAATTGCCCACCAATGGCTTCATTTGGTCATCAGAGATTTCTCACTAAGTTGACAATTTCTGTGCACATTGTGGTGCAAAATTAAATTCTGAAGATGGTCGAGAACACCAGGTAATATTACGAACAATTTACTATCTAACTAAATCAAAGCTGACTATAAGGCAACAAAACAAAGACATTGAAATCTGTAGCAAAATCGTTTAGACCACGAAATTATGCACGCGAGAAATGTTGTCAGAATTCATAGAAGTGGGATGCGATCATGTTCCAATAAACTCACTCACTTAAAAGAATTCGACTCTCCATCGAATGCAATTGCTCATCTAATATATCTTACATCACCACAAATCCTGCGACACAGAAACACGGACATGATCACTTTTTTGTTGCTATAGTAAATCGGGAAAGCTCTGACATTAACCTAATTGCCTCAATTATATCTTTTCAAGCTGAAGTAACTCGGTGCTACCCCGATATTAATTAATCACAATCATCTATTAGACACAAAAACTAACGAATTCTACCTATAGTGTACAATGATATTTTTTAATTGTCATACAGTAACAAGATTATATTAACACCCGATTTACAGGACTCATTTTGACGAACTATTCTGGAGTTTTAGCGAAATTGCGTATGCGCAGAATGGCTTTCAGGACTTTAGAATCGACACTGCACATGAGGGCGTTTGCTGTAACTGCGGAATCGTTCGGCAAAAGGATGCGTGTAAATCTGATCTACGGGTGACGTTGAGAATGCGGATTATATTTTCAACGTATTTTCCTACATAATTAAGTTGTAGTGACAATCAAGTTATTTTATTTAGATTTGCGCCGCATCACTTCGCTTGACCGAACACCGCCCCGCCCGCCAGCCTCGGCCCGCTAAGCCCCGCACTCCCCACCAGGCTCCGTCCAACCCTGCACCCTTCCCATGAGCACTCTCGCCCTGCCCTTCCCGTTCCTGGCCCGTCTTGCAACGCCTAGCGCGGACTCCGCACTCGGCCGTGCCCCTGCCCGCACCGCTGCAAAGCAACCTCTAAATACACACATTCACTGCGGGGTTGCGTTATATAAACTACTGATGATAATGCAACACGTACTATATTCCCAGCCTAATATACGTAACATTATTATACCGAAACGTCTGTCCATATCAACATATCTCATTCATTTGTAAAATTCATTAAAAATCGTTGAATATTAGGTGCGAAAAGTACATTTTTAAAGCTAATATATCAACACAAATTCCACAATTAAAACTACGTACCGTACAGTTATATCTCCGAACAATGAGAAGGAATACCCAGAATTTCCAATCGCCGTATCGCGGAGCGCCGTCCAGCGTTATGGTTTTCCAATCTGCTGCCGCCTGAGACTAACAAATGGAGCGTGAGAAATTCGAATTTGCAAATTCAAACATTGCAAAATTACGTTAATTACTCATATTTTTAAAAGATATATGTGATCATTTTTAAAGGACAGAATTTTAAAATATATTTTATTTACCAAAAAAGTCTATTAACATTGTACACTTGCAATGTTAGTTTTTTGTTGCTATTTGCAAATTTTCGAAAATAGCACAGTCGAAAATGCGATCAGTCACACATTCCTTGCCGTTCTTTGCTACATACGAGCAAAACATTACAGAAAATTTTGAGACCATTTTTAAAAAAGAAAAATTAATATGTAAAAATTGCCTATTTTAGGCAAAAATACACGAAAATTACTCTCATCTTTGAAAACTTGAAATCACCTTATTTAAACATCTGTTTGTGGTTAAGAGATCCCACTAAGGAAATAATTGCTATCTTCAATTTTATAGTTGTAAAAAGACGCCGAAAAAAATTTGAACTTATGCAATTTTAAAAAAATCAGGGATTGTATCGAAAATGTGACCTACCCCATTCTCTTAAGCGTCATTTACGCTATCCGAGAACAAACTTCAATAGAAACATTTGGAGCAATTTTTTAGGAAAATTTTCAAAATGTTCAGGCTTCGTGTAAAGTACTCTCAAAAATTGGAATATTCGTTTCAAATTGAGCGGGCATTGAGTTCGATAGGGAAATATCAGTGTTGGAGAAAATTGTCTGATTGGTTAAGACGTTTACCATAGACGGGCAGACGTTTTGTCGTCCATCGACATCGACAAGAGTTTTTCTGTCACAAAATCGCCGTTTTCTCCACGGCATTACAATACTTTCTCTATTCTGTGTAAATAGTTCGCGAAAAAGTAACTAGTAGTGCTACAACAATACATATTTTCTCGCATTATTTGTAAATTTGAAATTTTCAGAAATTCAGCAAGTTCAATGAAATTGTCACTTACTCCATTTTATAACGCGTTCCTTGTTCTATCCGTGAAAAATGAAGAAAAATAGGAACCGGTTTTCTAGATTTTTTGTAATTTGTATTCACTTCAAGCAGAAATTCCGCAAAAACTATTCGATTTTTCATAAAATTGTACATGGCCTTTTTAACGAACTGATTTTTAGAAGAAACTTAAAAATACTTAAAAATCTCCACCTTAAATATTCTACTTTTCCAATGTTAACTTTTTTAATTTTCAAAACTACAGTGTTTGTTGAAAATAGCACTAGCACTACTTTGATTAATGTATCGACAAAATTTAAAGAAAAAGATTGAAGTGAAAGTTTGAAATTTGTTTTTGAAAAAATAATTGTTTTAAAATTGCATAAATTTCACCAAAATTACGCGAAAATTATTCATATTCTCGAAGAGTTGTACATGTCCTTATTTCAAGATCTGTCGTTAAAAAAGAGATTTTATTAAGGAAAAAATCTCTAACTTCAATACCGTAGTTGTAGGAAGATATCGAAAAAAATTTCAACTTTTGCGATTTTCGATAAATCAGAGAATAAAAGAAAATGAGACGCATTATTCTTTTAAAAGTGCTTTGCGCTATCCTAGGATAAAGATTAATCCAAAAATTTCGATCCATTTTTGAGAAGATTTTGGAAATGTTGAAGCTTCATTTAAAGTACCTCGAAAAATCAAAATATTCGTTTCAAACTTAGAGAGCGTTGAGGTTCTTTAAATCGATCGGGAAATATCAATTTTGGTGAACATGGGCTGAAGTGTTTTGACGTTAAAGTTGCTCCCAGACAGACAGACAGACGTTTTGACGTCAATTGATTTTTCAGTATCAAGACCCCACACTACTGACTGGATCACAAAACTAATAGATTATGATTACACGCGTTTGAGGAAGTAATTTACAATATTTAGGAACTAGTTTCATTCACGTTTTTCGTTGTCAGGATCCGGCGATAAGTGTGTTTCTGTCGACAATTTGTCGTTTTCCGGGGCACGATTACAATATTCTCTCTTTTTACGAAGAACAAAAAAGTAAGAAGCAAATTTGGGAGTAATGTTTTGAATCGATAACTCTTTTATGATTTTCTAGGCGGCTAGGAAGTGTTAGTGCAAATTTGGTTGAAATTGCTAGATGTGTTACCCGAGTTATTTTGAAACAAATGAATAAAGTCATTGATATTTCTATATTAAGATTTGGATTGTATGAATCACCTAAAACACAATTTCATCGTTTCAAAACCCTCTCAATATAACTAAAAATTCTAAAAAAATAAGTAAGAATACAGGCGTTTCATCTCTCACATCCTAAAAAACATTATGTCAGCGAATATTTCGGAGTATCTGGTCATAATTAAAAAATAAACCTTAATTAATAATTTCCTTATTTAACTTATTTAAGGTCGGTCGGTCCGTCTAAGCTAGCGCCTCCTTTCAGTTGATTTTCTCAAAAATGTATATTCCCTCGTTGATCTGAACAACCTACAGGCTTTGTAAGTTGGAAAAGGATATTTTTATTTTGGATGTATCTTACAAGAAAGCCCGTATTTGGACACTGGAATTGCCTGTACTGGATGGGCTGCTTACCGAAGCGATCGCTGTCTTGCGAGTTGCCTAAACTATTTCCATGTACAAAACGTGCGCCTTTCAACATGTAATTTCTGGAAAACAAACTGTGTCAACGTAAATTATTTCTAAATGAGTTATACAATTAGCTTTAAATAATATTTTAACAAATATTACAGAATTATTCATAAACTGAGACGTTTACTTTAATAAGTGGCAAATTTTTTCATGAGAAACCGGAGATGACATAAAGAACGAACTGATGGAGATGGACCCAAGGCTACTTTTTGACTTCCAGGTCTAATGTTTGGCCTTTGGTCCATATAATTTTATGCGGGGATATAGATATATTTAAAGTTATAGGCTGACAAATAATGATTTTTGGCTCTTAAAACCTTACGAAACTACATGTTTCAAATTCGTTTTAAATCATTTATAGATTTTTAAAAATATTATTAATTTATTGCAATCTTAAAGTTAAAAAATATATGTATTTCAAGTCCATTTTAAATTTTATTAGAAAAATCTATCATAATATTCCAAAACAAGCATGTCTCTTCACTTGGTGTAGGGTGGACTTCTCAATGTTACTTTCTTCCCACCGAATTTCAATTGACGATGCCTTACCAAACAACAGCCCATTTCAATATGTCGATTGCTCATTAACGCAAATATGCAATTTGCTCGGAGAACTTGTATATTTGCATTTATTGCTTTCCAGTGTGTGTAAAGTGCAATACAGCTTGTTTATCATTCCTGTCACATGAACTATAATTGGTTTATTTGAGTGTCAATGTGCGAGTACCAACCACTTTCTTTCCATTTCTTCTCAAATTCATTTGTCTTGGGAATCTGTATGCATGTATCAGCGTGCTTCATGTGTACGTTAACTTTAGAAGAGCGTAGGAGTACGAAACGTGTGCCGTGTCAGTGAGAGTGAACGTCTTCATGAAAGTAACAGTGGGAATGACAGGAAACGCTGGTGGGTTTATTCGTGCCCTAAAGCTTCTATGATCAGTGGACTAACCACGTCCCTCATCTCACAACGTAAAAGTCTGTAAAACTAAACAGATGTATTTTACATTCCGTTCGCCGTGTATATTTTACTTCAGTATCAAATACCATTTAATTGTTTAATATAACAGTTTATAAAATCACTGAATTATTTCATCATTTCAATAAGAATGTTTTCAAGATAATGGGATACTTTATGCAACTGTTTTTCTTAGTTGTCGAGAACAAACTATGATTTGTAAACCATACGTACCTATCCCACAATATTACAATATGATGTAATATAAATTACTTCAGCATTTAAAGATTTCTTATTATGAATTAATTCCCAACGGCTTTCCTAGTTGAAGTATTCTTCCGTCAACAGACTTTTTTCTGCATCAACTGCAAAGACCTAGTACCAGGAAGCCAGATTACCCAACATCCATCTCTTCCGAGAAGCATGAATTCTATTGTCGTTCAAATAGTACACTCACGAGTGTATGGTAAACTATCGATATATCGGTTGTTACTAATTCCGTCTCGCGCCCGATATCCGCTTCAAAGTAGTCCTGCTAAGCAGCGGCCTCGCGAACCTGATATTTACACTTTAATTGAGTACAGAAAACAGTGGTGTTTGCATTGAGAGCGGGATATCAGTTGAGAATTTGCTTTCTTTAGGGTTCATTTTTCGAAACTTACAAATTGTGTTTGCGATATGAAAGCTTTTCTTGCTATTACGTATGGTCGTTGTTTGAATTGTCAACTTTAAGACCATTAGCTGAAGTACACAAAAGTTGCTGTTGTTCTTTCCCTTAGTATGAGGCAAAAACTGTTGTGATTCTATTGCGTTTAATTGCGTCATTTCGGTGATCTCTGATTCCGCCCCCGGATCGGAATTAGAAACCTTATGGAATCTGACAATTATTATGAAAATATTCATTTGAGAGTTGCTCATGGTTTGGTATTTGCTTAGGAGGCTAAAATTGATTTGATAACATTTCTTAAATATCTTCCTTCATTAAGCGGGCTTCCTTCTGTTCCACTGTAACAGTCATAAATTTCTATTTGCTAGATACCAACTAATCAGACTAGATACCTCTGTTGACACTTCGCTATGCATTTAGGAGTTGAGGCATTGAGGCTACTCCCTTCATTCTTCAGGGTTCACAATCTTGGAAGAAATAAGAAAGAAGAGGAAGAATAAGGAAGTGTAATACTTAACACTGCGAATCTCGGAATATTCAATTCCCTAACAATTTCCGAAACGGAATGTCCCATGCGTCTAGCTTCAACTACCATTCCACGATCAAAGTCTGTTAATTCACATCGTGTGGGCATAATCACGTCAGAAACCTTTCCACATTAATCACTCGAGTACAAATTAAAGCTCTGCTAATGCAGTGCTCTTTTACACCTTTTGTACGCAATACTATTGCCATCTGCTCATTTGCATATTGCTATCCCATGACTTTTGTCACATCAGTGTGAATCTTCATGATCCTGTGCCAAAAAGGAAAGAAGGAAAATCCCGTCAGATTTTCATTCAATTTTTATCAAATTCTTAGAAAACATAGCACTTTTCATTTGCAATCGCGTAAAAAAGTCAAAGAAGCGAAGGGAAATAAATTATCTCTTTATTTAAATTTCTCAGAAGTTCAAATCAGTTATCCCAGTTTATTTCAGTTATAATAATTGTTGCCTTCTGCGAAGAATGAAATGAACATTGTTTGCGACAATCAGCAAAGCACAGTAACATGGCTTTAGAAACGCTTGCTCGTTTTATCCTTATGGTTCTTGCAGTTATGCCAGGGACATGGGTAGAGCGTTCTACAGTTTTCGAGCGCCCCGGCGCGAGAATGGACGTGAAGGGTTTTGAAAGAAAGATTTGTATACGTGTTTTGTCGGGAGCACATTTTGTCGGGATTCTCGACCAAACTCCTCTTTCTGCTCCTGATATATTACCGCATTTTCACTGATATACATTTCCATCTCCCTCTAATTAATAATGTCATAAAAATGTACTTATATACTACTTTCTTCGAGCTTTCCGTTACGTAGTAAGTTCCGTTGAGTGTAGTTTATTGCAATCGCGGAGTCGCCCGAGATCCCCCAAGCGCAAGGCGAGGAGTGCGCAGGTGTGATGGCAGCCGAAGCAAGCGGCAGCAATAGAAAACATTCACTGCCACCTGTTTTAATACTACTTAAGTGTATTAGAAGTCGAAAAGACGAACCTGTACCTTTTCACAGACTGTGGCGTTTGAGTGAAATGTGTACGGCGTCACAAGATATTTCATCACATTATACTGTATCATTTACAGCGGCGTTGTACCGTTAATCACAGCACGAATTATGAGCATCACATCAAAAGAACGCAAGCTTGAGGTTCTTGCTCTGAAATCTAATTTCTCTCATGAAGATAAATACTTCTCCGTTTCTTAATAAGTAGTGTTTTCAACTGAGTGAAAATAAAGTCATGAAAATTTCATCGAATTTTCATTTCAAAAAGGTGCGTTATTTATTAGCTTAGTTATTTCTTTGAGAGGTACATGAGCTATTGAAATCAAGGCAAGTTTTGTTTTCATTATGCACAAGTACACATTTTAAATGTCTATTAGTGTCAATAGACGGACGCTAATTGTTTGGTTCCTAGACTACCAATGAAGCTGTAAATATCAGAACAACTCGCAAGTACCCCTTCCTTCGAAATATAGTGTTCGAATTCTTCCCAGTATCTGTACCAGTAGAAGGTCCAAAATATTCTATTCAATTTTTTTTAAGTCACAAGTCGCATACTAAATTGTCCGGTGATGATTGAGTCAATGGATGTGCGGTACGATTTGATAAGTGTGAGATGATGTTTGTATTATTGTTTGCATCTCAAGTGGATGAAAAACTTACAATTCTCTCTGATAATGCTGTGGGTGGTACTGGAATCAGTGCACTTGGTATGATGTAATACGGATCTCATTGCTGACGGCAGATTTGAATATACTATAGCCGTCTTGTTTTTCTTATTAAATCCAGATGTTTTACTCCGGCAAAAATAAAGATAATTGTAATAATCTAGTTGTCAACCACAAACAATAGGAATGCCATACAGCTTAGATGAACAAGCTTTGATGTATCATTGTCTTAAAATTTCCGTACAACTTTTATAAACGATAGGAAACGTGTAGTAAAGGATTTTTTACGGTTCGTTAATTTTACACTGAAGTATGCCAGATACTAACATTTGGTCAATTAATAATGTTTCTATTCTGCTTCTTGATCACATTACAATCATGTCATAAAATTGGGATTGTTCAAACGGTCTCCTCTTCATATACCGCTTATACTTCACATTTTTTGACAAAGAAACATTGAAACCATACGATACACGTTTAAAACAGGATCACTGACACGAGAGAAATATATCACTTGACCAGCCCCTCCTGTCGTGTATTGAGTCAGTGGGGCGACCAGTGCAGAGCTGCAGCGTAGGATTGTTCATAAATAACCGAGGGACTGAACAGAGCTCAGTTTTGTTCGATGTCGCCATTTTTATGAATATCATGTTACGTAGTGGTGTTGAAGTACAGCCAGACCAAGATATTAATCTCGTATGCTTCCATTCAAACAATTTCATCTCAAGGTGGAAGTGTTTGTGTGAAATCCACATAATGCAAAATATGTACGAGATACAGAATTATAATTTATTTATTTATTCATTTATTTTACGTCAAAAAACAGTTAAAAACTGCGTATGACGTGCTATGGGGAAAAGGGAATTGTGTGCACATTTTCAAAAAATAATAATACAAATCCAAATAATAATAACATTTTCAAAAAATAATAATACAAATTTCAAATAATAATACAAAGAAAAATCTTTACGATATATAAGAAGAAGTACTATCTTCTAAATTAAGACATTCAATGACATATAACATAAAATACTTTGTGCCGCAAATCTTCGCATACCTGTGTTATTTATTATTATTCTAACTTATTTTCTATTAACAAACACGATTCTCAAATTGATTTATCGTTGTCTTTTATTAGAAGTTTCTATTCCAATCCGAATTCAGGGCAATAAACTAAAAGTCGTTTATTTGTAAGAATCGTAATTTTCAAACAGTAATTTTATTGCTACTGGAAGAGAAAATTTATTCCGATGCACACAGAATCGATCCCCTGTGTGTCGACGAAGCTCCCACTCGCACGGATCGACAGCGCGAGGACAGGGCTCGATCGAGTTGCTCTGTAGAGGGTAAGCATCAACGGTCCTGGATGCAGTACTTTTTGTTGTTTAAATTTTTTTTAGACTGTCACCTTTTCCTTCGAACATTTCTGCATTCGCCCTTGGAAGAAGTGTTTGTTTATTCGCAACCAAATGGATTATTGCTAACAGGTTATTACTATACTCATTACTCATCCCTTTTTTGGCACCTAAAATAGCTTCTTAAAAAAGGGAAAATATGCATTATAATTTCTTAAATGGGTAGTATAAATTGAAATGAAAACAACTTTTCAGTTTCATTATACTTCAAAATTTTTATTAGACTTTTGTCGACACTATTGTTTATGAGGTACTATTATTCCGTAAATGGTGCTTTTGTCACGGGAAACCTGGAAGAGATGAGAAGAGTACATTATATTGTCTCTCTATCGTCACTCGTACCAGATATGAAATTCCCAGTGTCCTGACAATAATTACATATTGTCGACTTTAATTCAATTATTGTTTTACTACATATTTTCGGCATCCTATTACTTAAATGGACCACTTCCAATAAAACCCACTCGCAGAAACTGTAAATTGAAAAAATAAACTGTATATAGGTCGAAAGGTTGAACAAATTTTGTGGCACCTCAGATAGAAGTTAACATAAACACCAAACTTGTGAATATTTCTACAAATAAACCTTGCCGAGTCAGCTGGATTCTAATTAAGATATATTTTTTATGAAATTGATTATTTAAACTTATGAAATACGAAAACACAATTACAGGGCATTAGGTTAAAATAAGAAATATTAACTAGAACCTCACCAACGCACTTCATTTTTTATCTGACGCCGTATTCAAAACTATTTGGTTGGGCCTTTTACTATTATTACATGACAAATTTGAGAATGTATAGAATTTTTGTTCGATTCAGCAAGGAGCTTGTAACCATAACGTTTTGTATGCACTATTGGCCTTACTTGATGCTTTTCCCGCCCTTCACGCTATTTCGAACACGTCGAGTTGGAGGATCTCGGGTTTGGAAGTCGCCCTCAGAGTAAAAACATGTACACGTTACACACTGTTCGTGTTATTTGGCTTGTTAGCCCGCTACGGACCTTGACCGACCAGCGGTGACCCAGCCTCTTAGTCAGCGGATAAGGTATTCGTATGGTTAACATAAAGACATCCCTTTACCGTAAATACAGGTCTTCATAACCGTAAGGTGGGCTTTCTCATCGTCACACAGCAATTGATACTGGGACATTTTTAAAGAAAGCGAACAGGTATAATTTGCCTCGGCAGGGAATGAACTGATACTATTAAATAGTTTTGTAAGGAACAAACTTATCCTATGATATGTAATTATTTAATATATTTTTTGTCTCATGGTTAGATTATTTTTATCTCTTTTGAACCCAGGGTTGTGCCGTGGAAAGCAAACACGTTAACCAAGGGAACCGCATCGAGAGTACATAATGCTCTAGGTACATTTACTATTGAATGCCTACGTTTAAAATGTAAAATACGCACGTAACTAAAATTCGATGTCTAGTCATTACATAACTTGCTTTGAGTTATTGCAAACTTGTAATTATAACTTCATATTAATCGTAATTATAACAGTACAAATTAATCTAGTAATAGCCTGTCATGCTGAGTCACGAAGTGGTGTCCACAGTGTATGTGGACGTTGTCACACTGCAGCATTCTTCATCTCCGAATGGTTCCATTGCTCACTAAATATCCTTAAACCACAGCCTGAGAGTATCTCGAAGAATTCGTAAATAGAAGATAACGTCTTCCACTTTCCCACCCTTTCCTCGCTGATAACCAACACAACACACGTTTCCTGGGAGGTTACCCGGATAGTATTATTTCGCGGGTTCGAAATGCTTATCTTTTATTTGTTCGTTTCGGCTAACTTTCAGAGTATGTAATTTATGTACTTAGAACATACCTTCAGGTTATGATATATACTTAATGTACTAGAAAGGCCGCCCTTGAACCATTTGTAAGGAAATTAGCACCGATATGAGTATTAGTGATGTAAGTGAAGATGACATTACCCTGTTTCAATCCGACATTATGTACGTGTGTGTGTGTGTGTGTGTGTGCGCGCGCGTGTGTGTGTGCGCGCGTGTGCGCGCGCGCGTGCGCGTCCGCGCGTTTGGTTTGTAAAATTTTAGGTCACGAAACGCGCCCCAAATTAGTTATTTTAACAGAAAAAGCTATCTATTTTTAATATAATTTGATAATTATTTTTGAGGTACCGGAACGCTGTTCAGTCGCGTTCCGCCAGAAATATATATATATGGGGTGTTCGGGGAAGAAACTTCAAAAATCCAAAAATAAACTCTTATGACAGTTTTAAGCATATTCTGTCTAATAAACTGTTCGGATATTCTGAATGGCTGAGCCGCAATAAGCACTCCAAAGTTGGTTGGAAAAAATTATTTCTATGCAAAAATATGCACTGCAGAAATATATAAACACTCAAGAAAGATGTGAATTGTTTATTATTTGCAAAAGAAATGAATATATTTGTTCAGAAAGAAAAATTAACACAGAAATAAAAAGGGCAGTCGAATTGTGTAAATTGAAAACAGTAAATTAAGTCAATGTGCTTGATTATGGTTGAATGCAATTGCCAATTGAAGAAGATAGATAATGACGAAAGGCAAGGATAAAATTCTCAATTATGTTTGAATGCAACTCTGACACTTGTATGTCCCTTGCAAAACCTTACTGTGATTGGAAATAAGCACGGAGCCCTGGTATCAATTGACAAAAGATGCTAAATTGTAAATTGCAAAATTACTATGCGGCAGTTGAGCTTCTGTTTTTCGAATGGAACTGAAGTGTAAGTTATTACATATGCCACTGACTATGTAATCTTAATTAAGAAGATAGGAATCTTTGTTATTGGAGGTGAAAATATAGCTACCAAAAAATTATCTCAACAGTTTTCTTGGAAATCTTTTTTGATGGGAAGTGTGGATAAAGAGAGAACTCAATCACATTGTAGAGAAATGTAAATATGTAGACGGTACTGCAAAACTACAATTTTAAACATTATTAAACATCATAATAAACTAGTTGAACCTGTGCAGACATTCTACATAAATTATTCTACATTAATCATTATTTCGAAAGTTAAATTAGCCTCAAAATGGAACCAATGTCTTACGGTACCCTGAAGAGATAAATCTGTAAAATGTAATAGGAGGTTCAAAAGGCTTAACTTTGTTGAATACAGCATAAGAAATATTTCACCCCAGGTCTTTCATGCACGTTCCCTTAAACTATATTTCAGGAGTGGAATATTTGCGTAGTATGCTCTGTTACCATTCTTCGCCTTTATATTGATTCCTTCTGTCGAGTTATTTGTATTATGTTTATTCATTTCAAGATATGTAAATCAATGACTCCCTCAAAACCATAACCACTTACCTCTACTACTCTCAATTTTCTTTTACCTTCTGATGTCATTATCAAATATTTGGTATTTCCTTTATTGACTTTAAATCCGACAGTTTTACTACTTGTTTCAAGTTCTGTAGGTATTTCTTTTAATCTTTCTTTATTTCTTTCTATTGGAGATGTATCCTCCGCTTATGCTAGGCATTATTTTGATTTGTAAATGATGTCGTTCCTAATATTTAACCTCTTCGCAGCGCTGTAGATAGAAGTGATAAATAAGGTAGCTGAGAGTGAATCACCTTGCTTGACACCCGATGTTATTTTAAATGTTGCACCTGTATTTCCTGTATTGTATACTTTACATATGGATTCAAGCATACATATTTGAATCAGTCTTACCAATTCATTCTACATTATTTCTTCCCTTAATACTCAAATGGTCCCAAATAAAACTATCAAAAGCTTATTTGTAATCAACAAAGAGTATATGCAAGTAAATATAATCATAACATTTTTCCAATATTTTTTGTCTAATAGTAAATTATGGTCTGTTGTTCCACTACCTTTCCTGAACCCTCGCTGCTATTCATCAATTGAGGCCTTGCAATGCCAAGGGAGCTAAGTTCAAAAACTTTTTTTCGGTAAATCAATAAATATTATGAATTCGTAAGGCTACAAAATAAAATCATCAAAAAATTAAAAATATACTTTGACGAAAATTTTATTAGATACATATCATTTTGCAACATTTTTATTAATATGAAATACTTTTGAAAATTAGACAATTGGAAAGAAGCTATGTTAATACTGGTGTCTTGACCAAAGGAGCTAAGTCCAGCTTTAACTTTCTACGCAATGTGCGTTACAAGGTCCTAAATCTAAGAACAAAGGAGTGTTATTAAATTTACAACATCTAGTAAGGTAGCTGTCAAGTGGCTGATGTACCATATGCTCTAGGATTTTAAATTTCATTCATAATTTTGAGAAAGAATTCTCTATTGTCTTGATCAATATAAGACATTTTCTGTAAGTCACCTTTTTCATTTTCAGAAATACTGAATTCCACTCAAGAGCATGTATTTCCATCATGACAATGTCTTCCAGTTTGATCCCATATTGAAGCACTTTGTAGGTTTTGAATCAACTATATCGTCGAAACTTCCTTTGATTTTAACAGCAACTGGTGCTGTCTTCTCAACACGTATCCAAGTAGCCCTAGAGACTTTCAGGTTGGAGGTTTTCAATGACTAGGATATTTTACGTTCCATTTTCAAGACCTTGAATGGTCTGGATTGTCTTGTTTCTTGAATGGCAGCACTTGCTTGGTTTAGAACATGGATGTCAAGTATGAAGCCAAAAATTATTTTAACACGTTTCAACTTATTACTTACCTACGGTGAAGCGATTTTTCTGCAATCACGTCACCACTTCTAGCTGGATACGATTTAAGACTCACGCCCTTTTTATGCATTAAGAGCTTTTTATACCCTACATTTCCTTATTCATTGCGAAATACAATTGTCGCCACCCTCCACACACAAGATCAGTAAAAAAAATTACTCCACGACGCAATCAAACCGCATACACACAATGATGAACAGAGGTCGCTGCAAGGAACATAGCTCCTTACGGAAAGCATATTCTCATATAGTCTCAACAGACAACCAGAGCCGTCACAAAGCGGTTGTTACAACAACTTGGGAGATGTTTGGAACATCGCTCTTTTAACTGTGTATTGGCGCCGATTTAAATTATATTTAGATGTTAAAACCTAGGTTCCGAAAATTTTGGTACTTAACTACTTTGGCTTTTCAAGGCCTCAATTATACTTTCAGCAAAATGATTTACTCGCTTCAGTACTAGCATGCTAAAAAATAACGTGTGCCTGGAAAGTCTCTCTGCAGTGGAACCAGTGACGGGCGAGAGTGCTAGCAATAGAAAGTATGTTGGTAGCACGCACTGCTGCTTGTGAAAAATGAAAACTAAATTGCGTACTCACCAAAATCATAACAGATGTTGGAAGTGTTGTCCCCTTTACTTGTTTCCCAGTGATCTAGTTGCTACGAACATTAATGCAATTGTTAGTAAGAGCCCGTGATTCGACACACTGTGGACTTTCCTGGATGTCTTTTCGCAATTTTCTAGGTATTTCGTCTTCTCCGGGTGTTTTCTAATTATTTGACTCTCTAACAGCCTCACATATTTCTTCTAGTGTTGGTGTTCCAATCTCAGTTACATTATTGTGATAAACTTTAACATTTGCTCTCACAGCCAGGTAGAAACTTGATTTTTTTCAGGCTTTAACTTTCAAAGAAGAAATTATATCATTCATTTATTAAGTAAATAGTTGGTCTTTTTAAACAAATTTCATCATATATTAAAATTCCAAATACTACCTTCTAAATACCTTGTATAAATTTCATGTCACTTTGTTAGGTTCCGTCAAATTACTGAAGCGAAGAAAAAACTAATTGTAAGTATTATAATTCACAATTCATAAACATCAACATACATATATATATATATATATATATATATATATATATATATATATATATATGTATATAATATGTAATATATTATACGAGTTCTTGCTTGTCTCAAGCAACATTACAGTTTGGTTATAGTCAAAATCTAAAAAATTCATTTTTTTATGAAGCATCACTTTACGATTAGTTACCCTCGTGAGTATTATAAGTGACGTACTTTTAACACAAACGGTACAATATCTCGTTTGCAATTCCATCATCTGTCCTTAAAAAACACTTTTACCATAGCTGTCCAAGAGCATCTAAAAACTTTTTGACGCTTATTATTCTTAATAAGTAGAGTCCGAAAAAATATATAGCATGAAACGTCAAAATATGAACATATATATGTAATGAGAACAGTAAGAGTATGTAATAAATATGTAAAATCGGATAAAATATGTAATATTAAAATTCACTAATTATAAAACACATTTACATAATACGAAATTACATTTATAAAAAATATCCTAAACAAATTTTAAAAATAAACAAACGTCTTAAAAATCATTTGGAGAGCATAAGTTGACGCACACTTTGCACCGTACAACTTTCCCATCAATAATAAAAGCGTCATCTATTGCTATTCAGGACTGTAGTTTTGCAGCCTGACTAGACGCCATAGAAGACATTGTACAAACTAACCGTATCTACGACTAGCGATATCTACCACCAGCAAACATCACTGCAACGTAAAGCACTTTCATTAACTTTCAAAGAAGAATTTTACACTTGGCGATCGCCAATGTTTCTCCAAAATTAGGGTTGAAAGTCATGATCCGCGACGCCAGTGTTACTTCTCACACCTAAAGGTGAAAATGATCTCAGTCGCTTACGCGCACTTCCTACCTACTGAAGTAACTGAAGGAGACGCGCAGGACTGTGAGAACATCACGCGTCTTCACATGGGCTACCTGAAGGAAACATCACGCAGTAATAATGTACGAAAAATGCTGATTTTTTAAAAATACTTCTTTTCATAAAAAATATGTTTAATTAACTACTTTTTTGTAATTTGTTAGTCAATGTACGCTTAATGCAAGTAAAGTTAAGATATGCTGCCACCAGGTTACGACACTTAATAGCAGAATTAATAATAATTATAAAAATGTAATAAAATTGAAGAAAATAAATATAATAAAAATATTTCGTGAAAATACCAAAATATGTCAAATATGTAATATAGTACCAAATATGTAAAAATACGTAACGAAAAAATTGAATATTGTGTTAGGACGGGGCCGATTCACCAAGATTACAAATTTGAGACCGGTAAGTAGAAAGACAGAAAATAAGTAATTACATAAAAATCCGGACTCTATTAAAAAGTTTACTGAAATTACAATTAAATGATATATATTTTTAGAATGAGAAACACCTATTATCATTCAGTATACTGCTGTGGTCTGTTCCAAAACTCGTGGTTATGCCCTTAAAATGAAGTGTAAATATACAACTGATATATAAATGACAGCAAAAATGCAATCTAGTTTATTCACAATAAAAAGTATTCAAATATTTATTCAATCGAATATTTCTTTGTTTCACTTTCTGGCCATAACCGTCCCTGATAACATAACTAGTCTGAAGAGAAAGTGGCTTCTATCACAATGGTGGTGAATGCTTATTGAGACCTGCTGACTGGACCTCCATTCATCTATGCCATAATTACCGATAGCTCCTCTACACAGGATCATCAATACATGTCAGAGCCAAGCAATCTCCAGTCTGGAGTTCTCTCCGCTAAGAACCTATGTAAACTCTATTGGGCCTGGGGCACAAGCGCGAGACTCAATAGATAATGTTTCGAACCGTAACGTATTGTATACAACACACAGAGATTCTGTCCCTCGAAAGTAAGCGTCAAAATATGAAATCGTAAACCGATTTGGGCAGCAAACAATAATTAGTTTAGAGGCACAAGGTGTGATCTTTACGCGAAATAAGCGATAAAAGTTCTAAAAACTACTACAATGATTTTACAACCAAAATTCTGTTTTGTATCATTCGTGGAAAGTTTACCATAAAGAAATTTTTCGCCAATAGGAAATAAACCAATACTTCAGGTTTACGGGAAGTTGGTGAAAAGGAATTAACAGTAAATTGCCAAAACTGCAATCTCCCATTCATACTATAGTAGGTATCTCCTGAGTCGCTTTAAGCCTAGCGAAACAAAATAATATTTTAAATGCACATAGAATTCGTTTGAAATTTCTCCGTCTGAAATGGGCTTTGGCAAAAAATGTAATTTGCATTCATCTTACCATTATCACATATTTCACATCAATCACATATTTAAAAGATGGAAGTTTGGTTAATTAGTATTTAATTTTATGTCATTTTGCAAGTAATTGACACCTATTTTCTATTATTGCAAACCAATTTTAGAGTTACTGTATAATAAGATGCATCAAAATACTAAAATAATATTTTTATTATTTTCTCGCAGAAGTATATGAAAATAACCATTTAGCCAATCTGATAATAGTCCAACTTTGAAGATCGATTATGAAAAGGTTTGCTTAACAGTTGACAATTAAATGTTACCGCATACACAGTGGGCGATTTTTTTCTATGCTTTCAACCACAGCTTAATAGCATACTGTGTCAACTCACGCGTTATATAATACAATGGCATCGATATCTCACTGCAAGCTCAGAAATAAGTCTTCCAAATTCTTCAACTCTCTTTGAAACTTCTAGCATGTGTCTCTGTGGTCCGTTGGTTTTAAAATATTTATCTGACACCAATTCGGAATTCTCAATGGAATTCATTACATTTTTAACTACCTAGCTTAGCCTGATGCCTCTGGCGGCGGGTACTTTCATGTTCCCAATTTTATTCGTGCTATCCAAGTTTGTATTAAAAAGAAAATTTAAAAACAGTGAATTTGCCTAACTCTATCCTCAGAAACAGATGTTTACCTAAAAAATTATTGATATAAGTACTTTTTGAAATATTAGTGTTTCATTGCATTAGTACATTTAACAATCGTCATTATATTGAATCATGTTCTAAGGATTCACGATGGATCGGAAATGTACTATAGTAATCCACAGCGTTTCAGTCATGTAGATGCCTTAAACCCCCGAAAAATTGTATTTCTAGAATTCATCCAGAATATTCTAGAAATATCCGGATAGAAATAGAGCCAATCGGTTCGGCTTATCGAGAAATATTGAATGTAATCACCCATGTACGTACATAACTGTATTGAAACCAACGATAATACTTTTTCTAGATTTCTTCTAAAATGATCTAGAGGGAACCGGTTAAGAGTTGTGCCATTCAATTTGTCACGTTGAGAGGAATCGAATGATCTATTTATCGTCTCTGTAATCACCCTAAATCACCCAAAATGCGTTGTATTTGCTTAAAAACAAAACAAAAACACATATTTTAGAGAAATTTCTTAGCATCATCTAAATGGATTCCCATAAAATGACCAGTTCCTCTCCAGGAGATCGAAACGCGTCGAATGGACGTCTCAGCTGTCTGCATTGGTAAACCGGAAGTGCTTAACCTAGTGACGGACAAACGGACGGACGCAGGTGAGTAGACAACTATGTACACAAGGATAAGCAACATTTAACCTTCTCGGACCCAGAACTTTTTTTGTTTCAAATTTTAATTCTTTAGCGATTATATAATTCCCACTGCATCTCTTACTTGAGAAAAAATGTTTAAAAAAATATTTGTTGGATAAATAAAGAGAAACTGCATGTCCCCTGGAGGGGACATTGGGTCTGTGTAGGTATTTTTCACACATGAAAAGAAAAGGTAATTGGCCTATGGAAAATGTAACTAATATTTAATACAAATTTTTAAAAAATCAAATCTACAGGACATGTTTTTAATATTTTATTTCCAAAAAAAATTTTTTTTATTTTTAAAAAAAAAAATTTTAAATGAAAGAAAAAATCAAAAATACTAACAAATTTAAACTATTTACAATTCATGGTATAATTTAAAACAATTTCTTGTATCTTGCAAACACAGAAAAACCTTACATTTGGAACAACGTACTCTCGCTTTGTTAGCATTACATCCTGGGAATCGGCATCTAATTTTTGTAACCGGTGTCGGAAATTCTGGCAAATGAAGAACATGCTTTGTTCTTAATTCATCCGAAGGATGGGGGTACGATTGCGTTTGACCGCTTGTTCAATGGCTCTTCTGAGAGCACGTTTCTGTAATCTTCATTTTCGGGCTCCGACTCTGGAGAATGAATCAAATACTCTTCATATTTCATCCTAAAGTCAAAATAATCCAAAACATTTCTTTCGGGTGTGGACAGTGATGCTTGGTCCCTACGATACTCTATCCAAGAAGCAGCCAATGCAAAGTCAATCAGGTGCATAAGAACACGAACGGTCCACTTTTTGTGCGTGCTGAAATTCTGTACATACTGATGACTATCCAAGAAATCCACACCACCCATACTCTAGTTATAGAATTTCACAGCAGCCGGTCTCTGAACTGTAATATAGGTGTTTCTTTCTTGGACCATCGTCGGCATTGATCAATTGGATATGCACCTTCTACACTTGAAATCATGGTCACGGGCCGATTGTCGAACCATTCCAGGATTGAAATTTGCTCATCATTTCTCACTGCCTGATCAATACTACCCCTTTCTGGAGCAGCAGGCAACGGTTCAAAGTCAAGGCTGCGTTTCCAGAACGATCTTCCATCCGGTTGCAAGATGGATTGTTGCATTTCAACATTTGAAAGATTATCATCTTCATCAGAACTTTCACTTTCAATTCTCAGATCCAAGTTATTCGGAGAAAATGAGATATCACGATCGTCATCATTTGACAGTTCCAATTCCGAGACATCTCTATCAATTTCAGCCTGCACGAAATTTTAAAACTCAGATCCACCTGGTAGAATACATAAGTATAATAAAAATTCCCATAAGTACATTTAATTCCGAAATATTAACCCATATATTCAGTAATAAAAGCAAAATAACATACATATTTAGTAAAATGAAAGAAAAATGCATAAAAAGATATATAGTTTTGGGGAACATAATGAAACCCAATGTCCCCCACAGGGGACATCAATGTTTTTCGGCTATGTAAACAACCCTCATAACCTAATTTCGTATATTCTCAACACCAAATGAAAAGTGATGCTCTTAGTTACAATATATCTTATTGTTAAAATCATATTGATAAGAACGTGGGAAAAAAAGCGATACTTACTAGTCTCTGTACCAACAAAACGTGTTTTCCTGGACGTCGCCATTTCGATAACCTCTTTTCACGAACACGGAAGTAAAGAATTAGAAATGGAGCTTCTGATGGCTGCTGACATCTCTTAGGAATGTAATGAAACAAAGAACAGGCTCGCCAACTTGAGTTTCTAGCTACAATTATTTTTTGTACTGAACCCTACACTATGTCCCCTGCAGGGGACGCGGGGTCCGAGGAGGTTAAATGATTGTTCAGCAATATCTTTCATGTTCTACAACATGCCTTTTGTTGAACAATGCCATTGATATATTAAGATCGATTTATGTGAAAGAAAATTTAAATATACATTTTTCTCGAGGTATGTAACTTTGGTAAAATTACAAAATTGCCTTTGACACTCTTTGAATCTTTACTTGCAAGTGTACTTTGTAATCTTACACGCTCGGATAAATTTTTGTAAACTCTCGCGTTCATTGACATACCACATTTTCTATCGAAATTGACATAACCCATAACGCAGAATTCGGAGGTTAGCCTTCCGCCTCTGGATATCGAGGTTTAAATTCGGGCCGTAGTAATTACAATTTGTGATGGACAAAACGAGATACCAGCAGTTTGTCCACGAGAATTTTCATGTTTCTCAACTGTCCATTTCGTTGCTTGTTCCAACTTCATAAATTATTATTCGGCCTAGGCATTGAATCAATAAATCCAATCAAGTATCCCACAACAGGATACTAATTTTGAAATAGGTTTTGCACTGTAAATAAAAAAATATGGTGCAGAATTATGTTTTTATGCACCCCTTCCCCGCGAAATACACGTATATCGTAAGCAAAATAAGAAAATGAAGTAATCAAATATATAAATAAACCTTGGGTTGGCCCGGACAGCCAAAGTCGCTAAGGTACGAGTGCAATCGTGAGTTCGGTGTGACTGATTAATTATTTCGTGTTTCCAGGCGCGTCAATTGCTATGACCCTTCGTCCCGTAAATAGAGCGCATGTTTGTATCACGGGAGGTGGCAGTGTTTTCCCCTCTCGATAGTGAGATCCGGCGCCAACTTGCACGCCGGCGTGCGGTGTTTTCTCCGTCCAGGTATCTCCCACTAGCGAGACAATGCTCCAGGCGGGACAAGCTTCAAACTCCCGACTGGTCTCCTGAAATGGTAGTGTGGTGCGTGTAAGTTTGTGTGTGTGTAAGAGGTGAAGATAAGACTAGGAAGAGGAACGAAAGATCGCGCGCGTTCCCGGGCTCGTTTGTTAGAGTACCGCCGTAGGCTCCGGTATTCGCCTGGTGTTGATCGCAGAAACCACGTCTATCTAATCGAAAAAAAAACCGTCGAAAATCCAGTCATCGTCGGGTCTCTAACCTTGGAACCTCCCAATCAGAGGCACTGCAGTGACATCAGTCGATGCCCTGAGCCACCTCAGCGAACTAGGTTCGACTAGTCGCGGGATCGAGTTTCTCGTAGTCATGGGTGTATGCACCATTGGGTTGTGACAGGATGAGATTTGCCACCCACCATGCATCGTGCTTTCTATAACATCCCTTCGAAACCCTTCCTCTCCTCCGACATTATTGGAGTTCGTTGCTAGCAGGACGCACTGGTATTAGCTAATGTACCCTTGGTGGTGCTTGATTCCCGCCCGTTTACTCGTGGATAGCAGCGATGGGCCCGCGGGCTTCCCATTACGCATGCGACAAGTGCCCTGGATAAATAGAAGCCCGTGACCTGCATCGATGTGAGAAACGGGAATCAGGCAAGTGCCGAGAGGGCCACATCTCGGATAATGCACCAACCTCGGACATATACAGAGAGAACATTAGGAAGAATACGCGTCCACTGAAACAACCGACAGAGAAGAGAGGACTGAAAGGGAAAAACTAATAAAAATTAAACATTAAATATGCGTAGGAAAGTAAAATGTGTTGAAAGATAAATCATTGTATCTGAGTACTGTTTCCATAAGAAAAACTCCCAAACGCACCTCGTAAAAATGTTTTTAAAATAATTATTCTTTTCACAGCTATTAGAACCATTATTTTGTTGGATTGTCATACGGAGAAAATGCGGATGACCGGATCTGTGATAGAAATAAATGAGTGATAGTGATGGCAATGAGATGAATCGTTACAAAACAACAGCGAATTAAAATGTAAAAAGCCGAAGATCTCCGAAAAAATTCCCCAACTCACTTTGATCATCTCAAACACCATACGTCTCGAAACACAGGCCAACAAGCGAAAAGCCTACACAAAAAATAAGAACAAAGAAAGTGCTCTGGTGAATTTCCATGGGGCAGTGCCCAGTTTTTATTATTTAATCGCTCTGAAAATTTCTGGACCTATATATATGTATATTAGATTACATCAAATTATAATATTGCCACTTGCATTCCTACAAATTCTCCAGCCATCTCACTATAAACTCTCTTTAGCAAAAGAAACGCTGGAGATTTGAATTAGCAAATATTGAGGCAACCTTGCAGCAGCTTCGCTCTTCAGTAAATGTAACTTCACTCCGCCATATCTGACTCGTCATACACGATTGAAATTGTATTTGTGACTCAATAAATATTATTATTATTATTATTATTATTATTATTATTATTATTATTATTATTATTATTAATATATGTATATGTGTGTACATGTGTGTATGTGCATGTGTGTATATGTGTATATACTGACATACACATACATAAAGAAGGTAACCTAATTAGACTTCAAAGACCAGAAAACAGCGCACTCAAAGAAGATGTGTTACTTGATTTGTTGAGTACAGTTTTGTTACAGTTAAATCCTCTCAGGTACATATAACAATATCAAATAACTGAAAAAAAAAAATTATTCATTAGCCCTTTCTGAGAATACAGAAAACATTTTAAACTATTCTTTATGCATTTTTCATGAACCAATGGTAGATCACCCTTTCAATAATCCTCAGGTTTCAGACAAAGCAGTATACTTTGAAACAGATGATCATGTCCCTTCTTCAAGACAACTAGTGAATGTTCACCCAAAAACAAGGGGAGATGCCATTAGATTATGGCAGGTTTATTCAGAACCTATGATTCACCCTTTTATTTGACTTTATTTCAGTGAAAAAGGAGTTCTTATTGACGATTTGTTTTTCAACTCTGCATTATTATCACAACATGTAACCAACTTTTAAGACATGATTCTTCACAATGTTTTTCGCTAGTATTTTATTATTTAGCCTCTACAAACAATTCAAGAAAGTATGTGCTGCTGTCACTGCTCATTTGTATTCTTTATGAACTGGTATATAACAACTTACGATTATTTGCTTTGAAGATGATTAGGGAACGGAATTTATTGCAATAAAAAAAACAAATATGTACATATTTCTTCCCAAATATGTAGGAAAAAATATAAAATATGTGAAATAAAAATTCGTTATTATGTTTAAAATTTCATTATTCAAGCATTTTCCGAGCACACTATGTTGCCGATCAAATTTTAACATGGAAACTGAAAGAAAGTTCTACATTTTCAGAAACAATTGTTTGCTAGTTTCATCTGAAATATATAATACTTTCATAGCATATACAATGTTTACAAGGAGCTGGCGCTCAAGTGAATAGTACCATGTACCCTGTGATAGAAATAGAGGGGGTAAAGGTAGCATACGCACCTCCCCCTTTCCCAATTCCAGAAAAGCTATAAGACAATGATGTGACAAATATTTGTTTTGTCAAGTTACGCATGGGGTCTTTGAATCATGAGCAAGCATGTGGTTGGAGTTCCTTCTGCTTCACATTCATATGCTCCTCTTTGATCACGAGTACACGGTTTCCAAGAAGCAGAAAGTGTGGGGGAAGGGGAGGAGGAGTAAGTTTGACAAATAATAGTGAAGGCCCGGCATTAATACAAGTGCATTGCATGGCTTTGCAAATATTTCAGTAACAAAGTTAGTATTCAAGTAACATATTTCGAACGCACAAGTGAAATGTTCATTTTTAGCTAATAAATATATTAAAATTTAACGAAATATGTAGCAATACAGAATATGTAAAATATGTAATTATACCACAATATGTAAAATAAAAATGGTTTCAATTCGTACAAAATGTCGTGTTAAGTCTAAAAAATATTTGTGAATGTAGGTATCTTGTCCCTGTAAAAATATGTATTTACATGAAAATCAGTTCCCTAGTGATGATAGTGGTGCTAGTGATAAGACAAATGACAATGATGCCATGTAAACATTAAATATGTTAGTAAATACCCTCACAAAAGGGAATTAATATATCACTTTAAAAACCATATCACACTTTTCATTTCATAATTGAAAAAAACTATGTAATATAGTAGAGAAATAATGATACTAATATTATACTAATGCCTGTTATAAGTTTCTTTTGTTAATCATTTCTGTATACTATCAACAATAGAAGTCTAAATCATACAAGAGATTGTAAGATATAACCGTGAATGAAAAATAATAAGTGAAAAATGAGATCCTCATTCATTCGCATTATTTTATGAAGTTAGTCTAAAACTCCATTCACCTTCATTTTCAATAATAAATTTAATTTGTACCTATATATCACACGTTCTTGAGAACTTTTCAAAATTATGAATTCTTCTTATTTAGCAGATATTATTTACATTACACATTATCACCAATGGTTCAATGAGGTGGGAGAGGAATAATAACAACTCTCCCGAAGCCAATTTATTTACTTATTTATTTATATTTACATATATTATATATATATATATATATATATATTTCTTTCTATTTTTCTTTTCTCAATTAATTCAAAATAATTGTCCCATATTTTTCATGGCTTATGACTATTACTGTTATAAATATACATTTTTTTCTATTTTAAGCAAACAATTTTTTATTTTTTTTAACTGAAACTTTTTTATGTATATGTGTGTGGGGGAGGGCATCGCCACTGGAATTCTGTACAATTTTTACAAAGAAAAGTTGTAAATAAAATGATTCATAATTACATATTCCAATACAACTTTATTAAGACTACAAATAACAATAAATGCAAATTTTAAAGAATTGCTTAAGAACTTTATTAAGAGAGTAGCTCTTGGAGCCCCGCTATTACAGAACTCTAAAATACTAGTACGTACATTTACTCACAAGGCACTTGTTTAGTGTCAAAAAGGAATGTAACAATAATACTGTCCAAAGAGTAAATATTTTCTGGAAGGTGGTATGTTGTGACACTCTATGACAGGAATGTCATCTAAAAAATACATGCCTGCAAGAATGTTTTACTCATCACTAGCATTCTAGAGCTAATGGACTTAATTCATTTAGATATAAGTTCAATTAAAAAAGTAGGTAGTATGATTAATGAATATCAAAACCATTATTAGTTATACAACAACATTCAGAACACATTCTTCCTTTAGCTCTTTCACATAATTTTCACACAGACACACACTCACACACAATATTTTTTTTATAATAATGTTCCTAGATATTACTACAACTGTAAATAATAAAAAATAAGTCGACTAAAACAACTAAATGGGAAAAAATAATCTATTCTAATGGAGAACGTCTATTTACTGCTAAGGAGGTCTGTGTCCTATTATGAACTGAAATGCCAACAATATTATGTTTAAATTATTACCTATATTATTTGGAAGATTTGGCATCTTATTTCAAATCTACAGAACAAGTTGGATAGTGGTATAGTTAAAAACTTATAAAATATATGAGAGCAAATTTGAAAGTTGTATGCAAGTTATCAATAATATAGATATAATTAATGTTCTTTGAAGTTTCTTCCTTTTTTTTTTCTTTTTGAAATTTTAATAAAAAATTTTTATAAGCTTATACCATTTTTTTTTCCTATCTTGCAATTGAAATTCTCTTTTCCCTTTCTCTCATTCTAACATTTGTAAATTTCATTTTCCACTTTTGCTATTTTACCTTTTGCTGATATTAGTGACAGGTTAAGAGCATAAGGATATACATCTCTTCAATATTTGTCTTATAAATAATCAGTGAGATAATCACTTTCAGTGAGGATTTCCGCCCTGCCATTTCTTTCAAAAACTAATCAATCAAAAGTAAAATTTCACTTGAATGTAGCACCTCTTATAAATGTAGGGTCTAACCATTAAAACACCCCACACACAAACATACACACAAAGAAGCGAATTTATTAGATAAAAAAAAATTGCATATCAGATATTACAAAATACTTGTCAACACTAGTGTTTATACAATGAGGCTTTAATACTAACAGTTGGGAATAAGAAAGATAATTTTTCACTTTATTTTTGGAAAATATATATAGAACCGATAATTTTTCTTACATATTTGTTTAATGCAATTTTTTTTTTTTTTTTTTTATCATGATACAAGTTTCATTATTACAATATTCATTATTGCATTAATAAAAAAAAAGTATTTTGTTATCTGGACTTCTCATATTTTCATCTCACATTGTTATTTGTCCATGTACTGGAAGAACTGACCAAGTTCAGTATTTAATAAAGTGAGTAGAAGGCCATTAAAATGAAATTCCCTCAAATTCGTGAGATATTAGTTTTAGTATCATGTTCAATTTTTAAAATTTTAGAGAATAATTTTAACAATAAGTGTACAATTTAAGTAAGTTTTATTTACAAAAAATAGAAATTTTTAGAGAAAAAAAATTTTAAGAGAAAATGACCAAGTCCATATGTCTCTATTAAGTACAGAATAAACTGGCTAAGTACATTTTTTAATATGAAAGAAAACCCAAAACACTGTATTTCCAATTGAAAATATAATTCAACAAAAGTGAATTTATTCTTCTTAATAGTATTAATGTTCAATTTACATCTTCAATAAAATTCTTCATTATTCTTCAGAACCCAAATCAAAGTTTAGTTCTGAAGAATGTTCCTCTTGCTTGTGGAATCTATGCTTGCCATTCATGATACTCTTTAGATATTGTAGCAGTGCTATAGAGAATCATTAAATTTTTTTAATGCACTAGGAAGTATTCTACTCTGGTAGAGTGATTTTATTTCAGGAAACCCATTTTTTTTTGTCAACCTGATGTCATAACATTGTAATCAGTCCTACAAATGTATGATTTAAAAAAGAACAGCTTCTTTGAATTGAAATCTTTTTATTTAAGCAAATTGACCCTATCTTCCATCTAATGTTTTAAAATCAATTTTAATCATTACTTCAGTCATTGCTTTCAAATTTATAAAACACTTTATTTTAGCTGCTAAATGTTCCACAGCTGTTTCTTCCCTCAGGTGATTAGGGTGAGCAATGTGAAACAGTTTGGTCTAATCTTGCATGCAACTCATTCTCTTATGGGCTTCTTTGCCAACTTGATGGCATTATGCATCAAATCCACTTCACTGTGTTGGTATGTCAAATTAGTTGCAATTTAATTCAAGGCTATTAATAAAATCAAAACCGACTAGAAACACCATTTATATGATTTTTTGTTCACAAAATCCTCATAACATAAAATCTTAGAGCTTATCATTCTGACTGAACATTATTGTTAGTGAATTGAGGTTGTCTTGTCCCTAGTAGCTTGATACTACTTTTTACCCTTTTAAGTTTACTAAATGATCTTTAATGATTTGTAATAATTTAAGTTAATAAAATTCAAAAGGTAACCACAATGTGTCAATGTGCTCGAATACACAATCTGCCAATTAGAATGCTGTGATGCATTTTAACTGCACTCGACTAGTTCAAAACATAATGAATGAGAATGAATATGCTGGTCTTGGAACAAATCTGATTTGCACTACAATAGCATGTTCATCAAATTTATTTAATTTTTATTTCTTCATGGTAACTAATTATTAATTTGTAGAAGTATATATCCATACATTTTTTAGCAAATTTTGCAATTTTGTTTAATCATTTTTGATACCCCTCGGACACACACCTAGGCTGTAGCTTATTTAGCTTAATAGTAAATCTGCCACTGCTTAGCATTCAATGCTGAAAAATTGATAAGAGTGGGCAATGGCCATGCATCTTCAAAATTACAGGATAAGCTAAATTCTGCATGCTATGAATTTTTTATTCCATAAGAAAATATTTTTACAAACTGCTCTAAAAAGTATTCTTTGAGACCATATTTTGTTTTTATGAGTGCAAATAATACATTACACTTGTTTTGCTGCACTTCTGTTGGATTTATGTTTTTTTTTTTTTTATGAGTCATATTGATGAAATTGCATTCTTGGACAGTTTTTCTTCTGTTGCATAATATTATGTACACATTTTTTTATTCTCAAAAATTCTTCAAACTTTGTTACGAGATAATTGCCTTAAAGAATCACTTAATTTTTATTGATCTTTATTCACATTATCTTATGAAAACATTTATGTAATTATGTCAGTTCTTATAAATTAAATTTTTACTAATGTTAAGCTTCATTCATTGTCTTAATGGCTATTGAATCTTCATGAATTGTTTCGAAATTTTGAAATCCATTTTAAAATTCAATAAATGTTAGAAGTTGGACTGGATTTATTTACATTCAAACACCTCATTTGATATTCTGTATATCGTTATCCTTTTTAATCAGATGCAAATACCTCGAATTGGTGACAAGCAGTAATGATATGATAAATTTGAGTAAAAAATATCAGTATCAGAATTTCTGATTTGCTATTCAAATAAAAGGCAAGTTAATTGAATAGTATTCAATGATTCTCTCAGAAGATTTTCTTATTCTTCTACATATTGCCTGGAGGCCGCAATAGTGGCACAACTCAAAAAATACAAATTTTGAGATAATGCACTCTCCTGAAATGCAGATTGGTCTACCTTCCAGTAGCAGCAGTAGCTTATCTTTCAGCATGTACCAACAAATGGCAGAAGTGTGTATGCAGGAACAATGCATTTCAATACAAGGTGAAAACTTCAAACTCACTTATCTCACACCTGATTGTTTTGAGTTGTGCTGCTATTGCAGCCCACGAAAGATGATAATGAAAGATGATGATAAGTTGATCTTTCTCCTCTCATTTTTGGCTAATGTGCATTTCTTACATTGTAATTCACACTATATAGATGAGAAGTTTCTCTTCAATCATTTTCATGTTCAAGATTAAATAGGTTTATCATTGTAATTGAGTAATAAGAAGATATCCACAAACTCATAATATAATTTTGCATTTACTATAAAAAATCCATGTACTTTTTTTCACAGCAAAAATAATTTTCAATAAATTTGTTTTTAAAATTTTTTTTAGTAATTTTCTTCTGCAAATATATATTGAGAACTATGGACCAAATTTTCATGTAAATAAATATTTTGATAATAACAAGATACCTGCATTCAATATTCTCTTTTTTATAGTTTACAGTAGGCCTGCATTCTCAATTAATTAGAATCATTCTCATTTTCACATTTTCATATTTTTGGTATAACTAAACATTTAAAAATATTTTACTTATGATGTATTTCTTACATCTTTCATTACATTTTATTATATTTATAGAGCAAAACAAAATGTTTTAGGTATGAATTTTGCCTGTACATTATAGATATTACTTTTCTTACAAAGCAATGTGACACTACTGCACTTCTACAACCACAGGACCAAGAATTGTCAAACTTACCTCCCCCTGCTTCTTGAAAACTGCATATTCACAAGGAAGTGTGAGTGTGTTAGCAAAGCAGATATAAAATCTCAACTACATGCTTGCTTGCCTTTTAGAAAGCCCATCCAAAACATGACCAAAATATGACAAATACTTTTTACAGATCATTGTGTTATTGCTCTCTTAGATTTCATATTGTGTGGTGAAGGCTAGTATTCATGGGAAGGCTTGTTTCCATGCAAGAGTTCCATCCCCACCCCTCATCTGTCATTGAATGTGAGTATTTTGACAAAATGGAAATACAACACATCAACATTTCCTCAAGCTACTTTTGACAAGTTTTTAAAATAGATTGAATTAGATAATGATGATTCCTATTTGAAATATTTGAAGATTAAGAGATGTTTATCTGCAGTATCAGAGATTGCAATTGACTGCTTTTCATTTAACTCTGCATATTTCTACTGCTTCTAACCTAGTTCAGTTTATTTATTGTCTAGCATCGCAATCCTACTACATACCCTACAATTCTTACATACTGTCATCTCTTACATACCCTACAATTCTTTAATCCAAACATTGTCAATGAAATAATCACATTTATTCCATTAATGCGAATATTTACTTCTTAATGATATTTTAATGCTCAGACTATTCAAAAGAACAAAACAAATTGGAAAGCAATATTTCAGAAGTACTATGGGAAAAAATGAGTCTATTGAGATTCAAAATTTAAAAGAAATGTAAAGTATAGAGAAAGAACAAAACAAAATGATATCTAATCTTTCTCTAATAAAAAAAATGTCAAAATAAATATTAGCTTAACAATTTGAAAACTATTTTAAACAATAATGATGAAATGAATGATTTTTCTCTTGAACAAAAAATACTATTTGAAAGACAAAACATTTATAAGGCACACAATGTTATAAATTAATGTAATTAGCAAAACACCTGCTATCACATTTTTATTCATACAAAAGCATTAATCCACTTCTTACAATATGCAAAAAGATGTTCTAGATTCCAAAGGGGCATTGCTAATCAGAAATGTATGAGAGAGAAGATTAGAACGCATGAATGTTTTTATTAATGCCTTTCATTTGCTTAAGTTGTCGAGAAATAAATTGAACATTTCACTCCCTACACAAATTGAATGTGAAACAGTGACTTCATGTAATTCATTCATTTCATGAAAGAAATAATGTTCTATTTTTTCAAATTTTTCAGAATAATAAATTTACTCAGAATACAAAGGTTACCCTGGGATTGAATGGTAAAAATTTCCCCTCAACCAAATGACGTATGAGTAGTTACATTATAATTCTAACAAAAAATATTTTTGAAAGGTTTCTTAGTGCCCATCCTACCACCCACACCACTCTACAGGCAAAAATGTGTTGTTTTTTTTTAATTTTTTTTTTCGGCAACTTAACACTTTTATTTAACTTAAAAAAATATGATGAATAAGATGACAATATATATTATCAGAAAAATATTTTTTGATATTTTTTCAGACCCAAATTAAAACACAAAATAATATTTAAAAAAATAACAAAAAATAACTCTTATTATATCTTAGAACCATGGAACAGGCTTGAAAAAAATCTCCAATGTTTTTCTTAAAACATGAACAGTTGTGATTTTTTTTCAGATTTTTTCAACAACTGGACTGCAGTTAAAAAAATAAAAAACATTTTTCCGCCTTTCAATCACCTTGACTGAAAAATGTGAAACTGCATATGTGAAAATGACTGCCACAGTTCTGTGCATTTATTTTAGTGTTTATTATATATTTGTATATATTGTTGTAGCACCTAGTAATATTTTGATTTTGGAATTTAGTGACAAATTATCCTTTTTTTTAACTTTCTAACCCTTTGCATAAGTATACCATATGCTATGGAAAGATGATCGTTTTTGGTAGTTTATGAAGAAATAATTCAGCCACAAGAGAAGAATATGTGAGGAAATGAAGAGGAACCCAGATTTCCCAGACCTGTTTTACTGTGTCTTAGAACACCAAGCCAGACACAAAAAAATCTTCAAACTTCATATCAGAACCCTTGTGAAATTTTTCACATTTTTTTAATTGCTGGACCAGTTTAAAAAAAATAAGGTTTTTTAATCAAGTACTCGGCTATCCGATAGACGCCACGTCCTACGCACCTGCAACCTTCCTCCAGGACAAGGTCATAGAATGTCGTCTGAAATGTTTGTAACTGTGCCTAGGACACAGCATCTTTCAGACAGCTAAATCGTCACTGACTCCGGCAGTGGAAACCTATGCTCTCACATCTGTAGATGTTTCAGACTAGAGAAAAAGTTTTCTTCTCCCTTATCTAAGTCTTTATTCTTGTATATGTATAAATAAGTATATACAATCCAGACTCTGCGAAAACTGAGTCCTTTGTATATAATAATTGTATGAAAACTGTTAATTGATTTTATGAAGCATCCAAATGCAAACACCCATCCCCTGAAGAGTGATTTACATAATTATTGACCCGGTACTGTGCGAGTGAACCCATTCCAATATTGCTGAGTGTGAGATAAAAATTTGCAGAAAATAAAATAGTTCCTTTTAATTTTATTGTGAAAGATCATATCAGTATTTTCCTTCAATTTAACTTTACATTGATTTCATCTTCTCTTTTGTCTACCCATGCTATGGAGAGGAGGCACCTGAAAGAACTAAATATGCAATATTATGCAAAGGATGATCATAAAATTCATATTATGTAGAATACAGCCTAAGAACATAATCCGGATCCAGCCTTTCTCCCTTGATTTCCCCTCTGTTGCCCACCTATCCTTCACTTGCACACGAACTGTCCCTCATCATTTCCCCATTTGTCATCTACCTGTACTCCAAAATCTGTCTTCAGAATTTACTTGTCCTAAAAAACTGTTGTGTTCTCATTAGATACGCAAACCTGGTGTAAAAGGTCTAGGAGGCCTAGGCGCTTCCGAGTTATCTGAGATTATATTATGTGTTGCAATGATCTTTTTTTTGTATGTCATAATCTGCAAACTTTTATTTTTTTTCTTCTAAAATTTCTTCAATGTACTAACAATCTGTACAATGTACTGCATAAACTGCCAAAAACAATCATCTTTCCTTAGCATATGATATAGTTATGCAAAGGATTAGAAAGATTTAAAAAAAATTAAAAGTTGTAACTAAATTCCAAAATCAAAATATTCTGGGTGCTAAAACAATGTACACAAATATATAATAAACATTAAAATAAGTGCACAGAACTGTTGCCGTCATTATCAAAGTATATTTAAAGTCAAGGCAACTTAAAGGTGGGAAAATGGTTTTTATTTTTTTAACTGCAGCCCAGTTGTCGAAAACATCCGAAAAAATTACAACAATTTATGTTTTAAGAAAAACATTGGAGATTTTTTCTCAAGTCTGTTCCATGGTTCTAAGATACAATAACTTTTTTTTCAAAAGTTTTTTTTTTTGTTTTAATTTGGGTCTGAAAAAATATTAAAAAATATTTTTTTCTAAATTGTTTTTTTTTTTTCAATTAATAAAATAGTGTTAAGTTGCCAAAAAAACTTAAAATTAAAAAACACTTTTTTGCCTGTAGAAGGGTGTGAGTAGTGGGACGGGGGCTAAGAAACCTTTAAAATATTATTTTCATGTTAGAACTGTAACCACTCATACGTCATTTAGTTGGAGGGAACTTTTTATCATCTTATCCAGAAGTACCCTTTATCAGTTACTTTCTACTAGTATGAGTACTGAATAAAGAAATTAAATGAGGCAGAAAAGTGAAATTTCGTAATTATCTACAAAACTTGCAACTCATTGATTTACTCATGTCACGGTTTTCTGTAGAATTTGTGTAAAACTATAGTAGAAAATTTACAAAACAATTTTCAAAAGTAATAAATTTTAATTTGTTGATAAGAAAATAAACATAATTCATTGCTCACAATTAAAATTTACATCACAATGTAACTTCAGTTGATGTTTTTCTTTTTTATTTCATCCATTGCTATCTGTTTTTTATAATGATCAAATACATTTGGTGATATAAATTAAATTATGATAGCTGCATTTTAATTTTTCAATTTTCATCTTTGCTTTGAAAAATTGCAAAATATTTCTAAATATTGTTGTTTAACAAGAATTGTCAAACACTTCTAAATATTAATTTTTTTGCTAAATGTTTGTTCCATATCACACAGTCAACTTTTTAGTTATAAAACAAATAGTTGTTTTTGTTTATTCACATAATAAAAAAAAGATATACTTTCTAGCAATGTTACAGAGTGAAGGAGAGACAGAATTGAATTACATTACAAACATTATATACATTTAAACATTAGTGGTTCCTACTTGCAAAAGTTGCTGGTTCATCAAATAATAATAATAAGGTAGGGCCAACACAGTTATCTTCAGCAATAAATCCTGGCCTCACTTAGCCATTGACAGGCACCTACAAGATTGTTGCAGGTGCAATAGTTATTTTGACTATCATATCAGGTAATGTCTAATGGTGGTTTACCATTCAAATACTAGAATTTCAGACTCTTGCCTTTTCCCCTTTTTTCCAGAATGGCGTTTTAATGGAAGCCAGGCCTTAGGGAAAAAGGAATAATTGAAGTAATGAAAATAGCTTAGAGACAGCTTCTTGAAGAAGATGCAAGTGTTTGGGCCATGAAGCTTGAAATGGAAAACCTTATGGACACTTTGTGCAGAAGATTAACAGTGGTCATGAGTCTGAATGTAAAGCCAATCATAACAGTACCTAGTCAGATATATTTAAATGAAGAGGAAGCTCTACTTCAACATTGTTTAATTAAAGCTGTGAAATTAAATTATGGTTTGTCTTCTAATTATCTAACAAGAACATGTAGCACATGCTAACTATAAAGAAAACCATTTGTCTTTATTTAAAGTAGGGACAGAAAGAGTGGAACCTAAAATAAGTCTTACATATTGTTTGGTAATCTTCAATGTGAGATAGCTGTTTCACAGTAAAAACACTAGGACAATTGAAACTTTGCATGATTTTGTTGTAATTTTATATTATAATAAATGCCATAACTGTGATTTTTTTAATGTTATTTTTAAACTCAAGATACACAAGATAAACTCCCCATACCTCTCACAAACAGTGAAGTCTGATCACAGCACAACAATTTAATACATTAAAAAATATAATTAATAAATATTAAACTATTAAAAGTAAACCATTACAGAAAGATAATTATTTTCCTTGTAAAATTCACATTAAGAATGCAAATTAATTCATGTCTATGCATATAAGAATCATATTTAATAATATGAAAGCAGGCTAGACCTCCCTTGCTTCCCAAACCTTTGAATTGAAAGAATATTCATCAAAGAAGGACAGACTTTATTTGCATGTCTTTTTCACATCTGTGTACTACTTTTTGAGAGTAAGCTATTTGTCAGTTTTTCTTAAGACCAATTTTTCCATTACTTACTGACCCATTCCATTACAACCATACTCCACCTCAATCAGGCTTTTCATCCACTAGGTCAGCGACCCCCTAACTCAATCAGGTTTTTTGTCCAGTTTCCCTGATACTTTGAGCAAATCTTGAGATGGTCCCTTGATTTGCTTCTGGATATAAATGTAACTTCATTATCTCTGCACGTTTTCCAGAATTAAGTGGGACATATAGCTTTTCAAATTATCATTCTCCCTGTTGTTGCAGCAGGAAGTATTATGGACATGATGGGGATAAGAACCCAAATTTATAGCTGCTTTACCCTTGAAAAATAGATTTTATTACATCGGAGCAAATATTTTTTGTTAGCAATTCTTGCAAACAACTCTCATTTCTTTCTGTATTCAAAATTCGAGTAGTATATGGCTAAGGGTATGGATCACAGAGTTATGAAAACGTGCACAGAATTCACTTCTCCCCGTAGCACGTCACACAGTTTTTAACTATTTTTGACATATAATAAATAAAATACCCAAAGTACAACTACAAACTTTGGCTCCTCTGGAAGTGAACTCTTGTAAAGTCATGTGTAAATTCGTGTGTGTGTGTGTGTGTGTGTGTGTGTGTGTGTGTTTGTGTGTGTGCGCGCGCGCGTTTGCGTCCGCGTGTGTGTGTACGTGCGTGTTGTGTGTGCGCGCGTGTGAATGTGTGTGCGTGTATTTGTGCGTGCGTGTGCGTGCGCATATATGCGCGTGTATGCGTCTTTCCCCCTCCCCACCCCCCTTCAACACCCTTCTCTCCCTTTCTCTGTCACTTTCTCTCTCCCCGTCACTCTCTACCTCTCTCTCTCCGTCATTCTCTTTCTTCTCTCACTTGCAGGTCTCTCTGTCTTTATTAGTCTCTCTTTCTCAGCCACTATCTCCGTCTCACTAAACGGAAACGAGAATATCCGATAACACGATCCGACGCATTCTGTTAAAGAAAATTGAAATTTCCGAAAATTCGCACATCACTCATCCAAAGCTTGCTAATGAAAGTTGATTCTTAGCTTACGGTCCCAACATCTGCACATCTTGAGGGACAGGTATTAATTAAAGTATGGTAAGCAGGAAGCTGCGTGGGAACCATTTCGTGAAGACATCCAGTGGAGTAGACCGTACGTGGTAACAAAAAAGTGAACGTTGTTCCAAAATGCAGTAAATGACTTTCCCTAATGCGTTGTGTAGTCAGAATCCATGTTTCGTGGGCCCTTGATAACGAAAAATCTACTGAAGGCAAAGCGTCCGTCTGTGAGTGGTCAATGCTAGCGTCAAAACCGGTCTGCTGATTTTCTCCAAAATTGATACTCCACGATCGATTTGAAGAAACTTGATGCCTTTCGACTTTGAAATGGATATTTTAATTTTGGGGGGTACTTTACATAAAGCCTCAATATTTTTTCAAATTCTTTTATTAAACTTTTTCCTAAAATAGCATAAAGTACGCTTAAAAGAACGGCGTAGGTCTCATTGTACTTAAAGTCCCTGACATTTTGCAAATTGCACAAGTCAAAATTCTCTTTGGGGCGTCTTCTCACAACTATAATACAGAAGATTGAGATTTTTTGCTTAATGAAACCTGTTCTTCAAAAGCAGATTTTGAAGTCTTGTACCATTTTCTGAAAATATGAGTAATTTTCCGTGAAATAAGCAATTTTTAAACAATTATTTCTCAAAAGACGGCTCAACATTTTTCTTTACATCTTTCTCTCGAATGAATCAAAAGGTGGCGAAAAATAAGGTACTAGACATATTTCACGTTAACACACTATATTTTCGAAAATTGCAAAGAGTTAACATTCCAAAAGCACGATACTGCATCTTGATGGAGACTTGTCTTAAAGAAAATCTGTTCTAGAAAATCAGATATTTAAAAGAGTAATTCATATTTTTTTTTGAAAAAATTAGTAATTTCTGCAAAAAGCTAAAGCAATTTATAAAAATGTTCTCAAAAACTTCCCCATTTTTTTCTCGGGTAGAACAAAAAACGCTTAAAAGAATGCCGGAGCACCCCTTCCCTCCCACCCGCCGGGTACTGCTTTGCTTCATATGAACTGTAAGGCCTTGAGAGGAGTGGGTCGCGCTTACCATCTCAACAAAAGTTCCGAACATGAAAAACTCTCAAATCTTATATCTATTGTCCCAAAAAATTATCTTCAATTATTTTTCCAACAACATTTAACTAGGTTCTAAAAACACCACAAATGTCTTGTGTAGCCACTTCCAATGATACTCTTGTGTTTATAATGGTATCGAGTGGTGTACCTGATAGTCAATATCATAATTCATCTCGGACAATCAGTGTACATGGAACGTCGCGTAGGTATCGAGCGTCAAGAGCGCTGTAAGCATATACAGGCGACGCTGCATCCCCACAGTATATCGCTATCAGTGGCATGGAGGCGAGAAGTGAGATCACAGATTACGTACGTACGAGACCATATTGTGTCAATGTTGCTTTATTGTTGGCAGTAAGCTCGTGATAATCGAGAGCAGATTTACAAATATGGATGCCTTTACACTGTCGTGGAGACCCACTTACGAAACACTTCATGCGTATATTTTCACTGTAGTGACATTAGCGAATGTATTGCTAAGCGTTGAGATTAAATTACACAAAAAATCTATTAGTCCCTTGCGTATTATTGGGAAAAATTATTTTTGATTTTTCCATTCAATTTATTTTTACGTGGAATTTGGGTTTCCGCATGTTTATGACCATCCATGCTAGGGATAGGGGAAATAAATCCCAAAAAAATTAATAGAATGTTCAAAGTGGTATCTTTGAACAAAAAGACAAAGAGGACTTTATATACTGAAACAATTCTGACCTCAGTGTCTTCCTTCATTGCTCCAAATGTCTCCCACACATGTTGCCCCCCCCCCTACCAGTTTTCCTCGTCATTTCCCCACATGTTCCACTAAAGCACAGGTTCCCACAAAACTCAGGAGCCTAGGACGCACAGTGTTTTAGTTATGGGCGATTATAATGTGTGTTGCAGTAATTTGTTTTGTATATAATAATCATCAAACTTTTATTTTACATACTCTAGTAAAGACAAAATAAAAAGGCGATTGTTCCACAGTAAAACTCTTATTGTCGAGCACTAGTAACAAAAAGCCTGTTCTTGTGAGCACAAATTACATCCTCTTAACACGTTGTAAAGCCAGAATTCATATTTTGTGGGTCCTTGACATCGAAAAATCGATTGATAGTGAAACACATGGCTGTATCTCTCCGCCTGTCTCTGTCTGTGTCTGTATCTGTTTATTTTTTATTTATTTATTTATTTTACGTCAAAAAAGCAGTTAAAAACTGCGTATGACGTGCTATGGGGAAAAGTGAATTGTGTGCACATTTTCAAAATTCTGTGATCCCTACACTAAGTCATATACTACTTAAATTTTGCAGGAAAAAAAAGAGCTCTCATGTAATAAAATCTATTTTCAAGGATAAAATGGCAATATATTTTGGCTCTTATCCATGTTGTCCTTCGGAATAATACTTCCTGCCGCGACAACATGGAAACGATAATTTCAATAATTATATTTCCCACTGAATTCTAGAAGATGTGCACAGAAAATGAAGTTACATTTATGTCCAGAAGCAAAACAAGAGGCCATCTCAGCATTTGCTCAATGGATCAGGGAAACTGGACGAAAAACCTGATCGAGATGGGGGTCATTGACCCGGAGGCTGCAATACAATACTTGTTACAGGTTGTTTATACACATTTATACAGTTCAAATGTTAAATAATGCGTTATGTATAATTGTTAAAATTAATTCGGACGATTCTCTCCGAATCGGAGGATTTTCTCCAAATTTGATTCCTGGATCTTGAATTCCCCGGCCGATCTGAAGGAATTCGAGATCCAGCAAGTTTGAAATGGATATTCTGATTGTTGGGAGTATATTACTTCAAGTCTCAACGTGATCAAAATTTTGTCAAAAATGACTCAAAAAAGTTTGATTAAAATGTGTTGTAGGTTAGCGCAAAGAACACTTAAAACAATGGTGAGAGCGCAAAGAACACTTAAAACAATGGTGTTGCACGGTGGGCTAGAATCTTGAAAACCTGGACAGAAAGGGGAAAAAAAGTTTCTAGATGGGAATTTTGGACTATCGGGTTAGTAATGTTGAGGCTACTGAATGCCGGTTGTGTGAGCTTTGAGCGGTTCATTTTGTTCGTTGTATTCCAGGTCACACTTGGCAATTCTTTGTTAGCAGTGCGCGGAGCCGGCCACGCTACAAAATAGTCTTGTTGAATATAAATATTTGTGTTCTGTGTAAGTGAAGCGAATATTTTCAATATGAAAGGTGTTCCAGAAGATACGTGCTAATTAAAAACACTTACGTCTTTATTATGCCATTAATTATTTATTTTTTGAAAATTTACTGAATACCGCAAAATTCACGAGAAAATTGTAAAATGTGCTTAAAAACAGAGATAAGTTACGAATTCCATAATATTCCGCTTTCTTTTACACTGTGTCCGTAAACTATATTATAACCTTTGTAAATTAACCTTCAAATCCACCAACTAGTACCGACTCCGGCTTTGAGCCATGCCTTAAGCTACATTTGCAAAATGTCGTTATTGAGACATCATGAAAAACGACAATAAAATCAATTATGAGTTACATTTGTTCTATTTAAATTATAGTCGGTGCCTAGAAACATTGTAAAGAATATAATAAGCAGAAAAGGGACGGAAAAAATTCTTTCTCCTTGACAGTGGGATGAATAACTTAGAAAAGGACAAAGGTCGCCGCGTCGTGATTACTATTGTACAGTCTTCAAGAAATGATTGCATTCCGGTTTCTTATATTACACTGAATATTATGGTTATATTTTACGCCGTAGCAACTGACAGGCACTACTTCAAAGAATACTTCTGGTACAACATGCTAACAGCAGTCCATAGATTGTTTATCCACGGATCAGACATTATTTCTTCGGCCATTTTACCCACCGGGGTCAACTGTCGGAGGATGCCCAAGAATCAACTTATAAGTTGATACAGCAATATCACCCGAGTTTTTCTCGAAAGTTTTCCAGAGTTAAGACTACGGATGACGGGTTCAGGAGATTTTTAGCAACCACAGATCCCTACGTTTCTGCTCAACGCAAATCATCACCAAAGAAACTGTAGTGTGTCGGCAAAATCCATTGCCCTCTTAGTTCCTGCGGCGGAAGATTATGAAAATTCCGATGCAGATAATGAGGAAAGACATTGAAGATGATGATTCAGTTGAAGAAGCAAAAGAAAGAGAAGATAATGATGTAGAAGAAAAAGACTTCTAATTATAGTTACATACAATTTACTAAATGAATAATTGTAATTGATATAATTTTTTTTTTGTAATTTACACCATCTTCTATCCTCTATTTGGTCAGTTTTTCGAGCTTTCAATTTTTTGTTTTTTATTCCTAACTATTCACTTTTATATTAATATAAGATCAATTTTTGTCCGCCATATTGAATCCGTCATTTTGGTCTTTTAAATTTTTGAACTCATAATCTTATTAGCAACCTTAAAAAAAAACTTTTATATGAATAAAATGACTTTTTTAATATTTGCCCGCCATCTTGGATCCGCCATTTTTTTCACTTTTTGATATCATATTGCCAATGATATCTTATTGCGAAAATGCGAGTACTTTTCGTGTAATTTTGCGTGAAAGATAGACATTTTTTAACAATTATTTTCTCAAAAATGGATCTAATATTTTTCATGATTTTTTTCCTCGTGTGTATAAAAGGACAATAAAAAATGTGGTGTTGGTTCCATTTTCGAAAATTGCTAAACATTAAGATCGCGAAAGTACATAATTGATGATACGTTTTTTCTTAAATTAATCTATTTTATAACATTAGATGTTTAAATAAAGAAATGAACATTTTTGAAAAAATGAGTAGTTTTCGTGTAATTTCTGTTTGAAGTTATTGCAGTATTCGTATATAAAACATTTTCTCAAAAACGGTTCCAAATTTTTCTTCATTTTTATCCACGGAGAGAGCAAATGACACTTTAAAAATGGCGCAGGTCTCATTCTCGTTAAATTCTGAATTTTTTAAAGTGGCAAAAGTTGAAATTAATTCAAGAAAATAGGCCCTGCTATAGCAACACTAGTTTTCATCTTAAAACTTTTTGATGGGAAGTAATTTCAAATCCAGCGGTAACACATTTGCTGGGTTTTGTGTCGATGGTTTCTTAGAAACTGTCAAATCTTTAACATAATATATTTAAAGACGATTGATAACACTATTATTTCATTTTTGCCGTAGATACAGTGGAAACTCAAAACTCTCTTTCTGTATTTTAGCCATTCTTCCTCAGCCACATACATTCCCTCCGTCAGCTAAGCTAAATACACCCTCTCTCTCAGCCACTCACTCTCTCCCTCAGCTACTCTCTCTCAGCGACGCACACTCTCTCCCTTCCTCACTGCGACTCTCTCCCTCTCCCTCTCCAACTCTCTCTCTCTCTCCCCTCTCTCTCTCTCTCTCTCTCTCTCTCTCTCAACATCGTGACTTTACACAGCTTGTCGCTTCATCGGATTTCCGATTATTGTTGGAGATTTTCTTTGATCAGAGAAGATGGGACCTAAAACGAAAGCACATATGTCCATTATTTGGCCCTGGATGGGAGAAGGATGAGGAGGGAGAAGGAAGAATTATGAGCGGTTCACAGCCTCTCAATACTCTGATGTCAAAAGAATTTATATAATTGTAATTACGGAATAGAACTGAAAAAAAGTTGTTTTTTTTATTTGTTGCGTCGTTGTTGACGCAACATGTCACTTAACCCTTGTTGGGCGTTGAGCGCTTTTGTTCGAGTAATCCTCCGCTACCAAGTAATTACTATCATTACTGTTAGAGTTATTACTGTATTTGTCGAGTTGCTATTATTGTATTTGTTACGTCGCAGTCAGTCAGTGCCTTTTATCTCTTCGGCCAGGGGCTCGACGCTGTCAGATCCCGGGGTTCCTAGCCGTTCGTCCAACCAGGAACCCACGAATCTCGAATTCGCTTAACCTTCGTGACTTCACGGAGCGTAGTAAACGAATTCGGCTAGCGCCGACGGGTTGATTGATTATTTTGTTTTCGAACGCGATTACTGCCATAATCATTACAGCTGTAAGTGTAGAGCATGTTGCATTCCGGGAGATCGCGATGTTCTTCCCCGCGGTGTTATTGCCCGCTGGAACGTGAGATCCGTCGGCGACCTACATGTCGAATTGCGCGTATTCCCCTCCAGGTATCTCCACCACCAGAGGAACCTCCAGGTATCTCCGCCACCAGAGGAACCTCTCTACTAGAAACAAGTTCTAAGCTTTAGACTTGTGGTAGTGCAATTGAATTAGGCGTAACTGTGTCAGTATCGTGGGGAGAAGTTGCAAGGAAGGAGGAAGGAAAGATCGCGCAAGGAATATACGTTTGTTAAGGTACTGCTCCAGCATTCGCGTGACAGCATCTGAAGAAACAACGGAAAACCACCGATCAGAACAGCCAGCCACAAGAATTCTCAAGACAGCGACTTATTTCGACTAGCTATCTAGCTGGTGTCGAAAATCCGCTAGCGTGGAACTCGAACTCTTCCGTCTCCCCCCTCTCCAAAGCCAGAGTCTCTTCTGTAGCAACTGTTGTATCACTGGCCCATCTCAGCCGGTCACTCGCCTGGAAGTGATCAAGGAAACTAGAGAAATCATTCGATCAACGAACTAGGTCAGGGTAGGGACCACAAAGCAGCTGATGGCCTAAACATTAAGCAAAGGGTCTACCTGGGTAAAATGGTAAAAAACAATCGAAATATAAAGTTTGAGCAAAATTTCTTATCCAAATGAAATTTGACTAGTTTCCACATCCTAATCCTAACCATTCTTCCCATTCTATAACAAAAAAAAAATTATTTTCTTGTATTCCAACATTATAATCGACCGTTTTCGTTACAAGAAATCTTTCATAAAATGGCATCTTAGGGCACAGATTATGATCTATTTGCCGTTTATGGCACGAATAATTGAGTCATCACAACTTCAGTCAATCAAAGCGAATCAGTCCATCAAGTCAGTCAATCTATCTACCATTTTCTCGCACAGATGTCAAATACCCGTGACGTCACAATAAAATTATTTCCAATATTTAACTTTGATTCTCTTATAAATGTATAATGTTGTTATAACAAATATAAGGTATGCAACTCGTTTATATTATCGCTTTACTGCATTCGTACAAATTTGAGAACCCTCTCCTAAAGTAGCTCGTTTACAAAACGTGTCCTCGCGCAATAAAACTTAACATTATAAACTAGTTGAATAATATACTGCTGCCACAGGATTTCGCTTCGGCGAGGCATAAGGTCGTTCTCCATAGGCGCGGAATTATTTGGCGTGTGCGCGCCGTCCGCCGGCAGACAGGCCCAGCGTGGGCCCAGCAGCTGTCTGCTGCAGCAGGCGGCGGTGCACCGTCCACACACGCTAGCTGGGCCTCCCACGTCAACACGCTGCACGCGACGGCACGGCGGGGACGCGCGCGCAAACGACGTTCGCGCTTTATTCTAAGCCGAAATTGTAATATGCCTCGCGTAATATGGAATAGTTCTCTCACATCTCCAATTGTCAGGCAATTTAAGATGTAACACGTAATGTGAAGTTGATGTTGACTATTTGAAGATTGTTTCAGTAGCCTTGTCGTTCCATCAAGACTGTGAGACTATATCAGTGTAATATTATTGCATCCGAGTATCACAGTCATATTTTACGACCAGCCCGATAAGTACAGATCTTTCAAAAGTCAATGAATTTAATTGTTCAATATGTGGGATAAATACATTTTAATATGTTAACTGCCGTATTTATAATACCTTTTATATCATAATGCCTCATATATCAATATCGTGTTGTCCTCAGGCTACACTATTTCATTTGTAATGGTCGTTTAATGACTTATTATTATAAATTTGATAAATCTATTCATCAGGCCATAGGCCAAAAATACGGCTTTCTTCAGGAGGCCGTAGGCCATTTTTCTTCGTAAGAATTACATTGTAGCGTGAAGCATAGATGACCGAAAGAAAATATTGTATGTGAAGCACCTGGGATCCACACGGCCCAGTCACATGTTGCAAGTGTGAATCATCCGCGATGCAAACGGCAGTCAACATGTATTAAAGTCGAGCTCTCGACCAATGAGTAAAGTTGAAATTCCAAAATATTTACCTAAATTCACTGTATTCATGCATTATTCATTTCCGTTACGTCGATTATATTTTCTACAGACAAATAACGTGTGATTATATCTCGCATGAGTAATACCGTTCAGTTGAATTGCACCTTGTTTACTCGATACTGAATAATTAAAAGTATATTCGAATTGTATGGCAACCTATGGCAAATTCTCTTATAGCCCGTCGAAGAAAAGTTATAAGCACTGCTTGTAATCTTTTATCGTTATAAACTTCAAGCCAATGTTTCACGTCTGTAGGTCACAATTATTACCGTTAGAACACCAGACCGAAAACACTGTAGATCCCACGGTTTGTGGTTTCACCATTGATTTTTCACCAAATGTGAGGTAACAAAGAAGTGTAGATAACACTGGTCTTTATTAGTCGCTGAATTTAAATTATTTAAATTGAATTATTTAGTTAATAATAAAAAGTACTTAAAAGAGCAGTAAAGCTTGCTCAATGCACAAAAAGATTAAATGCGGAAAACATCCAATGCGAACATAACCGCGGTCCCCGCAAATGAAAATTCGGTAGTATTACACTGTAGTACAATGCAAAACCTTGTCTAATGCAGAAACTAGTGTTGCTACAACAGCAGATACTTTATCGTATTATTTGAAACGGATACGCATTATTATACTACTACATAATCCAGAAATGTTTCCAAACAGCAACCGGAAGCGGTAGCTTAGTGCATCAACTGATGTCACTGCAGCGCCTCTGGCCCGGAGTTCCTAGGTTCGAGTCCTCACGGCGGCAGGATTTTTGACACTAGCTTTTCAGCTAGGTCGAATTCAGTCGCTGCCTGGAGAAGAATTCTAGCGGCCAGCTGCTCTGATCGGTAGTTTTCTGTGGTTTCTCCGATCAACACCAGGGAATGCGGAGCAGTACCTAACAAACGGGCCACGGACCGCGCGCGATCTTTCCTTCTCTTCCTTGTCCTATCCTCTCCCCTTACACATACACACTAACATGCACTACACTACCACATATTCCGGGAGACCGGTCGGGATCTTAGAGCTTGTCCCGGCTGAGGCGGTGCCCGCTGGTGGGAGAGTCCTGGTTAGGGGGAAACCCCACTAACCGGTGGTAGGTCGGTGCCGGATCTCGCCATCCAGCGGGGGAAGATCACCGCCATCTCCCGAGAAAAAACATGCACTACACTAGCGGGACTAATGACCAAAGCAGTGGACGCGCCCGGAAACACGAAAGAAACAAACCAAACCAATCCAAACAGCAAAAGATATTTCTCCGCTATGATATTCGAACTCGAGTCTACGAAGATAGCTCGCCATGTGCTTTACCGCTACACCACGCAGTCAGTCGCTCGGGGATGTTCCCCTTCCCCGACGCTTAAAAAGCTAAAGGTCTCTCCCTTTATTTCCAACTTATGTATTTTTTTAAATTTCAGATAGTTCAACGAAATCGAGACCTGAGCATCCTAAGCGTCCTGAGCATCCTAAGCAAAAAAATTAAACAAGAATTTGGGGGTGTTTATGAGATTTTTTTATGAATTGCATTAAATTCAAACAGAATTACGCGAAAACTACTAGTTTAGCACCACTTTCTTTACCGACCGTTGATACAAAGAAAGAGAAAGTTTTAAGGAAAAATTGGTGTAAAATTGGTTGTTGGTTGTTTTCGCGTAATTTTTGTTTAAGACAAGGCATTGTATTGTATATTTTTTTCAAAAAGGCTCCACATTTTTTGTTCAATTTTTTTCCTTGGGTAGAGGAAAGAACGAATTAAAACTTGGCGAATGTCTCATTTTCGTTGAACACTGAATTTTCGAAAATTCAGAAAGTTACAAATAATACGAGAAAGTGGGTGCAGTTGTAGCTTTAATAGTTTTTCTTTATTAAATGTAGTTAGACTTTTTCATATTTTTATGTAAACAAAAGTGTTTATAAACACGACATTACAATTTACGTTTCAAAATTATTGTTAAGTGAATGAAACTATCTGTTCAGTTTTCATAATAACCGAGTTTAGCAGAACTGCTAACTCGGAGACTGAAACATTTTTCCATGGACGTTAGAAAAGCAAATTGGATTCACAAAAAGGATTCATCATTTGTTTTCCCGAAAGTGTGAAGAATATAACATGATCCCTGATATATCAGTCGTATTCTTGAGCATTTTCAAACAGTTGATGTGTTCAAAAAGTATTTATTTTATTTTTCACATATTTATATTAATACATAGATTATAATAAACTGTAGTAACGAGAGAATTTAAGGGAATTATGCACAACATGTAAAATTATTTTTTAAGTATTAAAGCGGAATCGTAGCAAATAAGGATGAATAAATACTCCAACAAATTGTGCAATATTAAGTAACAGCTCTCGCCTTGATGAGAATCCTGTCTGCAGAATGCGTTGAGAGTGCAAGATGATGCGTAATACCTCAACACTCAGGCGGATGAAAATACAAAATACCTATTATGCTCAAAAAGTATGTCCAAGAATCGATGAAATAGGTGAAAAAATATAAATTCCCAGGAAAAACTGTATAAAATCGTGTTTTGCTTATTTCGTATTACACACAAGGTAATGAAAAGTTCATTCCAGAACTCACAAGTGGGGAAACAAATGAGCCATTTCATTAACTATGTATTACTACACCAACTCTTTCTCATGTGAAACTTTACTACAGTATATAAAATTCAGGAACCGAATAACGATACAAAGATTTATTATTTTCTCAAGTATTATGCTTTTTAATAATGTAAAATTGAAACGTAATATTTTCTTTCAATCAGTTGTCTCCGAAGCAAAATGTAACTAGTTTATACATTCATTGCACTGAAAATCACATTCAGAATAGGTTCACCCATAAGACACGAGCCTATTTTTTTAATCTACTTTTAATTCTTATAAAGAAACAATTTTTTCACGCCAGGATATCCCAGACAATGACTGGGTGAAGCATTGCTTGCAAAGCGAAGAAGCTTATCGTTCCTTCTCATGCGATATACAGGAAACTGTTATCTCTATCTAACAGTATCTATTACGCTGGCTCATGTGGCCCGTCTCGGTACTTGCATCAATGTCAGATTTCGTAAGTACGGTAATCTCTGAAAGTGAATTGCTCTCACAGAATCTCGCGGAAAAAAAGAAGGTAAAGGGAAGATTTTCACGATTCATTCGTAATTGTTGAAAAATAACAGTGGAAGAGTGTATTCGTGTAAATCACGATTCATGAGAGTAAAAGATTTGCATTGGATTTTCGGAATGTTTAGTCAAACAACGACGATAGCCCCACTTCAACTTTAAAGATATCTCGATTCGATAGAGTATTTGATACGATATATCATACTTCGTCGTTCATAACTTATTCTTTGAGTTTCATATTTTCCGTGACTGGTTTCCTTGAGTAAATACCAGTTTGAAGTAAGACATTCACTAACTTATCACTGAGATTACTAATATAAAAATATATTATATGCCAGCTGTATAATATTGATCTGAGACATAACTTTGTGTTAAGTAGTCCTACTACCAAAAGACATCAATTAAGCTAGTTAACACTATATCCAAATTTCTAAGTGTGTAGACAATGAAATTTCAACGATCTTTGTGGCACTGTAAACAGTAAGAAAGTATAGCTTCAAAGCTCTGCTTGGACATTCGATGTATGGGTTTAATTAATATGGAGAGACCTTTATTTGAGTATATATCGAAATAACCTCAAACCCAATTTACCACAATCACAATGACACATAAGTTCTACAATCTGGTTCCTCTATCGACTCCTGTCATCATACCCTGGGATGAGTGGGACGAATTATTGGTGCGCGGGTATAGATGATGAAATGATGAATAATGGTGGGGAAAGGGTACATTGAGAGGTAGAGGAACCCCTAGAAAACCTCCCGCGAACTCGTTTGTCCACCGAAAGTTTCACTTTATTTTCCTGAAATTGAACTAGGGTGCCAGTGGTGGAAGGCGTACAGCCTGACTGCTAAAACACGGGTCGCCCATTTATTAATTGCTTTATGCACTAACAATGATGGGTAATTTACCTTGAAACTCTCTTGAGACAGAATTATTTACTGACCATCAGCTCTTTCATATGACCTAATTAAGCAATAGCACGGCTGTCACATTACATGAAGTGGAGTATGTTGAAAAATAATTGACTTGAGAAATTTGTTGCCCACACTCGTAAAGAACACAACAAAACAAAACTACTGTAGATTTTTCTGTCAAACTCGCAAATTCCTTCATTTTCTACATGCATATTAGTTTCTCCCGATCGCTCTTATTTACCCTTTCTTATCTAGATCACTTACCTCAAGTAAATGAACCCTTCCCGTAGTAAAGAGCTTTTTCGAAAATTTCGAATGTTTCTTAGGACATACAACGCACCTATTTTTAGGGAGAGTCTATATCGTCCAAAGAGTTACGTTAAATATCCAACTCAAATTATCCCTGAAAGTGACCTTTTGCCAAAAAGTAATTATCTCAACAACCTTATTAACCCTAAAAAACAATTAGAAGGAATGCAATCGAACGCTGTGTCAAGTGCCTCTCTCTTTTCTCTGCACAACCAAATTTCTTCTCTAAAATAATTAATTGCATCATAAATAAAATTAATATGCAAAGCAGCTGTAATAAAAACTTAAAACATTTAATATTATATAAATTATCTAAATTAGTAACACAGATTAGTGAAATAGGAAACTTTTTTTTTCACCTTTCCCATGTCATTGGGAACCGTTCTATAAACATTTCAGAGCAAATGCATATTTTATGTTTTCTTTTATGTTATCTGTCAGTTTCGAATTCTTTACTATGATTAATGAGTGTCATACACATTTTTGAGGGTAGGCTAGGAAGGAGCCTTAGGACTTAATGTTCTCCAATTTCCTGGGAAAGAACACAAGAGTATTTGTATTTGCCTTCTACTGTAAGAAGGATCTTTCGGTACGAAGAATGAAGTCATGAAAGGTGAACGATGATAATAAATGATGATAATAAGTGATAGTAAACGATTAACGGTGGAATGAAGTTTATATGGGTGATGTGAGAACCAAAGCATGACAACTATACGATGCAAACTCCCATGTCAAGCACGGGACACGAATTCACATTCTCCAATTCCACGTACTTGGACGCTACCTTAATCCCTTAGGCCATCGAACCTGGACATATTCTTCTTTTCAGCGACAACGATCATTCTCCACAATCTTTCTCGTTATATATGACGCGCAAAAAGGAAACGTTTTAGAACATATCCTACATATCCAGTAAATTGAAGATATACATAAAACATAGATCAATTTCTGAAAACATCGCCAGCATCATATCCGAAAGACTCGGTTGTTCTAATTATTCAAGAAGACCATAAAAATCTCAGAATTGCCCTATCCACGTTTAAATACGTTATCGGTAGAATTTAAAAAGATAAAGAATCCAAGTAAATGTAGCCAAGTCTACCTACTTGTCACTAATCAATGAAACCCCTTGGTTGAAATAAACAATAAACTATTACCACAGGTGGATACTGTTAGGCATCTAGGGTTGTTCTCTCGCTCTTCCATTACAAAATATGGTTTTGTTACATGAAGTGCAATTAATACCAATCTGCACCTATGCTGTCCACCTACGGGGTACTATAAGTGATTCTAACTTAGAAATCCTGCAGAGGTTGCAGTCAAAATTACTGCGCCCAGCTGTTAATGCTCCTTGGTATATTTCTAATGCAATCCTTCATTGCGATTTGCAGGTACACTGTTAAAGCAGTACTAACAAGCTACAGTTCCAAATATCAGCAGACGCTTGAGAATCACCCCAACCCAGGAGCTTCATCTTTTGGATAGCATCTAAGAAACGAGAAACTATCACGCTATACATCATTAGCACTTAATTTCAAAATCAGTTGAGTTGCCATAAAGTAACATCACTGTAATTACAAATTAATTGTTTTGCGTACTTGTATATAACGTATTAAAATTCACCAAAAGATCTTGTAGAAATAATAGTGAATAAACATACGTAAAGCAAAAATATTAATTACAAACAATGTCAAAAGCACGAATTCAATTTACTTGGGATTGGACTTACTACTGTAGGTGAGCTGCATCTCCCGTCGTAGATTCTCTTTCACAGGAACATCTGGATTCTTGTCCATGTCGTAAGCGCTGTATAGGAACTTTTTCTTCTTCAGTTCTCCAACGAGTGACTGCATGAAAAGATGGCACGTGTGTTCTCCCGCAACCCGCGAATAACCGTTTTTCTCGTACACCATCATCACTTTTTTCCATCCATACCTACGTCAACAGAAACACGATTAATAAGTAATTTTTGGTTGTCATAACAAAAAGATTTTTACATTAAAAATTGGATCATAAATAATGAATTGCAAATATTAAAAAGCACAAACTCACTTATCCATCACGCTTATGAGAAACTCAGACATGCTAAAGAAAGACATTGTCCCAACACGAACTAGCATGTGGTATTCATTGGCGCACGTAGTCTTGTCTGTCATGAAGTCCATTGACATTCCTCCCGTAGTTATTAAAGGAGTCCCATAAAACTTCACCAGTCTGGCGACCGAAGCTGCAAAAGAAAACGTATCTTATCATATCTCGAATAAATAAAAAATCTATTACAACACAATAGGTTCTGTGACAACATTTTCGAAAACGTGTGACACAGTTATTTACAAGCTGCATTTTTTCTCATTCATGACAAAAAATATACAGATCTGCAGATATATGTTTCATGTTATTTGTATGTAATCTAGAGCAAAATATTTCACGCGAATTTAATCTGGCTGTGCATTTTCTCACAAACGCAGTCATTTTAAATTAAAGCGAAAAAACCGCATTTTAAAAACTTCATATCAGTATATTTCTTTTATTGTAAAATACATCATCATATGCCACGTCTTACATATGATACCAAGATATTAAGCAATTCACGTTGAATATCTTCAATAGGGTCAGTTTCGTGACATTCGGAACATTTTACAACACATCTTGTTCTCAAAATAAGGAGAATTTTTTCCACAGACTATTAAAATGGTGCACTGCGAGGAACTACCTCGGACACAGTAAATGTGAAGGTCAATGGCGATGACACTCAAATAAAAGTGATAACAGGTAATCTTTTATACAACAAAATGATGCTTTTTTTTTCTTTTCTCAAAAGAGCAGGTCTCTCTAAAGCTTCACACAGGAGGTTTTATAATTTATCCCAAATCAAGTAAAAGCTAACATTAAACACATTTTTGACAGTCTTCAAACGACGTTTTGGGAGTTACTGCACCTCTATCTTCAGATTGCGAAGCATTGAAATTCAAATACAAAAAATATGTGGGGCCGACCCCCTTATCCTAATTGGTCACTAGGATGTATTAGGTTACTATACCGATGTGTGTGTGTGTGTGTGTGTGTGTGTGTGTGTGTGTGTGTGTGTGTGTGTCATGCTGACGTCTTGTATCTAGGCGAGAAATAAACCTGTATATTTGTAAAATATTTTTAAAGTACAGGAAATATAATTAAGTTGTAATTATTCTGACTTTAGTCAGTCTCTTAATATTTGGAAACGAAAGATACTGCGGAAATTCTATGATAATATTTCAACACTCAGATAAACATTTTTTTCTTTTTGGCCATTCTATGTACACGTTTTCAAAAATATTCATTGTAGGAGAGCACGACTTTTCGCGCAATATTTATACGCATCAACAGGTATCAACAAAAAATTAATATATAAAAAAAAAATAAATTTTTCAAAAATATATCCTAGTAAAATATATCTAGGAAGTAAAAAGTAAAAATAGAGGGGAAAATCTTACCAAATTATATCAATAAAAAACTTTATAAAATTAAAAAGGGAAATCCATAATACATACAAATAAGGGAAAAACATTCTCATTGTAAATATATAAATCCTCCCTTCAAGAAGGAGGCAATTATGAATTGAAAGTGAACATATTAACGTAAAAAATAGTCGTTGTCATTTGCAAAAGTTAATAATGAAATCGAGCAAAAAACAGAAATAAACAGATGAAATTTGAAGAAGCAGATCAAAGACACTTACACAAATAAAGGAAAACAAAATATAAATATGTTTTACAGTGTTCTTATTTTATACAGCACATTGTCAAACATGTTCTCCCTTACTGGCTTGCTGGCTCCCGCTCTATAAATTGCATGGCAAGTGAACGCCGTGCGTGAGAATTCCATGGGCCTGAGTTCGAAGGAGCTGGGCGTGGAGAAAAGGGTAGGAAACATTTTTTCTGGTTCATGTTGTAGAATAGTACTGCGTAACCAAGACAAATAATGCGAAAAGAGTAAGTGTGGTTGTCGCACCAATAGGTTCCTCTGGCACCAATCTCGATCAAGCTGGAACGGGCTTGTGCCCCGAGTAATTACTCGTGTCACTGCAGTGCCTCTGGCCGGGAGGTCCTAGGGTTCGAGTCCCGACCGTGGCAGTATTTTCGATACTAGCCCATATCTAGGTCGAATTCAGCTGATGTCAGGGGCAGAATTCTAGCGACCGGCTGTTCTGATCGATAGTTTTGCGCGGTTTCTCAGATTAACACCAGGCGAATATAGGAGCAAATCCCTAACGAAAGGGCCACGGATCATGCGTTTTCATTCCCCCTCCTTATCGTATTCTCACTCCTTACTTATACACACACTTACAGCACATATGCCGGAAGACCAGTCGAGAGCTTAGAGCTTGTCCTGGCTGGTCTGTGCTCCGTTGGTTGGAAATACCTGGTTGGGGAAAACCCCGCAAGCCTACGGGTAGGTCGGTACCGGATTTCTCCATCCAACTGGGGAAGATCACCGCCACCTCCCGCGATTAAAAAGCATGCACTACTCTTATGGGACTCATGATCTAAGCAGTTAACACCCGCAATCACTAGTCAATCGATCAAACTGGAATCATGCCTGCAAGCCTGGACAAGACGAAGGCACTGACGCGTTTAGTCTTTTTTCAGAAGCGGAGGCTCCTCGAAGAGTTCAAAATATAAATGAGAATGATACCAGTCATCTGTGGCTTCTGGAAATGCAATTTCGCGCAGAGGAAGGTCGCAGAGTAAGTGCCGAAACATTAGCATCTGTGCCTAGGACGCGGCGTCTCCCGGACAGACAGGCTTATATTGGCTACGGTCGCGGAAGCGTACGCTTTCATTTTACCAGCCAATATTTGTATATTTCTTTCATTGAGGCCGATAGGTTTTGTTCGCTCACATCTCTTTCTACGCAAAGGCATACCTTTGCGTATGCCTCTGGTCTTTAACACGTGGTGTAGCCAGAATCCATGTTTTGTGGGTCCTCAATACCGATACCGAAAAATCGATTGACGGCAAAACGTCTGTCCGTCCGGACGTAGGTGCGTCCGTGCGTGCGTGCTTTTCGCATAATATTTATACACGTACGTGCGTGTGTACGAACGTACGTATGTATGTATGTCCATCCGTCGATTTTTCCTTTCTGATGAACGAAACGTCTTGCTTATGAAATAAAGACATTATGAATTATCTTTTTGTTTGTCAAATATACAAGAATATTAGTGTTTTATTGTTATTACATTTGCTACTCATTCCTTTTTCAATTCTGCCAATGTGAGTCAAGGTGTGTCACTTACTACACATTACGCAGTATATCGACTATGCGTCCCTCGTTTAATAAATTTTTGGACCTCAGGCTAATGTTGGGAAGCTTTGATCTATACTCTATCTCTGTACATTCACTGAGAGCGCTTAATTTTAGCCTTTTGAAGGAATACGTCACAAATATAATTTTCAAGCAAAATTAATATTCTACTCAAAATAAATAGAGATTATTAAAAGTGTTTCCACTTCTGTTTTAAAACTGAGCAAAATTTGTAATGGAATGACGGAAATATAGCAGCTCTCACTTTTAAGATAAAAAAATCCATAATTAAATTATTTATATACTGTATATACACAATCTCATCTTTGAGAAAAGGATATCAATGAAGCTGAGATAAAAGGAACGCGAAGAAGTCTAATGTAAACTCCAAGTTCTAAAAATGGATCACGAGAAAAATACACACGTCTCCGAAGAACAACTTTAAAAACACCGCAGAGGAGTGAAGGTGAACGTTTGTCTTTCCGGTTAGCATGGCGGGCTTCGCAAACAAATGGTCTCTGAGAAAAACGAGGGGGAGACACGTTTCCATCATGCCGTTTTCTGCATCAAATCAGCACAGTGAAGAGTTATGCTCATTTTATTTAAATCGGATAATATGTTGATTTGATAGTTTTGATGCCGCTTGTAAAAAAATGTTTTCTTCATTACTCTACTTTGTAATATTTTTATCTTTCCGATCGCCTTTGAAGGCTGATTATTTGCGTGTCCGGGGTCATAGAAATGGGTCTTTGGTACAGCCCTGTAACAAAGTAGCGATCAATTGTCACTATAAATAACAGCAAAACTGCTGCGGGCGAACTGAACAATAAGATGCATGCAAAAACCTTATTTTACTGAAAAATGAAGGATGCACACAAAAACAAATTTATACTTAATGAAAATAACGCATTTACTCAAAATACACATCGAATAACAAAGTGTCATCAAATAACACATACTTTCGAATACATTCCTACGACCCTGCATTAAGTATTGGTAATTTCTTTTGCTGCAAAATAAGTTATAAAATTCCTCGCATCATTTCTTAATATTTCTTTCTGTCCTTCACAATTTCGTGTTCTTTACAATATATTTCTTTAGATTTACTGGGTAGTAAATCTTTCACAGATTCACTTTTAATACTTTCAGGAATATCTTTCTTTTTCTCGCAACAGACAGCGATTGTCAACTCAAATATACTCTCCAACGACTCTAAAGTACCACCAAATCAATATAATACCATTCATTATTACACCTACTTGAAGAGAATAAGCTCAAAATGTTGCAAAGGCGATCGAATATGATGAAATATTGTGTATTACACGTGGCTGAAAGACCATTATGTGCTCGTTAGTAATTATACAATCGCTAACACGCTCATGAAAAATTAACTAACTTGAACATAATGGTCTATTTCAGCCACTTATAAAATAAAATACTATTAAAATACTTGTTCTTAAATTTTCTTTGGTAGTGTGTTTAAAATGACATATACTTTATCACTCATGGCTTCCAGAATTGGTTCTCACATGTCCCACATAAATTCTTCTTCTTGATTATAAATTGTCGCGGCGGTCGTTGACAGTTTACGGTAGAACCTTCACATCCTGTGTCACTCTGTACTTTCTTGGCTTGTCTTTGTTTCACAAATGATCATAATGCCTCAAAATATATACACAATTATTTTTCTCTTCACAACATGTTTCAAATATCTCGTGTAGGCAGCTTTTTCTGAGGTTATGCTCATTAAGGTAGTAGAGACAATGTCATGAAAGTGGAAGTTGAGACTTGATGGGACACGCCACTCAGACAAATTAGCTTACTATAATGCTATTAAATGAAAAGCAGTTAACTCCTGGGATGCGGTGATGGCCATCGACTGAGAGCAGAGTGAGTGATCGTTGCGTAAGGAGCAGGACGCGTTCGATTCAAACGCGGATACGCCTTTCGTTCATTATTTATCAGACCTTTATTTATAACGCATGCATTCTATTTGTTGACTGTCTTACTTACACTAACATGCTCTACACTACCACATGTTCCGGGAGACCGGTCGGGAGCTTAGAGCTTGTTCCGACTGGGGCGGTGCCCCGCTGGTGGGAGAGTCCTGGTTAGGGGGAAACCCCACTAGCCGACAGTAGGTCGGCGCTGGATCTCGCCATCCAGCGGGGGAAGATCACCGCCACCTCCCGAGAAAAAAACATGCGCTACACTAACAGGGCTAATGACCAAGGCAGTTGCCGCGCCCGGAAACACGAAAAAATCAATCAATGTTGACTGTGTTAAACTCTGCCCCTTTCCGACACGGTACCTTGACAAAGAAAGATTCATTCATTTACACTTACACATGATGCCATCATTTAAGGTCATTTAATAATTTATTAAACGAAAAAAAAAACAATAAAAACTATATGAGGCGATTTATAAGGAGGAGTTCCTGAACACCAGTATTTCATATATTTTTCACATAAAAAATATATTGTGAAATATCGTATAATGGGGTGTCAATGGGATAAAATTTAATGTATTAATGTATATTTCGAGACCACCTAGTGGCTCGGTCTCGAAAAGGTACGTGGCACGGCGCTAATGAAAACAAGCATATTTGTAATGTCTTTCGAGGTTTGTTAATGTATAAATGAGCGTGGAGCTGAATTTTCAACTGTGAAAAGTGAAATAAATGAGAGATGAGTTGCAATCCGTTTTGTGAACATGAATGTCATAAGTGAAGTAAAATATGGATATCAGATGAATTTCTGATTTAACGTGCTAATTCTATTACCATTCATTCACAGATTTTTCTCAAAATTGATTTTGAATAATCATTGTTATAATGTAATAAAACTTTGAGAACAATATCTTCAATATTCACTTTTCCTTATTATTATTTTTATTAATGTTTTATTTATTTTACGTCAAAATAGTTAAAACTGTGTATGACGTAACACTTTCAACTTCCAAAATAGTTCTTCCTAAATTTACAATTACATTGGCCCAATAAAAATAAGAAATTATACAATTTACTGCGAATTATTGTTAAAGTGCAGCATCTGCGGGAATAAAACTTATCTAAACAAGAATATGAAAATGCTCTCAAATGAGGTTCAAGATTAAGGACAATAAATTGTAAGTTGAAGTGATAACCGATTGATTGTTGATTAGGTAACAGACAATAAGCAAATATAATCATGATTTATGAAAAGACAACACAATTTGGGGGATAGCGTATGCATTTTTACTAATACGTTAACTTCAAATAATCACACATAAATGTATAATAAAAATCATATGTATTTACCTGAGAGACAGTTGAATAAAAGTTGCTTTCTTTCTTTCTTTTATTTCCTCCAGCAGCTGACACTTGTGTTTTGCGCGGCGCCATCACTGGCCAATCATAGCGCTCTAAAGCCCTATTCACAACTCTAGGGGAAAATGAAAACTTTTGTCGCGGCTGGGCCATGCCCCGCATGAGGGAGATACCTGGATGTGTAAAACCTCCACAGGCCGATGTGGCCAAGTTCGGCTTCGGATCTCATCATCCAGTGGGGGAAGGACACCGCCGTCTACCGTCATAAAATCATGCACTACACTTACAGGACTAATGATCTTAGCAGTTGATGCGTTGCGAAACACGAAACAATCATTAATTCGACAAATCTTTTTTCTTCAATAGCCCATCCAACTATTCAATAGAGCTTTCATCATAATTAAAGCCCGGAAACTCAGGTATTTGTTTTATCTAAAATAGGCTGGTAAAAATGTGTTTATTTTTACTAAAATAGTCATGCAAATAAGGCATTTATTCTGGCTAAAGTAGGGAGATAGGCAGAGGAAACATTGAACAATCGCCATTTAAAACTAATTATTGTAAAAAATTAATAATTAAAAGGATTGCCTTTTTTATTATACACAAATATTTACATTAGCACTTATTTCAAACGAAACCAGCTTTTTATTGAACACATGGTATCATTGGAGGTATGATATCAGTGGAGAGATGCCACCGAGACTCAGCTCTTCAATCAAGGTCACACGCTTATTGATTTTTTTTCTGCATTCTTTTCAGAGGTTATGCGTCGCACTGCAATGCGTAACATTATTGTTCCTGTTATATACACTGCTAAAGTACTTGGAGAATTTATCATATATTCGATGAATAAAAACGGAAAACAAATTGCCATTTGGTGGATAACGAAATTAATGCTAGATGATCAGTTTCGTGGTAAAAGACCATGGGTTTTATTCTAAACATTGGTGTTTTGTGAACGACTTTTATGCAGTTTTTATTAATAAAAAGAACTATTTTGTAAACATTTCTCTATTAACTAAAAAATTAGATTTTTGTGTGTGTCATTTGTCTTTTGTATCGACGATAGTAAAGACTGAAGCAATAGTTATTCTAAGACGTCTTATTCAATAATGCATAATGTTCCTCGACGTAATACTGTTCACTGTGCTAGCTTAGAATGCTCCGTTAATGACTCGAACAATATTATCTAATGTAATTATGTGAGTGCATCTCATAAACATCAGAAAACAGTATTCTTCTTATGGTGTACTATTTAACTTACAACTTTCCAGATTTAAAACTGACTTTTTTTTACTTTTTGGCCTAACAACGTAAGACAAAGTATTGTAATTATGTGCCGGAAATCGGCCATTTTTCGACAGAAAAACGTATTGCCAAGCCATGGTAACGGAAACGTGGATAAATCTTATTCTTACTTACTTCTTCTAACATGTTGTGTAGTCAGAATTTATGTTTTGCGGGTCCTTGATTCCGAGAAATCGATTGACGTAAAACCATGTCAGTCCGTCTATTTGTCTGTGATCAACGCTAGAGTCTTAACAGTTCAGATGGTTTTTTCCACAATTGGTGATCTCGGATTGATCTGAAAGGGCTCAATGCACTGAAAGTTTTAAACTGATATTTTGGTGGTTGTCTTATATGAAAATTGAACATTTTCAAAATTTTCCAAACCAATGGCTCCAAAGTTATGAATTAAACTTTGTTTTCGGATAGCAGGAATAACGCTTAAAAGAATGGCAAATGCCGCATTTTTGTTGAAATCCCTGATTTTTCAAAAATTGCAAACGTTCAATATTTTTTCAGCGTCTTACATCTACAATAAAGATTAAAGTTGTTTCTTAATGAAAGTTGTTGTTCGAAGACAGATCTTCAAATAAGGCCACCTACAATTTTTCGAAAATATAAGTGTTTTTGCGTAATTGTGCGTGAAATATAGGTAATTTTCAAACCACTACTTTCTCAAAAATGGCTCCAAACTTTTTTTAAATGTCCTCCCTCCTCATATGCATCAAAGGACGATAAAAAAATTGGGACCGGTCTGGTCACATGTTCTGCAAACTCTCTGTATTTTAGACAATTTCAAAAATTAATGTAAATGAATTAAAATTCAATATAGTAGTAACATATATTTGGTTTAAATGAAATCTACTCTAATAATCTTGATCTTTAAAAAATGTTATGTACTTTTTTTTAAAAAAACTAGCAGTTTTCGCGTAATTTCGGGTTGAAGTTAATGTAAATTATAAAACTCTTCTTTAAAGCAATTCAAAGATAGAAAAATTAAAAAATGACAGTAAAATGAAGCATTTTGAATTGAATATACTTTCATTTAGTAATCTGTTTACTTAATAGTGCATTAATTGTAATAGCTTCCAACTGTTAGTTTAGGTTTAACAGAAAGTCCTTTGTCTCTCAAAAGAGTCGTACGTGAGTTTTTTAACATTATTTTCTTATTCAACCAATCACTCAATGATTTTATAAAACATAACACAAACGGAAAACGGGGGAAAATTGACAAACTTGTTGAATTGAGAAACTTGACAAACATGTTTACAGGAAGTATACTTTATATAGAAATTAAACTTAAAATAAGTATTAGCAAAGAAAATATACATAATAAAAATCTTGATTGTTTGATAGAAAAAATTCAGGCAAATTACTCTCTCTTTCGCGCCGTTTCAGCTTTTTCATGTACACTCTTTTCTCGGTTTGGAGAAGAAATGCGAGCGGAGTCAGGGGAAGTTGACCCTGCTCGCAGAAGCGCCGGGCTTCCCCGGCGGGCAAATAGCTCGCGCTGGCCCGGTTTGTCATGCCTGCCGTACACATTAATTTCCACAAAATTTCCCAGAATATTCTGTTACTGATCTGACTGAACTCGAGGCTCTGCGAATTTGAAAGTAATATTTTAACTTCTCGGGTACTATCCATGTAGTCTTAAGACAGTTTTAAAATGTTTTTAGATATGCCCTTACGGTTTTGAAGTTTTTTCTCGAGGTCCAAGTACAATTATGATATAGGGGTTTCATAAAAACTAACCTGTCCTAACTCTTCTTTATTGAATTCAGAAGATTATTTCTTAACGGAATATATTCCTCCATGTTAGCATATCAAATGACTTCAAGTACAATTTGTCTAAATACTGTTAGTTTTCGCGTAATTTTGAGTCAAATTGCGACAATTTTGCATTGGAATTCATCGAACTTGAAGCTTGAACATTGAACTCGTAGCCTAATGGATATGGGCTGGACATAATCATCTGAGTTCAACTAGTACCAGACTCTCCTAATTTTTTCTCTGTAAACATTTTGTTACGACAGAGCACAATCATTGAGTTGAAAAGCAGGAGTGCCATTTTCAAGCATTTTGAGTTTTCAAAAATTACAGATCTTTTCCATATCTCCTACGCTTAATTTGTTGAAGAGATGTTTTTCAACAAATTATTGAAGAATTAATAGGACAGACGTTGCAACATAATAATGTTATCTAACCGCCGCAAATAATACTAGAAAGAGGGCGCCGTTCTAGCATCACTAGTATAAATGCGTCAATTTGAAAACGGTTTAAATATACCGTAGCTAATTGAAGAATATAACATAGTTAACAAAATAAGGTAAATTGTAATCTAATGAATATGAATTAGTATGATATTATATGTATTCATCGCAGCACATCATTTTTAATGCACTGTTGGGAAATATTTTAAGGTCGTCTCTTTTCTCGCTACGTTATAACGTTCACGGACGCTTCGATCACACATCTCTTTAAGTGCTCTAACACGTAAACACCCAACAGATTACGGCCGCACGACCTTCCAAAGCTGCTGGCAAGTTTACCTCGACCTACCCAACATCGCTAGCGCTGGTAAGCGAAGCTTGTCACTGGGTTAGGGAATCGATACTTTCTGTGAGGGGAGTATCACATGTCTTTAAACGAGTTTAACTACCATAATACCCATGAAAACTATTTCACAATATACAGCACAAGCAAACAGTAGATTCGCAATTACCCAAATCCCTGTTCACCGAGACAATCAGAACTTAAAATGCTACAGACTGGCACACATTATCCTGTACTAGTTAGTTTTCTAATTCCTTTGGTCTGGGCTAGATTTTTGGTTTACCCCCGACCCCACCCTCTTTCCAGCTGCCTTCTATCGCCGCCCAATGAACTTTTTTTAAACATTTCTTCAATTTTTCGGGCTCGTAATGCGAAAACTAAAACATGACTTTCGCACGTTTCAGTTTTCTTCGTCTTCAGTTTTTCAGTGTTCAGTTTCAGTGTCTTTTCAGTGTCTTCAGTTTTCTTCAGTTTCATTCGAGAGTATTATAGAATAGTAAAACCTCGCCCTACATTGCAATATTCGTAGGAAAATTTCGTTTGAGTGTTTCTGCAAATGTGCAATTTGAAGCTAATTTTCACACAAAACTTTTGAGTTTTTGAGAAACTTTATAAGACAGTATTTGATTGAATTGTATTTACAAATGCAATAATGTATAGAAATTGCTGGTAATGAAAATATTAAGAGCGTGAACGATATTTCAAAAAATTTCATTTCTGTGTTTTTTTTAAACAAAAGATTACAACAAAGTAAGATATGTGTTATCAGTCTCCACTATTCGTTAAAAAATAAAGAAAAAATTAGAGCCTTTTTCGATAAAATAGCGTTTCAACGTTTCTGAAAATGCGGAATTAAGATCTCATTTGTACACAAAATTTTTTAACCTTTGAGAAACTTTTGTGACATCATTTAAAGCATATGTACTACTTACAAATGGAATAATGTATTCATAATGTCACTAATGCAAATATTAACGACGCGAGAGACACATTTTTGTAATTTTTGAAATAACAAAAGAATTCCAAAAAATTGAATTTACCTCATTTAATACAAGTATATTTAGCACTCTCCCTTACAAAATTTGGAGTCTTTTTTTTAATTCCTGTTTTTTATATTTTTAATTTTGCAAATATTCCATTCATTATTGCGTGAAAGCAATTAAAATTTTCAAAAAATGTACATGACCTTAATGAAAGAACTAATTGTAGAGAACAAATATCATTTGAAGGAAAAGTATGTATCTTCTATTTTGTAGTTGTAGAAAGACGCCGAAAAATATTTAGACTTTCGCAATTTTCGAAAATTCGGAGTAAACAGTGAAAATTGGACCTAAGTCACCTATATAAGTGTATTTCACTCTTTTCTTACAAGAAATTTACAGAAAAAATATTGAGCCATTTTTGAGAAAATTTTGAAAATGTCGCAGGAGCTTCATGTAAAGTAATTAAAAAAATTAATGAATGGTTTTCAAAATTGCAGAGCTTCCAGTGCAGCCGGATCGACAAGGGAGTATTCAGTTTGGAAACATCCTACGCATAGTTTAGGCCCTAGTGATGTTCACAGACGACAGACGGACGGACATCACATTCATAAGATGGAAAAGCACTCCGGTTTCAGAGGACCATAAAATGTGCATTTCTGTTGAAATCTCGAAATCAATGTTTCGCAGCTTTACATAAGTTTCTCTTTACTTCCGATATTACTCCGTATATACGTACGTACTCGTAAATACGAGAAAGTAATTCATTGACAAAATAATTCACTGAAAAGCGAAATACAGAAATGATGGTATTGCATAAAATGGTTGCTGCAGCAGTAGCGAGTTGGCATATATGCTGGGCGACAGCTTTACCAGTTGTACGAATACTAGGTCTCCCCTGAATTCGATAATCCCCGGACTCACTCGTCAAACATCGTCTGTCTTCTCATTGCCACTCTCAGTTTTAGTTCTGTCACTATGGAATCATTCTGATCCATTTACAATGTGTTACTAATACAAATGAAGTGATACAGTGTAATAAATCCTTTACTAAAAATATTATTCATGAACGCTCGATTATGCGACCACATTAATTCCGGATTATTCGAGTTTTTCGTATCCGAAGTAGTCCAGGTCTCATTTGTCTCAATTAATCGCGAGTCTTTTGTGCAATAATAATATATTAATGTAGAAGCAGGAAAGGCAGTTGATCCATTTTTATACTTAGTTACTACATTTCCGTGATTTTCAGATCAGATGGAAAGAATCTAAGTCCCAGATGTCATTACAACCGTAGATCATAGAAGCCAATTGCTTGCAGGCAAAAGAATATTGGCGTAGATGAATTTTGAATCCTCCAAATTAACCAAAGAAATTTACTTAATTTTCCGCGGATTCTCTCTCATTATGCTGTATCTCTATTGTAAATATATTCGGTATATTCATATATTGCATAAATTAACCATAGAAATATATTAATAAACAACATTCCATTCCGGAAGGAAACCATTTTTTTAAACACACATGTCTTAAGTATTTGAACACAGCAATATCATATTTATCCAGAGTATCTCAATACCACATTAAAACAGGTCTTCTTTGGTAAAAATTATCTCTGTCCATTAATATCGTTAGATGGTTAGTAAAGTCATAAGATAGTGCAAAAATCTCTGAAGGAAGTTCTCCAGAAGAGGTTTTTAACGAAATACACTTAACATGATTCCTATGTAATTTAAGATGTTAACATGTTAACTGAAAAGATCGGGTCCATGAGCCAATAATCTAAGCTTATGTTTGTAATGTTATAATAACACATTTTCCGCCCTAGACAAGCACGGCGGTTCTTATTTTACGCTCTGGTGGACGTTCTGTAGTGCCTAGTGCTTTATGGCCTACATTTTGAAGTTTCTCGCTCATTATTTGATAATTAATACAGAGGTGTCCAATACCAGGCGGAAAAACGCAGGCATAATCTAGGTTTTCTAAACATCATTTCTGTACTTATATTTTTTAAGAAACCTCGCTTCGAAGACATAGGCAATTATTGCTTGGAAACATGCTCCATTATCATTTTAACTGGCTGTTCTCCGTTTTTATTCCTAAATACGTTTAAAAGCATCGAAAGTCGCGCTGCTGTGTCTTGAGGTGCCGTCGCAAGAACACTCAGCAGTCTCATCACATACGTACTTCGATGAAATTGTCCTACTACACGCGCAGAAAAATCTGTGCTCTCGCACTGATGTGCAGTTACATGAAGGGGGAGTCTCTTCGAACACATGAGAACATAAGGTTTTCAATGCAACTGTGCACGAAGTTGTGCCGACAGCTCAAGATAGAAATCAACCGATTTCCGCGTGGGTTGATGGAAATACCATGCTTTCATTTCACAAACAGCTGTTTTACAAATTCAATGTGTTTTCTGTTTTACAAATTCAATGAGTACTGTGGTGGAGTAATTTGTATGTGTGTGTTAATATTATTTATGCCTGTTTTTTGCTAAGTTAACAGGCGTTTTGTTTCTACCAATCCCACAGTGAAGGATTTACTAAAACGCACGTTCATTTTTAAGTTTACATAATGATTTTTTCAGGTAGCCTGTCACATGAAATAACTGACGTCGGGAATAAAATGTACAGTTAACGCAATAACAAAAAAATATTACAATAAAAACTCGTTAACATGAATTCCAAGGGACCGAAATTATTGAAGTTCGTGTTATAAAATTCGTCTTATCCCATTATTTAAGTGTCCGCATTACCGTAATTCCTTGCCGACACAGGGTTTTTCGTCTTACGGCGAAATTCGTGTTAAGCGAGAGTAATTCCTTATTGATTCTCATTATACACCATTTTCATTCTAATTATTCCCACATTCCCTAATAATACGTTTCCTTTCCTATCCATAGAATAGCATGACCTTCGAAATGATTCTATTTCCTTCAGCTTCATTTATCTTCGATTTTCTTTACGGCACGTCTACGTCTCGGAACAACAGCGGAACGTGGTATTTGCTGAGTAACAGAATGTCAGTAAGATAATTGATTAAATGAGTACATTTCTTTATCCATCACTCGGTCTTTCCCTCCACAGTTACTTATAAAAGGTTGTAGTTGTCTCAGCAATATCCGAAACCTTTTCAGCGCCCAACACTCAAAATGTAAAACTATTTTCAAAGATTTTTTGACAGTTTGAAGTAAATACGAGCACAAACCTTTTTGCAGAGATGACATGAACGTAAATATTTCAGATCGTATGTTATATAAAATTGCATGTACCACGTAAAATAATCGACAGTCAACAAAACCCCCACGACATAAAATGTTTGCATTGCTATTCTCAACATGTCTCTGAGCTTTTCCCGCTTGGTCTGGGACACCCGGCATGTAGGGTTGCCCATGAAGACGGTTTCAAGAAGCGGTGTAACATTTCCCTCGTCGAGTGTCGCAGTGGCACTAGCCTGCGCTACAAAGCAAACCGCCCTTATCGCCGCCGACGCTGCTGTCAAAGAGGGCACATCGCCGGGAATGGAGAGGGGGGAGTGTGGGGAGAGGGGTGTGGAGGGGGAGAGGTTTGGTGGGAAGGTTTACTGACGTCTGACTCCCCTCTTGCTGCCCCCAGGGGGGGAGAGGTGATGGTGGCGGGGGGCAGGGTGCGAGTCGCAGTCGGTTTGCTCAGCTGGATGCGTCTGTTTCGATTTGGAATTGAGTAAGATGCAATTAGTGGCACCGGCCTCCACACTGACATTACCGTGAAGACTCTCAGCCAGCTTAAGAAGAGGATGAACACCCTTTCGCACTTTTTCCCTTTTTGCTGTATCCTGTCAAAAAGCTTACTAAGCAACACGCGTATTTCTGTATTGGTGCCCTGCTATATCCCAACACGCATCCCATCGGCAAGCCAAAGTCGCCTAAGCAATGTAAATCTGTTTTATATAGAACGTAATTTAAAATCAAGCTTGTTATTGATCTTGTTAAGCTTGTTTAAGCCTTTAACTCTAATGTTATCTATGATTTACGTTAAATGTATTGCCTAAGCATATTGAAGTGCAGCGGAGTAAATGGAGTCTTCGACTTGTCAACTTCAGTGGGAAAAATACATTCACGAATTCATGCACCCCATATTTCTTTATTTATTCCGTGGCATTTTAAAACTTTCTGTAAAATCGCTTACAAATTAATTCAACTCTACTGTTTTAAAAATTCTCCAATGTTCGTTTGTGCTTGCCTTGCTGTCCCTTTGTAAAAATGCGTAGTTTATTCGCGTTGAAATTCATTCTTTTCAACCAAGAAGTATTGAAAATTCCTCCACTTTGAGTTTGGAAATATAGTTATGAAAGTCACTCTTTTGTTAGCAGGTTGCAATATGTCGTACAGAAGAAATGTTGATTCCCAACATAACAGATTGGATAAGACTGACTAGAATTGGTTCCTGTGAAACACACAGAAAAGTCGCATGGAGGTTATGGAAACGAATACATTTTAAGAGATAGAATTATCCTTATCCTTAATTTCACAAAAATAATTCACCCCTTCAGAGGATAAACTTTGAAAAATTATTTCTTAGTAGTTATATTTACAGATTGTAATTGGAAAATATACTCGAAATTTCACGTTCTAAGCTTTAGTACTTTTCACTCAGCCGAGGTGTGTCTGAGTTCGTGTATCTAAATACACAAAAATCCGTAATAAACAGATACAATTCACACGTAAATCCAATCATTTTGTTATGTGTCAATAAAATAGTAATTAGTAAACACGTACTTACGAGGACATTTACATTTATAAAATTACATTATGTTTCATTTATAAGATGGTTTGTTTTTCCCTATGATAGGTAGGTTTCAAAGTTTCTTTGCGTAAAACTATTCACTCAATGCAACACGACGATGGTTTACGTATTCAGAATTTCTAAGCTCTGATCGCCTTCATATCTGCTTTTTTTCCTAGGCCAAAACGGATTTATTACTGGGGCCATCCTCCAAATAAACTGTGCTTTTCCGCGTGTAAGCAAAGAAGCATGCTTCTACGAGTTGTCAATGTAACACACAGCTCCACACCAAAAGATATAGCGTGAGTAATATTTATTTAACAGGGCCTCATGACAAAAACGCAAAGTGAATTACACAAAGTTGCTACCTTAAGGTGTTCCTTTGGAATATCTCCTGAACCGTTGCAGTAACTGAGACGTGATTTTCAATAAACGAACGTATGCGAGGGAATCTTATGATGATGAATAGCCTTTTTATTTAAAAGATAACGACACAACTTCAATTTTTAATGGAATCCTAGAATTTTCTTTAGCCTAGAATTTTCTTTTTCGAATACATTTATAGAACTGGAAGCAGGCTTATAGGGCGATAAGATGTTACTTGGTTAGGTGGTTTCCCTGGCTTAGGTATAGCTATGATCTGAGCTACTTTCCAATGACCCGGGAAATAGTTGCATTGAAGGACTGCATTGAAGAGCGATGTGATACATTCGATAACCTTCTGAGGTAGTTCCTGCAGGACTAAGTGATAAGATCATAACCTGTATTGGGAGTGATAATTGGCAGGAAGCGTCATTATATTGAAATATTTCTTCATCTGCATTGTTCTGTGAATCCACTGGTTCAAATACAGAAGATAAATGTTCCCCAAATCGTTCACTTTATTCTACTGCACTTGTCGTATACTACTTACTTCAGAGATACCATCTGAAACGTAAATACTATTTGCATCGTTCCAAAGAAAACTAACCGTCATTGCCTCAAAAATATAAAATTATATAAATATATGTTTGAAAAACTAAAGAAATTTGCAACGAGAATTATCAGAGGAACACATTTATAATTGTAGACAGATTAACTGGAGTCCCCGTTTCAATTCGATTTAGAACGCGATTTCATACATTTTTCACTGTGACTTGAAATCCAGTTACTCAGACCATAATTCATTGTGCAGGACTGTATTTCTGCATTTGTTTTGCTGTCATTTTCATCATTTGCTTTTATTATTCGGGCAATTATCGGTCTCTGGGTTCGAAGTTAGCCATGTACTCAGATTCATAAAAAACTTAATTCACTGATTGATTAGTGATTGGCACGTCAACTACTAAGGTCATTAGTCCCGTAATATAGCATATGTTTTATTGCGTGAAGTGGCGGTGGTCTTTTCCCGCTGGGTGGCGAGATCCGGCGCTGACCTACGTCAGCTTGTACGGATTTTCCTCAGACACGTATTTCACACCAGCGTGGCACCGCCCCAGTCTAACAACCTCTTAGCTCCCGACTAGTCTTCCGACAAGCGTGGTAGTGTGTATGTGAGTGTGAGTGTGTGCGTGAGTAGGGGGGAGAATAGGGCAAGGAAGAAGAATGAAAGCGCGTGGTCCGTGGCCCATTCGTTAGGGTACTGCTCCGGCATTCGGTGAAACTAAGGAAAAGTACTGATCAAAGCAGCCGGCCGATAGAATTCTTCTGCAGACAGCGGCTGAATTCGATCTAGCTGTGTAGGTGGTGTCGAAAATGTTGCCACCGTCGGGACAAGAACCTTAGAACCTCCCGGTCAGAGGCACTACAGTGATATCAGTTGATGACCTGGGTCACTTTTCCTGGTAACAACTTCATCAAAATGTACATTTTCTGGGAGTAATAATAATAGTGATGATGATGATGATGATGATAATAATAATAATAATAATAATAATAATAATAATAATAATAATAATAACAACAACAATAATAAATTCATGGGGGAAGTTTCCGAACCATTTGAGATCCAAACTGGACTGCGACAGGGTGACGGACTTCCGCCGTTGCTTCTTAATATCCTTCTCGAGAAAATTATCAGGACTTGGGAAAAAGAAGTTAAAGGTATCCAAATTGGTATAAAAAAAGAGAATAGGTTCCATGTGTAATGCTTAGCCTTTGCGGATGACCTCGCAATTCTACAAATAATAGAAAAGAGGCCACAGACGCCATAGAGAAATTACACGAAATTGCACATAAAACTGGTCGTCAAATTTCGTACGAGAAAACACAATACATAGAAAGAGTGCCACAAGACAAACTGCCTATCGAAACAACCTACGGGACAATCATACAAGTGCCGCATTTTAAATATCTAGGAGAAATCATCCAACCATCAGGGATCAACCTAAGGGCCAATGAGGAGAGAACAAGAAAATTGCAGAGAGCATACAAACTCACATGGAACTATTACAACAAAAAGTCCATATCCATTAACGCAAAATTAAGACATTATAACACTGTCGTACTTCCTGAGGCACTATATGCCGCTGAAACGACACAAATCGGTGGTCAATTAAAAATAAAAAAAATAGAGAAACAAGAAAGGAAAATTCTCAGAAAAGTTTTTGGACCGGTACAAGTGCAAGGGATTTGGATGAAGAGGCCCACATTAGAAATTTATAAGCACACTGATAAGATTACGGACGCATTCAGAAAAAGAAGAATGCAGTTCTACCGACATATTCATAGGATGAATGAAAACAGAATTTCAAAACGGATTCTCATAGTCATCAACTCAGGCAGAGAAAAACAAAATGGATTAAAGAAGTCGAGGAGGATCTCAGAAAGCACACGTTACAATAAATGATGCAGAAAATAGAAAAGAATTCAGGAACACCGTCAAAAAACATACATTTGAAACCGAAAGCAAGAAGAGGCCAGGATGTAAATGGACAGCAGAGCGGAAGAAACAACATAGTGAACACATGAAGAAAATATGGGCCCATAGAAAACACAAACAATCATCATAAAGGAATTCAAGTTCAAACGCTCTCTTTAAATGGGAATAATCGTGAAAATAATAATAATAATAATAATAATAATAATAATAACAATAATAAAGATTTCTTGTTTTCGTATTTGCATAAACAAGACTGTAAAAGAAAACTTAAACAGCTCCCCGATTCATTGTCCTGTTTCGACATGTGCAATCAAACAGATAAATACAAAATATACAAAGATGAAAAAAGAATTTAATATTCTGTGAGAACTGTATTGTTCAACGTGTTCTGTCCCATTGAAATTACATGACTCACATTTCACATTTCTTGATCTGACCTTCACTAATTCAGTCTCTTCCTTGGGAGCTACACCACCTTTAATTGAAGACCATGCAACAGAAATCCGACAACCCAGATTACAGTGTTCACAGACGCCAATCACTACAGCCATTCACGTATCCAGGCCTCCTCTAGACTGACCGGCGTGAAGTAGAGAGTGGCCAGCCTGCTGTTCTGCTTGCCAAGAGGAAGTTGCTACTTCGGGACTCTGGAGACAGCACATTGACGGTCGTGGAAAGAGGTTCGTTCTTGTCACTAGCGCTGGCTTTCTGCTGAAGTTCATACTCCTTGCGTCGAATCATCTTCTCCTAAACCCACATCACCGACTCATAATTCATACAAGCAAGCGTGCTTTTGACGCCAGTTAGTCGAGACGAAAATATTAACTGAAAATAGCTTCAGATTTCTCAAAAAAAAGAGCTTATATTCTTCGATAAGCTACAGCATATCAATTTCACATGAATTGTAAATATTACGAGTTTGATATATGTTAGAAACTATTTACTTCTAAAGTGGATTATTAGAAATTTTAGATATCTACATAATATCACTTGGAGGAATTATATCTGTTAATTGATTTAATACCTTTCTATAAAAGTTAAACGGTCACATGCACCAAGTAAAATAACTTGTCCTTTACACGAAGGTGCTCGTGTGTGGGGGGAGGGGGAATCCGTCACTCGCGGTTAGACCACTTCCCGTCTACCACTCGAGACATGTGGGATGTCATTCGACAAGTCTGGATCTTCTAGTGGGAAACTGATAATTTGTTTTCAGATTCGACCAGAAGATTCAAATAAATTTTAAATAATATATATTTTTGTATGTTTTGGCGCTGCGATCTTCGTATGCCGAGGATTAAGTCAATATCACTTAAATTGATCTAAGTAGGTGGCATTGATTAAACCCTTGAACCCATAATCGCTTCCTCACGCCATAATTTTCTTTCACGATGATGGCAACGCTGATAATTGCCATCTTTAAGTGAACAATTGAATTACCATTTGAATCGGGCGGCATATTACATTTAATTTTCATCGGTGTTACTGTATTTTTAAAAACAAATTTGCAAAAACCTACAAACAGTATTGCCTTGGAACTTATTAAGCCTCCAGATAAGATGAAATAAAGTGTCCCACTTGACATTAAAAAAGAAAACCTTTCCTAAAGATTGTAACCACGAAAAACATTTTTTCATTGGTGTTTTAGATTCCCCCTTTACATCCTTCGTTATATATATATATATATATATATATATATATATATATATATATATAGTTACAAATGTTGCCCTAAAAATCAGATAACTCCTGGATTTTTTTCAGATTTTTCTAAATGGTGCGACGTATTTAAAAAATTAAAATACATATTTTTGTCCCATTTTTGCGTATTTTCATGAACATAGAACTGTATAGAGGTATGTAAATACAATATTATTTGTTTTCTAGAAATAATAATTGCAATATTGAAAGCCACCAATAAATAATTTTGTCTGTAATATTTTGATCGTTGGATACAACAAATCAATTGATTATTTTGAGAATTTTAGATGAAGTGGTATGTACTAACAAAATAAATAGCTGATGAAACATTTTCTGCGTTTCGACTTCCCACATTTACGTTCTGTGTGCAAATACCGATTTTAAAATTAATCGGACTAACAACTTATTCTTATTAAACTTACCTGACTCATTATTCTCATAAAAATACAAAACAGTCATCTTTCAAGTTTATATAGATTCGCCTGCACAATCATTAATAGATCAATTACAGAAGTGGAAGAGAACTAAAATTAAACTGAGTTTGGGGATCTCTTCAAGTAATGTCTTCCAGAATTAGCGGACAAAAATATGGGAGTGTTAAGCAAATCCGGGGAAGAATCAAGTGTAGTTCTAGAAGATTTTGCGACAGAATTTTGGAAATTAATTGAGAATGATCTCATATTAGGATTAGAGAATAACGCATAACTTTACATGTGATCTTTTATGTGAATTTTTGTGCATATTAGCAATAAAAAGTAAAAAACGTTGCTGCACTAAATTCTAATTATTCACATCACCCATAACTATATTTTTACAGTGACCGAAAGAGATGGTTGAGTGCATCAAATGATGTCACTGCAGTGCCTCTGACTGGGAGGTCCTAGGTTCGAGTCCCGACAGTGGCAAGACTTTCGTCACTAGCTTATCAGCTAGGTCGAATTCAGTCGCCGTCTGGAGGAGAATTCTAGAGGCCATCTGTTCTGACGGCAGTTATCCGTGGTTGCTCCGATCAACATCAGGCGAATGCCGGGGCAGTACCCTAACAAATAGGCCACAGACAGCGCACAATCTTTGCTTCCTCTTCCTTGTCTTATCCTCACACACACATGAACTACACTACCGCACATGCCGGGAGACCGGTCGGGAGATTCGAGCTTGTCCCGTTGGTGGAAGACCTGGTTGAGGGAAACCCCGCTAGCCGACGCTAGTCGGCGCCAGATCTCGCCATCCAGCTGGAGAAGATCACCGCCAACACCCGATGAAAATAAAAAGCATGCACTACACTTACGTAACTAATGACCTCAATAGTTGGCGCGGCCAGAATCGCTAAGAACCAAACTTTTACGGCTGTTACAATTTTTAAATTGCAAAATAGCCAGTTAATGTCCTGTATGGAGGTAACATACAAGGTCATTGGGCGTTGGAAATTTTTGAACGGGAGTATAACATTAGCAGCTACTTCCATACATTGGTAAGTCGAATGCCGGATACTACAAGAATATATATGAACAAAGCAAGACATGAAAGTATTGATAGTATGAAAGAAATGAAGTATGACTGGAATTTTCAACACATGAAAATATTTTTTTCTACTCCCATTGTATAATTCTGTCATTTAATGGCTCCAACTCGTTGCATAATGATTCTCATTACGATACAGATTCCATTATAACACACATTCTTGAACAATCACAGACCAAGAATTGACATTTAATTATTTAGAATCGTTCTAGTATATGTTTCGTTCGATTGTGTACATTGAAATCGTATTTAATATTATATTATGCTTATCAGTTTTAGTATCTTTGATTATTATATATTGTACGTTGGATAGTATTTAAAATAAAATGTATTGAAATTTCCTTTGGTCCTACTTCATTACCGCTGTAGTAAACCCAAGCTACCTGTGGCAGGGTAGAGTAGGGAGCTATCTTCCAAGTGGCCTTGGCTGAATCCTGCATGTCGACTGCCACGAAACGATTCAGCATCAAAGTTTAACTTATAAAAGTTATCAGAGTCGTAGAAAAAGTACCGTATGAAACTCGATATAATGAGTTTTAATACACTCGTGTGAAGTTTACGATACTCGTCTATTCTTCGCTCGTATCGTAATATCACACTCCTGTATTAATACCCATCATTACATCATCGTGTCGTAATGTACTATTAAAACAATTTACAGCGTCGCAGATGCCACATTCAACTAGTATATAGTAAATTACTTCCTCTAACACATGGTGGAACCAGAATCCATGTTTTGTGGGTCTTTGATACAAAAAAAAACGATTGAGGGCAAAACGTCTGTCCATCCGTCCGTCTGTGGTCAATGCTAGCGCCTAAACCGTTCAGCCGATTTTCTCCAAATTTGATATTACCCAATTGATCTGACCAATGTTTGGGATTTTCAGAGGGATATTTTGATTTTTGAGGGTACTTCACGTGAAGCCTCAAAAACATTTTCAAAATTTTTTCAAAAATTACTCAAATGTTTTTGATTGAAGTTTGTGCTAGGATAGGGTAAAGGACGCTTAAAATTTGATATTACCCAATCGATCTGACCAATGTTTGGGATTTTCAGAGGGATATTTTGATTTTTGAGGGTACTTCACGTGAAGCCTCAAAAACATTTTCAAAATTTTTTCAAAAATTACTCAAATGTTTTTGATTGAAGTTTGTGCTAGGATAGGGTAAAGGACGCTTAAAAGCTCGTCCATAAATTACGTAAGGCGGTTTTGGCGATTTTTCGTCTTCCCTCCCCCCTTGGTGAGATGTCATGAGATTTGCCTCAATCCCCCTTCTAATCTCACGGGAGATTTTTCAAAATGCGTATTTTAATGTAAACACATTAATTTGTGATTAATTGCGTTGATATTTATTTAAAAACGTAATTTGTTTCATTATATTTATTTAAGACTAATTTAAGACTAATTTAATCAAAAGTGCTGTTCTTTTTACCAAACCCTTCGTAATTTTTATTTACAATTTCTGTAAAATTACATATAATGTGATTTATATCTGTATGTACTAGACTAGTACATACACTGTAAAATGTATTAGACTCATTTTCGGCACACGCTTCGTATTTTCAAAAATTGCAAACGGGAAACATTTGAAAACCACAAAATTGAAGATGAAGAATTTTGCCTTAGAGAAAGTATTGTACAAAAATAGCTCTTTAAAAGGGGGCACGTACAATTTTTGAGAAAATGAGCAGTTTTCATATCATTTGTACTTGAAATTAATGCAATATAAAAATAATTTTCTCAAAAACCGCTTCAAACTTTTTCTTCAATTTTTTTCACGGATAGAAGAAAGGACGTTTAAAAGAATGGGACGTGTCTCATTTTCTGTAAACTATATGAATTTTCGAAAATTCAAAATTTAGAATTAAGAGAAACTTTGTGCTCTTGCAGCCCCACTAGTTTCGTAATGAAGTAAATTGTTCGAAGGTGAGCCTACACTAATATAACAGCACAACGCAGCATCACAAGCGGCAGGCGCTATCTCCTGAACTATCGCCACCGAACTGCAGAAGAAATTATTGGACTACATGTTTTCACGGCGTTTACCGTTTGACGCAAAGATAGTTTTGTTAAATCTCACTCCGTTGTTCCAAAAAGTTAATACAAAAATTAGAGCATCGCTTATACCATCCTAAGTTCAAACCTATCCTTTCAAATTAATTTTCCCAGAACTGAAATTAAGTATATAAAATATAAAGAGGATTCCAAGACAGTTTCATGCGTTATATTAAACCAATCGATATTATGATAACGTAATAATAATAATAATAATAATAATAATAATAATAATAATAATAATAATAATATCCATTGAAAGAATTATGGTTAAATTTCTGCCACAGCCACGAACATTTTATTTGATATTCAACATGTGTCTTGTACTTTTTGAGGCAGACATTACAATATACTGATGACATGGCTGTCATGTAGAAAAGTTTCGACACCAGTGAATAAGCGCATAGCACAATATTTTAACCTTTCAGGAGGGAGAAATCTGACTTCGCGCTGGAAATAAGTGCAATTAAGCTAATTGAAACTAATATAAAATCACAGTGACCTTCAAACAGCAGTCAAACGAAAGATTGTAAGTCACTGATGTGATTATGTTTTTATTGTTATGTTTACATTTGAGTTGCTTAGCAGGCGCATATTTTGTAAATATACAAAAAGGATTTTATTACGAATTCATTAAACACACATATTTTTAGCTTTCCAACATAAATAAAATTCGACGCCAGCAGCCGCCAGTAGTCATGGAACCAACTGAATAAAAATATAGAACTAATGTGGCTCCAACATCACATAGTTCTTCGGATTATTTGTACCTTTTGTAATATTAAAATGTACAGTGTTCAAGCAAAAAGAGACATGCAACTTTATAATGCAGTTTATAATACAGTAGATACAAATGATTAATATAATTCTTGTCTTTTTTTAATGCTTTCTTTTCACTTTAAAACTTGCTTTGCTCTTCAAAAACGAAAATTAAATATTTCACAGAAAAGCAATTCTTGGATAACGTAGGGGGTTAGGACATCATGTAAAAACAAATGAATTCATTCCTTCATTTTTGAACATCATAACGTATCTCAAGATTTCCTCCTCTACTTAAAAATTTTTCTCTCATTGTTAAGAAAAGTCATAAGCCAGGCTAAAATTATGAAACACGATCAGGATATTTTGAAATCAAATAACAAAATCAAAGCAAAGTGGAATATAATAAAAAATACGACCAAATTAACTAGAAACCTTGTAGAGAATGTTTTAAAATATAACGATAGAGATGTGAACGATCCGGCGACAGTGGCTAGTCTCTTTAACCAATACTTTTCAAGAATTGCTGCCGATATCACTAAGGCTGTTTAGCCATAAAATTCAATATCAGATATTTCCCCAAAAATTTTGAACACGATTTTCATTTCAGAAACTTCTTCCAACGAAATTCTCAAAATAATAGGTAAACTAAAAAACAAATATTCCGTCGGTGATGAATTTTCGGATTGTTTGATAAAGACCTGTGCGCCTACCATTATACACTCGTTAACTCACATATTTAATGCATCCCTATGCACCGGAACGTTTCCAGATATTTTTAAAACAGCTAAGATAGGGATGCTTTTCATAAACGGCAACAAGAATGAAATTCAAAATTATCGGCCTATTTCTCTTCTCTCCGTTTATTCAAAAATATTAGAGACACTTTTTTACGTACCTTTCTCCTTTCTCAGTAAATACAATGCGCTCTCAGATTGCCAACACAGATTTAGGAAATCAAAATCTACGGAAACAGCCATATTCTCTTTCCTTAAAGATGTCATCTCATCATTGGATCAAAACGAAGCACTTATTGGATTATTTTTAGATATTTCTAAAGCTTTTGACGTCAGTGATCATGACATTTTACTATCAAAATTACTTTCACATGGAATCCGTGGTATTGGCCTAGATTGGTTACGTTCGTATCTTAAACAACGATCTCAGAGAGTGGAAATGAATTATTGGAATGATGGAACATAATATTCACACTTTTCTGACACTTTGTCAATTGCATGAGGAGTGCCTCAGGAATTGATTTTAGGCCCTATTCTCTTCCTACTATACATAAACAATATTCTCTCAACGATTCGAAAAAGAACAGTTCTCTTTGCGGATGATACGAACATTCTTTGCAATAAAGAAACGGAAACAGTACAATTTAAGATGTTTCATATTGCTTTCGAAAAAGAAAATTAATAGTAAATGAAAAGAAAACGGTTCTAATGCAGTTTTCCATTTCAAATAAACAATTCTGTACTCCGTTGAAAATTAACGATGTACCATTGACTGATGTAAAGGTAACAAACTTTTTAGATCTCTCAATTCAGTCAAACCTGAAATGGAACGTCCATTTAAATGAATTGAACACAAAATTAAGTTCATTATGCTCCGCGTTCAGAATTCTTTCAAATTCAGTCAGCCAAATTCACTCAGCTCATTGTGTTTATTTAGCGAATGCTCCTTCCCGCCTGAGATATGGCATAATATTCCGGGGAAACACATCTTATAGCTCCCAGCCTTTTAGATTACAAAAAATAATTGTTCAAATAATAACCAAATCCCACCCACTTAAATCTTGGAAGCCTCTCTTTATTAATCTAGGAATTTTACCATTGGCTTGTCTGTTTATTTACAAATCAATGTTTTTTTTGTCAAAAATGACTTGCTTAAGGGCGGGAATCTATTTTTCAGAAAACGCGGATGTCTGTAACTATAACACTCGTAATAATCATATTCATCAGGTGACAGTATCAACAGCTCATTACAAAAAATTCATATTCAATACATGTACATTATTTTACAACACTTTGCCAGATGACATTAAACTATTAAATTCGATAGAAAACTTTAATTAAGAAAGTAACATTAATTTTAACAGCGATATTTAATGTATTATTTACCATTTGAACTGTATAATTCTAAAAAAAACATGAAACGAGTACTGCACTACAACTTCCGGATCAATGACCCCATCTCGATCAGGGTTTTTGGCCAGTTTCCCTGATCCTTTGGGAAAATGCTGAGATGGCCCCTTGATTTGCTTCTAGACATAAATGTAACTTTATTATCTGTGCACGTCTTTTAGAATTCAGTGGGAAATATATTTATTCAAATTATCATTCTCCATTAAGCCGTTGCAGGAAGTATTATTCCTTGAGGAAGGACATGATGAAGGATAAGAGCCCATATTTATAGCTGATTTACCTTTGGAAATATATTTTATTACATTGGAGCGAATATTTTGTTAACAAAACTCGCCAAACACTCTCATTTTCTTTCTGTATTCAAAATTCAAGTATTATATGGCTTAGGGTAGGGATCATAGAATTTTGAAAATGTGCATAGAATTCACTTCTCCCCGTAGCACGTCATACAAGTTTTTAACTGCTTTTGAAGTAAAATAAATAAAATAAAAAGTTTTTAAACTTTGTTTGCTCTACCACAAGAAAACATTTAATCCAAAATTTTAGAGCCATTTTGAGAAAATATTGAAAATTTTGTACAAGCTCCTTGTAAAGTGTTCCCCAAATCAAATTTATATTTTTCAAATTCGACCGGCGGCGATAAGGTTAAAGCATTTGTTACATTTCTTGTGTATCTAAAACTTTTTTTTGTGAACCTACAAGTAATCCTTGTGTCACGTATCCAGCTCAAATTATACTTTATTATCTTCCGAAATGAAAAGTGTCACACTGGATTCCCTGCGTGCGCTACTACTCCACACTCTACTCGTCTTCTACCTGGGGGCACAATCCCCGGGAGTGGACACCTGAGGCTTCGTGCCTTTATTCGCACCCACCGCCGCCGCACATGTACGACAGCTTACTATTCGGGTCCCGTTGGAACGCAGTTTGCCCTCACGGCAACCTCCCCATCCAATGTCTGAGTGGGGCCGTCCTGCCAGCTCAGAGCTCCTAGTTTCGAGGCTAGTACCGTAGTCAAATCAATGCGCCACTCACAGGGGCCGGGAAAAATCCCTCCTCGGACCCCACCCAGGCAGCCTAGATCAAGTCCCTCCTCTTTGCACAGAGAATCGGACCACTGCCAGGGCGAAGCCGAGAGCCCAGCAGGGGACGACCCGAATTAAGGTTCGGGCGGCTTGCAGCCCCCTTCCCGTCTCCTCACTGCCAACACCTTTAGGCTATTGACGTGAGTATCGCCGTTCTGGCGATGCTCCACAATGATTTTATCCTGTCATCTGTCAACCTGACAGGGTGGAATCATTGTCCCTTTCGGACTTCCCTCTGTAGATTCCAGAGCGTTCCGAGGAATGTCCTTCACCCAATCCTGCCCAAAGGTCGACGTGTCAGGGGCCCAACTGGTGTCTTACCGGGCGAGGCCCGGCAACATGGAGATTACTCCCTGCGGCCATCTTGAAGCTACCGACGTGAGTACCGCCATGAAATGCAGAGTCCGCGTGGTTGTCTACAACTCTCCACCAGAAAAATCGGCAACCTCCGTCACCGTGATTTCCACCTACGGGGGAAGTGTCACAACTCGAAATGCAACTCCTGACGCAAATGCGCCACCCAATCTGCAATAACGCCGTCTTGTAGCGACGTTAGTGGCTGTACTCTCGCCATGACAAATAAACAACTAGCATAAAATCAAAATGACAAACTGTCTTCGGATAGATGGACTGCGAGTTTAAAAAATCTAAAGTATTTCGGACATGCATGCACATGCCATACGTGTTTATCATTGAAATAATCTCAAAATGACTATTTTAAAATTATTTCGACTCGATTTAATGATTCCTGAAAACCGGCATGATGTATATTGTAATGAAATACGTCGTATTGTCATTCTATATTTTATTTCATTATTTTTATTTTATTTTACGTCGAAAACAGTTAAAAAACTGTGTGTGTAGTGCTACGGGGAGAAGTGAACTCTGTTTTCAAAATTTTGTGATCCCTTTCCTAAGCCATATACTAATTGAATTTTGAATACAGACAAAAAGCGTTTTTTGCGAGGATTGTTAAAAAAAGTATTCGCTCCGATGTAACAAAATCTATGTTCAAGGGTAAATCAGCAATAAATTTGAGCTCTTATCCCTCATCATATCCTTCGTCAAGGAATAATACTTCCTGCCGCGACAACACAGAAAACGATATTGTGAATAACTATATTTCCCACTGAATTATAGAAGATGTGCACAGATAATACTTTTATATAGTATAAAGACGTGCACAGATAATGGAGTTACATTTATACGGTATAAAGATGAGAATATGCAGTTGGCAGCAGAAGGGCGTAATAGGCACAGAGAAAGGAACCGTGGAGGCGCGGCAGCTCTGCGCTGGAACAAATGTGTGTATAGAAACGGCTCTTGTCGTGCCGCAGTTTGAATATACAGATCCTTGGGGTAAGAAGGACGAGTTAACTCAGTGGTTTATGGCTTCTCAGGTGCGAAGCTGCGTCCCTCCAACCTACATGTTTTTTGCCGTGATCGATAGCGACGAAAAAAATCAGAAAATGACGAAGAGTGAATCCACTGGAGAACCTAGCATTATTAATATGACACGGACACGATACAGAAACCAAACCATCCCTTTGAGCCACCGAAGTGCGACACAGAACATAGACAATACAGTGGCTCGCTGTACAGACGAGATAAATTTGCAACTCGACTTACTGACCTACGTAAAGGACCAATAAGTCCATACATGTGAGTTGATTGCGTCAACACTTCCCAATTATATTACGCGAGTAGGAAGAGAGAGAATGGACGAACAGTGATGGAGGGAGATGCCGAGATGATATGGAAGCTAGCATGAGAGAAAAATGGACATCTAAAGCCATTCGCTTTGGTAGTTGATCAATGTCTGCTTTACATTAGTAAGCTTTACATTAACAGGGGGCGATTAATCACACAAAATAAAATCTAGGAAGCAAAGAACAGATTTAGGGAAATTCAGCTTTGTAAATGAAACCAGTGTTCACTAGAACAATTTACCTGCAGATGTGCTAGCGACCCTTCCCAGAAACACGCGAGTTATGCGTTCAAGAGTTCATAAGAGCGTAAGTGTAGAGTACAGTGATGTGCACTGAAGTGCAGTAACTTTTCAGGATAAGGAAATGCAATACGTGCGGGCAAAGTGCAATGCCTATACTCGCCGTTACTATATAAATGTCTAGTTACAGAAACATGAAGTGAAATGAAGTTAAGGAATATCCAATGAAGTGAAATAAAGAGATGTGTACGGTGTAGACATGGCTACACGTTATCCTCCGAGACCAAGTCATATTTATCCCGGAGAGATTAAAGTGTTTTTATTCATTATGAAGGATCAGCTCTTTCGGCGGTATCCATTGATTAAAAAAGGTTGATAACCTTGAGTTATGAATTTTGAAGTGATAGAATGATGAGGGATGAAGGGACAATTACTCGCAGGATTCGAACCCGCAGCCTCTTCAGCGCATGACGTCTGCCGCAACCGTCTGCGCCACAGGGAGTTGCTAAATTATTATTATTATTATTATTATTATTATTATTATTATTATTATTATTATTATTATTATTATTATTATTACTATTACTACCACCACCGCCGCCGCCGCCGGCATCTCTCATCAGCAGGCCACCGCCCGAGCCGGGACAAGCTTTAAGTCTCCGACCGGTCTCCCGGTATGTGCGGTAATGTAGTGCATGTTACTGTAAAAGTGTGTGTAAGGGGTGAGGATAGGACAAGGAAGAGGAAGGAAACATCGCGCGCGGTCCGTGGCCCGTTTGCTAGGTACTGCTTCAGCATTTGACTGGTGTTGATCGGAAAAACTACGGAAAATTACGGATCAGAGCAGCTGGTCGCTATCGGATCAGAGCAGAGGTCGCTGGTCGCTTTCCTTCAGACAGCAGAGAATGAGGGGCGGCGTCATCAGCTGGCAGGAGGGACGGGTGTTGGTTAACTTGTGCCATTCACAGATCCATTGACGGGGGCGCAGCCAGTGTAAGTTCGTCATAATTCTATATTAAAAATGTAAACCAGACAAAATAGAACTGAATTAGAGTGAACTATCAAGATAAAGAAAGTTCCTCATATTTAAGTGATTGAAGCACTTCTAATCCCTAATGAATCATCTTAATACCATGTAAACAAATTCAATAGTCATTTTGCTCTGAATCAACAGACAGATGCTATTACGTGTGGAATCCCTGTTGATAAGGGGGGATACATTTTGCATACTGTACCTGTTTCATTTGCAACTATTCTTCTAGTCAATAGTAGGGTTAATGATAGTGGTAAAAATCAAAATATTATGTCATTTATTCGAGTAAATGCTATACCAGTTTCTCATATCATGAATGGAACTATATGGTACTCTTTATAAAATGGCACAGGTCTCATTTTCGTTACAATCTCGTTGTTGTTTTTTCAAAAATTCCAAAAATTCAACAATTTTTCGGCGTTTTCCTACATCTAAAAGACGATAGAAATATTGAACATTGAAGACAAATTTTTTCCTTAAAGAAATTTGTTGTTCAAAGACAGATCTTGAAATAAGAACAAGTACAATTTTTCGAAAATAAGAGTAGTTTTCCCGTAATTTTGGGTAAAATGTAGGTAATTTTTAAACAATTATTTTCACTTAAACTGCTCTAAAATTCATCTTCAAATTTTCATCTAGTGTGTATCAAAGGACGTTAAAAAATAGTTTACGTTCCAATCTCAAAACAATATTGTAAATATACAATATTGTTTTGGGTTAAGTAAAATATGTGCTAAACAGAACTTTGAAAAAGATCAGATTGATTTCTTTTAAACAAGTAGTTTTTCTATAATTTATGCTTGAATTTAATAAAATTTAAGAAAAAGATTGCATAACCGGCTGCAATTTTTATTATTTTTTTCGTCGGGTAGAGCAAATAACGCTTAACAAATGTCGATTGTCTCATTTTCTTTGAACTCGCTGAATTTTCGAAACGTCCAAAAGTTATAAATAATGTGAGAAAGTATGAGCTATTGTAGGGCCACTGCTTTAATATTATATCTCAATATCACATTATGGCATGTGGGTTTCAAGAGCTTTATCATTAGGTGCAGTCCAACGCTGCAAATTGTTACATGAGTATCAGAAATGATAACACACAATTCATCATACACATAGTATTTAATCTTACCTTTATTAAAGGTTACATCAGTTTCGATATTATATTCCTATGGGCACGGCATACCTCTTCAGATACTTGTACTCGTTGCTGATACTAGTCATTATGATTTTTACTGTTGAGGTTGCTCAGAGAAACAACTATTTACACTGCACAGTTACTGATTGGGAGGTTCTAAGTTTCGAGTCTCGATGGTGGATTTTCGACACTAGCACCGGGAGCGGTGGCTCAGTGCATCAACTGATGTCACTGCTGTGCCTCTGACTGGGACGTACTTTCTAGTATGAGGCTAATGCAGGAGTAGTACTTTAACAAACCGGCCACTGATCGCGCGTTATCTTTTCTACTTCTTTTTTTTCTTCTTCTTCTTCTTCTTCTTCTTCTTCTTCTTCTTCTTCTTCTTCTTCTTGATTTCGCCTTAAATACACTACTCTTTCACGCACTACACTACCAGATATATAGGGAGACAAGACGGAGCCTAGAATTTGTCCCGACTGATCGGTATATATTTGAAGGGAGGAAATGTTTCTGAAGCCGACTTACAATTCGCCGCTCCACTCACATCCTAGCGGGACAGGAACTCCCCGTTTCTGAGGATTTATTGATGTTTCCGACTATTTCCACGTCAACTGACAGTCCCATTTGTAGTGCATGTTTTATCCCGGGAGGGAGGTGGAGGTGTTCCTCTAACGCTAGACCGTGAGATCCGACGCTGACCAACATGTCGGATTGAAGGGAATTTTTCCCTCCAAGAATATCCCCTAGCGGGGCACCGCTCCAACAGGAACACATTTTAAGTTATCGGATAGTCTTTAGACAAGTGTGGGAAAGTAGTTCACGTGAGTGTGCGTGAGAGAGTGTAGGGTTGACTGGTTGACTGTAAGTGATTCCGAGCGCATCAACTACTATGGTTATTGGATCCGTAAGTGTAGAGCGTGTTTTTTGCTCGGGAGGTAGCTGTGGACTTCCCCCGCTGGATGGCGAGATCTGGCGCCGACCTACCGTTGGCTAGCGGGGTTTCCCCAACCAGTATTACCCACCAGCGGGGCACCGTCGCAGTCAGGACAAGTTCTAAACTCCCCACCGGTCTCCCGACATGTGTGGTTATGTAGTGCATGTTATTGCAAGTGTGTGAAGAGTGAGGATAGGAGAAGGAAAGATCGCGCGCGATCCATGTCCCGTTTGTTAGGGTACTGCTCCGGCATTCGCCTGAGTTTGATCGGAGAAACAACGGAAAAGTAACGATCACAGCGGCAGGCTGCTAGAATTCTTCTTCACACAGCGACCGAATTCGACCTAGCTGACAAGCTAGAGTCAAAAATTCTGCCGCTGTCGGAACTCGAACCAAGTACCTCCCTGCTGTGACATCAGTTGATGCACTGAGTCACCTCTCCCGGTAAAGAGTAGGAGAGACATTGAGACTAAGAAGAGGAAAGAAAGATCGTGTGCTACCCATGGCTGCCCGTTTTGCGGGGCCCTTCTGTGGCATTTGCCTGGAATTGATCGAGAAATCACAGAAAACTACCGATCAGAGCAACTGGATTCTAAAATGCTCATCCAACTACCGGCTCAATTCGACAAAGCTAAATTAAGATAGTGTTGAACTTACACCATCGTTGGGATTCGATCCTCACAAAATAAAATCAGAACACAATAAAATATAATCATAAAAAAGAATTTCCTACCATTAGACCAAAAATTACTTTGAACGCACTTCGGCAAACGGACAATATACAACAAGAAATTAGCTGTGTACTCACTTCCCAAGGGCACAGTTTTCGTCAACACATTCAAAAAATTGTGCAACGAAACGCCAACAGGTCGCAATATTTGCGTTTCCCTCAAAGCTTATCATACGTGGTTTTTCTTGCTTGTTCCCAACCTAAATGTCTTTATAAAACAATGTTTAAATCCTATCAAAAATATACGGTCCGGTCTTAAAGCTACTTTAAAATGAGATTTGAATGCAAATTTGTCACAAATTATAGTTGATGAAGACAGGACAAAAACGTCGCAAGCCGAGTTTCATCGTCGATATTTAGACAATATTATTAATCAAATATTCAAGTAATAAATATTAATCATGATGAAGGATTTCTTGGTCGTTTACAAACATTCATTCCTGAATCCTTTGCAGATATGGTTGTATAAATTATGATTTAATATTTATAACTTTGTTAAATTTATCACGTAATTTCATGGAGATTTTCATGGAAATATGCAGATCTTCACAGGGTTTTTGTATATAACAATGTTCTCTATCTTGTATACTCAAGTGAAACAGTGTTTTCATAGTTTTTCATATTATTAATTTGTAGGGGTGATAAAGGATTAAATTGAAGACCTCAATGATACAGAGAAAAACGTTGTTAAAACAATTTTGTATTTTCTGTGTGATAGATATACTATATTTGATATATGCCTCTTAAATATGTTGTTAATTACAAGCAAATTATAATTACAAATTCGTTAATTTAATACTTAGTACTTAATAAATTTGTTTTTTTATATGTTCCTGTCTTAAATTTACATAATATGGTTATCCAAATAATGATTATATCGTTCGTGGGCTACAATAGGGACACATCTCAAAAAATCAGATGTTGAAATAAATGAGTCTGATGTTTCAATTTGTATTGAAATGCATCTCTTTTGCATTCATACTTCTGCCATTTGTTGCCGGAATACTGTACTGTTGTTGCTACTGGAAGGTAGACGAATCTACCATTCTGGAGAGTGCATTAACTAAAAATTCGTATTGTTTGTGTTGTGTCATTATTGCAGTTTACAAGCCAATATATACAGGATCAACACGCCTAAACGATTCAGACGATTTTCTTCAAAATTGGTATTCTTTGATCTATGTAAAGGAACTCGAGGCCCTACGAGTTCGAAACGGATATTTTGATTTTGGGGGAACATTATGAAGCCCCAAAAATATTTTCAATATTGTCTAAAAAACTCTCCAAATTTTTTAATTAACCTTCGAAGTCGGATAGTGTAAAACGATTAAAAGAATGGCGAAGGTCTCACTATCGTTGAAATATCTGATTTATCGAAAAATTGAAAATACATTTTTTTTCGGCGGGTTCCTACAACTACTATATTGATGATACTGTTTTTCCCCTGAATAAAATCTCTTTCTTAAAGACAATATTGAAATAAGGTCATATATAATTTTTTGAAAAATATGAGTAGTTTTTGCATAACCTTGCCTTAAATCTAGGTACTTTTCAAACAATTATTTTCTCAAAAACTACTCCAATTTTTTCTTTAAATTTTCTCCTCGTATGCACCAAAAGCAGTGAAAAATTTAGTGGTAGCCCTTTTCCGGTACCCCTTTTTCGGTAACCTCTCTGTTTTCAAAAATTGCAAAAACTTAATACTGCAAGAGTACAATATTGAAAATACAGACTTGTCTTAAATGAAATTTGTTCACATCAGATATTTCTACTTCAAGTTGATGGAATTTATAAAAAACATTTTTTCAAAAATGCAGCGCCAATTTTCGTCTCTATTTTTTTCAGGAATTGAACAAGGTGTTAAAAGTGTTAAAAGAATGGCACATATTTCTTTTTCGGCAAACGCTCTGAATTTTCGAAAATTGTTAAAGTTGGAAATAATGCGAGAAAGTGATGAGATATTGTAGCACCGCTAGTTTCCATTGATTCATCAGAACTGAAATTTTCTTCCACTGATTGAAATTTCAAAGCATCAATGAAGTCACTGAAATTAACGATATAAAGAAATTGGTAGCATAAGGAAAATACAAACAAAGGTCATTTTCAAAGTGAACAAAAATGAAACTCGATGTCCAATAACTGAATGAACAAACCATTAATTAAAACATTTGAGATGCAAGGAAACGGAATGATTGGCTGAATATTTTCGCTATAATCTGTCCAGATAAATCATCAGATTATAGGTAGGTAGAAATATTTTTATTTACTATACTTCCATCAGCTTCCCTTTGCCGAGCGCGTGTTAGTAGGGGGAGCGCTCTGTGACCTTGTGTGTGTGGCAGACTATTACATTCAAAATATCTTACTATCATTATCAAAAAATTGGTTCGTCTTTTTAAAAATGTAAGTTCCATTCGAGAAAAAAAATTACCTCAATATCACGGAAAATTCACGGGTTACTATATAAATTAATAATTCATGAATTATCCCTATTCTCTCAAGCACTTCTGTGAAAATTTCATTGCAATAACTTCAACCGTTCAAAAACTACAGGAAGTCCTGAAGTTACGTGACTCACATGTGTATATTGTATACAATATTTAGCATGGTAACTTCTAAAAGGTTCATTAAATCGAAATGAAATTTTCACTCAATAATACGGAATCATGAGACAAGTAATATACATTGGAGATATTGTTTGAAATATTTTTAGTTTTCGTGAAATTTAATCATCTTCGATTTTTCAAATGGTGTGTTATATTTTTCTCAACAGCAGTTGATATACCATCAAAAACATAGGAATACAATGATGTAACACATGTTAATATTTTGGTAGTAATTTGAGTGTAAAATTAGACTTTCTGGTGTGTGATTTTAAATTAAACAGGCAATATTTTCTGTAGTAGTGCTTTCAACAGTTGCCTTTGGGAATGGTGACCTTCGCGGCGCTGGCACTGTTGCGGGGCGGGGGGAAAGGCTGCAAAGCAACAGCTGTAAGGGCTGCTACAGAAATATTGCACGTTTAATTTAAAATCATATGTCATAAAGTATAATTTATACTCAAAATATTATCAAAACATTAATATATGTTAGATCATTGCATTCCTTTTTTCTGATCTACGTATTGCAAATGAGAATAATCTACGGTTCGTTATACAGTGAACTGCGGGTTAAGCGAGTACGCCTTAAAGGGGTTTACTATATTTACCCATTTTATATTATTTTGGGTGTTTTCAACTTTTAATTGGTATGATAGTTTTCAATTTGAAGCTGCAATATTACAGTGTTACGTAACCATTACAAGTAATACAAAAATGTATGTGCTGTTGTAGTATCACTTGTTTCTGTCAAGTAATAGTACTGTTATAAAAGCAAAAACAAGTGTGAATAGTCAGAGCAGTTCAATAAAAGCGTTTCGATATTGCTAATTGTTTGCTGCTTGAACTTGTAACTATCACATTCGATTTCCTTTCTACGACACGTAAAAAGTCCATCTGAAGGTACTACGTCATTTACGATTGACAAAAACCGTTTAATATGACTTTGAATTTCACTTCTTTCGAAAACAAATAAGACTATCCCTCTCCCAAAAACAAGTGTGTTTTTAAAATAACCCTTGTAATGGTCGATTTCACTCACCCAGGCTGTACTCGCAGAAAGGGCCGAAGAAGACGTGCGCGCAGTCGGCGGCGAAGGCGGCGACGGAGAGCGCGCCGGCGTACGACTCGCAGTGGTCGTCGTTGGGCAGCAGCGTGATGGAGTAGTTGGCGGGCAGCACGCTGTTCCGCAGCGCCGCGCTCAAGGCCGCCTGCACCAGCGGCAGCGACACGTCGAAGGCTTCGGAGCTGGGCAGCACCACGGCCGCGCGCACCTCGCACCGCGCCCCGGGCACGCACACCTGCGGAGCCATTCACAGATGTTCCCGGCATTAGTAGGGCTCGGATGCTAATGACATGACATCTTTTCATTGGGGCATTCTAGACGTAGCTAACTTGTAAATATGTGTTTATCACGACATAGAAATGTATTGTTATTGGATAATTTTGGCCAGTTTTCAATTTTTAGGTCATTGTTTTACCTTTGCGACATTTTTGTCATTTTTAGGCATTTTATTTCCTTTTCGTACTGTTTGTTAGTGGATGTTTCATGAATTTACAATGACACTAAAACAAAGTTTTTATTGTATCATCACTTCATGACGAAATTCACTACTGTAGGACTCTGTGGACTACAGTGGGCTGGCACTGATACTGGTGGGCTCTGGTTTTCGAATTCTCAAAATTACACACTACTTCGATAACTTCGTCGTGCTTTCAAAACACGGTTGGAAGATCAGAGCTAAGGATTACATTGTCTCCTAAATAAATACTTTATATTAAATATAATTTTATATAAATAAATTATATTTAATAGTGTAATATTAACTGAATAAATAAACATTTTCATACAAACTTTAGGGTATTTTTAAAAACTTTAGGTCATTTCGCCCTTTGCAAGAAATTTTATAGGTCATTTTTCTCTTAATTTTAATTCATATTTTAGGTCATTTTTAAAGAGTTCATCAGAATCCAAGCACTTGTCATTAATGTGGAGCGGATAAAATGTCATTTTTACCCTCTCGTATTACAAAATTCTTCATAAGAAGGGAAATTTATGTATTCGTGCGCCGGAAAAAGGCGATTTTTTTTCTTTTCACTTTAGAAGGATGTCTTTTATTGTAGACATTCATTTTATGTTATGACAAAGAAAATGACCCATTTTATACATTTTTTTCATTTTCCATCAATTTCAACAAATAAGTAGTTTTTTTTTACTTTTTCAATCATTTATAAAGCATTTTTCGCTGATTTCTAGTATCGCCTTCTTTCGCCGAATCTAGTATCATTTTAATGCTACTTGCTCAAATAATATTTCCGAGATACAAGAAATGTTCACAGAATTCTTGACTAGCCTATTCGATTTCTTCGCTTAGAAAGTATAATGTGAGCCGTTGTGAGTATGTAATCTAAGTTTCCTGTGACACTTGTCAGGGTCATTGTCACTTCGACCGATTTCAGGATAAGTAAAGACAGATTTCCAACTACAGAAAAATTACAAACCAAAGGTTTGTAAACTGAGTTTACTAAACTGAAAGGAAGAAGCCTCGATTTCATCAGTTTATTTAACAGCTTGTCATTCATCTGAAGTGTTTTTTATCAAATTTTTTACGCCAGATTTCTTTGCTTTTGGAGCATTTTAAAAACACTTTATGAGCATTTTACTGGCGATGTTTTAGATCGTCAAAATCCGCCCCTAGTCATTATCCTATTTAGTGTGGTGAATGTTTTTTCGAGGGAGGTGGCAGCGTTCCTCCCCAGCTGAATGATGAGATCCGGCGCCGACCTACAGGCCGACTTGCGGGTGTTTCCTACCTCCAAATATCTCCACCTGCGGGGCACCACCCAAGTAAGTACAAGATCTAAGTTGCCGAGATACGTAGGAGTGTAGTTCATGTGAGGGTAAGAGTGTGAGTAAGGAAGATGATAAAACAAGAAAGGGGAGTAAAGATCTAGCGGGCCATAGCCCTGTGAGTTTAAAATGGATATTTTGATTTTTGGATGTACTTAACATGAATCCTCCAGACATTTTCAAAGTTTTCTCAAAAATTCATCCAAATTTTCTCGGATAGAACAATTGTCTATAAAAATGGCGTAGATCCCATTTTTGTTAAACTCTTTGAATTTTAGAAAATTGCAAAAGTTTACAATTATTCAGCGGGTTTCTACAACTATAATATTGAAGATATATTTTTTCTTAATGAAATCTCTTCTTCAAAATTGGATTTTCCACTGATGTCAGTAATCCACGTAATTCACTTAAGTTGGCAGCAACAATTAGAAATCGTGAGACACTTTTTATACCTTAAACTAAAACACATCTAGTGAAAAGCCTTTAGTCCTATTACACTCACAACTACAGTATTTCTGCCCACAGAGCAAAACCTAAGCTGTCACTGGGAACTCTACAGTCTATTAAAAGAAGTCTGTACTCTTATTTAGAAAAAATTGTAGGTATATGGGATAAAACTATCCTAAAAATGTCCTAATCACAGATTTCGGTAAATTTAAAATTATTTTATAACAACAGATCCCTATGATAATACATTTAAACTTATCATAAATGTGCTAAGATTGCATAATATGCACTAATAATCTCAATGAAGTCCGTGTGTTTACATCAGAATGATAATAATCAAAGTTATATAATTTTAAAAGATTAAAAAAGTGAAGAAAAATAGATCATACCAGTTCTCTTAAATCAATATATTATTATATGAACGTAGAACTGATACGTATAATAAAGTAATCATTAAAACACTATTCTCAGAATAATCATGACATTTTTAATAATTTTTGTTTTAGTAAGGCCCCTTCAAGAATCTGTCGAACTGGACAAAGAAGCCTTATCATAATTTGTTGCAACTGATCAAATTAAACAAAGTAACAAGAGATAATATTGATAAATATAAATGATATTCATGAAGATGTTCAAAAATTGTGTTAGGTTCAAAACTAATATGCGAGCCATGAATACAACACCTGAGGTCTCGTTTCATGCGATTAAGTCATCACAAATATGAGTAAATAATGCTCAAAGGGTATTTGCTCAATAAATCTTTCCTCATCGTACTACTTCACAAAAACTGATTGGAAGATCGGAAAGCCGCGTAGATCTCCTGAAACATTAATAGCTCTCAGGGTTCTAAACAGATCCTGTAATCTTCATTCGCGTTAACCTCGAAGCTATCGTAATCTCTATCAGATAGCAAAACGACTCATACGTGGGAAGGACAAGGTGATTGTCAAAGGTATAAATTTTACTCATCCTGTCCCGATAGAATCACTGCCAATAAGTCAACACAAGAGATACCGCTTCAGGATCTTAAAATAGACACAGATGAGTTAGCAAACGAAAATTGCAAAAACAAAGCATTTTCCCTGTCTCTTTCCAGAAGAATTTGGTCTTTTGCACAACTTAGTTTCTTGAAAGTGAAAATTAGAATAATTCATCATATTGTCTTCGAGTGGAAATAAAAGGAACACTAAGACAAATTAGGTGCATTCGTAAATTGAAGGTCAAACCAGAACATTTAAGTTCTGAAATCTAACTAGACACCACAGGTTCCCCGCAGAGCTCAGTCCCTACACACACCCCGCTCGGCAGTCAAAAGATAACAAAGTAATATTAGGTTTCAAGGCTTATCTTCATGCGTTCTAACTAATTTCTGAGGGGCAAAAGCTCCACGTTTGCACCGTAAGCCGCATGTCCCCTGGAGAATCTAAGTCAATAACAGCCGCTCGTGCCTGGTGATAACGACTGGGCGGTTGCTTGTCATTCGGCTTTTATTATGTACGAGTAACCCAGGGTGTCAGTGCACTAATAATAATGCAATTCGCTACAAATGAAATTTAGGGAGGACAAAGAGTATTCGTGGCTTTTTTCTTTAGTATTCACCAGTTTTTCATAAATGACTTTCCATCCATCGATGATTGACATTTCCAGGCACATCAATTCTATGGTCATTAGTCCCGTTAGTGTAGTGAATGTTGCTTCCCGGCAGGTGCTGGAGTTTCTCTCCTGGATGTGGAGATCCAGCTCCGACCTACACGTCGTCTTGCGGGGCCCCCTACCGACATCTACCCCAACGGGACACTGCCTCAGCCTGGACAAGCTCTAAGCTCTCGACATGTGTGGTAATGTACTGCATCCAAATGTGTGTGTGTGCGTGTGTGTGTGTGTGCGCGCGCGCGCGGGCGGGCGTGTGCGTGTGCGTATGTGTGTAAGGGAAGAGCATAGGGCAAAGAAGAGGCAGAAAAGAGTTGTGCGGCTTGTGTACATTCGTTAGGGCACTGCTAAGGCATTCGCCTGGTAATGATTAGAGAAACCACGGCGTAATTATAGGGGTCGTAACAGTCGGCCGCTATAATTCTCCTCCAGTCAGCGGATGAACTTAACTTTGCTATTTAGCTAGTGTTAAAACTTCCGCCACCGTCGTCACTCGAACCCTAGGACATCTTGGCCAATGTCGTTGCAGAGACAGGACCAACGCTGACACTGAACCGGTTACATTTATCCCATCAATATTTTCATTATCATCTAATTAGTAAGCTTTTATCGAGCTGAGAGCCGGTTACCCTTTACGTCCCAATGGAACGCATTTTCGACCACTCGCGAGACACCAACACACTTGCGGGCTTCTCTGATCTGGTGACAGCAGAACTCGAGGCCTTCCGCGACAACGCATACATGAGTGACAAGGGATGAACAACCATGCCCAAGGCGGGAGTCGAACCCGCGACCATTCGGACTGAAGCACTGAGTCGGTACACGCTCTTAGCCACCTCGGCCATCCAGGTCTGCTATAATTACATAACAGTGTGTATTTTCATACGTCCACAAAACTTTTCAATCACTGAAGGGATGCTCCTAAAGTGTGGATAAATACTTTTCAATTGCAGAGAAAAACATGGAATTTTTTTACAATGTTACTTTAAAATGTGTTTTTGTTAATTATTGTTGATCAGTCGAATGCAACCGGCAATGCATTTAGTCGCCTAGCTGGTGGCGCGTGGCGGGATGGGGCGAAGTTGGCGGAGTGAAAGGCAGCAGGCTTGTTGACGGGAGCGAGCGGCGTTGCGCAGAGCTGCTTACTTGATGATGGTGATAAATAAATACGTGATAACGCCGGGAAATCAGTTATTAAAAAATATTTTATAACATTTCTTCGGTAAACTTTCGCTCTCACAATCAGATGAAAGGTTTGAGAGCAAGTTATCATGTAATTCATTTCCTTTCGTCGGGATCATGAAGGGAAAAAATTCAGAATAAAACATTCTCTTGATAAAGTTTTTATGACATTTACCAATGAACCTTTAAAAAACAATTGAGAAAAAACGTGTGTCATTGATCTTTGAACGACAAGATTTGATTGATTTGATTGATTGTTATTTCGTGTTTCCGGACGGACGGACGGACGGACGAACAGACAGACGTTTTGCCGTCATTTGATTTTTCGCTATCAAAGATCCAGAAAACGGATTCTGGCTACAGCACGAGTTAGAGGATTTTTTCTAAATTTAGCAACTGGATTATCCACTTTTTCGTTACCAGAGCCCTGTAATGCGAGTTTTTCTGCCGAAAATTCACCATTTTTCGCGCAGAATTGCATAACGTTTTCTTCTCTTTTCAGAGATGTATATAATGCAAGCGTATAAGAACGAACAGGGACTTCCTATATGTTCCTATATAACCGTCTCCTTTCAGCTCATCTGATTGAATCCGTAATCTTTTTTATTTTTATCTGAAATAGTGTTTTAACGACCAGATTTCCTTCCTGACGTCGACTCGTCCCCTTTATTTCGACAGCAGGCAAACAACTCCTCTCCAGGGGTAGTTAATTCAATCCATAGGAAACCGACAGCAGTGACCTATTTTATTTATTATCTAATTAACGTCAAAACAGTTAAAGAGTGTGTTTTATAGGAGAAGTGTAGTCTGCATATTTTTTTCAAATTCTAGAATCTTTCCCCTAATCCACAAACAATTATATTATGAATACAGGTTAAAACAAGCGCTTTTGGCAAGAATCGACAAAAAAATATTCACCCCCGTGTAATAAAATTTATTTGTCAAAGCAAATCAGCTACTCATTTTGGCTATACCAACTGCTAATGCTGTGAAAGATAGTGAATATTGTTGACAAAGATTATAAGATGGTTGGAACTATTTTTAAGTCACTGTTTCTGAGGAACAGCAATTATCCTAATGAAGTTATTACCTTTCAGAGAATGTTACCTATTATTAAATTTATCTTTAAGAGAATGAAGCTTCTTGATTTACATTTCAAACCAATGCCCAAAGATGAAAATACTTTTGAAAACAAATATTTATCATTACCTTTCGTTCCCTGAATTAATTGTATATTAGAACAAGTTTTTCAAGAGAAGTAGCACTGTATACTAACGAACAAACCTCATAATAAACAGACTGTGGTAAGAAATGTCCAAGATTATACTTCTTCTTTGAATAAAGCTAATGTTTTATATAACATTGAATGCAACGATTGTGATCAAATATATTTAGACCAAATTAGTCGTAATGTTCTAACTAGAATGAAAGAACATGACAGGAATATCAGAGAAAATCCTCAAAAACAAAACTCTGTATCTAATCATCGGATAAAGTTCAACCACTCATTCAACTTTCAAAATCCAAGAATCTTTGATACTGAGACCCGGAAATATCCACACTTTGTTTCTGAAACTTTACAGATTAAAATAAATAATTCTATTATCACTGCTGTTGGGAATAATCATTTACCAAATTATTTTTTTGATGCTTTACTGTATAGATGTCGAACAGAGAAAAAATAGTTCCCCAATATCTCTGCTGCTTTCATACCCTGACCCTCTCCATTCTTATTTTAAATAACTATGACTACGATTCTTTCAACGGCTCTCACAAACATATCAAACTTGTTTTCATCAGTCCAGTGACACAGTTCACCTTATAATGTTATTTTAGAAACAAATTGTTGTGTTAGCTCTGATATGTCTGGTATGTTCTCATCTCTCATGATTTATTTAGAAATTTATTTATTTATTTATTTAGTCAAAAAACAGTAATAATAATAATTATTATTATACAATTTTTAAAAGCGCGAGATTAACATTTCAAAAACTAGGCATTTTTTGCTCCCGAGTTATTGAAAACTTATTTGTTTCGGTAAACGAACTGCAGATTTGATTTTTCTGTATTGCTAATAAAATAGTAACTCACCCTAAGCTCTCTTACCTCTACAAGAAAAGAAAGAGCTGAACCAGCTACATTTACGTCCAAAGTCCAGCTACATTTACGTCCATTTACGTCAAGAGTCCATCTCAGCATTTGCTCAATGGATCAGGGAAACTGGAAAAAGTCCGATCGAGATAGGGGTCATTGATTCTGAAGCTGAAGTACCTTAATTGTTACGGCCATATTAAGTCTTTCTTTATACAATACAAACGGAAACTAATTCATTATACTATATCATTGTTTTGTTAAAATAAACATTATTTTTCTTTTTGATGATCAGTATAGTCTCTAATTGTATAGAAACAGTTATGCAGCAGAAAAGATTTTACTTTTAACTTAAATTTGTGTACCGATTTTAATTGTTTAATGTCATCTGGCAATGCAAATCAAATCAAAAAATGGATGTCTCCAATTTTCTATTGTATTATAAATAATTATAAACTTTTTACCATATTTTTAACATTCAATTTTACACCCTGATGATGGGGACAACAATCCTCGAAAGTGTTGCACGGGTATGAAGTAAATTGTTACAAAAGTTTGTCTTTGTATAAATATTGATTTTAATTCTTTCAAAATAAATTGAGAAAACTTTTCTATACGCTACTCACTATTTGCATTTTTCAGTTAAAATTGAAATTATTCCACTTTTTTTTTACGTTTCCCGAGTTTTGAGATCTGGCGAAACCATGAACCGGAGGTTGCGTAGTTTTCTTACAATTCCTGCCCACGTTGAAAATTCTGAACATAGTGTATCCTTTCCTACACTTAATACACAGTGGGTAACCATCTACAATGTGGGTCAAACCTCCCTCACTTTAGAATTGACACATATCTGCACATTCTCTATATTTCAGTGTATAACAGCTGGAAAAGTGTAAATATTTTTAAAATATATACAAATGTCAATGTCATATATTAAATTGCCGACTTTTGCATACAACAAAATTTGTTTATTGATGAAAATCAAAAAGAATCGACAAAAGATGTTTAACATAAAACCGGGTCAAACTGCGTGAGTCCTATTTATCACAAAAAATGTTACTGAAAGTGATAATTGACAATTGTTTTCTTATAAAGCTTAAAAACATCTAATCATAAATGATTAATTTCTTTCCTCTTTGGAAATTTTACATCATTTCAAAAATTAAAATCAATATTTTATGCAATTAAAATGTGATTTTGTTCCTAAAAACTTATTTATAATTATAAAAATTGAAAATGCTATTGGTAAAAAATTATAATATATCTAATACACCAATTTTCAAAACTTCTGTTCGTATTCTTTGTCTCAATGTTTTAAGACGTTTAGGCGCAATTGCTTGTGTGATTATGTTTTAAGATGTATACTATACAAAATATTGAAGAGATGAAGCAAACCATTCTTTTAAAAGGAGACAATGCAAGACAAGGGTTGGAAATCATTACATTAGACTGAGGATGGCAGATCACCTGAGACACCCGCTGAGAGCATGTGACAACGGCGGACGAGTCAATGATCGAGTATTGTTCCTTGTTCCGAGGATTCCTTGCTGGTCACATCTGGGTAGTCCCCACTTCTCATAGTACGTAGTCGTTACGTTGTGAACTCAAAATATTTGGGGTGTTTGTTTGTGACTAGCCACCATAGTGCACTCTACGTTAGTCCATAAATGGATGATTATCACTGTGACTCGCCATTACGTACGTTTTATTTTAATGTGTAACTTGTTATTTTTGTAATTACTTTTTCGTACCCAAAACTACATAATAAATAAATAAATAAATAAATAAATAAATAAATAAATAAATAAATAAATAAATAAATAAATAAATAAATAAATAAATAAATAAATAAATAAATAAATAAATAAATAAATAAATAAATAAATAAATAAATAAATAAATAAATAAATAAATAAATAAATAAATAAATAAATAAATAAATAAAAATAAATAAATAAATAAATAAATAAATAAATAAATAAATAAATAAAAAAAAAAATAAATAAAAAATAAAAAAAAAAAAAATAAAATAAATAAAAAAAAAAATAAATAAATAAATAAATAAATAAATAAATAAATAAATAAATAAATAAATAAATAAATTCTGATGAAAGCATGAGTTCATTTTCACAATGAACATTTTTCCTTGTGTACATTTTATTGAAGAAATACTTGTTCTGTCAATGCCTCTGGAAGATAAAACTTCGCACATCACCACGGGTCATGCAGATGTCAGGTAACACTGAAGGTTGTTGGCTCTTGATCATATGATTTTACCAATGCACAATGACGTCGTATGTAGAAGGCAGAAGTGAAACCTTCAAGCTGTCACTGCTATCAATCTCCATCAATCACTTACCTCTAAACGTAGGATGAATTCTTCACTAATCGTCGGTGGCACTGAACGATAGTTCTTCACTCATCTCTACAGAGCATGGTTGGAAATGCCTCACCAACGCTGATTGTGCATTTGTACATTACACTCACGATTACCGTATTATCTCTTGAGATTATGTGGAGTACATCAAGAAAGAAAAGAGTATATTGTCCCTACAGTCACATTGCCACCCCCGAATCTCCGAAAAATAATACATTTCACTAAAATCGTATTTACTATGATCCATTGCTATATAGAAACAGTAATTTCACATTTTTGTGAAGTGAAATATGGCTTAACTCAAAGTCCATATGAAGCATTGAAATACATTTAGAATATAGAAATTTATGAAAGAGGTATCCTGACCTGATAATTCCATATTTCAACATCATTGTGAAACAAATGAATATCTCGTACGATGACTTTCTCTATGAAATCTATATAACAATGACTAAAAACAGACATATCACACAATAGTGATTTGTTATTTATGAAGACTAATGTGAAAGTGTTAACAGTGTGATTTAGAAGGATTGATATAAGTGAGATTTTATATTTGTTTTTAGTCATTGTTAAACATGGCTCCACGAAATGCACATTTTTTAGAATAGAATCATGAAAATACTATATCTCGTAGCTTTAGCTGTACGTGAGATCCACGTCAATGTTCGGGACTGCTAGATTGTAATCGCGCTCTCGCCAGAAAGATCTTTCTGTTACCCCAGTGTACGAATTGTCCGGGGAGATGACGGATATCATCCACTCTAAAGAGTTCCAAGAGTTTGTTGGAAAATCATCAATATGACTCGGTCCGGAACTCAGTAAATCCATATCTACGTGTTCGTTTATGAATTACTTTCTTTGAATCTTTAAACGCAAGAAATTTTTAAAGAAAACTTTCCCAAGAGCGTTCTTAGGATTTATTCAGGCGTGCAGTGTAGATAGATTCACTAATTAATTCAGTCCCATATGAAGTTCGAACTCCCCTTTAAAGGTGGATGGATTGATTAATTATTTAGTGTTTTCGGGCGCGCCAACTACTTATTCATGTAAGAACAATGCATTTTATATCCCGGAAGGTGGCGGTGTTCGCGCGCGGTCCATGGCCCGTTTGTCAGGTGCCGACATTTGCCTTGTATGGAAGAAACCAGGGAAAAATACCAATCAGAGCAGCTGCCCTCTGAATTGCCTGATTATGCCAAAAGCCTACTGATTATATTTAAAGCCTTGCAATAGATATCGATCCTGACTATATTGCCGATACGAGAACTTTATTTAGTGGATTCAGTAGCAATTAAAGAAAATAGGCACTTTTACTTTCTTGATATTACTTCATAAAGGAGTGTTATAATTGTCCGTTCGAAAACGGCGAATTTTCGACAGAAAAACTCTTATTGACGAGGGGCCCCAGTAACGAAAAAGTGGATAAGTCGTGTTTCTATATACATTAAAATACTTCATCCAATACGTTGTGTAGTCAAAATCCATGTCTTGTGGGTCCTTAATACCGAAGAATCAATCGTCGCAAAACGTCTGTCTATATCTCCGTCCGTCCGCTTGCCTGTCCGTCCGACTGGTCAACGCAATCGTTCAGACGATTCTCATCTAAATTGATATTCCCCGATTTATTTAAACTATCTCTGAGTTTGAAACGGATATTTTGATTTTTGGGGGTACTTTACGTGACGCCTCAACAACATTGTCAAACTTTTCTCAAAAATGGCTTCAAATTGTTTCAAATAACTTTGGCCCCGGTGTAAAAGGCTCCCGGGGTAAGAGAGAACGGTGTAGGTCTGATTTTCGTTAATATCCTTGATTTTTCGAAAATTTTAAAAGTTTATTTTTTCGGCGTCACCCACGAGTACAACATTGAAGATAGAGTTTTTTCCTGAATGAATTCAAAGTCAGATCTTGAAATAATGTTAGGTACAATTTTTCGAAATTATGACGGCTCCAAATTGTTTCTTTAAATTTTCTCTTCGTATGTATTAAAGAACGGAAAATATTGGTGCTAGTCTCATTTCCGGAAAACTTTTTCGAAAATTGAAAACTTTTCATATTTCAAAACACATTTCAAAATTGAAGATAGAGAATTTTTCCTTACAGAAAGTATGTTGTAAAAAACGAAGCTCTTTAAAGAAAGCCATGTATAATATTTGAAGGAACGAGTAGTTTTCGGGTAATTGGTACCTGAAATTAATGCAATTTATAAAAAAACATTTTCTAAAACACCGCAGCAAATGTTGTCTTCCTTTTTCCACGGATAGAACAAGGAATACTTAAAAGAATAGCACAGGTCTCATCTTCGTTGAACTCTGAATTGTCAAAAATTCCAAATTCAGAAATAATGCGAAGAAGTATGTGCTAGTATATCACCACTATAATCCGATAAAATTCAAATATTTTCTCTACATTAGTAGTATATGAGAGGTCAAAATGGAAAGAAGCAAAATTTAATCTTCGTGTTTCATCTAAATATCAGAATAAATTCCAGGGAAGAATATAAATATTCTACGTTTTCTGATCAAGCATGAAGCACTGTTATCCCTCTCTATCTTTCCATGGAAGATGCAGCTTGATATACATCTCAACAATTAGCTATTTAAATAGTATATTGCTCTAATGAAAACAACTGACGTAAAGGTATAAAAATGAGATGGTTAAAAATCGCACCGAGAACGAGATTAAACATTACAAAGATTAATTAATAATAAAAATGTTCCAAGAGATGGCTGCTATGAACTCATACTTTCCATTTTTTTTTTTGTACTTTAATAATTTTTACATTGATAAGTATTGTAATGCTGCAGCGAGAAATGCCTATTTTTGACAGGAAATTCTCTCTGGGGCTCCAGATTCCGAAAAAGTTGATTTTTCTTCCTCATACACGTAGTAAATTAATTTCAATCGTATGCTATTCAGTATCAACGATTTGAGGATCCTTGACACCGAAAAATTAGTTTCCATCAAAACGTCTGTTTGTCCGTCCGTATGTTCATCGGTATGACCTTCAGTCTTTCCGTCCGTTTGTCAGTCCGACTGTCGCATGACTTTCTGTCTGTCCGGAAGGCCGGCTGTCTGTCCGTCTATCTGTGCTCCTGTCTGTCCGCCTGCCTGTGCATCCTTCTTCCCTCCGTCTATCCGCTCCTTCGTATGTCAGTCCGTCTGACAGTCTGAAGAACGGTAGCGCGACACATGATTTGATATTCGTCAATGATGTCGCGACCCTTTGAATTTGAAAGGAATTTTTTAATTTTTGGAAGTATTTTCCATGAAGCCCAACGATATTTTAGAAAATTTCTGAAAAAGTTTTCAATTTTTATCTTTATTTTTTTTGCTCGAATATATAAATGTGTGGTTTGAAAAATTGCACAATTTGACTTTCGTAGAACACTTTTTTGACAGGTAAAAGCAAATCATCTAAGCTAGTACCTTGATTCTGACTTCAGAGGTTTTTTTTTCAAGCTGTTACGACACCACCTGCGGAAACTAAGCACCTAGGTTCGCGACTCATCCTTGCCAAGTATCTTCTTACGAAATGGAAACAGTTTCGTAGATTCAAGTGGTATTATTAACGTATATGTTAGAAATATTTTGAGAATGTATGTCATGTTGTAGCACCACTATTTCGAGTTTGAGTGAATTTATTCTAGAAAAATAATTTATTGCTTAAGAAATGTGGTTATATTCACCCTTTATTTATTTATTAAATAATAATAACTAGGAGCCTGTAGCTGCCAATATGCTCCAGATCAAAACCACACGGAATGGTTTTCATAAAGCAGCATGGACATCGCTCAAGAACAGGAAATAAAATACTCTCCTATAACACTAAAATTAATTAATATTTTAACACAAACGCATTTGAAGAATAATGCAATAATGTATTATATTATATTATATATATTTAGTACAACAGCTCTTTACATACGAAGAATATAAAAAAATCTTTTCCATAAAGAAACATATGAATATTTACTGACGGGCGACCTCTTCCTTGAAGCCTTGCTGCCGCATGACTTCAACTGCGTCGCAAGCAGTGATGCACTGAGAATAAGAATTCAGTCAGTACCGACAGAATGAGAATAGGCGGAGTAGCTCAATGAAATGTTTGCATGTTTCAGTCACAAACGCAACTCTTTCATTGTTTTTTGACTTTCACCGAGTTCCTGTGTATCTAACAAAACCACAGACACCTCTCACACGGTCAGAGGCTGCATAGTGTTCTTTCAATATCAATGTGCATTGCAAATGATTAATGTATGTTTTGAACATTTATGACCGTGAAGCCTTTCCAGGTGAGGCAACTAGAAAATTTAGAATTCTCATTCCAAATCCCACTTCACATGCTCACCTGAAGCATACCACGGGAATTAGTGCTCTTGAAACCTTATCTTCAGTAGCAGAAACGCCGACTGCCTGTAGTCAGAATTACCTAATCTACTGACCATTGAAACAGTGGTCGGCTGTCCTCAGCAGCCTACTTTCGGTTATCGACCGGTCGGACGGACTCTATCATTTCCCCCCTCACACGTACACGTCCTCTGTGACGCAACCTTCCCTGCTTTATCTGCTATAAAACGAAGAGGTATTTATTTTTAGAAAACACTTTCAATCTTCGCGACTATGGCATGTGAATTTCACTAACGAGCGGATGTGTTCCGTTGAACAAATAGATGAAATGTCACACGTCTAAGTAAGGATTGTTTAATCGGCACACATTTCGAATATTTCGTTTTAAAACTTTTTCTAAAGCAAAATATATTGAGATATAGCTATTCAAAGCCATGAAACGGATGCATTGCAGATAAAATGACGTTTAAAAGTTTCAAAATATCAACAAATCGCTCTTCCGTATACGTTCTACCCTGATTTTGGAATAGAAAAATTGGTACGTTGGACAGAAGAGTGAATGTTTTAAAAATTTTACTACAGTATTATACAGTATATATTCATTACCTACTATACATATTATTGAGTAGAATCACTAATGCAGAATCACCTGTCTAGATATTCTTAAAATATTTAGATAGCTCTAAACAAATGGAATAGAAGAAATGAAAAGTAGATCTTGTGCTTCAGGCCAATATCAAATTTACTTCTCAATACACTTGTTATGATCTATGATTACTTTATAAATGAAGTAATAAGTATTTTAATGTTCTCTTCCAAATCAAAAAATGTTTTCTATTTAGCAATTGTCACATTTTAACCAACACATACGGAATGAAAATCTTATAGTGCAATACGAAAATGTTCACGAATATTTAAAACAATGCTTGCATATCGCAAATGCAATAAACACGATATATTTTGTTTTTCATCTTTCATTTTCACTTTGGTATCTTTTTAACGTAGAACATTGATATCATGCGTTGCCCTAGCTGAGGGAGATTTTTTAGCAATGAATGTAGTGAGTGTGAAAACTTACATTGTTCCCAAGAAAGTTATCAAGAATTTGAATAACAGTTCCTGCATTTGAAATCACTGATGCATGTGTAGACGGTCCGTTATGCAGTTGGCGTCCGGTAGTCTCCTTCCCGCCAGAAGGGCTTTATCCAGACGTAGAGGTCTTTATGTTCTGGAAAACACTTTTCAATTCATATTCCTCTCCTGGTTTCACGAAGAAACATATCCCACCTGTCCCGCGCGGGTTCCCATTGAATACTCAAGGGAGAACAGTTTTACCGTAGAAAGGTGACATATCGTCATTTATTGGAAAACAGGGTTTTGATTTGGGTTAAAAACCGTCCTCTTATTCAGATAAACAGTCCTCCATTGTTATACAATTGTTCTTCCGTTCTCCAATCCATAGATTTGATTCGTATATACGGATAAATTAACGAACAAATAAAGAGGCCCTGGCCATGTGAGCAGTGACAAAGGTATCGTTAGATACCCAGGAAGACTGGAAAAAATCAAAAACAATCAAATAATTTAAATTGTTACTGAAAATACAAATATTTGATTATGTTAATCCGTTCTTTTTTGTTTTTCGTATCTGATGCTAGGACTATATTCTCGTACTCAGTGCGACACTGTTTATGACACATCTGACATAATGCGACAAGAAAGAAATAAACTCCAATATTCACATGCACTTTTCCAGAACACCCCACTTCCTCTACTCCCGGATCCCATTTTCCACACATTCGACGGCAAGCTTCTAGTAGACGTCTACATTCTGTGAAAAAGATGGACCGGCTCCCTGCCGCCTGCACAGGATGCTGAGTGCTGTGCAGCCGCTTGCCGCTGACCGAGCGCTAACGACCGTTCGGACGCGGCGCGGCAGCCGCTCACGCTCGCTCCCATCTGATTGATTTTTCGTCTTTCCGGGCGCGTCAACTGCTTTGGTCATTAGTCCCGTTATTGTAGTGCATGTTTTTTCTCGGGAGATGGCAGTGATCTTCCCCCGCTGGATGGCGAGATCTGGCACCGACCTACCGTCGGCTAGTGAGGTTTCCCCCTAATTAGGACTCCCCCACCAGCGGGGCACCGCCCCAGCTGGGACAAGCTCTAAGCTCCCGACCGGTCTCCCGGAATATGTGGTAGTGTAGTGCGTGTGTGTAAGGGGCGAGGGTAGGACAAGGAAGAGGAAGGACAGATCAGGCGCGGTTCGTGGTCCGTTTGATAGGGTACTGCTCCGGCATTCGCCTAGTGTTGATCGGAGAAACCACGGAAAACTACCGATCAGAACAGCCGGCCGCTAGAATTCTCCTTCAGACAGCGACTGGATTCGACCTAGCTGAAAAGCTAGTGTCGAAAATTCTGCCATCAGGGCTCGAACCTAGGACCTCCCTGTCAGAGGCGCTGCAGTCACATCAGTTGATGCACTGAGCTAGCGTTCCCATCTCTACGCGCGTTGCCATCAACATCCTTTACCTGGGGGAACCTTCCCTAACCTCAATGGACGCGGCGGGGGATTCTCTTAGAAAATCCGACCTTGATGATGTGGTTGTGGGTTACTGGGAAGTGTTTATTAAATAAAATATACTGAAAATAAATGTATCAATAAAAGGCGTATGTTTTTATGACAATCATTTATTGGCAAATGGCAGGACGTTTACTAAACTCATGTAACTAAAAATTATGGAAAAATATAGAAACACTATCCTATATGCAAATGACAAAAATTAATGTATTTTTAAAAAAATATTACCAAATAAAAGGTTAAAACATTAAACTATAAAAATGATAAAATTTTTAACACGTAAGAACGAAATAAAAGACATAAAAGACACGCACTTGACTACGGGAAAACTGATATTCCGTCATGTTACAGCAGTGAAATCAAATTGATAAAACAACTAGAGAACACTGTAAAAACTTTCCTTTGCATCTGATCCTAGAGATGCTACTAAAGAACTAAACGAGGTTCAGGGAACTGGTGTAACGTCACTATGGCGTTAGAATATGCAGTGTAAAAAACGTAACTATTAGAAATATCTGAACTTAATAAAATTGTATTTACTCAGAGTCATTCTTAATTTTATACAAAACATTATTATACGCATTTATGAAGATATTCATCTCTATATTGTTATTAAGACTATGATTTAGTTTAAAATTAAGTGTCTCTGAAATAAGACGTGGGAATCACCTCACTTAAGTGTCCAACATAACCGGATTCTGGAAATCAAAGTCATGTGATAAATCGAGTCTATGTCTGGAAATAGAATTAAAGCGTGGAGAAGATTCTTTAATATTCGTAGAGTGTTCTTTCATTCTGTGTTTAACGAGGCATTTAGATTGTCCTATGTATGTTATGTTACAATTCAAACAAAGTAAACTATATACTACGTTCTTCTCTTTCCATAAATGGAATCTGCTCTTTCATATTCCTTATCAGACTCTGTTTATTGATTAAGGTATTTTAAACTATAAGTCTAATGTTTGATCTACGGCATTCTTTCTGAAACTTATTTTTAAATTTATGTAAAAATGGCATTAAAATTAATTTCTTTTATTTCGTTCTTATTTTTTAAAGTTTAATAATTTTAATAATTTTTTTAAAATGTTTTGGCCTTTGTAATTTAACCTTTAACTTATGAGACATTTTGAAATATTTTTTTAAACCACATTAAATTTTGCCATTTGCATAAAGGATAGTGATTCTACATTTTCCCATAATTTTAGCAATCTGACGGTGTAACCAATCAAGTTACGAAACGTCATGATATTTCCAAATAAATGATAGTCATAAAAACAGTAGATACGCCTTTTATTGATACAAATATAACTTACAATCAAGATGATTTCTTTCTTTTACCTGCAAGTTCTACTGAAAATAAATGACATTTCTCACTCGATGAATTACTGCAGCTTCAATGGCTCCACTAAAATTAGTACAGACATCACTCTACTGAACTACTATGTAACTAGTGACCTGAAGCAGCAAAAATGCTGCTGCTGAGAGTATGAGAGTTCAGTCATAACATCAGTAATATAGGCGTGCAGAGCCTAAAACAAGGGGTCAACTACTTTTCTGGGCTCCCTTGTTGGACCCATTTCCATTGGATTTTTTTTATTTTACATCCGACATATATTTTACTTGTAAATAAAGTATACTAGAAATAGAGTTCATAAAAACTTTAATAATTACTTTTATAAAATACAAATTGTTTTATAATGTTTTCCGCTAAACGTCCTTGATTAAAGTTTTTAACGCATTACGCTATTCGTAGTTCCTCAAAAAATTTTACTGATAGTCTTCTAATGTAAGTATTTAAGTTTTCTATTTTCAGTTTGGTTCTAATTTGTCTATTTTACACGTACCATGGTGCTTTAATTTGGCGTCTTAAAAATTTATTTTGAACATCTTGAATTTTCTCTGTTACTTTTTGTGGCTCCACCCCACGGAGGGGAAGCATAAGAAATGGTCTAATAATTGATTTGAATAATGTTATACCACATTCTACGCTTAGCCTAGAGTGGATATTTATGAGTGGATATAGTTTTTCTTTTTTTACGTATGTTTTATTGTCAATTTCTTTAATATGATATTTCCACATTAGGTTTTCATCTAGAAGTACTCATAAATATCTCACTGGTTGATCTTTTCTGATCCACTTTAAATTTACATTTTTAATTATTAGTGGTATGGGCATTTTAGGTCTTCGTAGCATAAATATCTTGGGTTGTGATATAGTAGGGTTGATTTTTATTTGCCATTTTCGAGCATCAATTTACAAATGAATCTAATGGTTATAGTAAAATTTCTCTACCTTGATCCACATCTTTGTTTGTTGTGAACAGTACTGTGTCATCAGTGAAACATGCTATTTCTGTTCTTTCCATCTGATGGTAGTCTGCAACGTAAATCTTAATGAGGGTTGATGAGAGCGGTGACCATTCCAGTACTCCTGCTTGCGCGATTTTGTTATCTGATAAGGTATTATTCACTTTCATTGCGAAGGAACGATTTTGTAGTAACATTTTCATATAGATAATGGGGTATTCCTAAATTTCTCATTTTATATAGTAGCCCTGCATGCCAAATTTTATCAAAGGTCTTTTCTACATCAAGGAAAAAGCTTACGTGTGTTTATGCTGGAGAAATACGTTTGCTATATTTTCAGTTAGTCTTAAAACATGCTGAGTGGTAGAGTAAAGTTTCCAAAATCGGAATTATTCTTTTGGAATTATATTGTTGTTTTAGGAAAATATTTAATCTGCTATGAATTAATTTTTCAAACACTTTTCATTTATTACGTAGAGAACGTATTGGTCTGTAATTTGAGGAGAAACTGTGGTTCTTACCAGGTTTGATTATTGGTATTATTATGGCTTGTTTCCATATATCCGGAAAGTAATATCTAAGTAAGTCTTAGAGTTTCATTATATATCGCTGTAAGTCCTGCTATTGTTGTCCGTGTTGTCCGTGGGAGCTCCTTTAGAATCTGCGTAATTATTGATCATGGCCTGCTGATTTCTTTAAATTTAATTTAAAGATTATTTTACGTGTTTCAGATGAAGATATGAATTTTAATTTTTGAGGGACTGACTAACTGAAATCGAGACTCAACTGACCAAGACACCGCTTTCAAGTCGTTTAGAGTTCAATCGACATGGTCACGAGCCTACGAGAGGCGCTGCAGGAGACGTCGTGCAAATTGCAAAGACACTCGAGTCGGTCTTCTGCTGCCTTAGCCGATTAAAGCCATATTTCGGCGCACTGTCCTATCGGATACGTTCGTCGTACATCCCACATTGATTTCTGCGTTTATTTCACGCAATGTTGTTTGTCTATTAGCACTAATAACTCTATACAAACGCCTCTGCTCTCGGTCATTAAGTGAAGGCCGCCGGCCACTGCGTTTACCATGGTGAGATGTTATGCCTGAAATTAAATATTCTCGGCACCCTCTTCACACTCTCGGAATATTGAATTCCCTCACGAATTCCGAAATGGAATGTCCCAAGCGTTAAGCTCCAACTACCACTTTGCGTTCAGTCGTTTAATTCCTGTTGTACAGCCATCATCACGTCAGAAACCTTTTCTCATGAATCAATTGAGAACAAATGAAATCCCTGCCAATGCACTGCCCTTTTATAATTTTTGCATGCGATACTACTGCCATCAGTACATTTACCTATTGCTATCCTAAGTCTTTAATCACCTCAGTGTACTTCTTCTTTTCTCGCTGCCGCTTACACAGTAGATAGAAAGTGATGCTGCGTAAAAACCGCGATTTTTGGGCAGAAAAACACTTATTATAGGTCCCTAGTAATGAAATAAGTGAATAAATCCAGTTGGTAAATTTAGAAAAAATCCTCTAACATGTGGTTTAGCCACATTCCATTTCTTGATACCGAAAAATCGAATGACGGCAAAACGTCCGTCTGTGCGTCCATCTGTCCATCCGTCTGTTCGTCTGTCTGTGAACAACGCTAGGGGGTAAACCGTTCAGCCGATTTTCTCCCAAACTAATGGTTCTCAATCAATCTGGCTGATGTCGCAGCCCCTTAAATTTGAAAGCGATATTTCATTTTGGGGGCACTTAACATGAAGCCCCTGGGATATTTTCAAAATTTAAAAAAGTATCTCTATCGGTTTGAATTACATTTTGCTGTTGAAGAGTGTGAAGGACGTGTAAGAGAATGGTGTAGATGGGATGGACTATGGGATGCACTGGAGAAAGCAAAGGTTTCAAGCAAAATGATGAGGGTAATTAAAAGCATTTATAAAAATCTGTATGGTACTGTAAGTCTGGATGGACAACTTAGTGGTAAATTTAGAATGGGCAAAGGAGTTAAACAGGGAGATTCACTGAGCCCTCTACTATTTATAATCTTCATGGGTCAGGTTATTAAACAAACCAAAAGGCGTACTAAAAACTGTAAAATTGGAAATTGGAAAATGAGACCAGTATGGATACAAGCATTGATGTATGCGGACGATATTTTATTGCTCGCCAAAAACCCAAGAAAGCTGCAAGATATGATAATTAAGTGGGGGTATGCACTGGAGGATAGAGGTATGAAGATAAACACCAATAAGAGCAAGGTAATGTGTATGGGGAAAGAAAAGGAAGAAATGAATAATAGAGTGAAGAAAGCAAACTCTGTGTATTATCAAAGAAATAAGAACTTGCTAAGAATGAATGTAGGCACTAAAACAAAACTTCAAATTTATAAGTCCGTATATATACTAACTTTTATATATGGAACTGAAAGTATGCCACATAATACGAAAACAGAAAGTAGAGTCACAGCTGTGGAAAGAAATTCCAAGGGAAAAAAAAGAATAATAAGGAAATCAGAGAGGAACTGAAAGTTACCCCGCTACTCAAAGAAATGGAAAAGAAGGCTCTAGAGTGGTACGGAGATGTTGCTAGAATGGCAGAGGATAGAAAACCAAAACAAATTATCGAAGCCAGGCCAGAGGGAAAGAGACCACCTGGAAGGCCAAGAGGAACACGGGACGCCTATACGAGTATACAGGATATATGCCAAAGGAGCAGAGCTACACAAATGGCTAACCCGGCGCTGAGAGGGATCAGGGGAAGAACAAGATGAAGAAATCTGTTTCTGAAAGATAGATTTTGAAATAAAGTCATGTACAATTTTCCCAAAATTTTAAAATTTTCCACGTAATTTTGCGTGAAAATAGGGCGAGAAAGTTCGATATTACACCAGAACACGAGTTTTCAGACTTAACGCCAGTTTCTGATAAAGCATTACAATCCTTCCTCATTACTACATAAGTACGAAGTATGCGATAAAGCAACTAGGACTAAAAAAGCACATTTGCTCTTGTATTATTTTTAAGCCACCGCAATATTATACTTCTAGATGAACATGCAGCTCCAGGTAAGCTCACAGATCAGCGTACTCGCTTTCCATTACATGATCCTGGGTTCGATTCCCGGTCAGAGATTATAATGTACGCTTTCCTTGCAATGCCCCAGTATCTGTTGGTGTGTGACAATGATAAAGCTCACTTCTTATGTTGAGAAGACCTAAATACGGTGTAAGGATGTCCGTGTGCTAACCATTCGTATCCCTTAAACCCATGGCGGCAAGGCCGGAACGCCGTTGGAAAGCCCTGGTCCCATCAGGTGCTGGTGTGCCAGTGCAGACAGACAGATATGAACCAACCAGTTTCCAACCGGCACAAATTTTTTGAACTTTAGTTAAGATCTAGGTTTTTAAAGCATCTTTTATTTAAGACAAAAACTTTATCCTTAATGTTGTAATTTTGTAATGTTCATTTTTTTCAATTTTGGAAAATATAGAGTTTGTCGAAAATGAGAGCAACGTAATAGGGGGCAATATGGATTTTCTGTCGAAGGTTCGTAGTTTTCCGTCACAGAATTTAAATAGTTTCTCTTCTTACGAACTAAGGCTATATAGCAAAAAAATTGAGTAATTTTTGAGAAAATCTTTATTTATTTTAAAAAAGTTGTTTTTTTTTAATTGAAAAAAGACACTTGTACCTTGAATTACAGTAAGAGGCAATAAGAGTTTTTTTTGGCAAAAAGGGGAAAGGGGAATGACAGGAAAGTAAAAACTATTTGACGTACATGGTAGAAAAATGTTCCGCGCACGTCTTCAACTACAGAATCCCTACCACCACCGGTTTACTACAAATAGCTCAATTATGAATAAACTTATAAACAAAGCGTAAGAGCATAAAAAATTATAAACTTTCGCTCTTTAGTAATACCCGAGTAATATTCATTTGCATCGATATGCGAACAACAGCTTTGATTTTATTGTATTGCTGACAAAAAGGCACCCCCTCTTTTCTTGTCATGGTTACCAAAATAAGAGCTCAAGAAAGCATGCATGTAGTTACATTTATGTCCAGAAGCGTAACAAGAGGACCATCTTGGAATTTGTTCCATTAATGTAGCTTCAGTTGGTGTCACTAGGGACAAAACTAATGTTATTACACCCCCATAAATTAAATATAAAAATATCTATTACTGAATAGTTTATGTATTCTGTAATAAACGTATAAGTATGTTTGCACTAGACATTTATTTATAAAATATTAAAACAATTGTTTGTAATTCAGAGTAATTGACATTTAATTTTTAAATAAATTATTTAAAACGATATATAACTAATTAACAAATGAATAAAAAATTAATGCAAATGAATAACAAATTAATAAAAACACTTTTCAACTGCAGTCTTTTACCGATATCGTTACAAAAATGAAATTCAATATGAATAATACACACGATTTTCTTAGTATTACCTTTTATTGCCGTCTAAAGTTCACTCACTAAAAGTTATCGTTGAAATCGAGACTCTTTGATCATTGAAGAATAGGCGCTTACCACTAATTCCAACCATAAAAGTTTCTAATTAGTGTCACCCAGAGCGCACCCCTAGCCCCCCTCTTGCTCTCCCCAAACTACGCCACTGATTTGTTCAATGGTTCAGAGAAACTGGACAAAAGAAATTGATTGAGATGGGGGTAATTGATGGAGAAGCTGAAGTACGTTACTTGTTATAGGAGTACTTAATCTTTTAGAACTATATAGTACAAACGGTACAAATGAATTAAATATCATTTTTAAAATCAAAATGTTTCCTTTTCATGCTCGAAATTATCTGAAATTGTATAGAAATAGCAATAAAGCAGAATAGATTTTACTTGGCACTTACACGTTTGAATCTATTTCAATTGTTTAATGACATCTGACATTGAGTTGTAAAGTAAGGTGGATGTATTAAATGTGGATTGCTTGTAGTGAATTGATGATAATGACACCAGATGAATATTTCTACGCCGTGTGTTGTATAACTGTATTGTATTGAAATATGTTCCCACCTTTAAAGAAGTCGGTTTTTATAAAAATCTATAGATTTGAAAATAAAAAGTAATGGTAATAGATTCCAATCTCAATGAGGAGAGCCTTAAAGGAATTAAAAGGATGGCATGCTTACATTGCTGGCATTCGTACATTTTTTTCTGGAATCCAAAAAGATATATTTCCCCAGAATAGTTTGCCATATCTCAGGCTGAAATGTATAATCGCAAAATATATGCAACAAACTGCATGAAGACTGACTGGATTTGAAAGAATTCTGAATGCATCACATAATGATCTTAATTTAGTGTTTAATTCATTTATATGAATATTCCATTTCAGTTTTGACTCAATTGAAAGACTCAGAAAATTTGTAACCAAAGCATCTACCAATTTCATATTGTTGGTGTTGTGTATTGATATTGTGGTATCATATTGATGATTGTTGATTTCATATTGTTGTTGTTGTTGTTGTTATTATTATTATCATTATTATTATTATTATTATTATTATTATTATTGTCAGATTCAATAATCAAGATATAGGAGATGTTCGACAAGGAAATTGGCCTTTTGCCATTTTCTAAAATTCAGACATGTTAATGAAAATCAGGCATATGTTTTATTAAAAAATCGCACTAAACGTACCCCGCACTCTGATCTCTGATATCCCTAATTAAACACTGCAAACATAAACAGTAATATTTTTAAGTAAAGTGATTAACTTATTCTCATGACTATATTTACAACAAACCACCAGCTTTATTAACAAATTGAATTTAAAACTCTTTCATCGGTATTGATAGACAGAGAAAAAACTATTTTTTACATTCTCATATTAGGTTGACATTTAGATAAAGTCAATATAATTCAGAGTTTCTAAACTTTCATTTCAATAATGTTTTTGTTCCGTCATTTTCGTTTACCTTACCATAGTAGGTGGTTTTCATGTATTTAAGAGTGGGATAACAAAGCAGATAGGAATAGATTGCAACTGTACATCTGTACCGTCATTTTTATGTTGCCCTGTACCGTAAATATTTGAATATTTCCTTCCTTGTTTCAATACTTGGGTTAGTAAAATCATGCTATTAACGCTTTTAGGCGTATAAAACATTTCAGTGCCGAGCGTAGATACGTAAATAATAACTGTCAAACGAGACCCTCGTGCATATTCTTGGATCGCTTGAAGAAAGCTACTGGAGCAGATCAATCAAACGCAGTATAAGTTTGTTTTCTTTCGGCCAGCAGCTGCCGACATGCGTTCGCGTGGATCAACGTCTTTTAGAAGCCGGTTAATATCTTACCTCCTTACACATAGACGACACCCGCTTGGAACAGGAACGGTTCGTGTTGGAGGCATTGCTGCCGCGGCTCCATTCGTAGGCATCTACGCAAGAGGCGATTGCGCCTGTCATCAACATGCAAAGAAACGCCTTCCAAACAACGTGCCCCATGCCCCTAATGACACTTAATTAAATGACATTTTACTCGTCAAATTCATTTGTCACTGTCACCGCCCAAACTACGAGTCTTCGCCTCTTCGAGGACATGTTTGTTGGGGATTGTCAACGTTCGACCGGGCTACGACGCGAACACACGCACGACGCGATCACACGCACAACGCGACACAAATCACAGCTTCACGAAACTCGATCACGCACTGGTGAATACGCCCCCGTAACGAGCCAGGGGTGAACCCGCCCAGCATCACAAAAGCCGCGTTTCGCTTACGACACTAGGCACTCGTCACTTGACGCCGCGCCGGCTTGTTTGGCCGGGAGGCTGGATCAACATGGCGCGCGCTGCTGGGCCCGTGGAAGCCACGTGGAGCGGTGCGGCAACAGGTGAAATCGGTAACGTCCGCCTGCGAGACGGCCCGCGCGGATACTGCTCCGGCCGAGCGGCGGTGGCGCGCCGCGGCGGCCGCGGCGGGGGCGGGGCGCGGGGCGGGGCGGCGGGGGCGGCGAGGGCGGCGGGGCGGCGGCGGTGACAGCGCGATGGGCGCGCGCCGCTGGCGGATCCCGCGCCCCTCCCAACCAGGGACTTCGTCTCCAGCGACAGGCACTTCACAGATAAAAAGATCGCGAGATAAGACGCGAATGTCATCTGGCGCTGACCATACAACCGCGTCCGCGTTCGTTGCTACTGACGTCGCTAATGCACCTCGGAAAAGTGTCCGTCAAAGCGGGAGTGTAGGAAAATATTCGGCGAACCTCCCTAACGAACAGACTCGTGATACTGCGGGAGGTCAGCAGACCAAACCAGGTAATATGTCTAAATTCAGCGCATTTTGGCCAAGAAAATTGACAGGAGACGCAAGACTGTGAAGAAGGGAAAATTTCTTGTTTTCAGACTGAATAAATAAGGGTCATTTGCATTGTAATGAAGAAACTAGATCATATTTTAAAATTGTTGTTATTCTAAAAAATATCAATGCAAATGTTTAATTGAATGAGGTTATAAATAAAGACGCAATGGCGGCAGATGAGTGGTGTTAGTACAGATCACGAAGGGTACATATTCCGTCAAGGTTTACGGCCCCATTACAAGTCCCCTCTTTCTCCAACTATTTTCTTAATATTCTCTCTATATCTCTCTCCCTCACTCCCCCTCCACCACTTCTCTCTCACTCCTCTCTTTTCTCGTCTCTTACTCCCTCTTTCTCACGCAAATATATACACACACATTCACAATCCGATTGTTCTCTTAAAAGGTTCAATTATGTTTTTTTCTTCTAAATCTCCAGGTTTAAAACATTTACGTAATTTATGTGTTAATAATATTTTTTGATTTACTATCGTTTCGTATTTCTGCAGATAAGATTACGTTACATTTGTAATTGCGAATGCTTCATAATTCCACGTCTTCCTTTCTATGCCTCCAAGAGGATTCCTTTACGCTCCTATATTCTCCCTAATCGTTTTTGAGGAATGATTTTAATGCATTATTCTTGAATTTAAATATATATTTACTCATTCTATCATGGAAACAAAATCGTTATCGAAGAACTATTGTTTCATACTCTTGAATGTTTGACGAATTTTATCGACCGAAATATAAAGTTAATTCTGCAGAGCTGTGGGAGAGTTAATTATTTTGGACGGACTAATGCACAATGCAGAGTTCAAGTTTGATACTATAAGAGACATTGACTCGGAATGAAAATAAAATGGATACTGGAGAGTTTCTAGTGAGAAATCAATACTGTACATAAAGTAACAAAAGTATTTTGCAAACAACTCTTAATTCGAAATGGAGAATTTTGAGAAACGAAGATATGTTGTTTCGAAAGTAATTCATTCGTTGCACATATTTCACATGCGTCGCAATTGGGATTTCATTAATGTCTTTCCTCACATACAAGGTAATTTCTGCTGAAAAAAATGTTTTGAGTTTGAAATACCTATTCAGTAATACAAAATAATCACATTATTTCTTCAAGTAATAAGTTACCTCTTAAAATAAGCGAAAAAAATGGCCGTAAATCCACATATCCTCGATTCATGTACCAGAATGCTCTAAGTTTACACCAGCTACAAAGTTCAAAAATTCTGGAGAACAAATCTAGAAATTCATTATTTTTTCCTAGTCTCGACGTGTTTTCTTGTTCTAAAGGTTCAATCGATTGGTGTTTTCGAGTCCGTCAACTGTTATAGGCATTAGTCCAGTAAGAGTAGTGCATGTTACATTCGGAGAGGTCACGGTATTTCTTCCCACTGGAACGTGAGATCCGGCGCCGACCTACATGTCGGTTTGCGAGCTTCTCACTTTCAGGTATCTCCTCCAGAGTAACACCGCCCTAGCTCAGACAAGTTTGCAGGATCCCGACTGATCTCCAGATATGAGTGACAGTGTAAATGTGTGTGTAAGGGGAGAGGGTGGATAAGAATTATTAAGAAAAGATCGCCAGAATACCATGGCCAGTTTGATAAGGAACAGATATGGCATTCACCTGATATTATCGGAAAAAACTCGGAATACAACTGACAACTGTTCAAAGCAACTGACCACTAGAATATTCTCCTGTACACAAAGTTTGAATTCGACCTGGCTATAAAGTGCCAAAAATCTCTCACAGGAGGGACTCGTAACCTATGACTTCCCGAGTCCTATAGGTATTTACTACTACTACTATTATTAATTATTATTATTCACGATTATTCCCATTTAAAGAGAGCGTTTGAACTTGAATTCCTTTATGATGATTGTTTGTGTTTTCTCTGGGCCCATATTTTCTTCATGTGTTCACTATGTTGTTTCTTCCGCTCTGCTGTCCATTTACATCCTGGCCTCTTCTTGCTTTCGGTTTCAAATGTATGTTTTTTGACGGTGTTCCTGAATTCTTTTCTATTTTCTGCATCATTTATTGTAACGTGTGCTTGTCTGAGATCCTCCTCGACTTCTTTAATCCATTTTGTTTTTCCTCTACCTGAGTTAATGACTATGAGAATCCGTTTTGAAATTCTGTTTTCATTCGTCCTATGAATATGTCCGTAGAACTGCATTCTTCTTTTTCTGAATGTGTCCGTAATCTTATCAGTGTGCTTATAAATTTCTAATGTGGGCCTCTTCATCCAAATCCCTTGCTCTTGTACCGGTCCAAAAATTTTTCTGAGAATTTTCCTTTCTTGTTTCTCTATTTTTTTATTTTTAATTGACCACCGATTTGTGTCGTTTCAGCGGCATATAGTGCCTCAGGAAGTACGACAGTGTTATAATGTCTTAATTTTGCGTTAATGGGTATGGATTTTTTGTTGTAATAGTTCCATGTGAGTTTGTATGCTCTCTGCAATTTTCTTATTCTCTCCTCATTGGCCCTTAGGTTGATCCCTGATGGTTGGATGATTTCTCCTAGATATTTAAAATGCGGCACTTGTATGATTGTCCCGTAGGTTGTTTCAATAGGCAGTTTGTTTTGTGGCACTCTTTCTATGTATTTTTTGGCCTCTTTTCTATTATTTGTGAGAATTGCGAGGTCATCCGCAAAGGCTAAGCTTTTCACATGGAACCTATTCTCTTTTTTTATACCAATTTGGATACCTTTAACTTCTTTTTCCCAAGTCCTAATAATTTTCTCGAGAAGGATATTAAAAAGCAACGGCGAAAGTCCGTCACCCTGTCGCAGTCCAGTACTATTATTAATATGATTATTATTATTATTATTATTATTATTATTATTATTGGGGTTGTTATTATTGTATTTCATTTTCTCTCAATATTAGACACAGTGGCATTCTTTTTGCATTTGTAGTAATACTTGAACTTTGACTACACTTCAAAAATATGAAAAAGTGAACAAATATTTATCAACAAATAATTCTCACAAAAACAATCCATTACTACAATTAAACAACCTAAACATTTAGTTTTTATAAGCGACGTATTTCTACAAGCAATTGTATAATGTATTGTAAAGAATACAGTAGATAGGTCTATATGCAAATATATTTTCAGCCTTGATTTGCGGAAAAGTCCCTTCTAGAGATTCTTTCAAACCTATCTCATTAGAAAAAGTTGGTTTTGAAGCTTCAAGAAACATGAATTTGATTATCCATCGGAGGCATACAAAGCCAAAAATGGGGTAAAAAGGGCAGCAATGTTAGCGAAAAATTAATCATCAATAAAAATACCAGAGTTCATTGTTGTAGAAAATGTTGGACATTGAGGCATTGTATATTGTAGTCCTGGTCAGCGTCAACAGTTTAATCTTCTTCGGTAGGAAAGCGCCCGCTCCGCCCACTCATGTAGGTCCCCAGGAGGGGTAGGCTTGGCTGTTCGCGGCTGCCTCTGCTTGCCCAGCACGGAGACCTGTGGTAGTCGCACTGGTCCTGATGTTGGAGGCTAAATGAAGTAGCCGTGCGTTGGTAGCGCACTTGGCAGCGCTTCGTAATATTGGATAGCGCTTCTGAATACTACACACACTATATTGATTGATTGTTGATTCCGGGAGCGTCACCCGCTAAGGTCATTAAGTCAAGTAAAGCGGGAGAGGGCGGTAATCCCCCCCCTAAACGGCAAGATCCGGTGCCGACCTATGTTTGCTTGCGGGGATTATCCCTAACCAGGTATTTCCCACTAGCGTAGTACCGGCCCAGCTGGGATAACCTCTAAGCTCCCGATATGTATGGTAGTTGGTTGGTTGATTGTTTAGTGGTTCCGGACGCGCCAACAGCTTAGGTCATTTATCCCGTAAGTGTACTGCATGCTTTTCCTCGTGAGATGGCAGTGATCTTCCCCCACTATATGGCGAGATCCGGCGCCGACTTACTGTCGGTTGCGGGATTTCCCCTTAACCATGACTCTCCACCAGCGAGGCACCGCGCTGCCCCAGCAGGGACGAGGCTCCCGACCGGTCTCTCGGAAGTGCCCAATATGTCCCATGTAGTGCATATGTGTGTGTAAGGGGAGAGTTGATTGTTTTTTTCGTGTTTCTGGGCACTTCAACTGCTTTGGTCATTAGTCCCGCAAGAGTAGTGCATTTTTTTCATGTGAGATGGCAGTGATCTTTTCCCGCTGGATGGCGAGATCCGGTGCCGACCTACCGTCGACTACAGGGATTTCCCCTGAACCAGGACTCTCCCACCAGCGGGGCACCACCCCACCTGGGACAAGTTCTGAGCTCCCGACCGGTCTCAGAATATGGGGTAGTGTAGTGTATGTTAGTGTGTGTGTGTGTGTGTGTGTGTGTGTGTGAGGGGAGAGGATAGGACAAGGAAGAGGAAGGACAGATCGCGCGCGGTCCGTGACCCGTTTGGTAGGGTACTGCTCCGGTATTCGCCTGGTGTTGGTCGGGGAAACCACAGAAAACTACCGATCAGAGCAGCAGGCCGCTAGAATTCTCCTCCAGACAGCCACTGAATTCGACCAAGCTGAAAAGCTAGTGTCGAAAATCCTGCCACCATCAGGATTCGAACCCAGGAACTCCCGGTCAGAGGCGCTGCAGTGACATCAGTTAGTGCACTGAGCTACCGCTCCCGGTCTCCCGGAGTATATGGTAGTGAAATGCATATGAACGTGTGTGTAAATAAGGGGTGAGGATAGACTAAGGAAGAGGAAGGGAAATCGCGCGCGCTTCGTGACCCATTTGTTAGGGGCTACTCCGGCATTCGCCTAGTGTTGATCGGAGAAAGCACGGAAAACTACCGAACACAACAGCCAGCCGCTATTATTCTCTTCCAAACAGCGGCGAAATTCGAGCAAGCTAACAAGCTAGTGTGGAAAAGCTGCCACCGTTTGGACTCGAGCCTAGGACCTCCCGGTCACTGGCAATACAGTGACATCAGTTGATGCCCTGAGCCACGTTTGCCGGTGTCAAGCTATATATTGTGATATATTATTCACATGTATATTTGTTTTTAATATTTTTCTCTGAAGATGTAAGTAGGTGGGAGATACCTAGTCGAGGAAAATTCGATTAGCTAACGGTAGGTCGACGCCGGATCTCACCATTCAGCGGGGAAAAATCACCGCCTCCTATCGCGGAAAGCACATGCACTACGTTAGCAGGACAAATAACCTTAGCAGTTGACGCGCTCGGAAGGACTAATCAATTAATTAATTGTATGTCTATAAATTTTAATGTTGAAATAATCCTACTGTCATAAAATTAGCATAAATACGTGAGCCTTACGGTCATGCGTTTCTACTAGGTTAATTTACTGAAGCATGGAATGGTAAACACACGTCATCCGCTTAGAACCACAACCTGCTATACAAGAAGCACTAATAAGCGCATACATTAGAGCTCCTTGTATCTAGGATTCCATACCAAGATCTCAATTAAAAGCATGCTTTAATGGTGAAAATGAAGATGTCGGTTGCCCATTAATTTTGATATTCTGGATCCTCTAATTAATCAAATACATGCATCACACATGGCCTGAAAATGTGGAGGGAAGGGGAACTGTAGATCATCATCTCCTACACGCCTTTGCATAGCACTCGCCTTTCCGCAACATTACACTTACCAATATCCATATTCCGTATTGTCAAACGATTCTTCTATCTTCTACAACGTAATTTACTTTCTTATAAATGCAACAAGTTTTCTTTTCGTGAAGTCTGACACATGGCAATATTATTCTATATGGGGATCCTCGGAAATTCTTCGACGAGTTACATATGGCACGAAAGTCCCCCTTCCCGTAAAGACAATGAAGTTGCATTATGTCTTATGGGGGTATTGTCTTTTTAGTTCAGACGAAGAACAAAACTTGAGATTTGTTGTGTGAACTATTCTGGACCAAACAGAAACAATGGTTTTAAATTATCTATTGCACTCTGTTTTTAAGAGATACTATTATTCCATCTACTAAAAACATGTCTAGATATCCCTAACTGCATTGCGAAAAAATTTTGAAGCGACTAAGAGAATGAAACGAGTGTGCAAATGTACGGTAGTAGTTAAAAACATTCAGAATATTAACAAGATAATATCTCTACAAAGTCCATAATAAGATCGTCACAATGTAGAAACGCGATTCTCTCTTGAATCTTTGTAGCTTTCTAACATGTTTTAACACAAGCGTGCAGAAAATAAGTACGATATCTTGCATCAATATTGCGGAAACACATTCACCCATTTTTAAATAGAAAACATTCTTTAGTGACATTGAAGATTGGAATGTCCATAAGGTTTCCCAAAACGGAAAATTCATTCCATTCAATACAGATGCATAACAATGATCCAACTAATGGTTCTACAACAGCACATACTTTCTGGATTCATTTCTAACTTGTGTAACTATCGAAAATTCAGAAAGAGCAACGAAAACGAGAACTGCGCCGGTTTGTAGAGTTCTTTACTTACTTTAGAGTTCTCATCGAGTAAAAAAATTAAAGAAAAAATGTTGACCCGGTTATTTTTTTAGAAAAAACTAAGTGCTACAGCGTCACCTACTTTCTCCCATTATTACATATGTAAAAATTAAGTAATCTACTCAATCACTACTTAAACAATACATACAAGTAAAAAAATTAAGTCCTTTGAAATGGTGCTCAAAAAGGACAAAAAGCGGAAAGTTTTGGCGAGGATTTGGTATTTGGTTTATGTATGATTTGTGGGACACTGAATACGAATATCAGGTTTGTGAACAAGAATTTTGCCTGGAAACACGTTTTTAAAGCAAAAATGTTTAAACACCACGACTTTTTTCAGGTTTTTTTTTTTTTTCAAAATAACGAAAAAGTACAAAATAAAAATGTTTTATATAAATCGTTTACGTGATTTAGCAACGGCAAAATTATCTATTATTTCTTAAATGCCCATTTTTATTTTCTCGTAAAGAGAAAAATATTGTAATGCTGAGACAGAATTCGGCGATTTTTCAAGAAAAAAAATCTATATTGTGGAGCCTTGGTAATGAAAAAAGGCGTAAATCCTGTTCCTATATGTACTAAATTACTTCTTCTAACACTTCACAATTGCAAAAGAACATTACACTAATGATGGAATAGCTGCCTCCATTGTTTCAATGTTTTAGGGGTATTTTTAGCATGCTGAAAACAAATTTAAAGCCAGAAAGTACCTAACACATACCATTTAATTTAATAAAAAATGTATTTTATTTAATTTTCCTTATAGCATAATTTTCGTACATCCAAAGATTAATTATATAAACGGCAATACTTTACCATGAGTAGTTTATGTAAGGATTTGAAAACCAAGTGTATTTAGAATGCTTTCAATGTGTTCATAGTAAACACCGAGGGGACGAGTGCCTCAGGAAGTTAGAACGAAATGACGTGCACCCTTGCTATTATTCTATGTAGATAGCCAATCGTTGGTGGCAGACACAGTCTAATCTCATCTTTATGAAAACTTACATTAATAGTCTTAGTTTCACTTACAATGATTTGTGTATGTCATTTGGAAAATAAGTCAGTTTCAAGATGTATTGTGGAGTAGAATGTGAGTGAAGTTGTGAATTTGTAGTTCAGTACGTATATTTAAGTAATAAATAAGTAAGTAGATCATGTATCCATGTATCCAGAGCACTTTTGTTATACATGTGAAAAATACACTTTGCCTACGTAGAGACGTAATGTTTACAGATTGTGTAAAAAATCATATCTTGCCTGTTTTGGAATCAAACTTGGAGGCCAAATAAACATTGCAAAACCCACTAAGTATGTAGAGTATGCATTGAAGATCTTCGTCATTGGATCAACAGCAAAAGACTGTCGCTGTATATTGAAATACCTATGGTTTGTAGAGAGAGCAGTCAACACATAGTAATGACTGCGACTTTTGTTCATGTGATGTCTTTATCAAGTATCCAGTAGTTCGGTCAGCCACTTTACCTGCCTCTCATGGGCCTGATGTACCTGGGATGGCTTGATGATTATTCTAAAACTTGGACTTCCAAACAATGATCCGAGTGTGCGGAGACCATTCATTGATGCTTCCAAGCGAAGTGTAAAGTGTGTTCTCCTTCATAATGGAAACGTTTTTGGCTCAGTCCCTGTTGCCTATTCAGTGATCCTTATAGAATCAGTCGCAAATTTGCAACTTATGGTATTACGAGTAAACTACAGTGAACACAATTGGAAGTTTGTGGTGATTTTTTTTTATTTCACGTCAGAGGCCGTTAAAAACTGTGTGTAATGTGTTACGGGGAGAAGTGAATTCTGGTCACGTTTTCATAATTCTATGATCCCTACCCTAAGATATATACTAATTAAATTTTGAATACAGAAAGATGTGAGCGTTTTATGCAAGGATTGTTAACATAATATTTGCTCCGATGTAATAAAAGATATTTTCAAGAGTAAATCAGCTATAAATTTAGGCTCTTATTCCTCATTATGCCCTTTGGTAAGGCATAATACTTCCTGCCGCAACAACATGGAGAAAGATTTGAGTAACTATATTTCCCGCTGAATTCTAGAAGAAGTGTACAGATAATGAAGTTACTATTTTAAAGTTCTAACAATGCTGCTGGGTCAACTATCTGGTTTTATCAAATGTCCGTGGTTTCTTTGCTTGCGGGATAGCGGGGCACGTGTTAATCACTGGAATAAGAAAGCCTGGCCTCCTCAAGAACGTTTGTAAGTCAGTGTAAGAATGTTGTGCTCCAAAATCTTGTGAGTCCTTCGAAAGTTATACTGCCACCTCTCCATATTAAGCTTGGTTTAAGGAAACAATTCGTAAAGGCTTTAAATAAGGAACGAAACTGTTTTAAGTACTTATGTGAGAAATTCCCAATACTATTTGAAGGGAAATTAAAAGAACGTGTATTTAATGATCCTGATATAAAAAGTTGATGTCCGATGCGGCATTTGTGAACTCCATGGATGAAAAGGAGAAATCATGGATATGTTTTCGTGGAATTGTTTCAAAATTTCTTGGTAACAACAAGGATCCCAATTACCGAAACATTGTGGCTAACATGTTTAAACACACGAGAAACTTGGTATGAGTATGAAAATTCATTTTTAGTTGTCGTACCTAGATTATTTCCCTGAAAATCTAGGATTTTTGAGCAAAGAACAAGCCGAACGATTTCACAAGGATGCGCTGGAGTTCGCAAGAAGGTACCAGGGACGTTGGAGCATCACTATGTTTGCACAATATTGTTGGATATTAAAGAGTGAAATACGTGAAGACAAACATAAAAGAAATAGTATTTAGCTATTCATTATACATTTTCGACGCCATGTTCAAGATCTCTATGTGTATGTGTATTCCATGAAACTCTGTAACCAGTGTGTGTATTTGTAAGTATTGTATTTGTAACAAATGTATTTTTGTTACTGTGGTCGCCAATGACCTAGTTGTTTATAAGGAAACCTTAAAAAATATTTTTAAAAAACACAAAAGAAAAAGAAATAGGAGTATTTTCTCAAGTACGAAGCAACGGGTGCGACGTTTGTTTCCTAAAGTGAAGAAAATAAGACAAAATAAAGCAAAAAAAACACTCTAGTGAGCTATATTAACAACCATACAGATTAATTTCAACAAGTTGTGTATACTAAATAATGTTTTTCTTTAAAATAAAAAAGTATTATGAAAACGTTTGTGATGAAATTCTCGTAATTATACAAGACATGTAAAGTGATTTCCCAAGAAAAGATTACGTGATAATAGTAAACTAATTGAAAATTCGAATTCAGCACATCGATATTATAAACAATCACGTGTTTTATTTTAGGCAACAAACAAAAAGTTTAAATTTGCAGGCTAGTGTTATTGATAGAGATTTTATCGAGAAAAAAATGTTCTGAAAAATTAAACCTTTGAACAAGGTTAAGTCAAGTATAGAATTTTTAAACAGTAGTTTTTGCGTAATTTCTCCTAGAAGATAACACAATTTATTTTAAACAACATTTCCTCAAAAACGGATGGAAAGTTTTTCTTTAAATTTTTGTGCACGTAGAAAGCAAAGGACGCTCAAAAAATTGGCGCGGCTCTCAGTTTCGTAGAACTGTCTAAATGTCCGAAAATGGAAAGAACACAAAATGATGCAAGATAGTGTATGCTGTTGTAGCACCACTAGTTCCAAATATTACCGAACCTTAGTTCACAAAACATTTGGAAAATAAATAATTGTAGATAATATATTTCAGATCTTAAATAAGGTCATTGAAAATATTTGATGTTTTTTCATCTTCGAAATTGCAAATTCGAGTTTTCCGCATTTCTTTTGCACTTCATGCCAGTCTTTCACTAGTTATCAGACCGCCATACGACAACGTCGCGATAGGTGTTTGAAATTCTCAGATTACTTCTTTATTTTTTAGGCAAATTTTCTGGCAGTATGGAACCGTGGACGCCGAGAATACACTCGTTTGTCGGTGGTCACGATAGAAAGCATTTTTGTGTTGTCGAATTTGCGTTGATGAATTATCTTTGAAATAATTAGTTTTCGCGCTTTAATACACTACGATTGGTAATGTCGTACAAGTGTATTTTTACAAGTGATGGCTGAGATATGGTAATAAGGACAGAAATTGCGGTATTAAAATATTACGAAATTGTTACTAATGTGAGAAAGTACGTGCATTTGTAACACCACTAATTTTATTTAGTAATTAAATCTATTATGTTTCTTCCTTTTACATTAGTGTTTTCTCTTTTGCCGATTACTTCATACCCTTACACGTGAAAGCAAAGGACTACACAGCGGCTAACACGTGTTCTCTGTAACCGCTCATTGAAAAATAGTCGACTGGTTCTCCAACTCAAGACGAGCTACCTTGCCAATATCCCCCTTTTTTAATCAAGTGCTAAAGAACCTTTCAGTTCATTCAAAGGCAGTATATTCATTTCTGATGTTGTAACATTTCAGAATCTTAATGAAGTTTCTGCTTTTTTGCTGGGGAACGTTACACACATTTCACAGTGAGAAAAAAATAACATCACTTAAAAACAGACTTGACTTTGGATCGAATTTATAAATGATGTAATCTATAAATATGAGAAATTGATGATGACATGCAAAAAAAATTATTTGAGTCTTAAACGAACATTATGAAACCATATATGAACTTACCATATATGGAAGGAGCCTAAACAAAATTCTTTTTCGTTAAAGGAAAACTTATGATATTATCCGTTTCAGGGTATGAATAACTTCTCCAAATTAAACGTTCCTCTGCTTCAAAATTTGAATCTCTGAGACTAAATAACTACTGATAGCCCAGACAGACGTATACCCGTTAAAAGTCGAAAAGGCTATTAAAGCTCTACTCGGTCTTTGTTAGACGTTAATTTGTTTTTCTTAAGTTCCCCTATACACACACACACACACACACACACACACACACACAACACACACAATATTTTTTTTTTAAATAAAGAGTATTTTGGATGCAATTGTTGGGCATGAAAAATACTATTAAAGTAATTTTAAGTAGCAAAATGAAACTTTTATTCATTACATTAATTTTAAAATAATTTTTTAAATTCTAATTTAATGCAAAGCTACTTTAGGACAAATATGTCTGTGGATTTTAAATTATTCTCCTGCAAAAACAGAAAAGAAAACGTGTGCAGGTTGTGAATGTACATTTACTGTCCACAAGCAAAGCAAGATACCATCAGGGTGTCAATTTTTCCTTCATATCTTATATGCAAACGGCAATGCCTTAATTACCTCATGTTTTTGGTAGAGTATTTAATTTCGGCCTTTGGTTGAAATTTACCTGGGATTACTCAATCGCTTCAGCTTTAAGACGTATTCCGGGACGGTACCTTGCTTTAATTCCCTGTATTAAATACAATATAAATCATTGGCTTACTGATGAGGCACGTTGGATTACGTTTTGAAAATATTTTGAATTGTAAAATTTTTCTGAATTGAAATGATCGTGTCCACTGCTTTCAATCTTTTTTATTTGATTTTAAAACCGATTAGAATAATATTAAATTCTTATATTATTATTATTATTATTATTATTATTATTATTATTATTATTATTATTATTATTATCATGAAATACACATAAAATCCTTTACCATTATTTTTCAATGTATTCCGTTTCTCTCAAAGCTTGAATTATTGACTCGTGTTTTCGCTCTTAAGTTGACGAAGTGTCATCACTTTCTAGTTTTTTAGGGATAATTCAAATATACGTAAGCATACCTTTAGCTTTTTCAAAGCTTCTTCCTTTTTTTGTAACATTTAGTAGTACTTACTGACATCCCACTGAGTTAAATGCTTTATTTCCAATCCTACACTACTCCCTCACTTGCTGAGTTACACAAACGAAATTTCACTGTATTTGGGTAAAATCTCGTAGAGTATTCGAATATAAAATCAAATAGTTAGGTGTATTGCTGATTAATTTTAAGTTAATAAATTGAAAGTTAATAAATATGAAGTTCGAAACAGTATTTTGAAGTTAGTAAATATGCAAATGTACAAATAAATATACATCACACAATTTCTTTCAGAGTATTCCTCAACCTCATTCCTCAGAGTATTCCTCATTCCTCAACCATCAACTCATCACTTCATCAATCTCCTCCTTCCTCATTTTCACTCTTGTCACACTTGTGAGAAAAACTTCCCTAATTGCGTATGAATTTTCTTTGAATGGTCTCCTATTTCTTATGTATTGTATTAAACTTCTGAAAGTGGTCAGAGGGAAGAGCAGGTCAAACGGTCTGAGCCATGCCATGTATATTTTCATTTATTTCCCAGCATTTGCTCAATAGACGAAGAGAAACTGGAAGACGTTAAAAATAAATCGAGGTGGGGGTCTTTGAACCAAAAGCTGAATTCAATACTTGTTACAAGCATACATTGAATTTACTCTTTCAGAATTATACAATGCAAATGGTAACTAATTAATAATAATAATAATAATAATAATAATAATAATTAGTATTATTATTATTAAAATAATTGTTTTCGTTTTTTGATATTCGATATAGCCTCTAATAAATTGTATCGAAAGTCGCAACAAATATTTTACTTGGCATTCAAACTTTTATATCGATTTTAATTACTTAATCTGGTAATAGAAAGTGTTTGCAAGACGGGAAATCCATTCTCGTAGTACGTACACATTATCGTCAATAGGAAATAACTTATCGTCAGAAAAATGAGTTTTTGCATATCGCACAATCGAAAACATACGTTAAAACTCGGAACTAATTGGAACTGAATACCTCTAACAAGATCTAAGAGCTTTTATTGAACATCTGTTTATCTTTGAGTCTATTTTTGCTTTTATAAATATTCTAAAATAGTAAAACGTATACTAATACATAAAATGCCATTGTATCCTATCATACGAATATGTAATGTATGTCTTTATCTCCAAGAAAACTATAGCATCCAAGATAGTCTTACAGTGTAACCCCGCTATTTTCCTATAATATATTTATATTGTTTACATTAGAAATGGGAAATGTATGGCAATTAAAATGCTGTGGATAAATACGTAATTAATTTTTCGTGACAATCAATATAGGCTCATTATATACATAACCTCCAAATCCTAAACAAGTACGTTAGTTCATTCCTGACATACTTGAACTAACTTGAGAAAAAATAAACCACTGAGTTCCTGCCATATTATTTTGGTACTATGGATATTTTATTATTCATTTCTTCCATGCTCATTGTGCGTTAGTGTTGGATTCGTGTTTATTGATGGCGGCAAAAACTGGGCAGGTGTAAGTTTTGAAACATTTGTCGTAGACGACAAAACAGAGAGAATGACTGAACCCGTCAATTGAAATCCCAGAATTGTGTTACGTCTTTCAAATTCACGACTAGCAAAAACTTTAATGGGTTGTAAAATAACGTAATACATGTTTCTTGTGGATTTTTTCGTGGTGAGCTGTTGATCATGACACATAATGAATATGACTGTTACGTCGCGCAATGTGTTACAATTATAGACATCTGTATTAAATGAAAATATGTTCGCGCAATGTGTTACAATTATAGACATCTGTATTAAATGAAAATATATCCTTGAAAAAATCAGTGTTGTGATGGCCACTTATTTGTAAATGAAGATGCCGTTCAATACTATTACATGCTCAATAAAGTGGTGTTTGCACGAACTACAGGGATATTTGCTTATTATTTGTAATTTCTTTCTGTAACCTAAAAGTCTGAAAAATACAGCATGACTTTCCACAGAATAATCTTATCTTTCTGGCGGGAATATGCATTCGCAAAATACGCACAATGAGTTGAATGAATTTGAAAGAATTAAAAATGCTTGGTATAATGAACTTAATTTGGTCCTGAATACATTTATATGAATTCTCTTTGAGATTTGGTTGAATTGGGAGATCCAAAAAGTTTGTAAGTTTTATAATTTATTTCAATTGATCGTGCAATAATTATTTCATTATTCCCACTAAGAATAATAAAGCGCAACGCTGAAATTATAATAAATTTTCAATAAACTTTGCATATTCTACCTAAAACGCAATGCTCTTTGAAGATTGTGGTAATTATGGCCTTAAATTTGGACTCACCCTTCTCAGCCTGAAATAATGGCCACCCGCATGACTCAAAAGTGTGTTGGTATGCTTATAATGAAGGGGGATTAAAGTTTTTTTGACATGATCTAGAGCCATCCCCCTAGACTCAGAGTTCATTGGCAAAGACTTCTGTTTGTGAGACCTTGCCCTACCTCGACGTTCCTGGTCACTTTTGCTAGACCTTAATATCTATTTCTGTAGCAGTCCTTTTTGAGGTGTTCCATGTGAACAAATGATACAAATCACAAAGAATGTATGATACATATGTCAAATCATGAGACATTGATTTTGCAATGATCATTACTATAAGTTATGTAAATATGTTGTATTTTACGACCACAAGTAGATAAACTAGTAGGATGTTGTCGAGAGTTAGGTAAACGTCTGAACGGTTACTTCATCTTAAGTGCTAATGTATAAAATTTACTCTATAAATATTTGTTAGGTTTTGGCCAAAGATTAAATTCTTAATTCGCAGACAATGACAATTTGTACTTCGATTGTATAGAAGAAACAGTGAAACATTTGATTTATTTTTGTCCAAAAACAGTAAAAACTGTATGTGAAGTATAGGGGAGACATACGAAACTGCACATAATTTCTTGAGCTCTAGAATCTCTTCTCTACCCTTTTCATACATGTTTGAATAAAAAATAAAATAATCACACATACAAAGCGAGGTTAGCAAACATTTGAAAACTAAAAATGTTCAGTTTCGAGTTATAAAAAAAATATTTGCATCGGTAAACGAATTACAGGTCTGATTTTATATTATTTATAATATATAATGGGAGTTGCCATCAATAATTTCGTATTATTAATAGCAACCCACATCACCCTCTACTCCTACCACAACTTGCAAAAGGAGAACTCAACTAAACGTGGGCATAGCGAAGCTATATTTACATCCAGAAGCAAACAAAACACTTACAGCAGACTGCTCGCAAGCTGAAAGAGTAGTTTTCGCGGGAGGGGAGCGCTTGTGGTGGAGAGGGAAAAGAAGAGTGCAAGCGAATACCTTCAGAACGGTCCGGCGCACGCCTCTTGCATCGTGACCCGACGACAATATCGAAGCGAGAGGAAATTGCAAATTGGGCGCAACAAATGCGTTGGTATGTCATAGTGTCATTTATTGAATTATACAAATTTCCAGTAATAATTATATAACAATAACACTGTAATAGAATTAATAGTTGCTTTGTAACTTAGAAGCTAAGTAAACAACTATTACTTTCCGATCAATTGCAATTCTGATGTTTATGTGATATTACTAAATATGAATATTTTAAGTTACAAAGCAACTATTAATTCTATTACAGTACATTATGTTCTATTACATTATGAATAATGCATTACAAATATTTAAAATGGTCATTTTTTATTGTTTATAGTTTTGAGTAAATGTGTTATTTTAGTAAAAACCAAGATGTTTTCTCTAGGAACTGCGTTGTAAAAGAAGTTCCCGATCTCAGGACAGATTTCGTCAAGTCATATTCGGCGGTCTCATGCGCTCGACGAAAAGTTTATTCTTTGTAGTTACAAATGGGGAAAGATGGCGTACAATTTTACAATTGGATAACAAACAAGATAGTTGGATTGAATAAGATAGTTTCAGCTAGTAAACGAAATTAGAACAAACGCGGAATTCCGCGAAATTGGTAACTTTCAGTGTACGTGAAATTTCGCGTAATTAAAATTATTGAAGTAATTTTGTATGTTTTAATTTTCTTATACGTTCGTCCTCCGTCGGTATCATGCATTATTGCTTTATAAATAGAGGTCGGACTTTTAGGTGCAAACATTTGCTAATTTAGGTGCTAAAATAGGTGCCAAAAATATTAAAAATAGGTGTATGTTTAGGTGCAAAAAAATTCTTCCATATTAAGGAACAAACATTAGTATAGATATTACATGCTTTTACATCATAACATGACAAATCCACATGAACTGTTGAGGGGAAATAGATAAGATACATACAAACTACATTTTTTAACAGATTCACATCAATGTTCTATGTCATCAGGTTCACATTATCACCAATCTTTCTTGTTCCAATTTCCGAAGAGCAAATTCTCCTTGGGTCTTCTTTGCTTCTGTGAAAATTCGCTACTGTTCAGCGGCCGGCGGATGCTCCTCCTCTAGTACTAATCGCGCAACTCTTCTTGAACGATGGCTCGGAGAAAAACAGGTAGAGTGGGGGTATTAGTTACGACATCGGCCGCTAGGTTTTGTGAAGCAGTGCCAATTCTTACATCAGTCATGCCTTCGCAACTTTCTCAATAAATTGAGTTCTAATTTTCCCAGGAGTTCGAGGTGTCTCCTGCAATGGAACTGGATATGCTTTGGCCATTTCTTTAGATATTGTTTAGAAAAATACGACCAGGAGTTCTCGGTTTCAATAGTAAATATATTTTCTTACGCGCCAATGATGATGTGTTTGGAATGTCATCAGTGCTCACGGCGAGCTTTGATGAATGATAGCCATTGTTTTATAAAATTTGAGTTGTTTCTTTTCTTGTTTTTTTCTTAGGTATTTTATTATTGTACCACAGATGTTTTGGAATTTGGGGGATTTTATTAAAATATCTTTATTGAATTCAAAAGTAATATCACACTCTAATTTTGCCACTAAATGCCATTAATTTGGTTTTCTGAGTTAAGATTCTCAAGTTATATCGTTCACATATGTTATTCAATTTATAGAGAGCCCTTTGTAACTGATCTTCACTTTCGTGGATAATAATCTGATCGTCTGCAAATAATAGTGTATTTAGTGTGGTTTCGGAGTTTATTTCGATGCCATCACTAATACACTTTTTCCATTCTCTCAGAACGTCGTCTATACAAATATTAAATAAACTTGGTGATAGGCTACAACATTGTCTAACACCTCGATTAATTTTAAATTCCTCGGATAATTTTCCATTTAAATTCAACACATTTATAGTTCTGTGATATAAAGATTTGATTACTTCAATTAAATTGGAGTGGAATGCCTCATTTATTCATTATCTTCCATATCATGTATCGATGCACCATGTCGAATGCTTTCTCATAATCTATGAAAGCGATATGTGATTCCTGATTAAATTCTCTTCTTGAAAAAAATGTGTGCGTGTTACACATTAGACGTCCCAAGGGCTTTGAAGAGTGGACACACAAGGGTTCTCTTTCCAAAATGATATTGCGCAAAAGTTTTTCCAGCTTTTCCGATGCAACAGATTGATCTTCGTCAATGTTACTAACGAATTTCATTATTTTTTTTAAGTTTTCAGCATAAAACACACAATGGTTTCTCCACGTTCCTCAGCGAGTCACGAGCTGGTAGACAGAGATCGACAGTGCTTTCTTTGTATACAAGAACATTTGGAGGACATTTAGTTAGCACGTTCGTCATCAATAATATGCATTCATTAGCGACGTTTTATTCTTTACGTACTACTTCTGATACTCTATGCAACACATTTCAACAACTCTATGCAGTGCGATGGGCTACAAGATTTACTTGAAAGATGTCCTTGAGTTAACGATGATGTAAATACGATCGAGCTCTTAGTTAACTCATCAGTTCAGAAAACATCAGATTTGCGATCAGAAGTACACACATGTTAAATGTGAAATAGAAAACACACTAAATACATCAGAAGTTAACGGCGTTCGTTTTACAGCACCTTTCACATTGGCAAGATTTCTGGTCAATATAACAGCTTTCTTGATAATTGGTAATGAACAACAATGAGTCTCCTTTGCTTTTCTTCTCCTGATGTAGAAAATACAGGCAGATCATTTTGGAGCAAAGTGTAGTAAAGTGCACAATTTGCTCATTGTTTGATTTACCTGTGGACAATATATTTGATGTAATGTGTGCATTAAAAATACGTGATTTTTGTGTGCAAAGATTGGGAAATAGAGCAGAAATAAGCACAGAAGGTCTATTTAGGTGCAAATTAGGTACACGGCAAGTTTCTGAAATGCTTTCTATTGGGTTATATAACATTTTAGAAGTAAAAAATGAAAGCTCCCAATGCGTTGTGTGTAGGTGCAACCTAAAAATCCGGTCCTTAATAATAAAACATACAAAAATACTCTAGCAACCTTCTGGAGAAGAGCTCATACGGCCAGCGTTCTCGGCACAACTTCGTATGGACACTACTTATAAACAAAGCTGTCTCTCTGTGACACTCGGACATGGAAGGCCTACTGAACTCCGCGAAGCGTAAGTTCAAGCGACTACTGGCGCCAGGGGAATTGACCCAAAAACATGAAATGGGCACATATGCCTCAAAGTACACAGTGTGTCGTAGTATATACAAGAGATCAGTAAACGGGATTTCATTTTTGAGGTTTTGGCCAGGATTTCGGGAAAATGCACCACCGTGCTCCTAGACTATTGCTATTCTTTACGGTTTATTTTGGAAATAAAACTTTTTTCAAACAGAAGTTAACGTCTGCTCAATTAATTTACACTGTCTAAACAGGTCTTTCAGGAAGTTCCAGATATCAAAAAGATAGTCGGCTGGCACTCGGTCACGTTGAAACAACATACATCTTCCCGCAACATTTGACTCTCCATGAACTTCCTCAGGGAGTGTTCTGAAACAAAGAAATATTTGGATTTAAATGACCAAGCACAATGCAAGAACCAATAATTCTGGAGCCTATAATCCCACTCCAACATGATTCCCCATACTAATTGATGTTTGTGCATGCAAATTTGCTTATTCTCGCATTTGGTTGTCCCAACAACGAATCTTATCCTAATTGTTTGTTAGGATGTTTAAAAATATCCTTTTTGTTAAAAACATTAGTCACCAGGGGTTTTCCCATTCCCTTTGATCCCGAGTATACGAAGTTTCAGCCCTCCGGGATAACAGGAAAGTTTGCGTGTAAAACCCTTAATATTTGTGAACAAATTGGAAAACTCTAAATTGTATATAATTGTTTCAGATCTATATGTTTACTCACGTGTTTAAACTAGTTTGTATATGATCTCAGGGGAAAATTTACTTACAATACTCTCACAAAACTGTACTCATACTCACTCATGACTCAGCGAAAAAAGGCATAAAATGATAAAAATTGGCTCTAATTCTCAATTTGGTGGTATTTGACGACACTATATGTTCTTCGATATGTTCGACACTTCGATATGCTCACAATAACTATTTACAAAATCATTCAAAAACTGAAAAAGGATATAAAAACTAATGCAGAGATAATTGAAAAATCTAAACCTTCGTTTTACAGCTTCACTCCTAACATTGGGATGTCTCAATAGTTTTGTTTCTAAAAACTTCTGTTCCTTTAAAAGTTTGAAATGAAAATTGTCCACACTAAAACGCTGCACGGATCAATCAAAAATGAATCTAATAAATAAATTAAATAAAAAGAAGTCTACATTCTTCAGAATGGTTCTCAATATAGAGGAGAATCTTCCTCTTCTACATGAGTACAAGCAATTGTAACGAGTTTGTCCTAATCAATAGTGTAGAGAGACACTTCATTCCAGATCATTTGTTACAAATCCCTGGAGTATTTCACAAAGCCAGGTGGATGTTTCAATACTTTATTCAACTACTTTATTCAAAGATAAGTGCTCTAAGAAAATCACAGGAATATAACAAGATAAATACAAATACTGCATCCAATATGTTTGTTTGGCGTTTTGAATTTAGTAAGGTTAAGTTGAATGCCACAAAAGCTGCAGATGCTCCTGTAAATGAACTGATGCTTTGGAAGTTGATGAACATACAGTTGAAATACGATCATGAGATTGCCCAAGTTGCCGTTTTCGGTAGACCTGTGTGATATTTGCCAGAAGCAGTAGCTTTTTTATTTTCTAAAAACGTGGCAGACTGAAACAAAGATGATTGCAGTTTCCTCAGAGGCGAGATTTGGGGCGGGGGGTGGGAGCAAGAGAGTGCAACTGCCCCCATGCTGGGATAATTTTTTTCTTAATATATAGAAATTTCGTTTCACCGATCTTCAGTATTACAAAATGTGCGGGATAATGTTCAGCTTTACTGTGAACAAGCCATATCAATAAATCATCTTTCAATTATATTTTTGCTTTTAAACGTTATTTACTAAGAAATGAAACAGTTTCATGCCTAAAACCATGAATCACATCTAAAAAAACAGCATTTTCATTTATTATACATATATAATACATGGTACTCAAATTTCAAAATATAAAACAAAATCCAAGCAGTTATAATATATATATATTTTATAAGTAGGATCGGATTTTAATGACCTAAAACATCACCACTAATGATCAATAAAATACTCTATTAATTTCTTTAAAACGCTTTAAGGCAAAGAAAAATGACGTAAAAAAATTAACAAAACCAGTTCAGATGAACAACTCAACCTGTTGGATGTATTACTGATGTAATTGAGGCTTTTTCCTTTCGTTCAAATAAACTCAGTTTACAAACGTTTGGTTTGGACTGTTCTTTACCAGGAAATTTCTGTCTTCAGTAATCCTAAAATCGGCTGAACCGACAATAGTCCTGCCAGGCGTCACAGAAACCTCATATTACATACTCATAACGGCTGGCGTTGCAATTTGTGAGCGAAGATATCAAATACGCTACTCAGCAATTCTGTGGAAAACATTTGTTACATCTCGTAAATATTATTTGATGCACGTACAATTAAAATAAAATTAAAATTGATAAAATCAGCGAAAAACGACTTAAAAATTACGTAAAATGTTAAAAAATGACTTTGAAGGAAATGCCAAAAAAGTCATAAAAATAGGTGATTTTCTTCTGTCATAACTAGAGCCCGGAAGTTCAAGCATTTATTTCACCTATAATAGACAGGCAAAAGGGCATTTACTTGGACTAAAATAGACATGCAAAAAAGACATTTATTCTGGCAAAAGTACTTTGTAATGCTGAAGATCGGCGAAATGAAAGTCTAAATATTAAGAAAAAAATTGTCCCAACATTGGGGGGGGGGCACTCTCTTAACACAGGTCATATTTTAAAAAATCACCATTTAAAAGAAATTAGTGCAAAAAATTACTAATTAAATGATTCCGCGTTCACAGAAACACAATACACGACCGTGTCTTCAGATTGTCCAGGATAGCATGTATGTTTCCAACTTGAAACAGATCAGGAAAGAAAAAAGGGAAAATAATAACGAAAACGATAGAGAAGGCCACAAACGGGAAAGAAAAAGACACAAATAAAGCAAAATAGGCAAATATAGCAAAATAGCAAAAAATAAAGGCATCAGAAGCTAAAATAGGCAAAATGAAAATCTACTAAAACAACTCCAGAAGTACAATAAGATTCCTATTATTAAAAGTCATAAAATCGTAAATTATAAAATTTCAAACTTCCCGGCACTAGTCATAACATAAAATTAATGCCTGTACTAAAAAACATTGCTCTAAAGTGAAAAGATAAAACATGACATTTCATTATAATCCGCCACCTAATTATGAGTTATACATCAAATACATATTGTGAGCAATACAGATTATTAAAAATTAAATCGTTTAACACAACCGTACTGCATACTGTTTTCGTACATTATTATTAAAATTAAAACTGCGTTATTTATTTATTTATTTTACGTCAAAAACAGTTAAAAACTGTGTGTGACGTGCAATGGGGAAAAGTGAATTTTGTGCACGTTTTCAAAATTCTATAATCCCTAAGCCATACACTACTTGAATTTTAAATACTGAAAGAAAATGAGCGTTTTTTGCAAGGATTGTTAACAAAATATTCGCTTCAATTTAATAAAATCTATTTCCAATGGTAAATCAGCAATAAATTTGGACTCTTTTCCCTCGTCAAGGAATATTACTTCCTGCCTTCCTGTGTCTTAATGGAGAACGATAATTTGAATAATTATATTTCCCACTGAATTCTAGAAGACGTGCACAAATAATGAACTTACATTTATCTCCAGAAGCAAAACAAGGGGCTATCTCAGTATTTTCTCAAAGGATCAGTAAAACTGGACGAAAAACCCGATAGAGATGGGGGTCATTGACCCAGGGGCAGCGGTAGAGGACTTGTTACAGATTGTTTAGAACTATACAGTCCAAATGGTAAATAATACATTAAATATCACAATTAAAATTATTAAATTAAAATAATTTTATTTTAAAAATATTATTAAATATAAATAAATTATTATGCAGCAGAAACGATTTTACTTGGAATTGAAACTTTTCTATCGAATTTAATCGTTTCATGTCATCTGGCAAAGTGTAAAATAATGTGCATGGATTGTATGTGAATTATTTGTAATAAGCTGTTCTTACTGTTACTTGATGGGTACGATCATTACGTCGAGTGTTATAGTTATAGACATCAGCGTTTTCTGAAAATATATTACCGCCCTTGAGCAAGTCATTTTTGACAAAAACTACTGATTCGCAAATCAAGAGATAAGGTAATGGTAAAATTCCTAGATTAATAAGGAGAGGTTAACAAGAATCACGTGAGTGGGATTTGGTTATTATTCGTACTCTTTGGAATCGAAATGTTTTGGAACTATACGATGTATTTCCCCAGAATATTATGCCTTACCTCAGACGGGAATGAACATTCGCGAAATATACACAACGAGAAGTATGAAGGCTTATTGAATTTGAAAGAAATCTGAACGTGTTCCATAATGAAGTTAAATGTGTGTTCAATTCATTTAAATGGACGTTCCATTTGAGGTTTGACTGAATTGAGAAGCCTCAAAATTTTGTTGCCTTAACATCAGTCAATGCTACACCGTTCATGTTCAATGGAGCACAAAATTGTTTATTTGAATCGGAAAACTGTATTAAAACTGTTTTCTTTTTGTTTTTATTAATTTGTTATTACGGAATCAATTTGAAACATCTGATTTTGTACTATTTACGGTTTCTTTATTGCAAAGAATGTTCGTATCATCCGCAAAGAGAACTGTTCTTCCGTTTCGAATAGTCACGGGCGTTTACGTAGAGTAGGAAGAGAATAAGGCCTAAAATCGATCCCTGAGGATCTCCACGTGCAATTGGCAAAGAATCGGAAAGGTGTGTATATAATTTTTCATCATTCCAGTAAGGTATTTTCACTCTCCGAGATCGTTGTTTAAGGTACGAACATGATCAATCTAGGGCAATACCACGGATTCCATATGAAGCTAATTTTGAAAGTTAAATGTCATGATCAATGACGTCAAAAGCTTTTGAGAGATCTAAAAATAACCCAATAGGTGCTTCATTTTGATCCAATAATGAGGAAACATTTTTAAGAAAAGAAAATATGGCTGATTCTGTAGATGTTGATTTTCTAAAACCATGTTGGCAATTTGAAAGCGCGTCGTGTTTACTGAGAAAGGTTTCCATTCATATGTAAAAAATCTCTCTAATATTTTTGAAAAAAGTGACAGAAGAGAATTAGGCCCATAATTTTGAATTTCATTTTTGTTGCCTTTTTTGATGAGCGGCTTAATATTAGCTGTTTTGAAAATATCTGGAAAAGTTCCTGTGCATAAGGATACATTCAATATGTGAGTTAACGGGTGTATAATGACAGGCTCACAGGTATCTAACAAACAATTCTGATATTCATCTAAACCAGCCAAAAATTTATTTTTTAGTTTACCTATTATTTTGAGAATTTCGGAAACGAACAGTGTCTAAAATTATTGGAGAAATGTCTGATGTTGAATTTTGTGGCTGAAGACCCTTAGAGAAATGGGCAGCATTTCTTAAAAAGTATTGGTTAAAAAGATTAGCCACTGTGACCAGATCTTTCACATTTATATCGCTATATTATAAAACAACATTCTCTACAAGGTATATAGTAAATTTGGTTGTATTTTTTAGTATATTCCACATTGCTTTTGTTTTGTTATTTGAGCTCAAAATATCCTGATCGTGTTTTATGATTTAGCCTGCCTTATGACTTTTCTAAACAATGATTTGTATTTTGTTAAGTAGACGAAGGAATCTTGTGATATGTTATGATGTTTAGAAATGAAAGAAAGAATTTGCTTGTTTTTACATGATATTCTAATCCCTTGAGTTATCCAAGAATTGCTTTTCTGTGAAATATTTAATTTTCTTTTTTGAAGAGTGTTAAGAGAAGTGTATAAATGAAAGCATTGAAAAAAAGGATTATATTTATTGTTTGTATCAACGGTATTATAAACTGTGTCCCATGACTCCTGCATCAAGTAATCAATAAATAATTTTATTTTACTTTTAGTAAATAATCTACTCAAATGTGTATCATTTATTGTGTCAGTGTTCGCATTTCTTATAATGGTAGAAATTTGTGCATTGTGGTCACTGTATCCTAAATCTTTTTTTTAAACTTCATATCAAGTAGTAGTTTTGTTAATTATAATTTTATCGATTGCCTTCATTGAATTTAGTGTGATCCGTGTAGGTACATTTATTGTAACACCTAAACTGAAAGAATTAATTAAATTGAGAAACTGTTCTTTCTTGCAAGATTCAACCAGGAATTCAATATTAAAATCTCTGCATACAACAATGAGCAAAACATGACAAAACAATAAAAATAATACAAAAGTTCGATTGCTGACTTTAGTAAGTGTTATCTCCAGTTTTTCTAAAAACAAAATATAATTTGCAGCTCTCTTTGTTGGAGGCCTGTAGATGCAAAGTAATATCATTTTTAGCAAAGGAAGATGTACAACAGAAATTTCAAAAATATTTTCAATGGAATACATATTTATTTTTTTCTTGATAGAAGTTCCAATAATTTCTTTTTATAGACTGTCACAAATCCATTTATTAAAACAAATTGATTTTTACATTACAATGGTATCTTGAAACAAGAAACAGCGTGGCAACGTTTCAGAGGTCAAGTTGTGCCTCCATCATCAGGTCTTAAAACATTATGTTCACTAAAATAAGAAATTAATGAATTAGAAATAAATTAAAAAATTAAAAATAAAATAAAATAAATATTAAAAAATTAAAAAATAAATATTAAAAAATTAATATAAATAAATAAAATAAAACTTACATAAGATAAAAGAAGTGTGTTTGACAATACAAAGAATTCACAATAAATTTAAAATGTTGAGATGAATACATACTATATAAAGAATTGTTTGGAATATCATGATAAAATTGACCTTGATAGGTGGTATGATATTGAAAACATATTTCCTATAAATTAACAATCACAATTAAAAATCTCAATATAACCCATTAACATTTTCAAATTTAAATAATACATATTTAATTTCGTCAAGGAGAAAGAATCAATATTATTTCTAACATAAATACAAGAACCCCCATATGTAGGACCTTTATGCGATTCTCTCTATATATAATAAACGCCTGCGAGGTAAAAGTTTAGAATTTGGAAAATGCTAAGTTCATTAGGAGATAACCAATGTTCTGTAAAGCAAAGAACATCCATTTGATTTAAACCGCTCTGCTCAGCTGCCTTAATGTTATTTTAAAAAATAATTATTTTTTTATAAAACTGTAATTTTAATTTTTTATGAGTAATACTTACCCCCAAATTTGCCCCCCCCCCCCCTCGCCATAAAAGGTCCGAAATCCCGCCTTTGAGTTTCCTTAATGAATAACGGTACAGAGCTAATGAAAAACCTCATCCTACTGGTTCAACGTTTTCCGTTTTAAGTCAACACAGAGCATCAATTGATTAGGCCAATGTCAAGGATAAGTTTTTAATTGCAGAACCAAGATGTAACCCTGTTGAAAAACTATCTTCATGCTTGGGAAGAAGATTTCAGATTCAAAGAAATGAAAACCTTTTTCGATAACTTATTAGATGACATGAACAGGTTTTCTAGTGGCAAACTAATAGCAAACTTGTCATTCAATAGACAAAAACGAGGAACAAATGAAAAATCAACATCAGTATTATGAATAAAGTAGGAAAAACTACTAAGGAAGTTAATTTGAACAAAATTAAAGCAATTAAAGCGATCAGATGATGTTATATTAGGATTTACAAGTTATTTGAACAATTAATTTCTATGTATCTTTAACCTTTTTAATGCAATGCTACATGTTATGTTATGCACTATCAAATAAATTGTAGATGTTAACTTATGTTTGAATATTTTTATATCATTTTTTAACATTTCAGAAAATAAGTAGTTAAGGGTACAGTTTATACTGTTTTGTGTTCAAATTTAAATACACATGTCCTAGAACCATATGTAAACTTGTTTTGAACACTAGTAAAGTAAACATCTGAAAAATTTCCAAAATTTTACTTTTTTAACTATTATTTCAAATTTTCGCGTCTTACAGGCAAACTTTCCTGTTATCCTAGAGAGCTGAAACGTCCTACAGAGACCAAAAAGAGTGCAAAAACACCTGAGGAGGAATGCTTTTACCAAAAAAAGCTTTTTAGTTCATTCGTCCCCAAAACGTAACTTACAAAATCTTTAACCTGCTTTCCACCAAACCATTCCCTGGAGGCTCCTTGCCTCTGAAAATCGTGCAGGATTTGGACTGTCGATTGCTGGACAGGATGCATTTTGACATTGCTTAGAATGTGGCTCATATTTTCCTTATCACTTTTCTTCTCCGCTCCTAAAAAATTAACAAATAAATCGTTTAAAGTTATTGCGGGAAAATATTTTCATACTATCGTAAACAAAGACAATATGAATTTTAAATACATCAAAAAGAGATTCACATTGTTTTTTTTTCTTAAATATGTTATTTTCCACATTTTTCAAAGCAATTTTCTCACCTTTTAAAATTATAGACAATTTCATACCATTGTTATAATACATTTTTTGTCTAAAGTACATACATACAACGTTTTGGAAAAAACTTTCTTTCTGGATATTGTCAAGCACACATCAATTTAATGATTAATAAATATGTTGAGAAAATTGTTAGCTATTTTAAAAATACAAAAAAATTTATTTTAAAAGTTTCTGAAACGTACTTAAATTTATTTTTAAATATACTTATAGAGATATATTTTATTCATTACTTGAATATTAATTTTGTAAATTGAAAGATCATAGTTTTATTTTCACAACGATTTTGGTTACATAGCTTCAGCATTTCAATATTATTATCAAGCTCCATTTTATGGTTGCTTGACTGATTGTTAGTGATTCGGGACGCGTCAACAACCGAGGTCATTAGTCCCGTAAGTGTCGTGCATGCTTTTTCATCGGGAGTTGGCGGTGATCTTCCCCCACTGTATGGCGGCGTCCAGCGCCGACCTACCGTCAACTAGTGGGGTTTTCTCTAATCAGCTATCTCCCATCAGCGTGGCACTGCCCCAGTCGGAACAAGTTCTAAGTTCCCGACCGGTCTCCCTTCATGTCTGGTAGAGTAGTGCATTGATTGATTGATTTTTTCGTGTTTCCGGGCGCGTTAACTGCTTTGGTCATTAGTCCCGTTAGTGTAGTGCATGTTTTTCGCGGGAGATGGCGGTGATCTTCCCCCGCTGGATGGCGAGATTCGCCGCCGACCTACCGTCAGCTAGTGGGGTTCCCCCTAAATAGGACTCTCCCACGAGCGGGGCATCGCCCTAGCCGGGACAAGTTCTAAGCTCCCAACCAGTCTCCCGGAATATGTGGTAGTGTAGTGTATGTTAGTGTAAGTGTGTGTGTGTGTAAGGGGAAAGGATAGGACAAGGAAGAGGAAGGATAGATCGCGCGCGGTCCGTGGCCCGTTTGGTAGGGTACTGCTCCGGCATTCGCTTGGTGTTGATCGGAGAAAACACGGAAAAGTACCGATCAGAGCAGTCGGACGCTACAATTCTCCTCCAGACAGCGACTGAATTCGACCTAGCTGATGAACTGGTGTCGAAAACCTTGACGCCGTTGGAACTCGAACCTAGGATCTCCCGGTCAGAGGCACTGCAGTGACATCAGTTGATGCACTGAGCTACTACTCCCGGTTCCATTATTTGGTTATGTTTAAGAGCCCTTAAGATATTAATCCGGCCCTAATTATACGTCGTGTTTGCCATTACACATACTACACATTTTCACAACACTTACCTTGAATTTCCTATTTCCAAACGATATTGTTGACACTGTTGAGCCATTATCAAAAGAAAATATTCTTGAACAATATTCGTGGACTGCTCTCTGTATGTTTGCAAACGGAGCACAAATTGAACGAGAGCAGTCCTGGTCACGTGCTAATTTTAAGTCTTGATCGAAATGAAAATAACAAAATATCCATATTAAAAATGGTGAATGACTGGTAAAATAAATTTGATTTGCCGGTGCTTAGTTCCATTTGAAATCAATCTTCTTCAAAGCTGTACAACCTGCAAAAATGTAATTTAAAATTAAATACGAGACCAAATAATATACATTGACACAGTTTTATCCGTAAGGTCTTTGTTAGTGACATTTCTATAGAACATTTTTAAACTAGGGATTTTAGAATTTTAAAGTTTTACGACATACAATCCCTGACCAAATTAGTGTTTGTAATGCGCGAGTACTTCAGAAATTGATCCATTGACCCACTTCCGATACTGGCGAAATTACTGGCAATTTTGAAGTTGGCACGCTATACACCGAGGTGACAAAAGCCCTGGGATAGTAATATGCAAATATACAGATGGCAGTAGTATCGCCTACAAAGTCATAAAAGGCAGTGCATTGCCAGAGCTTTCATTTGTACTCAAGTACAGACGGTTGGGTACAAGTCGGCAACACTGCGAATTTTCCCAACCGTGCACCCGTAACTGCACACAAGTCACAGACAACACATCCAGTCGCAGCTCACAAGAAATTCAGTGTTTTAGATTATGAAACAGATTTTCCTCCCCTTCCTGATCCTCTCTACCATCTTCCTTCTCTATCATCGACAAATACATGCACAAACCAACAAACAGGCTAGGAAGCGCATCAAAGCCAAAACACGTAAACCTGCGCGTCCTAGCCCACTTCAAAACAAAGACATTCCTACTGAGTCTAAAAAGCAGGTACTTATTTTAACTGACAGCCATGGCCGCCATCTTTCCTCCATTCTCAGAAGGAAGTTACCTTCCAACTACTCTCTCATCTATTTTTAAACATAACGGGAGGAAGTTTGCACACGTGACTGAAAAGTTCGACACCCACACGAAGACACTGACCAATCAGGACACAGTCATTACTAGGGAACGGATTTTCAGGTAAATACATATTTTTACAGGGGCAAGATACCTACATTCTCTAATATTTTTTAGACAACACGATATTCTGGACGAATTGAAACCATTTTTATTTTACACATTTGTAAATATTTTGGTATAATTACGTATTTTTACATATTTTATCTATTGCTAAATATTTCGTTACATTTTAATATATTTATAAGTCGAAAATGAACATTTCACATGCGAGTTCGAAATATATGTTACTTGAAAACTAATGTTGTTACTGAAATACTTATGACATCACGCAATGCGCTTATATTTACGCCGGACCATCGTATTAATTGTCAAGCTTACCTCCCCCCGCCCCTATCAGCTTCTTGAAAACCACGTAGTCTGGATCAAGGATGAGCGGAAGCATGTGAGGCAGAAGGGACTTCAACCACGTGCTTACTCGTGTTTCATGGACCCCATGAGTAACTCGATAAAAAATTCAGATCGTTGTCTTATCCGTTTCTGGAATTGGGAAGGGGGGCGTATGCTCCCTTTATCTCCACTTCTTTATATCACAGGCTACACGGTATTATTCGCTTAAGCGCCGGTTCCTCGTAAACAACATTGTATATACTATGAAAGTATTATATATTTCGAATGAAATTATCAAATAGTTGCTTCTGTAGATGTAGAACTTTCTTTCAGCCTTTCTGAATCCATATTAAGATCTGATCGGCAACGCACTCTGCTCGGAAAACGCTTGAAGAATGGAATTTTAAACATTGTAACGAATTTTTATTTCACATATTTCCTATTTTTCTTACATATTTTAGAAAAAATAAGTACATAAATATGTACAAATTTTGCTTTTTGATTATAATAAATTCCGTTCCCTAGTCATTACAATAGGAGGTCAAAATTATATTAATATCTGAACATCTTGTGAAAAAAATTTGTGTGACGCCCAAAACACTAACATAGTAGTCTCGACTCCGATTTTCTCATACAACAGGCCAACACTATGCAGCAAGATTGAGAACGCACACCAACAATTAAAACTGCATCTGAGAGAAACAAATATCTAACTTCCTAAAAATTTCTCTCAGCAAAACACTTCATGGTTCACAGCATGCTCCTTGTTGAAGTAAACCTTTCTGGATAACACGCACTCCCTAACAGGCTTGCAAAACACATCATCAACTCGGCTTTTTTGCAGTCTTCTGCCAAAAGTCCATCACTTTCACCTTCGACCACGCATTCGAGTTAAAAATTAAGTAAATATATAACAACTACAGTCAGATGCAGCAGAAAAACATTCGTATAGGTACTTGCAAATTATAAACCTACTGCATCATAATGTTCAATCGTTTTAAAATAAAACTGAATTTATTGAGGCAGCTCTACAGAGTGTTTTAAATCAAACGTATGTTCTTTGCTTTATTGAACATTGGTTATCTCCTAATGAACTCAGCATTTTCCAAATTCCAAACTTGTACCTTGGAGGTTATTATTGTAGAAAAGGGGAATCGCAAAAAGGTCCTCCTGATGGGGGTTCTTGTATTTACGTTAGAAAGTTACGAAAGAGTCCGGTAACTTCGGAATTTATCATCTGCCTTGCGCGGCTTCAAATTCGGTGAAATAATTTCGATTCTATCTACTGGACGGAATTAAATGTGTACCAGCGTACCCGTACGAGAACCCTCGCATGTTAAACCCCACCCTCTTTCCTACTTTTCCATTCCCATATTAAGCCTGTAATATATATTTTTCCCTCAAGACCTTCTTATCCTTCGTCACTTGTTTTATATCTCCTTGTAATTGATAACAATAAAATACACCCTTGTCAAAACAAATTATTCTTATTTAATGTTATTACCGAGTAAAGATGTACAACCGTGAAATTCAATCGCGTAGAATACCAAGTACTTACTTTAATTTCACATACAGTGTCAGATTCTAAAGGTGGAGTAGACGAGGGGTAGGAATTCAACAGGTCGGGTAGAATCGAGAAACGTCGAACAAGCAAAAATGTAATAGAATGTTCAAGAAGATCTCACCCTGTAGTTAACGGTGAGAGGAACGTTTCTTTGAGGCATTCAAAGGCATTTTAGCCACAAAATTCAACATCAGTAATTTCCTCAAAAATTTTAGACACATGTTCGTTTCCTTCTTTCTATGAAATTCTCAAAATAATCAGTAGACTAAAAAGTAAATATACGGCCGGTTTAGATGAATTTCCGTATTGTTTGTTAAAGACCTGTTCGCCTGGCATAAATATACGAATATATATGAATGGAAACCTTTCCAAGTAAGCACGACGCGTTTTCAGATTGCCAACATGGATTTCGAAAATAAAACTCTACGAAAACAGCCATATTTTCTTTTCTTAATATCGCTTCAACCAAGGATAAAAAACGAAGCACCTATCGGTATATTTTTAGATCTTTCAAAAGCTTTTGACGTCATTAATGATAACCTTTTTTCTTTCAAAATTGCCTTCGTATGGAATAGTATTGTTCTAGATTGGTTATGTTCGTGCCTTAAACAACGATCTCAGAGAGTAGAAATATCTTATTGGAATGATGGAGTATTATATACTCAACTTTCCGGTTTATTGCCAATTGCACATGGAATCCCGCAGGGATGGATTTTAGGCCCTATTCACTTCTTAATATAAGTAAACGGTATGTCCTCGACCATTGGAAACGGAAGAAAAGTTCTCTTTGCGGATGATATAAATATTTTTTGTAATAAAGAAACCGTAAATAGTATAATATCAGATTTTCAAATTGGTTCTGTAATAACTAATAGAAAATTAAACGAAAACTGCTTCAATGCAGTTTTCAAATTCAAATAAACAATTCTGTACTCCACTGAAAATGAACGGTGTGCCATTGACTAATGTTAAGATAATAAAAATTTTTATGTCTCTCAATTCAGTCGAATGGCACATCCGTTTAAATGAATTGAACACAAAATTAAATTCATTATGCTATGCGTTTAGAATTCTTTCAAATTGAGGCAGCTTTCATACTGCTCGTTGTGTATATTTCGCGTATGTTCATTCCCGCCTCAGATGCGGCATAATATTCAGGGGAAATACATCTTATAGCTTCCAGACTTTGAGATTACAAATAGTACGAATAATAAGCAAATCCCTCCCACGTGATTCTTTAAGCCTCTCTCTATTAAACTAGGAATTTTCCCGTTACCTAGTCTCATAGTTTACGAATCAGTGCTTTTCGACAAAAATGACTCACTCAAGGGTGGGAATATATTTTCAACAAACGCCAATGTTCTATAACACTCCACGTAGCAATCATATTCATCAGATGACTGTATCAACAGCTCACTACAGAAAATTTACATCCGATACATGTATATTATTTTACACTTTCACACATCACATTAAACGATTAAAATCGCAACAAATGTTTGTTTCAAGGAAAATCTTTTCGCCTGCTAATAGTACGACATCGCCTGCCTCGTGGGTTTGATTGATTGATTATTGATGTTTTCGTGTTTCCGGGCGCGTCAACTGCTTCGGTCATTAGTCCCGTTAGTTTAGCGCTTGTTTTTTCTCGGGAGATGGCGGTGATCTTCTCCTGCTGGATGGCGAGATCCGGCACCGACCTACCGTCGGCTAGTGGGGTTTCCCCCTAACCAGGATTCTCCCACCAGCGGGGCACCGCCCCAGCCGGGACAAGCTCTAAGCTCCCGACCGGTCTCCCGGAATATGTGGCAGTGTAGTGAATGTTTGTGTTAGTGTGTGTGTAAGGGCAGAGGATAGGACAAGGAAGAGGAAGGACAGATCGCACGCGGTCCGTGGCCCGTTTGATAGAGTACTGCTCCGGCATTCGCCTGGTGTTCATCGGAGAAACCACGGAAAGCTACCGATCAGAGCAGCCGGCCGCGAGAATTATTTTCCAGACAGCGACTGAATTCGACCTAGCTGAAAAGCTAGTCTCGAAAATCCTGCCGCCGTCAGGAATCGAACCTAGGACTTTCCGGTCAGAGGCGCTGCAGTGATATCAGTTGATGCACTGAGCTACCGCTACCGGTTGCCTCGTGGCCTCGTGACCATATCGATTAGGCCCAAGGCGATTGGAAAACCGCAGCTTAGTCAGGTGAGCCCCGATTTTAATTGATAAGAGCTGATGGTGAGGTGCGAGTGTGGCGCAGACCCCAAGAAGCCAAGTAACCAAGTTGTCTAGGCCCTGCGCAAGCTGGCGGTGGCTCCATAACGGTGTGGGCTGATTTTACTGGGAATGGGCTGGGTCCTCTGGTCCAACTGAACCGATTATTGACTGGAAATGGGTGTGTTTAGCTACTTGGGAGATAAATTGAAGCCATTCATGAATTTGTTCCTAAATGATGGAAATTTTACCGATGACAATGTGCCATGTCAACGAGCCACAATTGTTCGCGATTTGTTCGAAGAACAACCGAGAGGTCTGTTCGTGCACGACAATCGAGAGGTCTGTTCGTGCACAAAATCCTGCACCGGCAACTCTTTGGAAATATGGACGACTATAGAGGCAGCGTTGCCCAATATTTTTATTTATTTATTTATTTATTTATTTATTTTACGTCAAAAAAACAGTTAAAAACTGCGAATGACGTGCTATGGGGAAAAGTGAATTGTGTGCACATTTTCAAAATTCTGTGATCCCTACACTAAGTTATATACTACTTAAATTTTGAATTTTGAAAGGAGAAAAAAAACAAAAACTCCCATGAGAAAAATTTTAAAAAAATTTTAATTTTGAAAGGAAAACCCAAAATTTTAAAAAGCAATAAATTTTGGCTCTTATTACTTCCTGCCGCGTCAACATGGAAACGATAATTTGAATAATTGTATTTCCCACTGAATTCTAGAAAACGTGCACAGAAAATGAAGTTACATTTATGTCCAGAAGCAAAACAAGGGGCCATCTCAGCATTTGCTCAATGGATCAGGGAAACTGGACGAAAAACCTGATCGAGATGGGGGTCATTGACCCGGAAGCTGTATTACAATTGTTGTTACAGGTTGTTTATACAGTCCAAATGGTAAATAATGCATTATGTATCATTGTTAAAATTAATGTTACTTTTCTTGTGATGCTCAGTATAGTCTCTAATTGTATAGAAACAGTTATGCAGCAGAAACGATTTCACTTGGGATTTAAACTTTTCTATTGAATTTAATCGTTTAATGTCATCTGGCAAAGTGTTGTAAAATAATGTACATGTATTGTATGTGAAGTTTTTGTAATGAGCTGTTGATACTGTCACCAGATGAATATGATTTCTACGTCGAGTGTTATAGTAATAGACTTCGGCATTTTCTGAAAATATATTCCCGCCCTTGAGCAAGTCATTTTTGACAAACACCACTGATTCGTAAATAAAAAGACACGGTAATGGTAGAATTCCTAGATTAATGAAGAGAGGCTTACATGAATCACGTGGGTAGGATTTGGTTATTATTCGTAGAATTCGTTTTTGTAATCTAAAAGTCTGGGAGCTATAAGATGTATTTCCCCAGAATATTATGCCATATCTCAGGCGGGAATGAACATTCGCGAAGTATACACAACGAGCAGTATGAAGGCTGACTGAATTTGCAAGAATTCTGAACGCGCAAATTTTAACTTTGTGTTCAATTCATTTAAATTCCTTTTACACTGTTCATTTTCAATGGGGCACAGAATTGTTTATTTGAAATGGAAAACTGCATTAAAACCGTTTTCTTTTCGTTTACTATTAATTTGTTATTTCGGAACCAATTTGAAACATCTGATATTGTACTATTTACGGTTTCTTTATTGCAAAGGATGTTCATATCATCCGCAAAGAGAACCGTTCTTCCGTTTCGAATCGTCGAGGGCATATCGTTTACGTAAAGTAGGAACAGAATAGGGCCTAAAATTGATTCTTTTAAATCATCTAGGTCAATCATTCCTGTTTTTCCTATGTCGATTCCCTTTCGCTTTCAACTAAGCGGTCTGGAACCTAGCATATGTACTGTATTTCTTTGTTCAGCTTTGGCAATACGCAATGTAAAATGTTTCAAGGTCTCCGCAGAATATATTCTCTAGCTTGCGTCATAGCTTGCAGTTCTAATTGAAATCATGTGACGGTTACAATAGCAACCAAGGTGAAAATTCCTAAGAAGCGAAGCAGTCGAACTAAATTCTTCAACGTTTGGGGAAGGAAGACTCATTCATTCAGTCTGTTATGCGTGAAGTAAAACATTTTTTTCAAAGTTCGTAATTTATTATTATTATTATTATTATTCTCGTGACTACAGGTGTTAGGTGTCGGCTAAATATAGCATCTAGTCGAGGTTGCAACCAACCTCCTAAGGAACAAATCGTGACACAAATAGTGACTGTGTGTGCCTCCATAACACTTTGCGCGAAGTGGGGGATGTTCCCAATAACGCGATGTCCTCAACTTCCCAGTCTTTTGAATGACTTGGGAGTTGGGACAAATTCTAGCAGATTTTGTGGAACAAGTCCTAGAGCTCCGATGACTATCAGTACGACGTATGTTTTTACACCCCACATTCAATCGATCCCGATTTCCAAACTCTTGTTTTATTTAGGACTTTTCTCTGCCTCCTTGGTTACATCGTTCAGATCGCATGGTATCCCAACATCAACACTTTTGTATTATCTTACAATTATTTTGTATTCATGTATGTTTTACAATTATGTATTATGACGAGTCATTGCGCACAGACGACAGCACAAATTTATCAGAATTTTGTCCATCATTTCGAAAGTTGCCACGCTGCCGAGAGAGGGCCACCAAAGCGGAGCCGCACCGCCCTTTAACACCATGTCTGGGCTATTATTAGGGCTGCACAAGCCCCATCCTCGCGGCTGGTGAGTGGAAGGCAGCCCAGCTTCACCATTGCGAGCAACGAGTGTCTAGTTTCCAGATGTCCTGGATTCAGCTCTTCACATTCCGGCACGGGTAGTGAAAATCATATGCCTCCGTGGTCTGAACCGATTGGATATTCGTCAACCCCGCCAGTCCCGCTAATTCGGAACCTACGAATCAGCTGCAAGTGCACGCGAGACGTGGGAGGCAAGAGAGGCTGGGTGCGAACTTTGGATTGGTCACTAACTTGATTTCGGGATTCGCTGCCGATTGGACGCTTTTTCCATGCTTCATTTCCAGCCACGCTATTTCCAAGCCCAGGTGCCGTGCAGCGCTCTGTAACGCCAGCCTGCGACCCGCCATGCATGGTCTTATCCGGTAACGCACTGCCAGCCGCCGTAAAAATCACGTGGTTGTCAGTATTCCGTGATCACATCCCGACCAGGTATAGGCGGGAGATTCATTATGCGACAGAAACTTACGAGGGAGTAAGGGGTCACCTAGCAGGTAACATGGGAAAATCATGAGTTGTCACGACCGTGAACGATCTGCATTTCGATCGGCGACAACCGCTTTTCCGGGCGCGCCTTGAATGAGCTCACCGGGAGAGGTGGCTCTGGGCATCAACTGACGTCACTAGGTGCCTCTGACCGGGAGGTTCTAGGCTTCTGCCCCGACGGTGGCAAGGTTTTCAACACTAGTTTGTCAACTAAGTCGAATTCAATCGCTGTCTGGAGGATAATTCTAGCGACCAGCTGCTCTGGTTGGTAGTTTTCTGTGATTTCTCCGATCAACACTAGGCGAATGCCGGAGCCACGGACCGTGCGCGATTTTTCCTACCTCTTCCTTCTCATATTCTCACTCCTTACTTACACTTAAACTCTCATGTCCTACACTACCACACATGTCGGGAACTTAGAGCTTGCCCGGCTGGTGCAGTGCCCCTCTGGTAGGAGACACCTGGTTGGCGAAAACCCCGCCAGAGGAGGTTGAGCGCCGGATCTCGCCAACCAGCGGGGAAAGATCACCGCCACCTTCCCAGGGGAAATCATGCACTACATTTACGGGAATAACGACCTTAGCCGTTGACGCACCCGGAATCACTAATAATCATTCTTGAATGAACTCCGACCGAGCGAGAAGGATCACGGTTGCCTGGACGAAAGACGCGATGCGCAACCGCCACCTCGCCCCCGTCGAGCCGCGTCGATCGAAGTCTTCAGAGCGGGAATTTCACCGCCTCTACCTGCCGCCAGGACCGCGGCACCAAGCTTCCAGGAAACTGCAGCTTTGGCGGGCCTTTATCTGGGTGTCTTCTGGATACAAACGAGAAGTAAAACTTTTACTGTAAGGCGGGCTGTGAGCGGAGATGTGTCGACCTTGCATCTAATTTCCTTTTCTATTGTTTTCTCAAATTTGACAGAATTCAGTAAATTATTTTCAATTTCGTTTTCTTGATTACGATCATTTTTTTAAATTACATCATTTCTCTTTATAATTTAATGCAACCCCTATGTTCTTCATCATACCCTGCCAACTCCTTAGATTTAAAATTAGGGCAAAACCAGGTACGCGATGGTTTTGATTCTTTAGCACCGCTGAGTAGCCGGGCAAGTCGATCAATGGACATCAAAGTCTCCTGACTCGGGCGCTAGCGTTATAGTTTGCAGATATTATTATTGCATCTTCCGAAAGACATGTGCGAATTCCCTCACCCACAAACATTCAAAAATTATACTGAGGGCAAGCTCATTCACTCGCTGTCATTTCAACGCTCTACTAATCGAAAAGAACAAGAGATTTTTCTTCAAATGAAATTCTTTCCCCATAATTAGTTTGTTATTAATGTCAATATTTTTTTAAAGCAATTTTAGCGAAATTTTAAGTGAACAATGGCGAAATTTAAAAACAAGATTTTCTCACAAGCGGCTCCTTTTTCCCTTTAAATTTTTTTGTACGAATAGTTGATTGATTAATGATTTCGAGCGCGTCAACTGCTAAGTCAAAGTCATGCAAAAGTAATTAGTTCCGTAAGTGTAGCGCATGTTAGTAAAATTCTAATTGTTACTTTCGCACAGTACCTGACCTACAATGCTGCCAACACATAGTTAAAATTCTAGCAGATTCGTTCGTTCTAAGTTTGGTTCTACTACAAAGCAATTTTCACTGCTGATCAGTGAAGTGGAATTACTCTTTCCAACAGTTTAGAATCCATTTCGTTGTTTTTCAAAATGTCAGAGCACATGTTCACCCGTGAGACCTTTTGTTCAGACGTGAAGATCTTGGGCACCATTTTGGAACAATCTTTCCTCACGTTAAAATATACAAATAAAATCTGTCGAACTGGTTCTTTGTCAAGTCCTTCAGATGTACTGATACACAATACACAGAAACTGTACTGATACACAAACGGGGATCTTCACAGATGAGATTGCCTATTTTTCAATATTTTCGTCCGTTTTCGACGTGGAAGCCCCACCTGGACGTGGACCATTTTCAATTTCTTCTCTACCGTCTTTGAACTGTTTATGACACTCAAAAAACCGTGTGCGTGACATACATTCATCATCGTACAATTGTAAGAGAGAGTAGGACACTGTTGCGACCTTGCCGAGTTTCACTAAAAATTTCACGTTAACACGTGCTCTATTGAGGCGCCTACAATTTTTCCGACGAGGGGCAGGTACCCGATCCGATACGAACGAAGGCCGTGGCCCAACTGAGCAGAGTATGGTCGCCACACCGGTTTGAATGTGGAGAGATGATGTCAGACAACTCGACTATATATGTGGCGTTTGACTAGAGGCTCGCGCTGTTTGTCTCACAAAAATTTAGTGCCTTTTTTTCTAGCCACACCTCGTTTTGCAGAACGATTTATGTACGAGTGACGTTGCGCTCTTTCGTAAAACATGTTGGTTTTGGAAGCGAAATAAGTGTTGAATTTTTGAATCACCTGTTTTAAACACTTTCTTTTCATCTTCTGTTAAGCCGAATGTTAAAACACTTTGTCAGCCTTTTCTTTCACGGGAAAATCAGGCATTAACTAGCTTTTAAGAAGAACTAAGAAGCGTGTACTTCGGAAGTCATTTGAAATCTGATATCGTAGGCTTTCGCGGCCAGAGTCATGATCTGGGTTGTCCGGGTAACGTTGCATCGAGGGGCCGACGTTTCGACCAACATGTCTTCTTCAGGGTCGTAGTGCGTCAGGATGTTGGGCGCTCCGGTTTATATGTTTTAAATGAACCAGGCTGTAATTGGTTAGGTGACCGGCCAACCTGGCGGGGACAAGCTAGGTTGTGATAGGCTGAGGTGTTGGTGACTCGGGCGCGACCGGGTGGAAGGTGGTCGGACGGCAACGAACTATTTATTTCGAATGTTTTGACATGCAAGTAGAATAATGTGGTTTTGATGTTCAAATTAACGAACATGTTCGGCCTCCAGGAAAACGTGTCTATCCACTAGAGCTTGAATCTGTGCATAGGTGTAGTGATGAAATTAAATCGATCAGAGAGCTAACATTCATTAAATGAAGATTGACATTCTGATGCTTAAACAGGGTGACCTTGAGACGCGCACACCAACTTCTCGTTTCTAAAGAAAACTATTTAAATGTCAGGTCGGTTTATGGGGGGTGGGTTACAAATTTCGCCGCACCAAAGTGCACGGTTTCACAGACATCTCTGCTCACATTTGTGCGTCAAGGCCCAGATACATGCTGTATGGGATGTCAGCGATTCGGATACTATTCGACACGAACTTCAATTCTGGTATATATCAAAGAAGATATATGCCTCTGGCATGCATCAAAGATTAGATATGTATCTTCATATTCGAGTGCAACATACGCGTCCCTCGAAGGTTTCAAATAAGACCGCGCAGCTCTATGGAACTAAATGAACAGTGATCTCGATGATAAGTACCTTGGACGGAGCCAGTGTTGCGCCAATTGATGATTGATTGAACTTTTTAAATTTTTTTAAAATTGTTAGTGATTCCGGGCGTGTCAACTACTAGTCCCGTAAGTATAGTGCATATTTTTCTCTGGATGTGGTGTTATTCCCCAGCTGGATGGCGAGATCCGACCCCGACTTATCATCGGCTAGCGGGGTTTTCCCAACCTGATTTCTCCCACCAGCGGGGCACCGTTCCAGCTGGGATAGCTTTAAGTTCCCGACCGGTCTCCTGACATGTATGGTAGTGTAGTGCATATTAGTGTAAGTCTGTGTAAGGGGAGAGAATGGGAGAAGGAAAAGATAGGAAAGATCGGGCGCGATCCGTGGCCCGTTTGTTCGAGTACTGCTCCGGCATTCGCCTGGTGATCGGAGAAACCACGGAAAATTACTGATCGGAGCAGCCGGTCACTAGAATTTTCTTTCAGTCAGCGATTGAATTCCACCTAGCTAACAAGCTCGTGTCATTCACTGCGCTTATTTGGGCCTTATTACGATACAGTTGGTAAGAATGGGGTACATCATTTCATTGACGAAAATCGTCTTTTCCGAGTTATTAATACATTTTTGAAAATCCTTTGGGGATTCTAGCGAAGATATAGTTAAGACCGGCGCGCGATGTTCATTTTAATAGTGAATGTTCATTTATTTGCTAACATCAACTGTAGTTCGGCTTGCAGTCATAGGGTCAACCTTCGCGCAAAAAATACTTAACAGGTTTGGAAGGAAATTGAACTATTTATATCTTAATTGCGTTTTAAAATATTTCCAGGGTGAAACTTCCCTAGATCTTCTACTATTGTCCCAAAAGACCTTGTTTTAGTCCTTAACATTCTTGCCTCAACAGATATTCGGTGAGATGCCGGCTCGACAATATTATTTACTAGAGACTCCCGTTGCGATGTCACAAAATGCAGTGTTGTTCACAGTTACATGTCCAAAATCACCCACTTTGGTGTGCACACAATCAGCTGCAACAGTGTCTGCGACCGTCCCATTCTTGGGGCTCACTTCAGGACGAACTTCAAAATTTGCACTGCATTGTGTTATTTATTTGGTTAGCTAAACTGTTTGAATCAAGGAGTAACAATTGGCAAACTTAAAATACTAGATATTTGTATCCCCAAGTATCTCCCACCAGCGGGGCTCCGCCCCAGGCGGGAGAAGCTCTAAGCTCCAGACCGGTCACCCGGCTTGTGTGGTAGTGTAGTGCATGCTAGTGTAAGTGTATGTAAGGGGAGAGGACAGGACAAGGAAGAGGTAGGAAAGATCGCGCGCGGTCCGTTTGTTAGGGTACTGCTCCGGCATTCGCCTGGTGATGATCGGAGAAACCACGGAAAACTATCAATCACAGCAGTCGGCCGCTAGAATTTTTCTCCTGACAGCGACTGAATTCGACCTAGCTGACAAGCTAGTGACGAAAATCCTGCCATCACCCGGACTCGAACCTAGGACCTCCCTGTCAGAGGAACTGCAATGACATCAACTGATGCCCTGAGCCATCTTCTCCCGGTAATTTCTTCTTGTAGAATATCTTAAGAAACGTATGTATATTCCTTAGAATCTCCGTAGATATTGACGCATCGCCTCCACTCCCTGGACCAGGGGTTAGATACTAGAGCTCTGCAATCTGACGAAAATAATCGGTCGAGTATTTCGAGACTCCGCACCGACGGTCGGTAGGAGTGACCTCGCTTTGTCGGAAGGAGATACCTGTTTAACGGCCGCCTTCTGCCTATCAGTTATTTGTTAACAACCAAGCATCACTGGGCGCTCGACCGCCGCCGGGCGTTCGGTCGTCGTCTCAGTATTTAAAGCTGAGTGACAGAGCACTTTCAATTAATTGAATTTTTCAGTTGTAAATAATATTAAATATAAATTATATTTAATACTTAGTTTAGAAATAAAGTTTTGTAAAATGGAAATTGCTGATCGATTATATTACTTACAACCCAACTTGACCCTGGCAACACTTTTGACCCTGCAACGTAGCATTCGTTATTTACTCTGCGGTGGCAGCCGAGTCTTGCGAGGCGCATTTCGGCGGATCGGAGTCCGGTAACTGGCGACCGACCGAACGCTCAGCGACCGGAAGCCAGCAACCGGCTGCCACGAACGGTCGAGCGCATGGTCTCCAGAGAAAGAGGGGGCGAGCGAGCGCGGGCTGGGAAATCCGCGGTGAATGCAGACCACTTATTAGTCACTCTTGGCTCTCAGCATGCGGCGAAGTGAGATACCTGCATGAGATTTCGGTAGCAACTGCCTCAGAGCTATGATACAGTTCAATTAGCCTGGCACATTGCTGAACCAGGTAGGGCCTATTATTCCTTATACCTATCAATTATATTTTGATTCTACATCTTCCGCGACATGAGGCTTCTATCATGTTTTGTCCAGTATTCAATTTCTTTCTCCAAACATGTGTTCTATATTCGTACTGATCTCAAAGAAGTGACTCATTAATTTTACTGGACATTCACAGACGTTCGGATAGAGTAACGTCGCACTATGGTTCGAATCAAGGTTGTCGTTATTACCTCCTGAATTCCTTCAATTCACAAAGTTGCATTTTTTAAATCTGAACAATGTAATTTTCTCTCCGGAGTAATTAAGAACTGTCTTGTTTTCTTCATTACTACTTGGCCAGTGAATCGTTAGCAAAGAGTTAAGAAATTCTCACAAAATGCTACATTGTTGCCATAGTTACAGCTGGATACATAGATGCAGGTGAAGCGTACATAAATAAGTTTAATGCAATATTGCGGAACCTGATGCATTTAAATATTACGAATTAAGAATGGTAAAATAATTAGAGTAACATTATTTTATACTATATCTTGCGAAGGCTCCTTGCCTGATACAAAATGCATAGCTGATGGGACAGTAGTTTTTATACAATTTTCACCGGGAGAGATGGTCAGAACATCAAAAGCTCTCACTACAGTGCCTCTGACCGGGAGCTCCTAGGTTCGAGCCCCATCGGTGTGGATTTTCGACATTAGCTGGATGGCTAGGTCAAATTCAGATGCTGTCTGGAGAATTCTAGCGGCCGGTTGCTCTGATCGGTAGTTTTCCGTGGTTTCTCCAATCAACCCCAGGTGAATGCCGGAGCAATACCCTAACAAATGGGTGAGGGACCGCGCGCAATCTTCCCTTCCTCTTCCTTGTCCTATCCTCACCCCTTACTTACACACATTCACATGCACCGGACCGGACGGGAGCTTAGAGTTTGTCCCGGCTGGGGCGGTGCCCCACTGGCGGGAGATACCTGGTTGGGGAAAAACCGCGTTCCGACAAGGTCGGCGCCGGACCTCACCATTCAGCGGGGGAAGATCACCGCCACCTTCCGAGGAGAAAACATGTACTACGCTTACGGAACGAATGACCTTAGCAGCTGACGCGACCGGAATCACTAATCAATCAAATCAATTATATAATTTTCCGGTTAACTGTGTAAATACAGTGGGCAAAAAAAAAATTTAATTTTTAGATACAAAAAGTAAGGGTATACACACGTTTGTTACGTACTTCTTCTAACACGTTGAGTAACCATAATCCATGGTTTGTAGGTCCTTGATGCCGATTGATGGCAAAACATAACTGTGACCAACGCTAACGCGTAAACTGTTCAGCGGTTTTTTAAAAAATTGTTAATCCCCGATCAATTTAAGTGAACTCGTGGTCCTCTTGAGTTTGAAACGGAAATTTAAATTTTGGGAGTACTTTATATGTATTTTACTTGTACTTTACATGAATACATTTTCCAAATTTTCTCAAAAATGGCTCCATTTTTTTTCATTAAATGTTGTCGACGAGTAGTATTCAAACGCTTAAAATATTGGCAAGTCATAAATATTGGCAAATATATATGCAAGTCTCATTTTTATTAAAACTCCTGATTTTTCATAAAATTGCAAAAGTTCGATTTTATTTTCGGTGTCTTTGTACAACTACAATATTGAAGATACACTTTTTTTCTTTAACAAAATGTTTTCCCAGAACCAACTTGAAATATCGTGATCTACAATTTTTCGCGTAATTTTGCGGAAATAAAGGCTACTTTTAAACAATTATTTTTTCGAATACGGCTTCAAATTCTTTTTATGTTTTTCCTCGTATGTATGAATAAACAGTAAACAAAATTGGCGTTAGTCCAATTTTCCGGCGAACACACTGTATTTTCGAAAATTGCAAAATGGCAATATTCAAAACTACAAATTTAAAGATGGAGATTTTTGTTTTAAATGAAATTTGTACTAAAAATCGTATCTTTAGCCAAAGTTATGCACTTTTTTTGAAGACGAAAATAGAGTAATTTTCGCATAATTTCTGCTTGAAGCTAGTGCAAATTATTTTTAAAAAATCTCAAAAACCGCTCCACTTCTTTTTCATTTTTTCTTTTTTCCATGGATGGAACAAGGAACGCTTAAAATAACGTCGTAGATCTCACTTTCGTTGAAATCTCTGAAGTTTCAGAAATTGCAAATTTAGAAATAATGCAAGAAATTATGTGCTGTTGTAGCAGTTTGTGTGTAAATAATGTGCATTCTTTTAGGATTTTTGATCGTGTGTTTGATATTTTTTGGTGAGATTGTTAGTTCATATTTAGAAATTGAAGCATTGTGATTACCGGTATTAATTTATTATTGATTGTTACGATTAACGTTACGATACGAATTGCGTATAAGAGATGAAGATTTTTTTCAATGCTAGAAGTAGTAAGCAAGTTCTTTTTGGAATATTGAAGGTACTAGTGGTTAAGAGAGAGTGATGAGCTGATTCAGAAGAGCGTGTTGTGGAAAATTGGCACTACTGGTCTGAGAAGGAGAGTTCGAGGAAATCTAATTGGACGTAGGCAAGTTCTTTTCTTGTAGTACAGCACTCCTAACCATTTTACTTTCTCGACTTACTACGAACGTAGTAAAGAAAAAGTATTGTAAATATCTCGAAAATTAATATTCCACATGAATCTGAATTAACTAGGTCGTGCGAGTTAAACGAATATTTTGATTTCGGGGAAATATTTATATGAATTTTATTTTGGCAAATTTTCTCAAAAATTATTTTTATTAAACATTGTCATCGGATGGCGTAAAGGACGTGTAAAAAATAAAACCGGTCTCATTTTCGTTTAAATACCTGATTTTTCGAAAACTGCAAATGTTCAAAAACTTTTCGTCTTCCCACAGCTACACTATTGAAGATGATTTATTACTTTCTCGCCTACTGCTTACGCATTATAAATGTATTGTAATGCTGCAGGGAAAACGACAATTGTTCAAAAGAAAAAAGTTACCGCCGGGCCCTGGTAACGAAAAACTGGATAAATCCGCTGCTCCTTAAGGATTCTCTACGGCGACGACCTCCCCAGAAAAACTAACCTTGAGAAAAGTTGCGAAAGTTTTAAGCTTTTAATAAATCGAATCGTTTAATTTGTTTATACCACCAGCGCAATTTTTATTTGTATGTGCCCGCTTAAGCGAAAGATTAATGTTTTTGGAATGGGTAGCATCGTGGACTAGAGGGATTCCATCCGCAGCTGGTGCATGCGAGTCAATGGAAGCTTGAGGAAGTGAGGGTACTGGGAGTTAGCTGAGGGCAGCGTGCTGCTTTAGGATTTTTTTCAGCGGAGTCCGCGCCTATTAACTAAGCTAAGAATACCAGCCCTTTCATCTGATTTCATAAATTACTGTTTTGTTTGCTGGAAATGTTTGTTTGTTTTTGTTTTTTTACTATTTTCGCGTGAGAACAATTGTATCGTCCATTATCAACAAGTTGTCTTAGGCAAGGATTAAAATGCCGATGCGTGGAAATCGGTTGTTACACTTCAACCTATAGTTTTCCTCGTTCAAGAATATTTTGAAGAGGTAAAACGATGTAATAGTGCGAACATTCATACCGCCCCTTCTAATTCGCAACCCACTGGACGCCACCCGATAAATCTTGTTCCTATATGCAGCAAATTAATTACTTTATTTAACACGTTTTGTAGTCAGAATCCACATTTGTTGGGTCCTTGATACCGAAAATTTGACGGCAAAACGCAGGTTCGTCTGTCTATGAGCACTAAAGGCTAAATCGTAAGCAACATTTTCACCGAAACAGATATTCCCCGATCGATATAACCGATATCTCGATCTTGAATTTGAAACATATTTTTTTGTTTTTAGGGATACTTTACATGCATCATTTTCAAACTTTTCTCAAAAATGACTCCATTTTTTTCTTTATTTTTTATATTTATTTTTCGTATGATAGAGCAAAAAACCTTTACAGAAATAGTGTAGGCCGCATTTTCGTACGCGAAGTTCAAGTTTTTGTCTTCCTACAACTGCAGTAATGAAGGTGATATTTTCCTTAATGAAATCTGTTCATGAAAAACAGATCTTCAAATAGGTCACGCTCAATTTTTCGAAAACATGAATAGCTTTTGCGTAATTTTGCCTGAAACATTTTTCAACAATTTTAACTTTAATTTTCCTCAAAACGGCTCAAACTTTCTTCATTAAATTTGTATCCCCTGTCTTGGAAATAACGGTAACGAAAGTGCTAATGGTCGAATTTTCGTTGAACTCTCTAAATTTTCGAAAATTGCAAAAGTTCAAAAACTTTTAGCGGCTTTCTCCGATTACAATATCAAATTTATTTTTACTCACTGTTTTATAAATATTTTTTCTCGATGAAATCTATTCATCAAAAACAGATCTTGAAATGTCATGTTTAATTTTTCAAAAATGTGAATAGTTTTTGCTTAATTTTACGTGAAGTATGGGATTTTAAAACTATTATTTTCGCAAAAACGGATCCATTTTTTTCCTGGTGTATAGAAATAGGTAAATAAAATGGTACTGATCCAATTTTCCGCTAACAATCTGTATTTTGGAAAATTGCAATGAACAACAAGAAAATAACATTCCAAAAGTACAATATTGACAGATTTTTTTTGGTTAAATGAAATCTGTTATAAAAATCATTTCTTAAGAAAAGTCGAGGACTCTTTTCAATATTAGTAGTTTAGCGTGATTTTGCTATTTTCGAATTTCCCACGCTTATTTTCCAAGAATCTTTCAGGAGTTATCACGTTCCATGCAACATTAGAACGCCGCGACACGGTAGTTTGAAATTCTGAGAATTTCTTTCCATTGTTGGAAGCCGCTATGGCCGTATGATCATATCATTTATCGACGCAACGCGTCTCTTCGCCTCTTGTCGAGCATTGAGCGCGGAGTAATCCTCTATTAACGTAGCGTATTTTATGTTTGTCTCGCCTTATCTGTCGGTTGTCAAAAGGACCGCCAGGTAGAATCTGTGTACGCACTCCTGCGTCACTACCCAACGGCCAGAAATGGGAAGGAATTAGGAATGGGGTAGGGTTTAGGACACTTCATAGGTGTTGTAACACTATTAGTTTCTTAACGAAACCTGTACAAAAGCAGATCGTGAAATAAGGTAACGTACTTCTTTTCCTAAAGTATTAGTATTTTTCGTGTAACATTGCGTGAAATGTAAGATTTTGTAACAATTATTTTCTCAAAAACGCTCCAAATTTTACTTTCTCGCCTTACTTCGTAAGAGAAAGTATTGTAATAATGCGTCGAAAAATTGCGATTTTACGAGAGTAAACTCTTGTTGCCGAGCCCTGGTAATGAACATGGGGATAAATCTTGTTTCTACATGTAGTAAATTACTTCCTCTAGCACATTGTGTGGTCAGAATCCATGTTGTTGTAGGTCTTTGATAAAAAATAAATTAAAAAACGCAATTTAGTTTCAAAAAAATTAGTGTTCAAACCCCTTCCTTAGCTTCATGGCCCATGGGCATCAAGTTGTATGGCTCAATTCAATTTTGCACATTGAATACTACACTTTACATCCTGGGAAATTATATCGTTTCAATGTATGTTACTGAAAGCTGAATATTTTCTGCAGAGGAAGGTCAAATATAGAGAAAAATATGCACAAAAGGTTCAAATATGGAAAAATAAGCATTTATAGTGGTATATGCACAAAAAAAGCAAAATTGAAATAATTTAAGTTAATTATAAATGTCTTGAAATGTATTAAATTTGTTGAAAAGAGATGCAACTCAACAGTAAAACAATGCAAATCTTATAAATTGCAGTTCTAATCATAATTTTTGATCAATTACCTCTCACAATCCAATAATATTTAGTATATCTTTCTTCTTTTAGGAATTAGTATTACTTAAATCATTGATGGCTACAAATTCTCATAGATTTTCACCATATAGACTTTATTTTTTTATGCATCTTCCCATTACATTCGTTTCATATATGTTTCTCACTCACACATTCATATCGACAATCAACAAACTTTTGTACTTCAAATTAAATTTATCTAAGAGAGTTTGGAGAATTCTTTAAAAATCATAAATGCCAATATATTATGGATTTATTAACTTGCTATTTGAGTTGGACACATGCCAGTGAAAAAGCACAGTGAATACTCAGTTGCAGTTTGAAGGTACTTTGAGATTTTAATAATAAGAAATAATAATTTTAAAAAGATAAAAAATATATTAATTTTTAAAAAATTCATTTACAAAACTTCAATGAAATTATTTTCTGCCACAATACAACAAACGAATACAAAAACTTAAGAAAACTATTACTGTATCTAAACTCAACACGAACATTTTCAAATTTCATGAATTCTGAAAAAAAAAAATTATCTTTTAATTTTTTGAATGTCTGTGATTGCCATTATTGTGCTTAGGCATCACCGGAGCTTGAAAGTTCACGTTGTTTTCAAACCACAATATATATTGCAGGATTGTTAATGCTGCTAGCATAAAAATGAATTCACTCATCACAGATGCAAAAAAAATACGTCAAAATTGAGATGGAATGGACATTTATTCTCTCTCTTTGGACACCAGGTAAATAGTGAAAGCCAAATGTACTGCACTGAATACAATTCACAAAGGCGAAATTCTGGCAAGAAGTGCAGATTTCTTATTTGTATCATAACTCATCACAAGGGTTACATCACAAGAATTAAATAAAGTCTGACACAACTTGCTTGATTTCTCTAGTGGAGTAAACCTAGCATAATGTGAAAAAATATCTACTTCACTAAAGCAATATACAAAATTCCTGCACACAAATCATTGCACAACTCTCAAACTTAAATTGGACATGTTTACAATTGAATGCAGCTACAGAATTTACAGTATCTACAAAATACAACTAAAAAAAATATTCACATTTTATAAAAATGCTACACTTCATTATCTTTCAACTTCTGAATACCGGTTTCAATAATGCATTTTCATTGCTCATTAATATTATTTTTTCATATATCATCATCAACTCATTAAATCAAGTCATCAATATTACATAATGGATTTAAAAAAATGATTGTACATAAAATTAAATAAAACATTTAGTGAAGAGTGGAGGGTGAAGATAGACCACTTACAGTAAACAGTTTTATCAGTACTATTCACCCTAAAGATAGCGTTTACAATATTGTAACATACATATATGAAATACTTTTTTTTCTAGGCAACTGTAATTTAACATCATCAATGTATCATCATAATGCATGTTTTCCATTTTTGTGACCCAAAATTTTAAAAGTTCTTGAGTATCTATTTAATTTTTTTCACATTAGTCAATCTAAAAACCTGGAAAATGGTTTCCCTACTTTCTCTTGAAACTTCTCTAAAATGCCTTATAACTATAACAACTCCTTCCACAACATATTTTGTTTCATATATTGATAAAGTGCTATACAACCAGTCTATAATGGAAATTAATTACATAATCTCTCAATCTCTTTTTTTTTTAAATATGTTTAGCAGTCTTTTCTTTCAGCCCATGTGTTGGGAAATCTCTTAAAAACATTCATATGATTTGATTTCTAACAACCAATTTTCAGCTCTACTACTTCTACCACATTTTTCAATATGAAACTTAACATTAGAATTATTACTCATCTTGTGCATTTGACATTTTAAAAATTTCTATGACGCAATCCCCAGCACAAACAAGATATAGAGCATCTTTTAACCTTTGATTGGTATGGTGTGTTACTACATAACCAGTATGATAGGGGCCCAAACAACCTAGATTTAAAAATGTATTTCTTTACACATTAGGTGACCAATATCAAAGGTTACTCAATTCTCAATGTCATTTGAAAATAAATGCAATGCCTTGATTTTTTTTTCTTGTCTTTCTTTTTTGTCTTCCTGCAAAGCACACTCAATTCTTTTTCATTGTAAAAACAATTGGTCTCCTCAAAGTAATTTTATAAAAGATTATTTAAGAAAGAAAGTATACTTGAATATATACACAATTTAAGGTTAAAAACAAATGGTACCTGGTAAAGTTTAATTACATCATCTGTTCATATCGGTTTACAGTTTTTGCCAAATCTTTCAGCAGTGTTTCCACTTGGAGTCATTGGTATGCACTAAATGACTCTTGTTACACCGTCAATCTTAGAGGTAAATATAATGAACATATCTTCACAAGAACATTGAAGTTCTGAATAGTACTCGGTCAGTTTCCTTATGCTTACCCTTATCAAACACGTTTTTAAAACATCACACACAATAAAAAAAATTGAGTCAATTTTTTTAAAAAATACAAATAATAGCACAAGAGGAAAATACATTTTTGCATGAAAGAAAATTGTAAACAGGGAAAAAGTATTACCTCAAAGGTATGGAGCAGGTCAGTCTGACCTGAAGATACTATACACAATCAATTTAGGATTTAGAAGACATCTGACACTGGAAATGCATAAGGAAACAGGCAGCTACGGGTAAGTAGAACATCTGGCAGAAAATGTCTGAGGAACCTCTGAAACATTTACTCTTTAGTGATCTGACCCACACCATACCAGTTAAGGGTTTACAACACATTTAAATGATTTTCTCAACCATGTTCATGTAAGAGACAATGAATATTGAAAAATAGAATGTAAAGAATTCAATTAATGAAAACTGAAAGAAAATCCCTTAAGCTGAAATTATGACTTTCAGAATTTACAACAGAGTTCTGAAAAGCCAAAACATGATAATACTAAAAAATATTTTATTTGAAACATTATTGATCACAAATAGGCATTATGAGCAACATAACTACTTATGAAGCATCTTGAAAATGCAACATTTTACCTGAGCTCTAGTGACCGACAATATTTACATACAAGAAAACTATACAAAAGTGCTCTCAATATGCTCCCGTCAATTACTTTTCTCACAAGAGAAAATATGGAATAATAATTATTAGAATAACTGTACAACTTTCAAGAAATTCAATCTTTCATAAGATAAATGTCAAATCAGAATATATTCTTATTTTGTTTATTTTTCCAGCACAACCAATCAAGCTTCTTAAATCCTTTGAGGAAAATCTATATCTGCCATTTTCACAATAAGTTATCAATTTGGAGAATTCCTTGCTAAATGCAGGATTACAATCAAAATAAGTGGTCAATTTACTTACTGAAGTAAATAAAAGTTCTCTAATAGAAATTTCACGATTCAAAAGTTTAGCAGTTTAGAAATTATATATAATATAATTAGATTTGTTACAGACATGAATTTTGTACCTCTTACTTTATTTTAGAGATAGCAATAAATCTGAGAATTAATTACATTTACAAAGCATCAACTTTTATATTCCAATTCCCTGAGCAAGCATAAAAATCTTTTCATTTTTCTCGACTTGTATTCACCACCATCAATTTTTTAAAGCAAATAAAATGAATAATGTTTACAAATATTACCATTCAAAATAAAAACAAGTAAATTCAACATTCCAAATTGAAACATGATGGTAAAAAAAAGGAAAAAATGGAATGAAGAAATGAACCCTACATAAAAATACAAGTTAGCAATGAAATTCTTGAGCTGTATGAACAACACAGTAACTGAATAGCACACTAGCAAAAAAGGTTTAAAAATAAATCAGCAGATTGCTTGAATTAAAATTCTACCATATAAAGAGAAAAAAATTATTTCAACACAAAAAGTCCATGTTGTCATTATCTTTTAGTTTCATTTTGTCTGATAATGCTCACTGAACCTTCCAACACATTATCAACGTACATTTCTCTCTACATCAATATTGCATTTGGAAAATTCTACATCAATCTTAATTACTAACATTTGTACATTCCAATACATTAACAATTTAAGTTATTGAATTTTCATTCAGAAGGTCGTAAGAAGTTACTAGGAATAGGGAAGCTTGAACTTTGATTGTTGCAAAGATAATAGGCAAGCAATTGTAACAGTTTTTATTTTTGGGTTTAAAAATGTGATATATTGCATTTGAGGGATTGATCATTCAAATCATTTGAGAGCTAGTTCAAGAAAATTGGATGATCTTATCCGAAAATCCTTGTAAAAAGAACTAAAATCAGACATATAAATCAACAGAAATCTTCTCTACAATGTGTAACATGTAAAATTAAAAAAGACCTAATTTTAATCAATCCACATTTTAATTGCAATAATTGAAAGAAATTAGTTTTTCAAAATAAATAAACTTTTACATTACTACAAAAATTATTGATTTTTCCAAATTAGTGAATTGCAGGTACAGTTTTTAAAACTGTTCACTAGGCACCAATGTCATATATGGAATATGAAAAAGTGTAGTAAATGATACACACAGGCAAGGCTTTGTTATCCCAAATGAACCATATAGGAAAATAAAGCATAAAACTGATCTGCACACACATAGCAGCTTTTCCAAACAATTTGACAAGTAGAGATACTGGTATCAATACTGAAGTTTCCTTTACATTCATCTATTCTATTAAGAATTTTGTAAAATTTCGTATCAGTTATTTCCAATTTAACATTAGCTTTTTTTCCAACGAAAAATTAATTTCAGTCAAAATGGATTAAGGTAACCAATTTTTAAATTAGCACAAATGAATTTGTATAATCAGATGCCATTTTAATTCTTGGATTCATATTTTCTGATCCAAACAACGTTCTTTGGTAATAATGAACAAGAATTGGTTACAAAAACACAAGTTAAAAAAATTATTTGGAAATATTCAACAAAGCCTATAATTAATTAAAAAACAACTTATGTTCATTCTGTCAACTACTGGGAACTGTTTGGAAATTATGCATTCATTTTAGGAACTTAACAGAGCATTTCACTTTAAAAAAAATGGGACCAATTAAAGACTAAGTAAAAACCAATTACGAATCACGCAAAAAAAAGTTTAAATATGGAAAAAACTACGATTAAAAATTTGTGAATCTATTTTAATTAGAAAACTATTTAAATCTGCTTGTGTTGTGTTTTGTATTAGAAATTTATCAGGAATCAAAGCAATGCAAAGGTTACAATGACATTCCTAATGTTAAAAGTAGTATTATATTACACAGGCTGTTTAAAGCTCTGTTCATTTGTCTCCTGCAGTTTCCACAGACAACAACAAATTTCAAATAAAATACCCTGATCTTTATTTAACCCTCCAGTTCACTGAGTTACTTTAAGACCTAAAAATTTAATTGTACATAACTTTGATGATGATTTGTAATTGTCCCTTTATTTTACATACTTTAATTTAAATTCACTACCTTATAAAAATCAGCAATAAAAAAAAAATCTTTCAACAACACAAATTGTTACAGATGTACTTCTCACATTGCCATGACCTCATTGCTTTAGTATTGTTTTCTTACTTTCCAAGATATAAAATTATATTTGTTGTATACTGGAGCATGTACCTATGCTCCCATCAGTACACAATTCATACGAAATAAAATAATGAACCAACCAAATAAGAATTGATGATAACATTATTACCAAAGAAGACAGTTAATTTATTGCACAAGCTTATTATCTCATATCTATGTACAAGTGAGAAAAAAAAAAATCAGATGATAGTAATCGTCTTTTACAATATTTTAGACACAACTAATTATATCAAATTATTATGTGAAAGACAGGAATCAATTCTGACTGGAAAAAATACAACAAAGATGAAATTTTTTTAAAAATAATTATGAAAAGCTTTCTTAGCCTTCTATTGAAATAAAAAAGTTCCCAATTAAATTCGAATTTAAAAAATTGTAAATTAATCCCTCTACAACAACTTCTAGTTGTATCAATCAAAGTTGCACATGCGTAGATGAAAATTTTGTCCCACTAACTGACATGAGTACATTTTGAAATCATATCAAACATGTTTTCAAAGAATCTACTTTACATTCCCCAATAGCAGAATACAATGAACAAACAGTATTTTCATACAAATAACAATCTATTGTTACTTATTTGCCTCTTGTTAGAGTGCTGCATTATTGCAAAGACTTTTGATACAATCTGCTTTCCTTGCAGAATCTGCACTTGACCTTGATCCCCTAGTCATTCTGTCCTTCCTCATCCCCATATAAACTGAGTCATGTCTCAAGCTCCTGAGCATGAGCAAAGCCATGTTAATTATGAGGTCTGGCTCCTGTCCCACTGGTTTAGCTATTAACATTCAATAATTTTATTGTTAATGCGAGTTTTTGAATACAAGAATATGTCAAATATTATCAGTGGTCTAAAAAACACCTAATAAACTGTATTTATTCCCTTAATTTTAGCTCTTGCGTAGTTTCGGAACCTCAAATTTTTGAAACATCTTTTTGTTCAATTTTAATCCTTGAATAATTTCCACAGGGCATTCTAACATCAACCCACTGAACTGGTCAGAAAGTCAGAACTTTTTACTTCACATAAACTGCATGAGAACACTGGAAATGTATTTTAGTTTGGCTGTAGGCGAGTCAAAGTTTCTGTGATAGAATAGCAGAAAAAATACACACTAAGGGGAGATGTTTTTATACAAAAAGGGCCATTTGAGGGACTTAGCTTTTTTTTAAGAAAAAGAGAAAAAAAGAACAAGTATCTAAAACAGGGACTACATATTAGCCCCGACTGTCTACTACATTTTTAAACTTATAGTAAATGTAATAAATGACATTTAAAAAATTTATAGGTTATTTTTTAATTCAAGCTTTTAAAACTTGGCCCATTCAGACAATTAACACTACACAAAAATTTCTATTCTTGTTCCACACAATTTACAACAGAGCATGGCTCTTGATTATGTTCATCTATTCACTACTGCAAGATAATGCAATACTGCTTTCTCATGCATGGATTAAAAAAAATTCTCTTCCTCTTAATATGATGATTAAAGAATCTATTGAATCCAACAAAGCTGATTTATGCATTTTCTTTGTAATAATCCATTCTTTAAAATTGATTCCATCTATGACAATCCTAAAATGATAAGTGAAGCAAATTATTCTTAAACAAAAAATAAAACAAAACTATCCTGAAGCAACTACAAATGAATAATGGACTAAAACTGTATTTTAACAATAAATGGAACATTTCATTTACAAACAAATAATATTAATTCTACTCTCAAAGAAGCTTGCACTTCTTTCTTACACAGGACAGTGTTGTAGTGTGGTGCTCTCTACTAACAGCATAATTTGGGAGCTGGGCCCACATGTCAGGGAAGTTTGCAAACTGCAGCTTTTAGTACAATGAACTTTTAACAAGAAACAAACAAAATAACAATGTACATATTGAGCAACAAAATGGTACGTCTTAGAAGTATTTTGTATTCTCTTACACTAGCACACTGTGAGGAAGACAGAAACTATGATTTAAAATACTTAGTACCTCTCATTGTCAGCTCTCCAATTTCACAATGAAAAAAGGGAGAATTTAACATACTTGGATAACAAATAAAAATTGTACCAAAGATAATGATATGCAATGCTACTTGAAAAACATCTAGTTTTATATTTCCCAGACATTTTCATCAAAGAAATCCCTGGCTATTCCCAGTTTCTCTTCAAGTTTTCTAATTTACCCAATACAAGTCAAGTCGTTATATTAAGCCTGTTGGTTGAGATATGTCTTTGCACAGCCTTTCTATATTAAGAAACTCGAATGCTGTCGTATTAGAAAAATAAGCTGCTAAGGTGATAACTATCATGCCTAATATATTCGTGGACATATTATTAGCATCCACCGTGAATTTGTCATGTGTTTTAGACCAATGCTTTTGAATGTACATGTAAAGCGATACTCTCAAAAAAATGGCATCGTGGTAAGTTAAACTCAACCTGAAAATGAAATGTAGACTGGATTTTGTCACGTGATTTTCGTCAAGGCCGCGCACAGACTCTCGGTTCAGGACACCCGATTATCACGTGGATGCCCAGAGTGCGTTTCGCAAGAGACGGAAAAGAAAATATTCGCATTGAAAGAAGAAAGGGTTCTACTTCCAACTACAGAGACGGAATAATAAAAAAAAATTTAAGCAAAAAATTCCCAAATGGTAATTTTCCTCTCTTCCGTGTTACCCGCAGAAGGGAGACCTATGGATTCGCAGTTCACAATTGGATCACGCAAATTTAAAGTAAATGGTTATTACAGAATCAGATGTTCCTCGAGAAGAAAATATGGTTATACAAAAGGAAAGTTCTTAGGGCCCCCCTCACACAGCGCCACTCAGAAACACTTCCAGGTGACATTCTCAGCATCGTAGTTGAGCTGCTGTGGCTCTCAGTGTCAAATTCTCGACACCAGCAGCGCAGAAGCACAGAAGCGCCACCACCAGCAAACACAGGTCTAAATGGCAGCGTTCACACTTGACACCCCACTGAACCTGTTTTTGCCTGCAGCCTGCCTTTCGGCCGCCTGACACATCAGTGTGACTCAAGAAACCTTCCTTGTTCACGGTCAGTGGCTCTTCTGAAGGGGTACCCCCTAGGTGGAGTCAGATAAAAGACTAGGAATGCAAATTCAAAACCTAAACCGTTTGAGGAGGGTGGGGTAAAAAGTCAAGAGGACGAACTAGTTTGGGAGGAGGGCCAGAAAACCTTCAGAAATAATTATGCATGCAACAATAAAGATGGAAATGTCACATTGATGATGATTTTGAGGAATAATAAAACAGAGATAACTCAGGCAAAAGGCAATTTTCTCGTCAATTAGAGAATTTGCCAATTATGTCTAAATAATAAGAATTAGTTTGCAAAAATATCACAAGATTTTTTCAAATTAAAGGGTTGTCTTATATTAGAGTAAATACTTGATATACAGGTTTGTGGAGTTTTAGAAAACATATACAGTATAGAAAGATATTGCTCCTTAAAATATCGTTCATTTTCTACCTCTTTAAAACATTGTCATGTTGCAGTGTCGTACGCTTCTGCAACCTGTCATGGGAATGCTCATGGCTGCCCGGATGACGCCACTGTGACACCAAAGTGTCGACATATCGTCATTTATACTGCCATGTTTTGTTGAAAACAACAATGTGATATCAGGAACTTAAATGAAGTTTCATCTTAAATTGCATTGAATAAAATGACTTGCGTTTCTTCACTGAACTTTCTAAAACAACCAAGACTATTTTCTTCTCTTGTAATAGAAAAGTAACAGAGCACTTCTTCATAAACACACACATTTTTACCAAACTTAAATGATAAAAACACAGAACAACTTACATTTATCTCTTTAAAATTCAAATTAAATTTTAACCCAGAAATACTTGGAGACAGAGTAGATAAAAAAATCCCTACATGTAACACACAAAGACTCAAATGTGAAACAATATTTAAGGATATATTAGGTAAAACAATCCAGAAAACTGGGGAGAGTTGAAAGATATCTTCATCAAGAAGTTCTTTTAAATGAAAAAATAAAGAAACATATCTTCACTGAAATGAAGAAACAGGAATGGTGGAATTTAGTTATGACGCAATCAGAGAAAGAAAAACAGCACACAACAAATAATAATAATAATAATAATAATAATAATAATAATAATAATAATAATAAAATAATAATAATTAGAAGAAGAAGAACGAAATCAGATTTGAGCTTTTCCTTTCGAACTTAACTCATACAGTGTTCTAGAAGTCAGAATAGAGAAGCAGCCACACCTGTGGAAAACCACTAATCAAACTGACAGGGCTTCACTATCATAAACAACACATCTAAGGTAGAGAGACAGTGTTCCTGGTGGAGTAGATCGGATGACAGTACTCGTAGGCACAGGCTTATAGGTACCTTCTGAGATCCCAGCTTCTAGCGATTCCTGTGGTCAATATTAACAGGGTTGTTGTCAATTGCTATCCATTATCCCTTGATTTAGTAGATATTCCATCAAGAGGTTATCACCTGGTATTAGCTTACTCATCATTTTACTCCATAGCAAATGATAAAATACCAAACCCGTGAGCTTTAGTTGCATCAATCACCACCATGCTGAGCAATGTCATAGATCCTGTCTTTGTACTGAACAGAAATGAGCTGTACGGTGCCATGGCTCTGGCTGGGTACACCTTGAGAGTGGAGACAATCCAAACTCAGGACCAATTGGTTGTATTGATGAGAGGATCTACGAAATGCATGTCCCTTCTCAAGACGTCAAATTTCCCTCCGTTTATCACCGTCAGGAAGATGCAATTGATTCTCATGGGTCCAATCTTGCTCACTTAGTGCAAAAATATCATCCCAGACAGATACTCAGGTTAGATGACCAACCGAATCCACACTTTTAGTGGTGTATTATCTCTGAAATGTAGCAAGTTTTGGGTTGAAACCTTGTTCCCAGACCAACAATCTATGAAATCCTCCTACTCCTTGTTTTGAGCTTACGAGACATATCTTCCTTCTATGCAGGGCAACTGCATCAAGATCTTCAATTGAGGCTAGTCTGTTTTAAACTGTCATACGCTTGATGTCAGGTACAGAAATGGCACTCTTCAGATTAATTACAAAATATCTGTTCAGGAAGTATCGTGAGTTAACCAGGATAAGAATGGTCCGTGTTAAGATAGATGTGATATGAGCTGCCTTCGAATACGTAGGCACACTCCGCAGTGCTGAGCGTGAACCACTAGCCGCAGTGCACACTAGCCTTTGGCCCACTAGCCACAATGCTGAGTTAATGTCATATGAACAGGCTAAGATCCTGGAGCATACAGAAAAATAACAAAATGATGAGCCTCAGCTCTCCGTAGGACCTGCCATCACAGAACAGAGCAATGGAACAGCACCTATGCCTCAATTGCCAATGTAAAGAGTCCCTTTCATACTTACTTATTATTAGGGGGTGGATTTTAATGAAATGTCATAACATAGGGACTTTTATAAAATTTTCAATAAAAACTTAACCTTGTAGGTAGGTATCATGAATCCTGGTCACACAAACAGATCAATGAAAAACTCTTTTTATTCTTGTTTCTGGCATATGAATTCTTATATTATGAAATTAGAAGTGAAGATTGTCCTGAAAGTCATTAAAATTAAATGTGTTTCATCTTTCTAAAGAACCTTACTTTTCAATTTCTATAAATTGAAATAAGAACTGACACTTGTTTTAATATAATATGGAGAGATAATCACAAGCCTGCTCTAAAATCATAAAATTCACAAGCATGCAAAAGCAGCACATGACATGTGTTGAAATTCTGCCTACATTCTATTTCTTTATAATATGCAAAGTTAGTATGCAGTTATTTATACTTATCAAAGAATATTGTTAACTAGAGTTTCAATAAAGCTATTCAATAAATTCTCCTTCCAATAACTCATTTGCACTCCCTGTATCATAATCACTGTTGTTGGAGCATCACTGTGATAACTGTCTAGCTCTTCGAGCTACTGTTCAACTTGTCTACAGCGCTCAACGTGTTCCACCGTTGGGTACACTAAAAGCATTGCCTTTGATTTTTCACAAAACAATGAAAAGACTAACATTAAACGTATTGTTGAGATTTCAGTGGCCCTGTCCCCACTCTGTGAAGACAAATGAACTTTTTCTCAAAAAGTTCTAAAATGTCATCGACCATAATTATATAGTTAGAATTAGGTGACAGCATAGAGAAATCCGTGTGAAATTGCCATTTAAACCAAAAAGAAATTCCTGTGGGTCAAATCTGACCTGACAATACCAGTTAAGGGTTAAATAGATACTCTTCTCCACGCTTATTGTTTGAAGACAAAAATTACAAAATTCCACATAACGATAAAGAAAACAGAAAATTTGGCTATTTTGAAAAGCCTAAATCAGAAATTCGCTTTTAACAGAAGTCTTCTCCCTAGATTTTCATTCATCAACTTGAAAGAAATAACTAAATATCTCCAAAACAATTAAACTTCTGGAAAAGACTTGTCAACTGCTGAACTTAAGAAATAATCAAATGCATATCATCACTACACCACTGATCTAACTACTTCACAGGAAATGTGACAAAACTCATGTCAACAATCACAGACTCGTATCCCTGTTATCTGTAACTTATATAATATTCTCGAAAAACACTACTAAGCAGATCAGAGAGAGAACATCACTTGCAAATCAGTAAATATAAAAGTGACTTCAGGAAAAGATGATCATGTATAATGATAAAACTTGTACTAATGGCTACAAAAGATGCAAACATCACATTGACGAATGCATTGACATATGCGATACAATTTTATGCCAGACAGATTGAAAAAATTAATTGCTGTTGGTATTTATGTAATTTAATAATTAAACATAACCAGTCTCATCATTACTAATGAATTCTCTTTACATTAATTTCCAATTTAAATTAATATTATCACTTGACCTATTAATGCAATAGGAACGGTAATATAAAGTTGGATTTTTCTTTTATCTTTTTCACTTTTCTTAGAAAAAAATGTTCAACAAATATTTCAGAGAATCATGAAATTTCTTCATCTTTTAAACATTATTTTCATTTACCATTTACAGAATATCCTCAGCTACAGAAATTTTTTTGCAGTGAAATGATGTGATCAAAGTCAATAAAGCATGGTTCCAAGTTGAAATATTGTCATTTGAAGTGGTTCACCCCCTCCCTATGAAAAATACCACTTTTACTGTTATTATGATTGTCTCTTCAAATTAAGTAAGACCCGAGCAATTTCATACATCAAGAAGAGCTTTTCACACCTGAGTACACATTACTTACAGCTCATTTGTTCCAAAGATCAAAATTGCTAATAGAAGTCAGTAAATTTTACTCAACATCTTCAACTGACAGAGTAGAATTATTACAGTGGAATCTAGTTAGCATGTTCCCAGTTATCACGTTTTTCCGCTTAGTACGTTCGTATTTTCAAGTCCCGATCCAAATTCCATCAAATTATTCGTTTACACGTTTAACAATCCCCCTTGTCATATTCAAAGTTTTATTGGTAATTTGCTTACGCCAAAGACACGTTTCCCGACGCAGCAGCGCCATCTTCAATGTCTGTGGATTTCTTGGTACTTTTTGGTACTACTTTCACTTTTAGTCGGATTCCAAATCCAGAGACATGTGTTTCGCCAATGTTTTTTTTTTTCTTTCTTTCTCCCCCTCTTAGGCCTGTGTCACACGAGAGTCGCGTCGACGCGCGTCATTTAACGCGTGACTGCACCTAACGATGACGTCAGCTGCATCGCTGCTTGCGCGCACAATCCGCTTAACGCACGTTAAAAATGTATCTTATGCGAAACGGCACACGAACGCTCTTGGGGACGTGCGTTGTATCCACAGCTCACGCAAGACGCGCAAGCTACAACGTAACGAGTCAAGATAACGCACGCTTTCAACGCACGACGCCCTCTATGAGATAGACCTTAAGGTGCATTACTTTCAATGTTTTTTTGCAAATTAGTTTTATTCAATGTCATTCATGAATAAATTAGTACTTTCAATATCCCGAGCATAATTGCGTGCTATTTACGTATCCGTTTTCTCCATTGTAGTAATGTGCAAACGGAAATGTGAAAAGTTGATGGAAAAAATTGAGCATTTTTCGTTACCGCGTTTCCCAGCTTATGACGTATAAAATTTCGGGCCCTTGAAAAACGTGCTAACGAGATTCCACTGTATTGCAACACAATTACAATTTGGGGGTTATTCATTTTAAAACTTGCTTCAAATGCTTACGAAGAAGGAAGAAAAGTCTTTCAGATCACCAGTTGCAAAATTAATAGCATCAATGATTACACTTCAATCTATATATTTTCCGAACTAAATAATGAAAATAGTTGGGAACCCTCTAATTTGAAAATTTCTCCCACCTTAAACCAAAATAAAAAGATGGGTGGTTGAGAATGTGAAAAATTTAGTTCCCAAGAACTTCTAAACATTTTAATTGTTTAGTGGAAATAGCAGATAAAAGATCAAATGATTAATTTATTGTAGATTCAAAATCCCCAAAAATTGTGGATCAAATTTAAGAATTTTAATATGGAACTACAGTTAGGAATTGAATATTTCAGGGGGGAAAAAAAGCCAAAGAACTTGATAATTTCATTCTCTCAATTTAACACAGAAATCATAACCAAAATACACAAGACCTAAGCTGTGACTGAATTGATATGCAATTCCATGCAAAAAGATATTTTTGTAAATTTTTTACTGAAAAAAGTAAATTTATCTTTCTTTACAAGAAGGGAAATGGATGCCTAATATCTGGTCATTCACATTTACCTGAATTGAATTCTTTACACATTTTCTTATTTTAAGTACCATATTTTGCCCCTCTAATAACACTAGGGAACAAAAAAAACAATTTTTTTTCATACCTCCAGGATAAACGTAGACGATATCAAAGGAAACGATTGTGCTCATTTTGAAAATCATCATAAAGTATTTCTATCATGCGAAGTTCAAAAGATCTGAACATATTTAATACTTGAAATAAACAATATCCTACATTAACTTCGGCATTGTCACTCCGGTTAAATTACTACAAAATTTTATGACCATGCTTCATATAAGATAAGAACAAGTAAAAAATGGAATACGCAATTCGTGCAATAATACTGAAACATCATGGGAGGAGAAATTCCTATTCCATTGCTTAAAAATACATTGTGCCTTGTATTCCTGTTTACTCTGATAAGAAACTAACAATAATCTCCCATCACTGCAGGATCCTTACACCCTTGGTATCTCTTTTCCATAGTAGCAATATTCTGATGAAATTGTTCACCATGTTCATCACTAATATCACCCAAATTCTGCAGGCAAAATTAAGATGGGAGTGAAGAAAATGAATTTTTAGATATTCTACACCTCATATTTTTGTAGCTTTCTCGCCATTCTGTGAGCAATGTTTTATAAATGTATTCTTTCTTTGTCCCAAGAAATGCATGCACAACTCTCTTAAAGGATTACAAGGCTGCTAACTCAAGGTCTCACAATTGTTCTACCAATATTTCATCCAACGCGAGTTTTATGATTTGCGGGCCAATGAAAATTTCTTCTTTCGATTTTGCATTACTCATTCATAGAATTATTTCACTGCTTTAAGGCTATATTTTGAAGAATCTATAAACAATGCCATTCATTTGGATTATAGTGAATACACGACTCACTCTTTAACCCCCTAATGTCTGCACAAAAATAAAAAGTACCTTGAAGAGCAGAATATTGAACAAAGGTCTTGAATCTGTTTCTAAACTCTAAATTTTTTGTCCTGGTAGCATGTAGTGTCCATTACTGTAATATGGAGCCAAGCAGTTCAGATTCTTTTTTTGACAAATTCAGGTCGCGTGAGAAATCACTTAGGTCTTCCTGCTATACTAAGTGCAAGGCAGTGTCAGACTTTCCTGGTAAGTAATCTGGAGCTTTCGAAATGGAGGCTTCTGTTTTTGGGGGAAACATGGCTTTAGCTTCATCGGTTTTCTTCATGATTTATTGACCATGTTTCCAGGTACACAGGCACTGAAAATTCATCATCGTGTGACACACGTTGCATGGCAGAAGAATTATGTGGATATTAATGTAGACAGGTCAGACAGCTTTATCATGAAGTACGGTCATTAAAATAGTTTGTTGGTATTCTCCACAAAACATTGGTATCGCGAATGACTATGATTTCAGTTTTTTATACAACCACAACCCAAGGTTCATTGTACAGGTGATAACACTGGTGAGCAGCCCATGATTTGTCCTGATCACAAATGCGACAGCCAATGTTTAAAGAGTACCAAGCTTTAAAATTTCTTATATTTTTTCCTCTGAAGTTTGGGTGTAAATCTTCCAACGTAAACGTAACAGAAGTTATCAGGTTGATCCGCACACATTCAATTCAACAGATCATGTGGCGACTTTCACTTTATAAAACTCACAGGACACGTGTATTAATGTATTTGAGGCACACGCAAACCAGGCACGAACTTCAGGTGCTCTGCGGATACAGTTCCGCATGGCACTGACTGGCTCAGAATCTGCCACCACAACAGTTGGATTCTTGTATACTTGCAATAAGTTAAGGGGGTTAAAATAATTCCTTTCAGTGACCAAAAAACCACAAAAGCGTAATTTTGTTGATATATGATGAAAATGGCATAAATAAACTGAACAGATATTTTATTTTTAAATAGATTTTATGCATATCGATTCTCTATATCCTACAGGTGCGATTTAAATGTATTTGCATTAATAGCAAAAGACGGTATAAAGATACAGTATATTTCAAAACTGTGATGTGATATGATGTTTTTATTGTGATATTCATAAACTACATATAAAATTGAGTACGTTGCGCACTCTACCTTCCTGGAGGTAAAAATCTTGTTCCCTAGTGTAATTAGTATTTTAAATTATTGAAAATAGGTGATCTACCTAGAGATGAAGTAGGGCACACCTTGCACATCACGTTCCTGCAGAAGAGTTCCTACCAGAAGTAACAATGTATCTTCACCTTCTGACACAAACTACCTAGCAATTTTCAGCCTTTCCTTTAATGTACAGTTCAATCCATCATAGTGAATGTATTAAGCATGAAATCATGCCAACACAAAGGCACATAACTTACAAACTTTCAAGCTTACAACATTGTAATTAGTATTAATTTACTTTAGCCACAAATGCACCAAAATGCAAAAGTAATAGTGTATCTGGTATCAGAATTTGGTAAAAATGAAATTTCATAAAAGGAATGCATTCCCAAAAATATTCAATGAATAGCATTTTTTTAACATCTGGAAAGTCATTATCGCAATTAAGAGCACACAAAATATTCAAAAGTCATTAATTATTTTTTCCTATAAAGATATAAATGGAAAAATGAAGGCACTCTAGAAGCAAACATATGCCTAAAATTGTATTGACAAAATAGAAGAGTAGGAATAAATTTAACATAAATGTAACATTGCATATTTATAAAAGAAGTAAAAAATTAGGAATTGATCTGTTACTCCTAAATTGACTATAGTTCCTGATGACATAAAAAAGATTGCATTGCAGTGTTCTGATAGGAACAACCAAAATGTTTTTTTTTTTTTTTTTAGGCACATATCTATTCAGAAATAGGTCTTGGTCACCAACGTTCTTCAGAAAAAATTCTGAAGACTATGTAATGAAACTCTAAATCATCAGCAAAATAAGCATGACTTTGTTTAAATAAAAATTAGTACACAACTTAAAAATCATACAATACAATATCAGAAGCTAAGCAAATAAATATATACACTCTAAGATGAATGAACATGTACTGTCTTGTAACACTACCTCTGGGATAAGTCTGGTACTTCCATATGAAAATACAGAATCTCTGCACCTGTATAACACTGTAAGGTAACTTGACTAATGATGAACAAGGCTAATAAAAAATGACAATACATCAGTTCTCTCGGTGCCTAGAGAAAGTAAAAGAAAACGCATCCCATCACTTAGCGAGATGTACATTTTGTAAAGAAGCACATCTTAATAACTTCAAATTAAGATACTACTGGTACAACTAGTAGCAAGATCTTAGCTTTCAACATTGTTGCACAAATTATCACAACAATGTTAAAAATGCTGATAATTCAGTGAAACTCGCTTTGTGGATACAGAGGATATAACATTTTTATTCCCTGCAAGGGACATTGAAATCTCACATGCAAGGCAGGGTAGGTGTCACAAGGTCAAGGTTGTGTTTTTACAGTATATGGTTTAGGCATGACTCCCTGTTTCGAGTTCCACTGTCAACATCTTGAATACAAACGCAATATATCAACATGTCATCTCAATATATTCACATATAAGTTCCTGCTCAATGTGTAGTGAAATAGTATTGGGTAACTAACATTTACAATTTTCTTTCAGTTTATATTTAGCCACTCAACCTACTGACAATCTTGTAAAGCAGTTAATGGCAATGTCTCATGACATAGTGAATTATTATACAAAAACAGAATGGCATTTTGAAGTACATGTGCCACTGACATTATGCAAAAATATTATGCATAGATAAATGATATGTGACCAACGGGAGAAATAATTAAGAATGGAATACTCTATACAAAGGAATATTAAAGAATATCAGGGGTGTTTGAAAAATATCAAATTTACTACGCTAATCAACTTCTCAACTGTAGCAGGAGATATAAGACTTGAATGTAAACACAATGGTAACAATTTTTTTAAACAAAGGTATGCTTTATTTAGAGGTACAGCCAATAGATTATAATGTGAATATGTCTATTAACTTGTTGTTTCAGCAAGTGGTTTTGAAATTATAAAATGAATTAGTACATATGAAAGTCACAACATTAACATAATTCATGGCTGATAAACATTAAAACTATGCTCTAAAGTCTGTATCACAGGAGCGTTGTGTTGATGCATGTCACCTAACTCTGATGACATCAGCTGCATCAAAGCAAGGTGTTCCTGTGCACACGAGTCACTTAACCCCCTTGAGTGTTATATTTGAATTGCTCAAATTTCTGAAAAGCCACATGTCCTTCATGACATCCATATAGACATATTCACATTAAAATATTTGAAAATTGAACACATTTTAAAAAATAATTAACTGCCATGCTGACATTGCATGAAAACAAGAAATGAAAACATAGTGAAAGGATTGTCTTTGCAGATGTAAGCAAAATTCACTTTCATGTTCAGTGAGATTCTGCTGAAGACAAGATTTGTATATTCAACTCACCATAAAAAAAACATGGCATATTACTGTGAATTTTCAGAGACAAGTATCTAAAATGAATTTTTCAATTCTACTAGTACTCTGAAATCACCAAGATGGGAAGACTTTAATTCAGACAAAACAAACCATTCAATATTAACAACAAGTCTAATTGTGTTTCATACTTAAAACACACATTCAAGAACAAAATCGACACCATAATTTGCTGATACATTTTCACTACCCAGGATGTTTGGAGTACCTGATTAACATAGTATAAACAATTGTAAACGTGTGTAACAAAAAGCAAATGTAATTTATAAAGATTTTTCGAAAACCAAGGGTGCTATTTCATTACATTTTGGACAGACATTCAAAAGCCAAACCACTACTTCTTGTGAGAAGCATTTACTTTACTTCTGAAATGAAAACCAGAAGAAAGAAGTTCTATTCTTCTGAGGAATGTGCCCTACATCATTCACCTGAAATGGCCAGACAAGTACTAGTAAGCACCTGTAAAATATCTGCACAGCATGCAATGACTCAGACTTTACAATGAGCAATACAAGGATGATTCTAGTGCATACACATGAGCTACCAAGACAGTAATTTGGCTTAGACACAAGACATGAAGCAAGTCACATCCGCAACTGTACATAGGATAGCTGAAAACAGTCTACTGAATGCATTCAACAAGATTGCAGAAAGCTGCAATGAATGTGTAACATTTGAATTGATGCTCTAAAAATAAAATAAAAAAATTAAAAAAGAATTAGAGCTCAAACATGCAGTTGCATACATTAAAAATTTCACAAGTATTCAATGCATTTCAAACACCCCCTGTATACAATGATGGCAATCAACATACTACAAAATATGTCTCTTTATACGATCTATATAGAACATACCGTGTTTCTTTATATCATTAATTTTTGGCAAATTCACATAACTACAAACAACACATCACAATGTTGCCAATACCTGAACTACCTTCTGGCAAGTGAAATTTCAAGGCCATAGCTACAGCAAGGGCTGAGATACACTTGTATGACAATAGTCTATCCAGTCCATGGTCCCACAGCACTTGAATTTCATAAACCCATTTTAATAGTTTGTTATCTACACACATCCGAGTCAGTGGCATTCAGGTTTTTAAGTTTTTAAAATAAATAATACGCTACAAACTAACACTGTTTAAGGCATATTTAAATAAAGTTTTATATTCGTAGTTTCATCTCCTAATACCGTTCTGTTCGTGATTCCAGGACACACTGTTCACCATCACACACAGTCCAATCCATAAGGCATAGGAATGGTGAGCCATAATTTTTTTGACATTCCTGAACCCAGACATGATTAAATTGTCCAGGAAAATAAACTCACCCCATATCAAACACTGAATTGAATTATTCCAAGAAATTCTCTGCCCAAATTCTTGGTATTCATTACATCTTCAATGATGAATAAATAGGACCATGATGGAGATTTTTGTAGTGATTTTCCTTTAAATTTTTTTTCAATCCACATTATCTTGAAATATAAGGCGAACATAGCCTGGCGAACCACTCAATGGTGTGGCACAGAACGGACAGACAGCATCAAATCCATTTGTCCCATGAGGTATGGGGACATTAACCCAGAATCTGTAATTAAAAAATTTCATCACTTTACAATCAATTCTGAACAGGTAATAACAAGCATTAACAATTTAAGTAATAACTGTTAAGTAATAACAGTTTCTTCTTTCATTTTTTGTTGACACTCAAAATAACTTTACCAGAAAAAGAAAGTGTACCCTGCAAAAAGTAAGTTCTTTCACTATCCCATTTAATACAAATTTTTTAGTAAAATTGCACTATTTTAAAACACACATTCAAGTTCCAACAGAATTAAACTTGAAATGCACCCATGAACATTACTCTCAAAATACTGTATTAAAAGTTCAGGCTCAAATAAATGTACATATCTTTTTAAATCAAAATTGAATTTTATTACTTAATTAATGCATGTAAAGAATATAAATTTATATTCTGAAAAAACTTGGAAATAATCTTGAATAAGCTGTTAAAAGATAGTGGTGAGGTTTGGCATTTTTAAGGAGTCATCACAAGATTTGTAAAACCAAGATTTGTTTTGTTGTTTGTTAGTTTAAACCAATCTAAAATAGAATCAAGTTTCTCCATAATGCATGCCAATAAAACCCTAATAAAAATAAACTTTACTGTACCAGTTCACAATAATCAAGACACACTAAAAAGCACAGCAGCGCTTTACTTACACTTCAGACTGAGAGTTTTAATGTTTTTTTTGCTGGGCATGACAGGAAACCATCTAATACCAGAGATTCTCCTACCATGACAATGAGTAGGAATACGTATTTCCATGCAACAGAATATGAACTGCAGGAGTTGACATACAATGTAGGCTTTCACGGCCGGTTTCTACATTATTTGACATTTCCGGGTTTGTAGTAGTGTACACACTAACTACTACTTATTTCCAATGGAACGGTGACTTTTATGAACAGATGGACGCTAATTCTTCGTCAAATATCTTAATAAAAACTCCCCCTGCTACCCAATCCCAGCCGGCGTCCCTCAGGGCGCTGTGCTATCCCCCACTCTCTTTTCCTTATATACCAATGATATCCCCCCCACCCACGGTGTCAAAACTTTCCTATATTTATTTATTTATTTATTTATTTAAGGTAATATACAGGCAACAGTACAAATCTGATATGGCCTGAATCGGCGCTAACATAATTAATTATTTTCAACATATCACAATGTTTAATATCATATGAAAATATAAATGTAAATGTAAGTATCACATAGTATCACAATAATTCGCAATTTTTGAAAAGGAGGAACAGAGTTCGCATATCAATGAAGTCCATGGCCTTCCTCGTTGAAGAGACCATCATAAGCTCTTTTGAAACTCTGAAGACTAGGTGCCGCCACCACGTTCTGGGGTAGTGTGTTCCAGGTGTCGACAACTCTGTTACCTATGAAGTTCTTGTGCTGCATTAGTTTATGTCTAGATTTTACAAGTTTCATACCATGACCCCGTAGATGTAGATTTCCAGAGAGCTGAAAAATCCTACCAAGATTGGAGTTGTAATACCCATGCAAGATCTTGAAAGTTTCAAACATGTCGCCGCGTTGTCTTCTAGCAGCAAGAGTCGGAAGCCCGAGTCTCGTCAGTCGTTGATCGTAAGCCATGTTCTTGAGGTCTATAGGGATACGTGTGGCTCTCCTTTGTACATTTTCCAGCAGATTTATGTCTTTGAGAAGGTAAGGATTCCAAATCTCAGTGCCAAATTCAAGTATTGGGAGAATGTAGGTTCTATATAGTGAGGTGAATACATCACTTCTTATAGTGTTAAAGGCTTTGCGCAGTATAAATATAGCCTTGTTAGCCTTTTTTGCAATGTTACACACATGGTTTTCCCATTTGAGGTCGTTGGAGATCATGATTCCCAGATCCTTCATGACCTTAATTTCAGACAAGTTCTTTCCGCCTATTTGGTAATTTCGCTTTGGGTTGGTTCTTCCAATATGCATGACCATACATTTTGTCTCATTCAGGGGTAACATCCAAATTTTCGACCACTCATAAACATTATTCAAGTCTTCTTGAAGGTGGAGATAATTTGACAGAGGGTTAGTGTAGAATTTGGTGTCATCTGCATACATCTTGAAATGGGAGAGCATACCGCTCGTAAATCGCTAGTATAAAGAATGAATAAGATCGGTCCCAGTACCGAGCCCTGGGGACTCGCTGTTGATTCTCTTCAGTGATGACTTATTTTCTCCAATTTCACGCAAAAACGGCAAGCCTCAAGGAAAGACTGTATCCAGCGCAAAAGCATCCCCCTTATGCCAAAGTGAGCAAGTTTATGAAGCAACCTTCGGTGCGGTACCTTGTTGAATGCTTTGGAGAAGTCCAAGTAGATGATATCTGTAGGGTTTCCATTATCTAGATCCATTGTCCAGTCTTGCAATGAAGATAACAGGTTTGTAATTATAGATCTCCCTGGTACGAAGCCGTGTTGGTGTAGTGGTATGCGTCCAGTTTTCAAAGCAAAATCGAGTATCTTGTCCGCCAGAATCCACTCAAAGGCTTTACATACCGAGCTAGTCAAGCTAATGGGCCTGTAGTTAGCGGGATCTAGCTTGCTACCTTTCTTGAAAACTGGTGTAATATTAGCTGTTTTCCAGTCCGTCGGCAATGTTCCGAAGTTAAGGGAGTCTGAAGATTTTACATAGAGCTGGGGCAAGTTCTGCTGATAACTTTGCCTTCCTTGCTTCCTACAAATCCCTAGAAAAATCCCTTACCCAACTACAATCTGCCCGTAACTCCCTCCATTCCTGGGCTACTCAAAACAACATTTCTATCAACCCCACCAAAACCCAAGCAATAATATTTTCAAACAAACATAACCTATCATCTCATCCTCCCCTCCACATAAACCAACAACTCCTCCCCTGGCAACCCCACATCAAATACCTTGGCATCCATTTCTTCCGCCGCCTCCTCTGGACCTACCATATTAAACAAATGTCTATAAAAGCCCACAGAATAATCAATGCCCTGTACCCTATCCTAACTCACCCAACCTTACCTATAAAGAAAAAAAACTAGCCACCTACTACACCTATATCCGACCTATCATTAACTATGCACACCCCCACCTGGTCCTGCACAGGCCAAGTCAACCACACCCGCATCCTAAAAATAGAAAAGTGAATAATCAGATTAATCTTCCAACCCCTATACCAATACAATCACTTAATTAACCCAAAACCCACATCCAAAACTTCCTATCCGATCCCACTTACAATTACCTACTTACATCCCCCTCCATATTATCAGAACCCCCCTGCAAAGCAGCACAAAAAGACACCCACTGGACATCCTCCAACTGCCACCCCCACCGACCTGAAGAACGACTGAGATCCCCAGATGACGACTACAACAATCAACAACTGACTAGCACGACCTTACAGAAGAACGACACGAACGACCACAACTAAACTAAATAAAACCACCATCAGCCAACAACCGCAGTAAATCTCTCCCCAACTTTCCCTGCCCCACCACTCCTCGCCCTATACCTTTCCTTCCCCTCTTTACACCCAATTCCCCTCCTTACCCAACCAAAAAAAATTCCAAAACAAACAAAAAATACCCCCCCCTCCTGTTGTCCAAATCCCCATCATGTATGGGGGACGGAAGCACGAAGCCTTCATCAAGACACCCTCAAAATCAACATGGTGTGAAGAGCTCCTGCAAGGAGTAGGCACACTCCAACACCCCAACCTAGCTGTCGCTGTCGCCTAAGGGCTGCCCTCTGCGCCCCCAGGTACACTCTTATAAAAGATTTGCATCGTGATATTTCAATGCCACTGCTTAAAGATCACTTAAAAAGCATTACTGCTAAGTTTTTTGAAAAAGCAGCTGACTTGGAAAATATTCTCATTTCTGAGGTCGCTTCATACAAACCCGATAAACGTGCGAAGTATAAGCGACCTACGCAGTTCCTGGAATAAGAGAAATCTGAAACAGCGAAATGAGACTTGAAACATAAGCTTTGAATCACTGCACAACATGTACATTTAAACATGTACATATATCAACTAATTATGCCATTATTTTCTAAAATATTTAAAATACAAATATTTTTTTCTTGGTCGTTGCTGCATCTATTGATGACCTACTTATGTGAAAGCATGTTCATTGCTCAAACATAATCTGTTGTAATATGGGCCTGAACATGAACTTCCTACCAATAGCTAGCATCACTCATGAAAATTAAAGCATCAAACCAATCAATGTAGTATGCTCCTATAATCTTTATGCAATAATAGATATATCAAGTAGATCAGAACACTATCAGCAATTGATGACTCTTAGATACAAGAAAACTCACTTACTCCATTACCACCTATGATGCAGGTTCAGGGATCATAATGCACAAACACTCAGCCTTAAAACAACTACGGCCTGACTAAAAATCAAACTCTATAAAGGAGACTAGGAAATACAACCTAAAGAACTTTAACAAATTCATTTCACTATTAACTAACAATCATTGGTCTGTAATGTATGAAATTTCTGACACCAACCCAATTTTTAACACTTTTTTTAATACAATTAAACACTATTTTAACATCCCATATCCTCTACAATACCACAAAAGAAATAACACGCAAAGCAGCAAAGCTTTGAAAACTAATAGTAGAAACATTTCCTGTGAAAGAAAAGGCAACTTCACATCCTCACAGAACCACTTTCTTGTAATAATCAATTAGTAAACTCCTACAAACTACACTCAGCCATCAGCCATACTTGAAAAGTATTAATAAAAATCCAAGGAATGTCTGACGATGAACATAAGTAGTAAATAACATATGTAATGTAACATATGTAGAAAAATAACAACTAATGAAGCTGCTTTTATGGACCCTCTCTGAAATAGCAACCCCCTAACAATAAAAAAAATAATCTAAATATGACACCTCAATCACTATCTCTCTTTACAAATACTATCCCCTCGAGTTTATATATCACTGATATAACAGCAAAGGAAATACTTAAAAATATAAACAAAATGGAAAATAAAGAGTCTACTGGTATTGACAACATTCCAGACTTCATTATAAAAAGCCCCATACATAATCAAACCACTTATTTAAACATTAATTTCTAATGCATTTCTACTTCCCAAACATATTCGAAACTGCAATCGTGAAGCTTATCCACTAAGAAGGCAACACACAAGAGATCATGAAGTATAGACCACTATCAAGATTTTCAAAACTCTTATGAAAATTTTTCTAAGAAATGTTGATAAGGTACACGAAACACTGCCAAATTATCTCACAACACGGTTTCGTAGAAAAATCAGTTCATTAAAATTGCCTAATTTAGCTTTGTAAATGATGTTCTCATGGCATTACAGCAAAAATAATGAACTGTTGGGACTCTTCCTTGAACTTTCGAAAGTATTTGACACAATAAATCACAGTATTCTACTGTTAAAATTAGAATCTTATAAAATTGGAATCAAGGAATTGCCTGCAAGTGGATCAAATCATATCTAGCAGACAGAGAGTAAGTAATTCTTTTAATTTCCAAAAAGATAACAAAATTAAATACTATTATTCTGCACAAGAAGTACAGAGTACCACAAAAAGTCACCTAGGCCTCATTCTAAATCTTATATTTGTAAATGACCACCAATCAATAAAAGAAAATAATAAAACAGTGCAATTTGCTGATGACACTGTTATAACATTTAAAGGAAAAACAACCAAACACTACAAGAGAAAGCCAATCCGAGTACTGACAAACTAGTTCATTGGATCCACCCAAATATACTAATCATAAACAGATGAAACAATCACAATGCCCTTCCACATGCTCCGACTCAACACAACAATATTCACCAAATATGACACTAGAAGAGATCCTAATGCAGAACAGAACATCACATAATCACAAAAAATAGTATTTCTTGGAATCAACATACAATTCAATCTTAAGTGAAACATACACCTAGAAGCTATTAATTCAAAATTGAGGAAACTCCATTACATTCTTAGAATACAAGTAATAACAAGGAACAGCACTACTGAAACAGTCTAAACAGTGTAGTTGGCAAATATTCACTCAATCCCAAAGTGCGGAATAATAATACGGAGCCAAAGACCAAAGGCAAAGCAAACCTTTAAAATACAAAAGAGAATCATCTGGACAATAAGAAATACAACTAGAGCTACAACACCACATACTTTCTCATATTACTGGAAAATATTATGTATATTATAAATATTACTGGACAATATTATATTGTTGCAATATATGCTCTACTAACATCTCAGCTACAACTTGTAACCAGGGGACAGACACACACACCGGGACAGACACACAAATGCACTTAGGAGGCTGTACCAACGAACATTTAATGATGTACAACTACGGGAAGAGAGGAAAAATAGATACCATGAAGTCAATCGACAGTATAAATCAAAAATTATTTCTACAAAAAGAACATCTCGGAAGAATTATTGTAATGTTACAGATGGTAACAATCCATGGAATGCTGTGTATCGAATAGCAGCAAACAAGATAAGGAACGATTACCACGCTGCAGAAAGAAGATAAAACAGTCAGACAGACAGACACACACACACAGACAGACACACACACACACACACACACACACAGACAGACAGACAGACAGACAGTCGCACACAAACTGCAGATAGGTAGGCAGACATGTACAGGCAGATGAACAGATAAACTCAAAGCCTGCTACTGAGACTCAAAGTCCGGCCGACAGACTAAAAGTCTGCCTGACTGAATGACTGACAGAGTAAAAGTCTGGCTGACACAAATTGAAAGAAAAAGACACTTTTAGATAAATACAACCTCCAAAGCTTGCATTTCCTTTTAAATGTCAAAAATTAATTATTTTATAACAGCACTTAACTTTACAAGACTTATACAAAAAGGTAACAAGACATACCCATTCCCCAAAACACTCCGTATATTTAACTCTGTACAATAATTGAACTATTAGTAGAACATATATTAACTTACTTAACAGTTTTCTCAGTTGCCATGTGCCCACAAGGATTGAATGCAAATGTTGGTGGTCCAATATCTACATAAAATGCAGGTTCAATGCCCATACAAAGTTTTACAACAGGGCCCATCTAGAACAAAATAAATAGAATTAAGAAATTATGAGAATAAACGATTGAATTTGATTGGAAGCATATTGTAAACACTATCAGTCAAGAGATGAGTGCTGCTTCATTGGGAAAAGCCCACATTTTGCACAAAGTATTGTAAAGGCACAGATAGTCCCTAGATCTGCTTCTTAGGAAACTGGCTGCAACTTGAAGTAGACATTATAATCAACTGACTCGTAACATGAAAGTAGTCCCGTGACATGAAATTTACAAAAGGCCAAACATTAGTAGCAGTAGGCAAAAATTTAAAAACATTCATTTTTGAAAATTGATATACTAGTTATAATGTTAAAAAAAAAAAAACATACCACCACATTCTTTGAAACTACCAGTTTCATTAAGTCAAAACATTAAAATTATGAAATATTAGTCATCAAATATTCTACTGAAAAAAGTTAAAATTACAATTAAGAATTGCACATTAATTACAGACATGCCGCAAGAGCTGACATTCATAAATAAATAAATAAATAAATAAATAAATAAATAAATAAATAAATAAATAAATAAATAAATAAATGACCTAGATCCAATATTTCAATATCTTACTAAAAAAAACCTTGAGACTTTATATAAATAACATAATGTTCCTGAAAATCCAAAATACTTCTCTGCCTGATTTGGAATAACAGAGATTTTGTTCAAAAAGTTCAATAACAATAAATCAAATCAATTACAGTAAAGACATCAATAGAAGCCACTGCCTCAGTGATAATAGCCTCTTTAAGTCTAAAATTTGAAAAATAAGAATTGGAGGCTTCCCACACTCTTCAAACTTACAGAATGTGGAGCCTATGCCTCCTAGTGGTGAGGAGTAGAATGAAGATAATTTTTTTAATTTCCCTTCTTTTTTATTTAAAGAATAGGTAGAAAACAACTTTTTAATATTGGCATTGCAACAAAGTAACTACTGGTGCTTTTCTGACATAAAATGTCACAAACCTGTTGGAGGGGAGAATATTGTGTTGTCAATACAGGAAAGTATCAGAGAATTTCCAATATTTTGCAATTTTTAAGTGGCCATTCCTGGATCAAAATTGGGGTTGATAAATAACAAAAAAATAAATAAATAAAAATTGAAAACTTATTATTTTTATGCATGGGATCTATTCAGAAAGCAGTAAGCTGATTACCATTCGAGTTTTACATAATGGATTTACAAGAATTTAAAAAAAACAAGAAAAACGTTCTTAACAATGATGACTTCTTACCTTAATGGATGAAATTAAGACTTTAAATGGCAATCAATATTTTGCAATAATATCATAAAATCTAATCTTGAAACATCAATTCAATTTCAAATTTAAATTTCTTGTCATCCATGACTATTTTAAGTGTTAAATTAGTGCACATATAGATGTTTTTAACAACTTATAACAACACAAGTGTTTCTATGAATATGAAGTAACTTTTTTAACAAAAGAATAACAATACTTTAAAATAATGGGGGAAGTTATTACCATAAATCATATGCTTTATTGTCTACATGTTTTATACTTTCGAACAGTAACATTTTCTTTGATACAACTATACCAGAAATACAATTCATACAAAATTACCTCTAAACAAATAGGACATCGCCTGCATTCAGAATCTTTTTCCTGTCCCCAGTCATGGTGACCTTGCACATGTCCACAGTTGAGATATACATATGGTTGCTGCTTCTCATTTACACTGTCATTTAAACTTAATGTCATTTTTCTTGGAATGACAAGAGTATTCAAACCAACAGGACATTGTGGTCGTCCAGCATTTAATTCATCCACTAGTGTTTCTAGAGTGTGTTTTGTCTGTAACAAATAATTACAATACATAAGGCATATTATGTTGTACATAAGGAATGAACACAAAATTTATATTGACTCGTGTACTACATCATGTACTTTCTCACATTATTTGTAATGGTTACATAATAGTATAATACAAATATATGTATGACAATATTTTCTTACACGTTGAGATTCGTGTACAGTTTAGGAAGTTATCCACTATATCAAAGAACCTAAGCCGCATAAACTTCCCGACACTAAAAATAAAGTTGAACAAGTGTAATTCATATTTTCAAAAATTTTACATGACAAAAATTTTCCAAAAAATCCACAAAATGTGGATTCTAACTAAACAACATAATAGAGGAAGTAATTTATTATGTATAGGAGCAAGAATGAATCATTTTATCACAATCAGAATCCCCAATAAAAGTTCTTTTGCAAAAAAATTGAGACTTTTTGCAACAGCATACTTGCTCTTCACTACAAAAGAGCATATGAGGGAGGAAAGAAAAAAATTGTAATATTTAAGTAACCTCACTGAGGAGTCTAACACATTTACATTTTATCTGGAAAGCTACTTATTTATTTGTAACCAACAATTATGTTGCAAAACATAACTAGTGTATAAACTAATAACAAACTATGAATTTTGAAACAAAAAATTAATGCCGTAAATGTTTAGAGTTACCAGACCATCGAAACAGAACAAGAGAACATTATATTTCAGATAAAAACTAGTATACTTCCTCAATTGTAATAACTTCAAGCAGGTTATGCAAAACCTACCATAGTTTTTTACTAAATTTTGTTGTTGGATAGTGTGATAGAAGCTTAAGAGAATGGTGCAGGTCTCATATTCGTTGAAACACTGTTTGTTTGTTTGTTTGTTTGTTTTTTAAATTGAACTTTTTCCGGCGTCTTCCTACAATTACAATTGTTAAGAAACAATTTATTTTCTTAATGAACTATGTTCATCAGAAACAGATCTTCAAATAACGTCATGTTAAATTCTTGGAAAATATGAGTGTTTTTTTTTTTTTTTTTTTTTTTTTTTTTGGGGTGTAATTTGGTGTCAAAATAAGTTGCCCACTCCGAAAATCCTGCGCTTCGTGAACGTAATATTAGAAATGTTTTGAGGTAGTACGATGCTACGCAAGTTAGAATGTGTATATTATTTCATATTTCATTATTTATTTCTTACATTCGAGCTTTTGTTATGTTTGCAAATTAATATTTTAGAAATTATTTAAAACCTAATTGAAATATACGAAATAAAAACTGCTAGCCTTCAGGGTATATCAGATTGGAATGCAACAATGGCATTTCCCGTCGCGACACGTGAATTTCTGTGAATTACATATCATTGTTGTGACATGATTCCGCTGTAGCAAAAAGAAAAGCAGAAAAGCAGTTATAATTGTGAAATTTGTGGTGACATTTGCTTGAAAATATTTAGTTTCTGTATCAAATGTTCCACCATTTGTAATGAGTTTTACAAAAAAACGACTGGGACGTGTTAATTCGGAGAGAAATTAAGGTATAAATAGTATTACATTGCCTTTACTAAAGACGAGAGAGTACGTGCTGTTTTAGCACCACTAGTTTAATACCCACTTTCAAATATTTTAAAAGATGTTCACTAATTTCCCCGATGAAGAACCTCTGCAGGCTGTTTAGAGTGATCGGTGGTAAAATGGTTAGCGTTTCGGGCTGCTTGTACCCAAGTTTGTGGGGTTTGAGGGTTCAATTCGGGTTTGCGGGTTGCTTCGTAGGTGAGCGGGTTCGAAACCGATCGAAGCAGTGGATTTTAAGGGCGAAAAAATCCATCGTATGCCTTCCTTCGGGGGGAGGGGGAGTAAAGCAGTCTCATGGAGTTTTGCGGCATGTAAAAGATCCTGAAGCCTAAAAGAAACCGCCAAGCTAAATTCAAATCACATGTCTCGTCGCCCGAGATATACTTATTTTTTCCCCGCTGGTTGGTGAAAGGAGCGTAGCGAAATTTGCGTGGTCGGACAGAAGAGCGGGCCTGATGTCGCGAGATCGCTACGTAAAATAAGGCATTAACTAACTAGCTGTTAGACGAAGGAAGACAAAAAAGAACGTAAGGCAGAGGCTCTTCTTCTATCGAACTAGATTCATTCGAGGAGTTTCTAAATTATTTTCAAATGTCGAGAGGAATGTTTGAAAACTGCATAATCTCAACAAACCATTCACCGGAGAAGACGCATTGGTATTAAAGATTCCACTGCGAACTCAGAAAAGATACATAATCCGTTTGCGGCCCACCCGGGGAGAAACAGCTCTCTGTGGCACTCTTAATCGTTTACATATGCAAGTTTGATAACAATAGTGCACTGCACAGTTTAACAGGAAACTACTTATGACACTAAGGGCCATATTCATAGTCATCACTTATAGGATAAGAAAATACTTAAGCTATAAGAAGTTACTTATACACATTTGGTATTCATAGACGATACTTATAAGTACGATGCTAGCAGTGCCTCGTGTGGCAACAGCGTAGTGGCTGTTTCGCAGCCACTTGAATCTTGCCAGAAGCTCTCCATCAAACTGGCCGTGAACTATCATATGCTTGCGTCCATGAGGTAACCTAACCTACACAGTTTCTTAAATAGTGCCAGTACCCTAAACAAAGGCTTGAAATGGTGGTGAAATCAGTAAATATATATATTAGAGGTGGTTTTAGCCACCAATGTTACCAAAAAGTGTACCAAAAAAAGGGCTTAGTAAAACAATATTTTTTCTTAAATTCTTGATCGCTGTGCATTTTCAACGGGTTTGGCATGTGACGTAAATACTTGTTGCTACAAAGAAAGATGCCACTGTAAAAATCCTTATAATCTTTGAAATAGTCGTCCATTTCCATTTCTTTCAAATTACGACAATTTTCAACGCATCAAGAGAGGGTTCACTTATAGCTATAAATGAAGGCTGGACCTTCCTTATAGCTATAAGTATTTTCTTATGTGGATGGATAAGTTGCTATTATGAATTGGAAAACGTTTTAAGGAACTCCTTAAGGTTTACCTTATTATAAGTCAAGACTATGAATACGCTACGTCACTAAAGCTACGCCACTGGATCGGCATGGACGAACGGCAGTATTCATGTGGATCGCGCTCACTGTACTACGATTAAGGCTAAATGTACCGACACTAGTTCCATTTGTCGCCACCACGTGGCAGCACCAAAATAAGCAAAATTTACTAGACCGATAACGTCTAAACAAATTGTCCGATTTTCGATCTGTAAACAACATTGGACTCCTTTTTAAAATAGAATTCACGCTACGATGCCGTTTTTTTCAAAAAAGATTTCAAAAACATTTTTGAAAACGTTTTCTCATAGTTCCGGGAAGAAATTAAAAAATGTGGGCTTATAGCGCGATGGCGACGTGCTTCCTGAATCCAACGCCGTGTCAATCATGCAAATCGGATGAATAGGAGCGGCGTAAAGTGAAATTTCGGAAAAAATACCTGATTTCCCTCCCCCTCCCCCTTCCCCTGCGTCACCCGACCCGCCTGGGCCCTCCATCGAGCCGCCGAACGGCCAAACCGCCTGCGGCACGGGAGGCCAAACTTTCAGACAGGCAAGCTGGGCAGTCAGTCCCTTTCAGTCTCAATATATTTTTCTTCACGTGTCAAACTAGTGATGCTATAACACAGCCAAACGGTCTCGTATCATCTGTAATAGTCGTATAAAACTATATATCTTGTTCACATATTTCCGTCTTCCTTCGAATACCATCAAACAATTATTTGAGGCGGTACTCAAAATATCGATTCCGATTTGGAAACTGACTTCAAAAAGAAAATGGAATTAATTGTGTAGATATCACCAATATTCTATGCCATAACATCTTATTTTACATACATTTTACTTCTAAGATCTTCCGTTATCATTCCTCTACCAGAAAGTATGAGCCGAGATTACGTACGAGCTCTTTTATCTTGCGACTCGATTTTTGATCTCAAAACGGCGTTTGTCTCCTTGATAGATTTCACCTGATGAATCTGTTTTCCCAAGTAAAATCGCGGAAGCAAAATTTTAAAATTGTTTTCTTTGTTGTTAATTTTAAAACTACTTTCCGACAAATTATGTAATCGGATACCGGAAAACTCTATTGTCGGGCCCTGGTAAAATAAAAGTGGATCTTGCTAAATATTACATTACTTCTTCTAACTCGTGGTCTAGCGAAAAAATACAATACATGTGTCCTTGATACCTAAAAATCGATTGACACCAAAACATGTCTGTCCGTTTATGGTCAACGCTAACGCCCAAACCGCTCTGCCAATTTTCTCCAAAATTGATCTTCCCGAATCTACCTGAAAGAACTCGATCCTTTGGGAGTTTCAAACGGATATTTTGATTTTTTGGGGGTCCTTTACATTAAGCCTCAAAATCATTTTCGAAATCTTCTCAAACCGTCACCAAATTATTTGATTAAATATTGGCCTTGTGTTACGTACAGAACGCAAGAGAAATGTGATTTATGGTGTTTGTTCACATCACTTATGTTTAGAAAATTGCTAACGTGCAATTTTTGGGGGCGTCTTCCTTCAACTATAATATTGATGATATATTTTTTCCCTTACTGAAATCTGTTCTGACATCTGAAAATAAGATCAAGTTTAATTTTTGAAACATTTGAGTAGTTTTCGTGCAATGTGGGGCGAAGTATAGGCAATTAAAACAATTGTAACTTTTTCTCAAAAAGAGCTCCAATTTTTTTGTTTAAAGACGATACAAAATATGATGGTGGTCTCATTTTCGCCCACCCCGCCGTATTTTCGAAGATTGCAAAGGTCATGTAAGTTTATTGCAAAACCGCGTAGTTTTAGAGTAATTTAAGAATGAAATTGATGTATATTAAAAAATCTCAAAAATCACAACAATTTTTTTCCATGGATAGAAGGGACGCTTAAAAGAATTACAATTTTCGTTGAACTCTATCAATTTTCGAAAATTGCAAATTTAGAAATAATGCCAGAAAGTGTGTGATGTCGTATCATCGCTAGCTTTTATTTGAAATTGTATTGTAAGGATACTTACACAGTGTAATTGCACTAAATTACTTCTAATGAAATTTGATGTTACATATTGCAGGAAAATCTGATTTTGCATATTCGTTTATTTAGCGTTTTCCTTATATATTTGTCCATATTTTGCAATTTCATTCTACAAATTTTTCCGGACTTACTCGTGGCATATGTATTAGTACTACGCTTAAGCTGGGAACTGAGATTAGTACACTGCTGATCGCACATACTAGTTTATAGAGAGGGTTGAGCAATATTTAAATACGTCTTTGAAATATATATTTTTGTATTTAAAACTCTATTTTTGAGTTTTTTTGAGCATGTCTTTTGAAGATATATTTAAATACATAAAATAGATGTTAAAAAAAAATACTTAAAACACTGTAAATACAAATGAAAGAGAAGATAACAAGGATAGTTTGTTTTTCTTTGATTCTGCTAGTGAACAGCGACCGAAAAGGTATTGAATACCGGTAAAAATACCGGTATTTTTCATACCTTCTAAATACCTTTATTGTTATATACTAGTAAATACTTTATTGACGTCTTACCGGTATGGACGTCAATAAACGTTATACCGGTATTTTCAATGAAAAAAAATAGCTTCCCATTCATACATCTTAACAAAATATTGACATTCTGCCCATAAAATTGCCCATGAAATTGACATTCTGCCCATACATCTTGACAAAATAAGTTACTTTAGTTAATAATATCTCACAAAATTTTTATTAATCAAATATACTTTCATAATTGTTATTAATTGTTTAATTTATATTTTTTTAATTTATAATTTTAACACACACACACACTCGATCGCTAATAATTAAGGAAACGCGAATGATTCCACTAATTCTTATAGAGTAAATATAATCTCCACTTCGTCATTGCACAATGTTCTCGCCCACTGAAAACTACTCACCGCCCTCTTCCTACGCTTGGGCATATCGAATTGCCCTAGTGTAACACGCAGCCCGCCGAAGAACGCGGCGAGATGTCTGCAGAGGTCAGAAAAGTCACGCTATTAGAACAGCAGTGTCCCAGAGGTGCGACCCTGCTTCCAGCTCAGAAGGGTGACTTGAGAGCGTGCCCTGGCGGCACTGGGCTCGGATACAAAGGAGCGCGAAATGAGGAGCAAACATTCAAAACGTGACATGTCCACTTTACTTCTTTTCGAGAAAACGCAAAAATTTTATGTCATCAAAATTGTGCAGATGTTTTATTTGTACTTAATTGGAATTTAATAAGGATAGCTAAATTATTATTATAACATTTAAATATTCTATGAACTTACATTTAAAGAAAACAACATTTATGTCAACTGGTAAAAAAGGAAGCCTGAACATCAACGGAGAAGTGATATACATGGCGGACGAAGTTAAATACTTATGAATTACAATAACAAATTCTGGATACTGTACAGAAAAACTAGAGAGGAATAATTTTAGAAAAAGCAGCCGAAAGAAAATTACACAAATTCATAAAATATGCAGGCATATCAAGTGATTGATTTCTAAAATTTTAGGTCCCGGAACGCGCTCAAAATGATTTATTAATTTAAGAGAAATAATTATATATTTATAATATAATGTAATAGCGAGAATGAATCAGCGAGATACAGGAACGCCGTTCCGTCAGAAATCAAGCCCTGCGTAAAACCAAAATCCAAATAATCGAGAAAATGGTATTTCTAATCCTGTTGTGTGGGTGTAAAAGCTGAACATTAAGATAGGCCGAAAAAAGGAAGATGCTTTTGAAGTATGGATACGGAAGAAAATATTAAACGTATAATGGGAGGGCAAAAAGATAAATGCCGAAATTTTGAAAAGAAAACAGAACTTTCTCTAAAAGCCAAAGCCAAAAAATGGAAAATAAAATATTTTGACATACTGTGAGTAGAACAAAATCCCTAGAAAAGGATATTATGCTTGGAATGATAGAATGAAGCGGAAGAAAAGGGTGTAAGTGGCATAATTGATATGACTAATACAAAATATCACAAACAAAAGGAAAAAGGCAGTTCGAGTCCGAGTGAGCAATGAAGAAATTGCTAGCATCCTATTGCTGTGTATATCCAGATAGGTCTAACAAGGGATGGCTTGCGATCTATGTTCTAGTACTATTTCTCTGTGCGTTGAGACCCCGCGAAGAATTGGGACCTGCAGATAAAAGAAGAGATGCTCACAGCCGCTGCTTGACCGGGACTGGAGCCGACAAATAGACATCATAGCACTGAACAGTGGGTTTGATACCCTCAGTCTTTCATGCATACATTCTGTCATTATTAGGGAAGAACTCGCTGAATTATCGGCGCGTCCCCTCCCAGTTTCGGATAGCAAGAAAAGCGAAGGAATGATGCTCAAGTAATACGAATGCAAATATCAATGTTCAAAATTAAAACATCTTTCAAAAACCTGGTTTAGAAACATCGACCAAGTTCGTGCGGAAGATTTTGTTTTGACAGTGGCCGTGATTGTTAATTTATAATTACGATTTAGACAAAACGGCAAAAGAAAGTAAAAAGAATAACAGCGGAACTAAACCTGAAAACTATCGCCGAGGGTCTTATGGAGTGAGTCACAACTTCTCAAATGGGTACAGGAAGGTTGAGAGACCTTACACCTAGAGTGCTTGCGTTGGCCGCCTCTGCGTACGGTAGACATACGTAGGAAATGCCAGAAAAATGGGGTCATTTCTCGGGCTGAAGATAGTCTACTGGATGAGGATGTTACAATCACTGTTCGCTTTATTCGAACACATGTATTGACAGTGGAATAATGCAATATTATTTCATATTTTGACTTTTTTATAAAATTGTAATTACACAACAACTCATCAAGCACATCGATAATAAACATCAGGTTTCATAAATGTTTCATTTTTTTACGAAATATGTTCATGTGTCTATACAAAATCAATGTTTTGAAAATATCAACATCAATGTTGCATCCCTATTCTCGACACCTAGATAAGGATCGCCGATTTAATACGTTTGCATTCTGATTCCCTAATATGAGGTTTATCAGTGACTGGTATGCTAAGTTTTACTAGTAGTATATAAATCTTATAAATTGAATTGCAACCTGATTAAATGTTACTGATAAGCGTGTACGATGTTTAGAAAATGGTATCTCAATGTAGAAATGTAAAAGTTGCCAAATTAATAACTGTATAACAAAACATAATTTATCCCTCATAGACGGATATTCCTCTTCTAGTGTGGTGTTCCTGTCTATGGTTAAAGTTGTATTGCTTTCGTGACAATTTAATGCATTAAAATACATATATATGTGTCACAATACAATGATTTACACTCACATCCTTTTACATTTACGTAGTTTGTACAAAATGACGCGCGGGAATTCCTTATTCCAATCTTCAAGTTTATACAAATATAACAGAATCATTTTATATCAATGTAACTTACTAAGTAAGCTGGGACATGTCACGATTCTTAATATTATATTTTAATGTTTGTTACAGTGTTGGATTCAGGATGCATCTCGCCTGCGCGCTATTTTACCACTTCTTCAATTTTGTCCGAAAGTAGGAAAACTTTTAAAATTTTACTTGGGAAAACAGATTCATCAGGTGAAGTCTATCAAGGAGACAAACGCCGTTTTGAGATCAAAAATCGAGTCGCAGGATAAAAGAGCTCGTGCGTAATTTCGGCTCATTCTTTGTGGTAGTGGAATGATAACGGAAGATCTTAGAAGTAAAATGTATGTAAAATAAGATGTTAGGACATGGAATATTGGTGATATCTACACAATTAGTTCAATTTTCTTTTTGAAATCAGTTTCCAAATCGGAATCGATATTTTGAGTACCGCCTCAAATAATTGTTTGATGGTATTCGAAGGAAGACGGAAATATGTGAACAAGATATATAGTTTTATACGACTATTACAGATGATACGAGACCGTTTGGGTGTTATAGCATCACTAGTTTGACACGTGAAGAAAAATATATTGAGACTGAAAGGGACTGACTGACCAGCTTGCTTGTCTGAAAGTTCGGCCTCCCGTGCCGCAGGCGGTTTGGCCGTTCGGCGGCTCGATGGAGGGCCCAGGCAGGTCGGGTGACGCAGGAGTAAGGGGAGGGGGAGGGAAATCAGGCATTTTTCCCGAAATTTCACTTTACGCCGCTCCTATTCATCCGATTTGCATGATTGACACGGCGTTGGATTCAGGAAGCACGTCGCCATCGCGCTATAAGCCCACATTTTTTAATTTCTTCCCGGAACTATGAGAAAAGTTTCAACATTTTTTTGGAAATATTTTTTGAAAAAACGGCATCGTAGCGTGAATTCTATGTTATAAAGGAGTCCAATTCTGTTTACAGATCGAAAATCGGACAATTTGTTCAGACGTTATCGATCTAGTAAATTCCGTATGATAGTGCTGCGATCTATTGATTTTTCCTATAAGTATTTTTCGGTGCATTTAGCCTTAAAACGTAGTGTTCCTTCAAGGTCACGCGCTGGGAGGTGAGAGGGGTCACTCTCATCCACTCGAGAGCTTCGATATGACTACACATCGGATGTTTAGGCACTAAAAAATCGTCTTTTAGGCGCCTAAAGAGGCACTGGAACTGTCAAGAATAAGGAGAGAAAAAAGGTACTATTTTTGTGACATACACAAATGAAAAATTGTTTATAATTTTTGTCTGTTATTTTGTAAACTTAAATGCAGAAAACAAGTTCGTACATTTTAATGTAAAACTAGATTTACACATTTACAACTCTTCTACATTTTATTCTTAACACATTGTATTAACAAGTAATATTTGCATATTACCAGTAACATTTCAACGATCACAATTTCAAATTTGCAACGACTGGTAGACAAAATCAGTTTGAATGCGGAGAAGGATATTTGAATGATGTGACTGGTATATATTTTAATAGTCCAACACTAGTAACACTGAAACCTTCTGGGAATTTATATTTAATTGCATTTAAAATGTTGGTGCCCTCGGTGTATTGTCAATCGATAATGTTCTCAGACCATGACTGTTATTTATGAAATAGGGAAATGGAGAAAAATCAGTTGGTATACTTTCAGGAATTCGCTCGTAATTTAAAATGCCAAGACGTGAATTGAAGATTTCGTAACGAATGGTCACGTCGGACCACCGATTTTTATGAGTTTATCCGATATCTTAGCATTGTGTTAGGCGAAATACGAGTACGTTCATTAATTCATAGTAACATGTCATATTTGTAATTTTGTTGTATTTTTTGTATAATTGTTAAATGAAAATCTTATTCTTTGTTTTTTACTTCTGTTTAAAAAAAGTTCATCAGTGTTGTTAAATTATTCACGTATGTATCCTTAATTATTTTTATGTTACCTTGTAATTTTGTCTTTCTTTAGTAAAATTATCTGAGAATGGCAATGCATCTAGTCCCGAAACATTTTATGAATGTAAGATTCCATAAAAGAAATAAATCATCTTTTATTGAACTTTATTAAGGGGGAAATATCACAAATTCGTGTTATTGTCAAGTTCTTTTATACTATTTATCTTGTATCATTTTTTTAAAATATTCGACTTTTCTACGTACGAATGGAAACCTTTCTCGGTAAATACAACGTGGTTTTTGATTGCCAACATGAATTTAGAAAATCAAAATCTACGGAAGCAGTCATATTTTCTTTCCTAAGGATGCCGCTTCATAAATGGATCAAAATGAAGCACCTAGTAGAATTATCCCACCCACGTTATTCGTGTAAGCCTCTCGTTCTTAAGCAACGATTTCTACAATTGCCACGCCTCTTGGTTTACGAATTCGTGATTTTTGAAATTACTTATTCAAGGATGGGAACATATTTGGAGCCAATATAGACGTCTTCAACTATAACACTCGATGTAAAATCGCAATCATTAAGTGTCAGCATCAACAGCTCATTACAAAAAATTAACATACAATACGTCCTAATATGAGGGTATCAGCGCAATAGTGGCCCAACCCACATTTTTGGGAAATTGGGTTATCAGTGTTAATCACATCTTAATCTGCTGAACTTCAATGTGTAATTATTTCAGCGCGTCCTCATCAATTATATTCAAAGTAATTCCAAAGAGTAATGTTGTTGCACAAATACGATTACATTACTTTGTGCAATAGCGGCCTATGTTGCATATGCCACTACTGCACTCGGTTAATGACAGTATCCCAAGAATCCCAATAAAAAGTGCGCAGATTGCACTTCTCCCCAAGGGACGTCACAGTTCTTAACAAATAAAAAGTTTTTAACAGTTGTTTGACGTTAAAATAAATAAAGAGCTCTGGTTGTGGGCACAGTTCATTTTATCAGCGCAGGGATTCCTTGTTCTGCTAGTTGTTTTGGTGTTTCGTATTTTCAACGCGTGATGTTCGCCTGAAAATGAGCCCCCAAAATAGGAGGAAAGAAGACACTTTGTTGCACTGATTATTCGATACGGGAAAGTGGGCACAACGCATTTACACAGACTTTGAGAGAGGGACTGTATCAACTAGGACAAAACAATTTCAGATACGCAACTGTGAATCTGTCATTGCATTTTGTGGGTCATTAAAAGGGTGTGCATACTAATAATATTGAGTCGTGTTCGCGACCTTTACGAAAAAGATGGTCTCACGAAGTAGTATATAACGAAGATCTGTATTAGCCATTTTATCCAGCATCTTTGGAGACAAGACTATAGGAGATGTCAAGATGTCAAATACTGCCACTTATCAAATCGTTTGTTTCATATTTCTCGTGCAAAAGATGGAACTATTAGCGTTTTCCATCCACCGCACTGGGGCGCACTCAGTGCCCGCTCAGGGTAGCTTTCGTGTTCCATTTCACCGCATCAGTGCAAAAAGGCGCATGTTCCATTCGCACAATGACACGGAACCAGGGCGTACTCGGGGCACCCAAACCTGTCCTGAGGAGCTCGTCAGTGCGGTCCATTGCACCGGGCCATTTTGAGGTTAGGTACAGAAGTTATGAATGCTGATTTGGAGTCGTGGTGAAATTGTGAAGGCAATTGAGGATCTTCTTTCACACAGGGACACTTCGAATGATGGAGTTGTTTCATATGTTTTACAAGAAATGTCTTAAAATATTTTTTGTGACTTACGCGAAGCTCGGAATATCAGTTTGTGTTTTCCTAAAATTCAACCTTGAATAACTCATTTTAACAAATCCACTGCTATTTAGTAACCAAAGTACATCTCAATTTCAAAACTCTAATAAAGTTTTTTTTTTTAAATAGTGACTAATGCCTTTACAAACTCATTCAAATATATGTGCAAAGAAATGCTTCTCACACGCGCATACATAGGCCTATGCCAGCGGAAATGCGCATATTTGGCGCATTTTATGGTTTTCAGTAACCAAACAATTCTACAGAATTCTTTCGGTTTAAAATATAGTGTAGTATATCGATCACTGGCAAATATAGAAAAATGAAATTTCGACAGATACGCGTATGAAGTTTTCGCTAGTTTTTAGATAAAGAAATGCTATGTTAATAATTTGTGAATTGAGGAGTAAACATTACCTTAAGACTTCATACAAGTTGTGTTAAAAATAATTATTTTAAAAATTATGACAATCATTATTCAAAATGATTTTTCGAGTTATATCGCTGTGACAAACCAAGAACGGCTGTCTATGATCTCACTGCGCAGCGCACACGCACTGACTCAGTTTTGGAATCCATTTCATTCGTGGCTGCCCTTCACGCGTGTGGGGCAGCACTGGTGCGGAGCGATGATATTTTGCCCTACACTAGGGTGGGCTTCAGTGCAACGAATTGAAAACTCTATATGAGTACACGCAGAACTCAAATCATTGCCAGCGAACATATGGACGTCGAGCTCCGCTTATAAGATCTGCACTACTATCCAACATTAACTTAGTCGACCATTGATAATCCTGTCTACAGGTATCTTCAGAATAATGAATTTTTGCGTGTCATTGAAACGCCCTTATTGAACTTGTTTATCTAACTACTTCATAAAGATACTTATACCAGTTGGGTTGAACTTTAGTATTCACCGGTTGGTACAATATCAGTGCTCCACTACGGCGTTATCTCTCTGCTTCTATGCGCCTACCTACGTTGTCAACACACAGTGTACGTATCTTTACGCTATTGTGTAAACAATAACACAAGTGTTAAAAAAAATTACGTTATATCTATGGTGAGTCCGAGGTTAAGTTTGCAATTCGGTCTCTTGTGGCGACAGTTATGCTAAATGTAGTTATACGAAACAATTTCGATAGAATTGTACATAACCTCGCTACGCGTGCACTTTCATGTTCTCATTGGTTGAGTTCATGTGAGATTTTATGGTACGAAATCGATTTCTTCGTAAATGCTGCTATCTTGTATGGAAGTTGCGGAAGTGTGGATTACATCTGTTTTAATTTGAAATTGCAAGAGAGTTACAATGGATTTTCATGGAATCGAGAAGCTGTGCGGAGCGGAAAATTGGACCATTTGCAAGTTTACCGTTAAAAACTTATCGTGTACAGCTGAGTGCGCCTATGAGAATGTAACCAGTCTTACAAAACCGGCGGTACCGACACAACGGAATGTGTGGCTGAAGTTACATGCAGTACACAAAACAAGCTTCCCATGCTGTTCAGTCCGAGCATTTCAATATTTGGATGGTTTCAATTGGTCTCACATCTCACTCGCTTCGAAAGTTTAGATATTCGCATGCAACGGATGAATGTACAACCTGATGAATCTTTCTTGATGAGACTTTTAAACCCCTTGTCAGATAGTTATGAAAGTCTTCTGTAGTCACGGAGGGGTAAGAGCTGAAAATCAGCATTATTAAGTATTTGATGGGAGTGGTTTTCTCGGATGAAAGGTGAAAAATTCGACGAAAATGAAATGGTGACACTAGTGACTACTAAATTAATATGGAAAGAACTAAACCAAAGAATACTGCAAGAGCCGCAAGTGGTTTATTCGAGAAAAAAGAGAATCAATATACGCAAGGAAATGATAAGCTAATATTGGATCCATTCATTGAGATATATATATATATATATATATATATATATATATATATATATATAATTTATCGATGTAGCATTTATTGATATGATAGAACGCACGAATAAACAGTGGTGCCTGGATCGTCTATTCCGGTGCAACGAACCGTACAACGAACAGGATTGGAAGTTGTTCACCGCATATGTATTTCACAGACTTTGTTAAAGTTCTTATGGAGAAGTCTAGCGTGAAGCTAGGAAGGGCAAGGAGAAATTAAGTTCCTTTCGAGTGTTGAAGAAAAGCAGATACATTGCAAAGAAGCAGACTATGCAGAATCTATGAAAATTAAAGATCGACTTTGGAAAGAAGGCATGGAAGAAATGTTTTAAGTGTATTGCAAAATGGATTTTAGCTGTGCTACCAGAAACCGGTGATCAATTTAGAATCGGCTTTATCGAATAAAGCAATGTCCTGATGGTTCCATTTCTCGTTAAAATGCAACTTCCAGGTGGATGTACACAATGATACCAAACCAACAAATGCTTTATATCGAAAGGCTGTTTAATGTAATTGTCAGTATGTATCAGATCGGACATAGCTTTTGCTATCAGCTATGAGTCGCAGTTCCTACAACATCAGGAGGTAAGGCATTTGATGCTAGTGGAGATAATTCTGAAATATATCAAAGGGCCCACATTCCATGGAATAAGACATCATCTAATAAAGAAATACGACTTCAAGTATTCATTGATACGGACTACGCCGGTGGCCCGATGTTTCGTCGTTCAGTCAGCGAAATGGTCACAAAATATAGCGGCTGAGCTATCACTTTAGCTCCGCTGCTATATTTGTGCCATGTGTCACTGACTATTACCGAGTCCGAGTAAGTGGCTGAGACTGAAGGATCAAGGGAAGCAGTGCAGCTTACCCGACTCGTGTAATCGGTACCCCTAAATGTGTTCCCATTCTTGAAGTTCTAGAAAATACAAGCGGTGATAAGCTTGCCATGAATCCAAAATTCCACAAAAGATCGACTGTTTGTGATACGTTATGTATCTAGTGCGAATGAAGCAACATATCTTCAGCAAACCCAATTCACATATTCGATTTGTATGACAACTTTGATGGGAATGTTTTAATTTAAAAAGATTTTTAACTCGTATTTACTAATTGAAATGACAACGCCTTGTATTATTTCAATTATGTAGAAGCCAATGACATTTCACCGCTAAACCAATTATCTTATTTACTAACATGTTTACTTTTTTATGGGTATTACATTTTTAGGAGAAGTGTTGCAGTAAAAATATGTTTCTAACCATTCTACTGAATTTTAGTACTCAACGGTGGGTATCGTTTCAGTGCTTCTCTGCGACACTATAATTTCTGGTCCAATGCGTTTGGATGGTCGACCTATGTCAACACATGTTGCTTTTGCTATTGTGTGAACAATATACACGTAACACATTACGTCGTGTGTTGAATCGATATGCTAATTAAAGCATATTGTGTACCCATCATTCAGAGACATTTCCATTATATTAACCAACAAGGCAACTACAACCATACCGTAGTTACACCTACGTAGTTTACTCCTGTCATCTTTCAATTAACCAAAATTAAAAACAACCATAACTTACTGTCATTGAGTACAAGTGTACGTACGTGTATATTGCAAATACTACTATACTGCAATTTCTATTTCCATGAGTAATGACTTTCGCAGTATCAGGACAATATGACGAGGCGAGATGGACACTATTTGTAATATAGCGTAGGAGTGTTTAACGGTAAGCACTTGATGTAACAATTTTGCGAGTTGGTTGTGTCTCCCAAGATAGGCGTTGTCTGATAATCCCCGAACAGCCGGCCATAATGTTTAATGGATTCGCCATATGAATAACATTTTCTCCACTTGTCTATAACATTCAACTTAGTTTTTTTCCCCGTAGTTTATGGTTCGCAGAACCCTATCTTGGATAGCTTTTATAAACCCTTCAGTCTCTGGGTATAAAGATACACTTATTAGCCAATACACCGATGCAGCTTTATCAATATGTTGTTCAACATGATTCGTTATCTTGCCGTGCAGGATTTTCCTTTCCAAGAGTGAAGTTAATCTTGTGTATTTGGAATACTTTTCGTAGTGCTACAAAAAAAGATTCAGTGACATGTGACCTAAATCATTTTCATTAACCTGCCACATAATTAGGTACGAGGAGTTGGTCAGTTTACTTTTCATATTTCATTGTTTCCTCCACGAAGGCTCTTCCTCAGACTCTACGAGGTAGACAAGAGTCTTGTCTGTGGACGAGTAGGGATGCAGGCATCGAAACTTGGCAATCGTCTAGTGAGTCAATTTTAATCAGACTACTTTATTCCAGAAGAATACCCGATAATTTTGTGTTGAGTTCTTTAGTAATTCTATACCGGTATTTTCTGTGAAGTTCTTTACCTGGGTGAGTTCAATATATGGTGTGTTCTGCCACATTCGAAGATATTTATACAGAGCATCGGGTTCCAATTTTTCAATATCTTGGAACTGTTGATTTGGTTGTAGTTTCTCGTTTTCGAACATTGAGAATAGCGCAATTTCGATACCAAATGATTTGTTAATATCTTCACTAAAGATGATCAAGGATTGCAATTGTTTCATGGTCCCTGCATACAATTTCAGGTCCATAAAAAGATAGATCTATTTGTTTTATCTTGTACCCAACTTACTTTTTTGCTATAGTTCAGGTAAAGGACTGGTAGCTAAACAAAACTACATTGACGAGAGGGAATATTTCTCTGCTAATGGATGCAATTTTACTATTTTCAATATGAAGGTTTGTTCTCCACACTTCCCTTCATAACTGAAGGGAACACATCTGGTAAAGGTTTCCGAAATTCCGTAAAATAAGGTTTTTTCGGAATCTACTAGTGCTTCGAAAAACCATCTTGCTATAGCTCCATATGTGAACACTAGTTGTTTTAGCCGAATATTCTGGATTTTATCGGGACCTGGCGCATTCCAGTTACACTTTTTAGTATCTTTGCAATATCTTCAGCTGTAAATCTCATTTTCATTAGCATTATTTTTGTACGCTTGTTTCAATTTGCTTGTTCCAGTTTAGATCTTGTTGGTATCGTCCTGGTCCCATCCACAACGAATTCCAAAATTTGACCTCTCTGACATATACAGTGCAGTTATTCTATTTCCACTCTCTGGACCCATTTTGAGTTGTCTAAAGAACTATTTCTTTGGAAATCCAACATTACCTTTATTACTTTATTAATATTATTAATAATTAGGCCTTAATTTAACGCCTGAAACAGTAAAAACTGTATGTGACATGTAGGGAGAGAGGTAATCTGGGCGTGTTTTCTTAAAGTTTACATACACGTACAAGTACGTTCGTTTTTGAGTAGGTATTATAAATATACAAATGCACGATGAGGAACAGTTGTCGCCATTGTTTGTTGCAATTATTTAAACACGAATGAAGATTCTCCATTACTTCATAGTAAATAGTGGCCCTCTACAAATTTGGTCCGTTCAAGCCTGTAGATTATTTCTTTGACAACTTCAGTAACAGTTGAGAATCACTGAAGACTGCGTCGCACTATGAAATGAATTCTTCCGCCAGCCATGTGGAAGGGAAGCCCAGCTATTAATGCCCGGTGTCTGTTAAACACGTGCACTAGGGAGGTTAGGATTAATTTTTGAGAGTGATTTCCTATGTTCCATTATCAACAAAAAATATTGTAAGAATTTATTCAAACCGTGTCGCAAAACGGATGGGATTTTGTACGTATGCGTGTGAATAGAATCAAACGAACGTACACGGTCAGGCTATTAATACCGAATTTCAAAGAGCCCACGCGGTTTACCTTCATCACAATTAAACTCGCAATAGGCAAAATGTTAATTAAATTATGGATATAAATATCATTTCTTAAAAAGAAATAATTTAAGATAAAGTTTTCTTGCCTGTACCTTCATAAATATACTGGTTTTGTGAGAATTGCAACAGCATGAAGGAGAGGAACACCTTACAATGAAATTTATTCCACAGATTAGGAATATCACAATATGCAAATGATTAAATTACAAAACTGTACCTGCATTTTGACCTTGAGTATTTAGTACGTTGTGAAGCCGCCACGCGCTGCCATCACAGCCTCTAGACGACGTGGCATGGATTCAAAGAGAGTCTGGATATGCTGCTGGGGAACACACTGCTAAGCTGTTTCTATGTGACCACAAAGCAACGTCAGTGGCTGCACGAGGACCAGAACGAACAAGTTGCCGACCGATCATATCCCAGACATGTTCCATGGGCGACATGTCAGGTGAGCTTGCAGGCCAAGGAAGCAGTGATTCCCGTCGTTTTTCGCAGATAGCTTGCACATTCCTAGTCACATGCGGTCGGGCATTGTCCTCCTGAAATATGGCAAATGGAGCTGCTTGCAGAAGGGGCAGTATCTCGGGCTCTAACACCTCCCTGATGTAGCCGTTCCTGTTAAGATTGCACTCAATACGTATGAGGCGAGATCGCACATTGGAGCCAATGGCGCCCCAAACAACAACACTTGGCGCTTGTCCGGCGCGAAACAATGGCGCTGGAACAATGGCGCGGAACAATGCAGATTGGCAGATTGGGATCACCATGGTGGCGTCGCACACGTACCGCGGCCATCGCTGTACCACAAATTGAAGCGGGACTCGTCCGAAAACGCTACATTTTACCACGCAGCACATCAGTGAACACGTTCAGTGCCCATTGCTGTCGGAGGCGATGGTGGTTTCTGGATAACGAAATCCGACGCAGAACTATACATGCCAACAATCCAGCCTTCAGCAGATGGCGTCGAACCATTGATGAAGACATGACCATACCCGTTGCAGTGCTCCAAAGTCGAGCGAACATTGTGGACGACGCCGTTCTGTCTGTTACGCGGTTTTGCGGATAAGATAGCGGTCATCTCGCGATGTGGTCACATTGTGTAGTCCAGTACCCGCTGGTCGCTGTGTACGACTCTCCTCTACTCACTGGTTCCACACACGTATCACTGTCGAAGCAGCGCGCCGGTTCGAGCCGCAATGTCACTGTACGACAAATCAGCTTCCCAGAGACCGATCATTCTGCCCCGAACTCTCTCAAATGCTGATTTTGCGCGCTTTGGCGTTGACGTGGCTTACCGGCAATTGCTTGCACGTTTCCACGTCGTTTGACGGCTCTACACAGACTAAGTGTGGCGTAACACTGACCTTGCCTGTCACATAAAGGGACGGCGCACAGTATTCTTTTTTTACGCATCTAGGACAACAAAAATCAATTTCTCGAAAACTACTCGTCCAAACTCATTGAAACTTTACACAGAGCATATATTAAGAACTCTTATTATAATGTCAGTGTTTCGTGTACATACTTTAAATACTTTAATGGGTATTGTTATACATAATTTTGAGTTAATGAATATATCAATTTAATACCTCTTAATTTATTCACTTCTAAACAATGCCGCAAATATTTATCATCAATTAGTCACGAAAGTATTAAAGAGGCAAAATTATTAATTCCTACGAATTATTAAGATATCTTTCCTAGTAGAAATTGCAGACATTTACTTACATAAAATCAATGGCAATATTGCCCACGAAGAGCCCTCATACTTCGCCTCTGAAACATGTTATGCAAATACATTGTAATCGCAAAGGAGGCGTAAAACATCTTGAGAAAGACGCCCTTTCTTCTTTGGAAGTTTCCGGATGCTAGAAATAACGGGATCCGATGATACAAGCAACATGTTCAACAATTCTTGATTTGAAGCCATTCTTGATGTCTTGCGTGTGTGCGATTCTCTAAAGCGTCTAATGTCTTTGACCCGAGCTTCTTGTGCCTCTTCCGACATCTGTCCTATTGGGAGATCGCAAGATTTCATTATATCAGCCCTATGTACAAGAAGTTTATGTACTGTGAGAGACAGATTAAACCATGGATACAAACGAACGAACATATCTTTAGTTTCTTTGGCATATTGTTCGAATGCTTCAAAGTTCACTTGAAAGCCACTAGCAAGTGCTTCTAATATGACCTTAAAATGTCCAATTCTTTATTTAATCCAGTCAACGAAGCACTCTTTGCAGCATTTCTGAAAAACGTTCTTGCCGTGTTACCATCATTGGTGTTTCCGCTCCCAGGTTTCGGTCTATCTACTAACAGACCCATCTCCTTTCTGAAGCGCAGCTGTATAGCTCGTTTTCTTTCTTCCAAAAAATTCTTTTCGTCATTTCCTCTTACTATCCACTTTTTGCAATGAAGTTTGTATGAAACATGTAGTAGCGTTTCAAAGGATCTTATCCAGGCGTGCAATGTTGACGATCCGAAAGAAAATGCGGAAAGATCAATAACAACATCGCCAACAATTTTTTTTTCAACATCGCCATTTAATTTTTTTTTTCAGATTTTCCACACACATAGCAACACTGAGTAGATTTGTTACCAGTTAAAATGTTGCATATTTTTCCATCAACCATCGTCATTTGCAGACTCAAGGTTACTGAAATTTCGCCACCTGCTCTTTTAATAATTGCAGGTACCAGCTTTTTGATTTGCTTCTTCACTTTATCATACTCTTCTTTTACAACCTGTGCCGACTCTTTCACATATCGTACTTTAAGAGGGCGACAATACCGTGTAGACGATGTTCTGGGATTTCACAATAATCGGCGTTCACTTTCATTGACTTCTAGTCGTAAAGGGACAACAGAAACAATAAAAAGATTTCCATCATCAGATGCAGAATCTGAAAACTTGTTTGTAAGTGCTGTGTCCGGAACAGCCATCACAACCTTATTTGCAAAGTAGTGTGCACGACTCAAATGCTCTCATATCCATCGCCTGCTCGGCCACTTCCTTTTGTGCCTCAAAAAGACGCTCCATTATCTTTAGGAGTGCTCGTAATTGTACTTCAGCAAATGTGTCACCTACACAGACATGCTCACTTGGGGGATAGCAATCCTGCTTTGCTTTGAGAACTGCGGAATATGGTGGAAATATGTTAAAATCTCTGTTTTGATTCCGTGGACAAAAATTTGTATTGATGTACCGTCGCTTTGCTATCTATAAAATAAGCTACAGCTTCTTCTTTCGTGTACGGTATACCTTCCTTCTTCTCAACAAGAGCACGAGATCTTTTCAAATTAGTCGCTCGTTGGGGAGAAGCCTCACTCAATTCACTAACAGTGTCTGCAGCATCTCTCTTTCCTGACTGAATAAGAGAACTTTGAGCAGCCAAAGATAATTTTTCCGGTGATTTTTTTTAATAAATCGTCAAATTTCCTTCTCTTGCTTCTCTCAGTACACTCGTGGAAAAGTTTCATTGGTCGGCCTCTCTTCTTTCTTCACTTCTTGTTTTCTGTGGTTTAATAACGCATTCACTGAATATGCTTTCTGGAAAGCAAATGCTTCCAGCGAGACACGCCTCGTTTTGCAGCACAAATCTTTCTAAAGGTCTTCCACATTGTCCCCACTTTGTCTTCATTCTTGCTACGAATGACTGTAAAACATTCTTAATACTACGCAATCGTTGAACACTGATGGATGTTCAGTTTCTGCACAATGTAAATGTAAAGTTCAATACACTCGCCCTTTCTGTCGCCCCGCTGTCACAGCTCGAATAGCTCGCGCCGGCAGACAGAACGCCCAGGCACTGAAAATAATTAATATTTTTTAAACGCGCATGAAGGCGCACAAGATGAAAACTATTACTTGTTACCAGATGTCTGCAGGTCAACACCACGAAATATCTCGGTGTCTTCATGTGCATGTATTAACTTATGTCTCGATAAAATTTGAATTAAGATTTTTTATCCCTTCTCTCGTCTTATTTTAAAGCATTATCGAAACAATGAAGCATTATTGTCCGTGACTCGTTTGATAGGGTACTGCTCCGGCATTCGCCAAGTATTTATCGGAGAAACCACGGAAAACTACCGATCAGAGCAGCCGGCCGCTAAAATTCTCTTCCAGACAGTGATTGAATTCGACCTAGCTGAAAAGCTAGTCAACTCGCTATATTTCAATTATTAAGATTATTTTTTCTTTAGTATTTGAAAAAATAGTACATATATGCCGAAAATTGAAAAATTATTGCAAATTTTTAATGCGTTCTCTATTTTTGATCATTTAACTTACTCCTTTGATTCTGTGTTTCTTGAAAATGTATTGAGATGTGTTGTCACGCGTGTAGTGCAAGAGTTAATTTTCGCAAAAAATAACGGGCTTAACAATGAGCCTTTTGTCATGACATTTTGTAAATTTAATGAAAACTAATGGTATTACACAAAAATGTACAATGAAATTTGCGAAAAATTCTTATATTTTCCGAAAACAATGCAAAAATTTGAAATTGTACGTTGTGTTCCACAGAGCGCAGCTAAAGAATTCGTGTCAAAAACGAAGACATTTTCGAAACTACCTTTGAAACGTGGACAATATTAGACTATTATCCCATAGAAACCCCTCAAAATTGATCACAAATTCCAAAATGAGCCGAAATGCGATAAAAAAGTCGAAAAATTTACAAAACTATCCCGAAAATGGGGCTAAGATTCGAGTCAATCCCTCTTTCAACCACGCAAAAATACTATTCAAAAACAGACTGGTTTTTTAAAATAAAATGTCATGTAAATAAAAAGTTTAAAGGATAAGACGGTCCAGAAATGTAGTTGCCTCTCCCTCCCCCAAATATGTTTTAAGTTAATCATTTCTTTGACAACTCGAAAGCAGGATAAGTCATTCACGTGTAACAACACTCAAACGTGTTTCTCATTAGCAATAACCCCTTTACCGTTCTTTCCTCAGAAGATACAGATACCAATTCAAAGTGGTGTGTGTTTTGTTTGTTTTTTGTATTTTTGAAATTTCGTCGCTGTACCACACTGAACGTTGCGAGCTGAATCCAGACTCGCAGCTCCTCTCTCGCTTGATGGACTATGAAGGTCATTTCCGAACCCGACAAGATGTACTGCAGATTTAGAACTTCGGTCGCTGCAGGCAATACTGCGTCGCACCGTCCCACGATAATCTGCAGTACTCAATCTTCGCGCAAGAACACAAAACGTTCGCCAGTGGCTCTAAATAGCAATGAATTCAGTTTTTACTTTCTCGCCCTTACGAAGAAACTTCGTAAAAAGAAAAAGTTATGTAATCGTGCGCCGAAACCGCAAATTTTCGGCAGAAAAATCTTATTGCTTTATTATAAAAATCTTATTACAATATTTCAAATGTTTACGAACAAAAATTATTGAAAAGAGATATTGATCTGTACAATATTTATTGTTGCATTCTAAGACAATCTTTCGGCATAGAGTCTTGTTACATTCATTCACGTAGCAGAAGATGAATTTAAGTACGGAATCATGTCAACTGTTTCTCTCGAGAAAATCAGTTTTCTTGAACCTTCTCACTGAATTCTTGCAGATTTTGCGGCAAAGATAAAGTTGCAAAAGCGTCTAAATGATAATTCCATGCCATTCTGGCAGGATACCGTGGCAATCTTCGGATTGTTGGAGTAGAATAGGAAGTCGTCATAAGAGTGCAGTCCTACGTATTACAGAAGATACAACACTTTGGCATTGTAGAAAGCCAGTGGAAGAGGGAGAAAGGAAGGAATGAGAAGGGAAGAAAGGGAGAAAAGGAAAGAAAGGAAGATCTCGTATCCGCGTTCCTTCCACAATCGCCGGCTCTTTGATATCAATCTTGATGATTTGCCGGCTCTTTCATATCAATCTTTTACGATTACGAGTCTTCATTTCTGCTGGTTATTTATTTCGGAATATAATTTTCACGTGATGTATAATGTGAAATAAAAAACAAAAAAAAATATTTTAGTTCACAGTGCAAGAATACTTGGCGTTTACTTTAATTTTTATCGAGCTTAATTTACATGAACGGTGTTAGAGTTCTCTAATACTAAAAGTCTAGCCGGACTTCAGTTTTGTTTTTGTTTTTTTCCTTCCTTCAAACAGGAGAACAAACCTAATGTTTGTTGTTAGCAACTTTATAATGTTTCCAAAGATTAAGGAAAAGTTTTGTAGATTACACAAGTTTCAATACAAAAAATTAATTTATTCGTGGGGGTGCGCCCCGATCCCTCACAGTATTTGGTGTTGCAGGATGCGCACGTCAAAGTTAATATTGACTTTCAAGAAATAACTTTGAAATCCGATTGCATTGTTGTTCCAGAACTTTCTGCAGATTTAATTTACTTCGAGTGATGTCCTTGATTTAGATTGAATATTGCTTCCCAGTTTGACAAGATACAATCACCTGTTTCCAACGCCAACAACTGTAATGCAGTGTGCTGCAGTAGTGCTAATGATTAACAAATATGTAGAAATAAAGAGGACAAATATTTAATCTAAATAATACTGAGCAAGTAGAAAATGTTGGTCGAAATTGTAAATTACATGAATTTCAACCGACAGCAGATTATATCAAAATGTAATCAATAACAACCATTAAAATTTATTAAATAATAGCACAAAAGCTAATTTATTTAGACAATATAAATTCTTCCTCTTCTTATTCGTTTAAACTTTTTTTTTGGTAAAGAAACGTTAAAAGTTAAATTTTCCTTCGCGGTCCGCACAGACCCCGGAATAGCGACCGAGAAAGGTGGCTCAGGGTATAGAACGATTTTCCTAAGGATGAGCCAAAGTGACAGCTAGTGTTGGCAACATAACTGAAGGATCTGTGGTCGTTGTGCCCTCGAGCCCATTAGACTCCCTTCCTGCATTCGTTCGTTTGCAGTTGTCTAACATGTAAATGGCTTCCACGCTTCCTTTTGTGATGTCCTCGTCCGACAAAAATATAGTGCGCCGCGAGAAATAATTGAAATCAGGAAATGCAGTGTTAAGTGCTCTTCTGTAAAAATTCTTTTTTTCTATAAGCAATACATTAAATTTACTTTTTGTGTGATAAATATTATGTTTATTTTAAAACCGAGACTTGAATCCGAGATGCGTACAGGAGCACGTGTTTCCGGCTTAAAATCATTTTCCTTTCTCTTTACATTCGTGGCAGTTTTCTTTTACTGATTGTGAGAGCATGTTACGAGATTTTCCACATACATAAATTTAAATGTTTCCCGGACTCGCGTACGTGCATATACCTGAGCGAAACTCGTAGACTTCTGTATAGGCATGTTTTCACAGGAGCTGTTAGCACTTTACGAAGGGGCGTGGCTGAACAGCTGTCGCGGCGGAGGGATACTTCTCTGAATTACATGTGTTCACTTGTTTTCGCGAACTGTCACTTTGACTCACCCTTAGGAAAATCCTTCCATAGCAAGGTCTTACTTTCACTTACATGCACAATACTTGGGTTTTCGTAACGTGGTGCCTGAGAGTATTGTCGACACGATGGAATATGGAACGGGTTTTTGCGTCTTTATCGATCGTGCAGCCAGATGTCGCATGATCGCGAGCGTATCATGCAGTGCGGCAGTTCAAGCTATATCTAACGACACTACCGAGAAAGACGCGACAAGCCTTGCCATATTCCATCGTGAAGATAATACCCCCAGGCGCCACGTTACAAAAACGAAAGTATTCACTACCACACATGCCGGGAGACCAGTCGGGAAGTTAGATCTTGTCCCGGCTGGTACGGTGCTCCGTTGGTGGGGGTACCTGGTTGGGGAAAACCCCGCTAGCCGACGGTAGGTGGGCGCCGGAACTCACCATCCAAAGGGGGAACAGAACCGCCACCTCCCAAGAAAAAACATTCACTTCTCTCACGGGACTAATGAACTTAGCAGTTGACGCGCACGGAAATCAATCAAATACTATATCATGACATTTGGAAGGCTAAGAACATGCAACATTGCTTAATAATAAAACAGGCGTTCAAGAACCTTGTAGACAAGGCCTACCGAACTGGTCCTACAGAAGCGCGAGCGCTCTCGATGGCTCGGCTCTGGGCCGAGAAGGGAGATATCGCGGGGTGAGACGCTTTTGGTGGGGAGGGAAAATAACGATTTGGCGCATGCTTCGTGCTTTGCCACGCACGAGTGTGGACCCAATAAGCTTGCAGTTAGAGGAACCCGAGAATTGGTCTCAACAAACGCGTCATTTACTAAATTATTCAAACGTTTTAATATCAATTGACTGTTTACAAAAAAAACCTAATTTCATATTGTAAGAGTTGTTCGTCATAAAACGGTCTTGTCGGGTAAGACAGTAAAAAAAACGAAATAAAGAAAAATGTTCGAATAATGATTTGGATAAAAAAATACAATTGCTTTCTACACGACTCCATGAAACAAGTGACATTGTATTTTTAACATTTAACAGAACTTCCTTGAAAGGTTTCGAAAGTTCTTGAAGTATCAATCAAGATTTTGATTTTTTTTTTTTTTTTTTTAGGTGTGTTTCAGTCTGGAAATATTCACCTTCACACTGCAATTGTTATATGACTTCTGACGTCCACAGGAAAAGAATTTGCAAGTTCAATATTACTACCTAAGGTTTTAAAATCAGTAAACATATTACAGTGCTTTCGAATTCTATTCGCGCTTGCGTGATCGCGCATCCTATCCGCTAAGGCCGGAAAGCGAAAGTTAATTCGCGTATTGACCGAATTAAATGTATTGTCTCCTCAAGGTTACGAGCTGGAAGGAGAGGGGACGACAGTCGTTCAATTGGAAAGTTCGTTACCACTTACGGCGACTGGATTACAGTAACTGCACCTCCTTCCAGCTCGTGACTTTGAGGAGACATTTAAATCGGACGTACGGTGTTCTTGACTTAGTTCTTCGATTATTTATATCGTAATCAACTGTTTCCAGGGAAACAACACAGAAGCGATTGCCAAGTTTGTGTGTTTATTTGTGTTTATTTACTTAATTTTACCCTCAGGATATATACGAAGTCCAGAGTTCTTTCCAATGCACGTAGTTGTCCTTGTTGTTCCTGCAAGGGAAGAATTAATTGAAACATGTGGACTCTGAATACTGATATGGATAATGTAAAAAAAAATTCAATTCTTAAAAAGAACCAAATCGACCTGAAATTATAAAGTCTAAAATTTGGTACGTTGAATTGCTTATTTTAAAAAGCTTTCCCATTGGCGAAACCATAAGAATTTCAATATTCCCCTTCACTTGCTTCCATCCTCATTCGGAGTGGACGCCTACTTTTCTTTTATTAGTATACATCTTCTTTTGCAGAAAACCGCAGCCGGCTTTTGTTCGCCGTGATTGAACCTTACTTTTCTAAAACCTGAAGAACCCAAAACAAGTATAACCGCCAACCGATTCGGCACACGTTATGGAGCTTCGTTTACCGAACCGCGCCCGGTTAACGCTGATGATCGCTACAGATGCCGTGATTGGTGGTCCGCTTATTTTTAAGCGTCGAGGGACAAAACGTATCTATTTCTAATGTGATTCGACACGCGACCTAGATGTTTTCTTTCATCTTTTAAATTATTTGTATATTTCATCTTCGACATCTTTACAATTGTAATCATCAATCATCCATTTAAATGTTATTCCTGAATTTGGCAGCAAGTGAGAAGTGCCCGGCAGTGCAAATTTTGGGTACTAGTACGGGAAAGTCCACGGAGTACGGGTGTTTCGTGGTACGGCTCCTAACGCCCCCAATAATTATTGAGACAACCGTGACCCACAGTTTCCAAGAGACTTTCCAACTCAACTTGAAGCTCACAACACTGTTATACTAATGTATTCTCCCTGTTCCTTCATTGTTCAACACATCACTTGAAAAATATACCTTCAATGAGGGGCTTAGTACTTACCGACCTCCTAAATTCCTCCTTCACGTGGAAAAGAGAATCGGCAACTCTTGTGCAATAGAGCGCAAATCACTGAGCACCAGTTAAACGTTGCACGGACAAGAAGCCACGTCCAGAGTGAACGAGAAGGAACGCATTCCCTTCTCGAGGCGAACTCCTCCTCCATAGTTGTTCCATACACGATACTTCAATAGTTCCGAGCGAAGGGCGAGCACGCGGTCGATTCAACATACTAAACAGTCGCGAGTGCATCTAACTCGCTACAGAAACTACAAGATCTTTTTGTTTTCTTGCTTTTGTTCCGTATCTGTGAGGTTTACGTCTCTGCGCGCTTCTGGAGAGTCCAGTCCGTTGGTCATGCGCTCACCACCCGCAATCATTTCCCCATTGAACGTCCACATGACAAACGAAGGCTGTTCGGCGTCCTCGCCTACGCCAACATTAGCCCTGTACAAATTTCGCGAAACTAGGGAAACGTAGCGGACGGCGAACACCAACACTGATCCGTGATTTCCACCTTAGGGAAGAATCACACACGCCAGCACGCATCAACGGAGCACAACATGTAAGACAGAAATATTAAAGCAATGGACACCAAATATGCAGGCATTCCGCCAACTATGAACAGCACCAAAAAATGGTCCATGATATCGAAATGGGGATTCCGCTCAACAACGAATCGTGGGGCACGTCAAATGTCGTTAAGGAATTGTCCATAGTTGTTATTTTCGGATATCTCTGAGTGAACATTGATTAAAGGGATCTAAAGTATGCAATTGTTTATCTTAAAACATCGAAAATAATAATACCTGCGCTAAAGTTATAATACCTCCTATCTTTAAAAAAGAGTCGGTAAGCTTAAGATCAAACGTAATTGATTTATTCTTCCATGTGGTGTAAATATTCACTTATATTATTTTGTACTTGCCTTTTTCAATGAGAAAAGTAACAAAACCTTTTATTATTGTAGTAGTTTATGAGTGAATATCAATTTAAATTAGTTCACTAACAATAGTTCATTTCAGTTCAATAAATACAGTACAGGTTGAAATTTCTTAATATATGATGTTTAAAAAGTAAATTTTCAAAGTTTACAGGGTAGATAGTTAAACTGTCTCATAACTTGGGTACAGGGACTAGCTGGAACAAGAGAGAGTAACTAAAGGAAATGGGACAAGAGAGAAACTAAAATAATTTAGTGCTAAAAATAAAATCATTAACAGAAATAGGCACAAACGATAACTTTTAAAATATTAACAATGATAATTATTGTATACCCTTTTTTATGACCTATGCAATGGATGAAAAACTATAATTACATTTTAAAAACTAAATAGTCACTCTCTCAAATAAAAAAATAATAACTTATCGACTCATAAATTATTTGCCCAATAATTCCATGATGAAAAACCAAAATTGCATTTTGACATCCTAAACCATTTTGATTTTATTCCATCAAGGCCGTGCCTTGAATCCAAATCTTTAAATCCATTTTCTATTAAAATGATGCTAGTGTGGAGTTGTGGATGTAAGCACACAGACATTAAACAGTGTATACAAGTTTTATTTACAAAAATGTACAAATAATTAATAGAAGCTGCTCCCTACACACTTTCCGGAATTTCCCGACCACCAGTGGCGATCGTACCGTCCTGTGGATACGCCACATTAACTAGAGAGGCCCCGCCTCGAGTGCACGCTCCTATCGCGCCACTCCTCTGACTTTCGTCACCCGTGCAACGCACGAATATGCTCCAGCATGGGCGTGAATTTTGCGCAAAGCGCGAGGTTTCCAAAAACAAAATCCGCCGGCCGGAGCGAGTCGGCTCAATTTATACTCGCCGGCTCCCCCCCCCCACGTGATCACCGTTGAGCGTGAGAGGGAGGTTTGCAACCACGACGTGACCGTCGAAGGAACGCCGGCGTCCACCTGGTCTAAAAATATCTGCACCCCGAACGCCGAGACGCCTAAGCTACACAGCTCTTAGGTATGCACCCCACGCGTCCTCCTCCCACGCAGGGCAGCCAATGTGACGCTACACTATTCTATGGAATGAACTAGAGACTGTCTTATTCCCTCTTACCCCTCTATTGCTACTGCCTCAACCTGTTCGATTTTTCAAATGCCTCTAGACGCGGACCTAATCCTAGAGGACTTTGCGAGGGGAGAATACTAGCAACGAGTCCCCTTGGACACGAAGCCGACATCTCCAGAGCCTAGGTAAGAAGATTACTAGCAATTGAGCACCAATTGCCGACGTCTTTGCTTACCTAAGAGGTATAGACCTCTACCAGAATCTACATGCTGGGGTTGGCTACTCCCCAACAATTCTGGATTAAAAGCCCGGAGAAAGCGAGAATACTAGCGGCTGCCGACATCTACGCTATCTCCCGAAGGCTCATAGCCCTCACCAGGATCCCTTGGCCGGGGGGGGCTAGGACCCAGCATAGGATCACTGGATTTGGTGGCAATGCAGGCAACTTCGGCTGAGGTGAATCATTGAAAGAGCATATTGAGGTGTTCCAATGACCACCTGCTAGCACAAGAGCCCTTCGTGTTGACTACTGAACCTCTCAAGGTGAGTTCTCCGACACCCTATCTTTGTGGTTGTCCATCTTTCCCATGAGGATCCAGTAGGTCATCACGATTTTGAGGGGCAGGCATTGTCTCATCAAGGGTTAATCGACATTAGTATGCAAAGCACCTTATCGCCGACCCTGATGGATTGCTGCCCCTCGCCACATGACTGTTGGTGCGAAATATCTCCTCCTGGCATCAGGTCTTCTGCAGGAGAGTGAAGCCGACGAGAATGCATGGCCCGGTCCTCTGCTCGCGTCGCCGTGATACTGAAGCCTCCGTGCCTACTATCCTTGTTGCTGAATCATTGATGGCCTAGCAGCATTAACGCAGCTGCTGTATTAATCCTCCGCGGCGAATGCGGTCACATTGCGAAGTTACATCCAAAGGGAGCGCGGAAGCTTGCAGGTAGCATCAGAAGTCTGGTGATTCTGAAGACCTGCACTGAAACGTATTTCACAGGTAATACGATTAATTGTATGCATCACAACACTTTTGAACAGCTTTGATTTCTACAAATGTGGAAATTATGAAAGCACATAAGCAAGAAATCGAAGAATATGCACTGCCAGTGTTTTACAAGTAACAGTACAAAAACCGAGAAAGTAATACAACCGAAGACTATGTATTAATATGACAAGGGATATAAATTATTGACTGGAAGGAAAATTTAATATTAAAGTTTTACAATGGTAATCACATAAAAATGTAGCTACATTTCAGAGAACATCAATTAATAGAAAATTAATGTGGCATGCAAAGGTTTGTAGAATAACTGGCAAAGGAAAAGCATACTTCACCAGGTGTCAGATTATAGGATAAAAAAATCTCTCCGATTGAAACTGAATTTTGGAAAAAGACACAGATAAGATTGGGTAAAATATTAAAGGTTTCAACCAACTGAACATTGATGCAATTTTCTGTTAAAAACTAAGAAATAACAGGAACAGTAATATTAAGTATCAATAATAGGTAACATGCTTTTGTACATACAATGAATCCACCTAAAACTGCCTATGGCCCAGTTCACAATGCTTCACCTGCGAGTTAAGTCCCACAGGGGGCATTCCATCCCCAAAGGCCAAGGAGAGCTCACAGGCCCACTCAGCCTCATTCTCAATGAGTTTTACGCTACCCCCTTCCCAATGAGCAGCTTCAAGGCTCTTAGGGAATTTTATGGGCATTTGATTCACATTTAGTTTTCTACTTACAGTTACTCCAGCAACAGTATCTGTTCGAACTAGCCATAAACAATTCATATGAATAATGTGACATGCTTCATATCCTTCATAGGCAATTATTATTCTTTTCTCAGCATAAGTCATGAGAAAGTTACTTACAGGGGAATTTTCCAACCCTTCAGCAGATCGCCAAAGCAACGTGGCACCACACAGGTCAATTAACGTACCATCTCGAAGCACATTTGTTTCATCCTCTACCTGGAACCACACAACAAATAACATAGAGAGATCTGAATTCACAACTCTATGAGTCATTCCAAGTCATATCGGCCATACTATTTCATAAGCATCTTCTTCCTTTACCAATGTTACCTTATTAGCTGAGTCAAAGAAAGACCTTTTCACAATGTAGCACACAAAATCAGTTTTGAATGCCAAGAGAGGCTGACTGAAAAAAATTCCTTGTGTCTCATATGCCACAAAAGAATCAACACTGAAGGACTGTGAAATGAAATTCCACTAATCAGCTTTTCAACAATTTGAAAAATGTATGCAAAAAGTGTCAACATTGAACTGACATAAGTCATTCAAATATCCAATAAATATTTTGATGGTGAATACAAACTGCGTAAGTCTTCGAAATTAACACTGGTGGACTGAAGTTGAAGACAGTTTTGCCGAGAGTTAAAATCATCTTGTCCTTGTCCTATCATCAAGACGATATCAAGTCCTACTAAAATGCTCCAGCTTGGGTCAATATGCCATTGCATTTTTCAGAAATTTAATTCGGAAAATTATTATGTTGGCAAAGCAAACATATGCCCAAACCATGGCATCTCTTGCTAAGCATACCAACTTTGCTGTAGATGCCAACTATAATATAAAATATGTTATTGTTCATGTTGCGTCATGTTGTCATGACAAGGGGGCATCTTGTGAACATTTGAAGACTAGTACAATGAATCACTTTCACATATAGTTTTCTATATGAAGAAAAGATTTTCAATACATTCCCAAGGCTTTCAGTAAAACACTTTCACAATTTCCAAAACAAAGGTAACTATTACACAATAAACCTCTCTTGAGGCTATTCAAACTAAAAATTTTATCTGCTACTAAGCAACAGGGCTCATTTCACAAAGCTGCATATTAAGTTTGTATTTATATGTTTGCATTTATACATTAAGTTTGCAAAGTATACTCTCATCAAACTTGGAAAACTATAAAACATGAAAAAATGATAAAATTATATATCAATGTAAGACTTTGAAAGCCTCTTAAGCAAATATTAAACACTTTGTTAAGCTATACCAGTGAAATGTGAAACAATCATTTTACGCAAGTACTTCTTAAAAATATACTACTACAAAGAAAAAAATTAATAAGCAAGGGTTTTACTAAAAGTGTAAAAAACTACGATTTGATTTGAACTGTCAGGATCCCAACATAACACATTGCTGTACTTTAATGCCATTTAATGTTCTCATATCCAATGTCAAAATGACAAATCAAAATATAATGAATTGGAGCAAAATCATTTAAATGTACCAGAAACAATTTTTTTAAAAAAGCAGGCAAGTACAAAAGTGCCCTACATTTTACCCAAGCATTTCTCCACATATGGCAATTTAGTACATAAAAAATTTCTTTTAAATATGTAGGGTAATTATATAGACAGTAACACATTCATATTTTTGATGAAAATCAATTGTGTTAAAGTGATCTACTGTTATTACTAATGATCACCACAGCAAATCTCTCAAAAATTTTCATATCTCAATTAAAATATTGTTATAACTCTCATATCAAGCTTCAATCTGTAATAACTATTGTGTCATTGTGCCTTTAGGTCATCACATTTGTCTCCTTGTTGCTGCCTTGTGCTCCTTCATTGCTGTTCAGTAACTTTTCTTCCTGTTAATCCAATATTTTCAATAACCATCACTTCATTTAAACAGCTTCACTGCATTACAGTTTCTTATCAACAGACACGCAAAAAGATCTTCACAATTGCTAACCATAAGATAACAAATTACACCTTTGGGAGTTTCTTTGTGGTGATACATGGTTTACAACCTGTAAAATGTACTTGCAATATAAATATGAAACTGTTACTGTAATAAATACCCCACACTTCTTAGTTTTCTGTTCTGATTCATGGTGACAGATTTCATTCTGGTGAACTGTGTCAATCACTTCACCGCCCACAGAGAAAGCAAGTTTTCTCCTATATCACCTCACTCACTCATTACAGAAATTTAACAAAAAATTAAGGAAATCATTTTCAGAACAATTTAGCTCAACAGTAACATAAAACTTTTATTTTCATAACAAGAAACATTGGTAAAAGAGGAAGAATACACACAAATTTCACACATAATAAATGACAAGGAATGCCTCAGTAGCAAATACTATTAGAACCCTGGAGAAAAACTCGTTCACATCAACAGCCACGTATCAATCGCAATCTCACACATACGCACACATACAACCTCCTTTCAAGGGGGGGCGTGAGCAGAGCGCTGTACAGCACAAAATGGGGCTCACCACTTCACCCTTCTGTTGAGCAGAACGTGATTGGCGTAATGAGAAAATACCGCCTCCTACAGACACCTCACGCCAAAGGCCTGGCTGAGCCTCACCACCACAGAAGGCACCTCTTGGATGCCAAATTAACACTCCATTAGTCGTTAAACCATCAATCTCACGGCCCTCCTGCCACTTTGTTGCTTTCTCCTAAAAACAAAGCATCATGACACCATGTACGATGTAACTTTCTTCTTCTGCCACGCCAGAACAATAAATATGTGACCTCTGTAAGACATGATGACAGATCAGCAAACCCTATTGATCAAGGAATTTTAAAAGCCATCTGAAAATGCAGAACATACAGCACAACAATCTACAAAACAACAAACAGTTATTAAAATTTCAGTTCAGTAGAATGGTAGACGAATTCAGACAACAATTAACCACAAATTAAATTCACTGTTACCAAAGCGAATAGTAAAAAAGAAATGATGTGGCAGCTTCGGGAGATTCAAATTTTTTGCTATTGTCATTTGATTGCTTACCTCAAAACAAACCACCTATGATTTAAAACCAACACCTTCGAAAATCTGAACAGAACCCCCTTCTTATTGACAATTCAGATTCTGCAGGGAAAACAGAAACAGTACAGAGTTGATTTCGATTAATTGGGACCAGAGTTTTTCAAGATTATCAAATTGCACAGATTTTCAAAATGAACTAATAAATATCCAGTAGTCATCTTTATCATAAAAACTTATTAATATCATTCATAATTAACTTTGATTGTTACTGAAGTAGACTGGATGAATCGTCTCCTGTATTATTTCAGTAGTATACATACCTTTCGCGGCTCTCACTAATCTTTATGAATAAGGTCTCTAAAAAGAGAATTTCACAGACGTGACGAATTGCACTGACTTTAAAAATATGAAGGATTTGTAAAAAAAAAAAAAAACACATTAAATATTCATGTCAAAAGCAACCTAAAACTCTCAGTCAATTACATCATTAAATAACTCCTAAACGAAGCATTTTAGGGTCTCAAAAACTAAAATTTTTAGGCCAAAGGCCTCATAATTCGTTCCTCGCTCTGTAATCTACAGCAAGAAATATTCTTGGATATTCTATTAAATGTTTGCCGGTTTGGTGCTTATCAATACTACCAATACCACCTATATGGTCATGGAGGAATACAGAATATATTCCTCCATGACCTACATTTCAGCCCTTGGTGCTGCTGGCCATCTTTGTGACGTCGCACTTAAAAGGCTTTGATTCCTCCATCTTACATTTACGCTTTCTATGTACACCATGGTTTGGGCAAACTGACAGGGTCTCTGAGGTGTGCAATCAATGTATTTGTACAATGAACATATTGGTTAACTTACATAAAATTGATAACTTAAGCCTGCCAAGTCATTCTTTTCCCATTGCCCACTTATTTATATAATTGTTTATGTAAAATGTAGACACAGGAAAATAGTTTTTTTTAGGAATGATGTTATCTAAATAACAAAATGAGTAGAATGAAAAGCTATAATTAAGTTGTAATTGCTGGATATTAAATACGGAAAGCAAAAATGTGAATAGGGCATAAAAGCGAACACTCAATTTGGGCACTTATCAATAGAGGAAGCCTTTGGTTTCCAAAATACACAAAAATAAACAAAAGATCTTACACTGATAGATGACAATGTGAATAATTTCCATTCTAGGAAAGACTGATTACTTTTAACTCAAATATTTACAAAATTATTACCTTAAAACACACGTTTCTTTACCCTGAGCCAGCTAATATGTCATAATAGTTCCTAAGTTTAAGAAAACGAATGTTTACATCTTTTCGTATGACTGGCAGCATCGGTGACAACATGCTCAGAATCAAATTATGCCCTGCTATAAAATATTCCATGCTGTTAACTTTTCTGCAAGATAGTTTTGAAAAGTAACCAAAAAAATAGTGAAGTTAATCAGACTACATGCAGCACAATCATATGCCCAGTTGCTTTACCAAAGTGATCATCTCCAATTCTTTACAGTAACCTTAAATCACACACATTTCACAACTTTCCATTTCCTCCAAAATCTTCTCCTGCAATTTCAGAGAAAAAACTGAATTTCAAATCTTCAATGAATGCTCTTCTACAACTTCCCCACAATGCCTCTTTCTGTTCAATTTTTAGCATGTGTAATCCCATACATCTCGTCCCTGGGTTTTCACTGAAGCACATTAGTGCTGCCAAATGTGAGCAGAAATACGCACTTTCTAATTTAAAACGTATGGAGATTGGTATGGATTTTGCATAACATACAAATATTTTACGGAAAATGTAAGAAAAACAATTTAACCTCTCAGCCCTACAAGTGTTAATAACTATTTAGTAAGTTTTCAAGCAGGATTTTTTTCTACACATACAAATTGCCAAAACTGATCTCGGGTGCAAATTTTAACCCATTAAGTTAAGTATCAATCATTTATTGTTCAAATTAATATCCAACAGTTACGTCATCTCTCTTCTTGATCTTCAAGACTGTCCAGAATCCATTAGCTTAATAACATAGAAAACTAAAAACAATTAGTTTGTAGTGTCAATGATTAATGTTAGTAAACATGATTTCTAGAGCTTATACTACATGATAAATTTTCACTCTATATTTTTCTAAAAGAAACAGGAAATGCCATGGATACAAAATCAGTTCCAAATCTCTTTCATACACCTATCGACATGCAATGTAAATCCCCCTCACAAAATGACAGAACAAGATACATCTAGAACTGTTCAGGGTCTTCACATTTAGAAAGGTGATGGTTGTGCACATCAGATGAAGTATTATTTTCAAAACTATGACATAAAAGATTTAAGGTACTCAATCAGGGCACCTTGAAGGAATGCATTACAAAAACACAAAAATGCCTATTTCAAATCTCACTGAATCACCATATTTCTTCATATAATATCTACAAAGATTCATTAAATACATCTATATGGCACTAAAAAACCATGGACAAACAGAAAACAACCATGCCTGAATGACCATTTTATTATGACTACTATTATGCTATGCAGCCAACCCTGTATAAAGGAGAAATATAAAAGATACAGAAAGATAAAGGAGAAATAACTTGTAAGATAAAAATAAGGTAAATCAATTTCAAGTTCATTTAATGTAAGTAACAAAATTCAGGAATTTGTGTGAACTAAGTATCTGTATGTAGAGCTGTCAGTCCGATTTCGATAGCTGACAAATCATAACAATCTCATTATTATTATTTAAACTGAAGTTCTCCCAACACTGACAATTTCTACACGGCTAACAAATTATTAAATAATAGAAATCATCTTCAACATTACTTAAAAAATTCAAAATGTACAAGCCTAATTCCACAATAAATATCAAGAATGAGAATTAAAGAGGGAATGAAGCTCCAAATTTCAGAATGGACTTCTAATGACAATTTAGCACAATATACTTAGAATGTACCCTTCAACCAGCAGTTTGTTACATCAAATAGTGGACTACAAAAGAGGAAACAAGTTCCTAAGTAACTAACTAATTAACTAAACAAATCTTTAACATTCAACACAGCACACATTTCCATGTCAAAAGCCAAAAAGCAAAACACAACATACACAAATAAAAACTGCATTGAACATTATGAGCAAGGATACAAATTAACGTTTAAATTCAGAATTCTTGCTGAGTATATATTTCATAGCATATTATAAATAAAATATTAAAAAAACTTTTCAAATAAATTTAACCAATTTTTGACCAAATTTGAAAAAACATGTTTTTACAAGAAGAAATTTACTTCTGAAAGCATTTCCTTTTGTTTTCTTTTTTAAGAAATTATTTATTTACATAGTTCATTTTCAATTTTTCATTAAGGTTGTACACACTTCAAGGATATTAGCAACCCCACCACAGTTGAAATAATCTATTTTTAAAACATCACACAATACTTCCTACAATATAACATTTTATTACTTCACTTATTACTACATTAAAATAAAACAGTTATTTTATCCAATTCTGAGGTGGCTGAACAATTTATTTAATTGTAATTGGAAAAATGAACCAAGTTACAAATGTTCAACAAAGATTTATTGAAATATAATTGTTTATTAGAAATTATATAATTATGATAAAACAAATATTATATATGCGTTCAGAACAGAGGAGAGATGGAAACATTAGGAAGCCCACAGCATCATTTCAAGATATAGAAAAGAATTAAAGATAGATATCTAAAGTACTTTTTTTCAAACATAGATTAAGAAATTAATTGGATGATAATATTGAATATTACAGTAATTCATTAGTATTGAATATTCAGTAATACTCATATATAATATGAGTATTCAGTAATTCTCAACGAAGGTGAGGCAAATACACATGACACAAGTATTCAAAGAGATCTATTTTGTTCCTTAAAAGAAAAAAAGAAAGAAGATACAATCAGTTGACTTCAAGCCCTTGCAGAAATATGGAGTCCTTCAGGTTACTTGGTTATTGTTGCCCTCTTTGAAGAGAAACAAAGTTTTAATAGAAAAAGTGGTAAGACAAGAAAAAATAAATAAGTTGGTCTCTTATGAAAGAAATTTTATTAATTTGCAAATTAATAAAGAAATTGTAAAAATTTAAATAGCATCAATCAATTTCAAAGTTCTTCACCCCTTCTTCAAGGGTCTGCCTTCTTTATCCAAAATTTCTAACTTGGCTAACAAATCTCATCATGTAATACAAAAAATATCTGGAGGTAACAAAAGATGAGAACATCAAATCTATTTCAATGTGAAGGCCAAAACACAGTTTATAAGGTAAATCACATACTAGGTTGAACAATTAATAATAGACCATTTTCCTAGAAGTACTAAAAATAATTTGATTTTTAGATGTATTTTACATGAAGCCTCCACTTTTTCAAAATTTTCTCAAAAATGGCTCCAAATTTTATAATTAAAATTTGGCCTTGGAGAGCACAAAAGATTCTTAAAACAATGGCACAGGTCTCATTTTTGTTCAAACCCCCTAATTTTTCAAAAATTGCATAGTGTTCAAATTGTTTTCAGTATATTCCTACAACCATAATACTGAAGATAGAGCTTTTATTCGTTAATAAAATCTGTTGTTGAAAGATATATCTTGAAATAAGGTCATGTATGTACAATTTCTGGAAAAGCGAGTTACATTCTGCATAATTATTAATCTATACTATTTTCGCTTAATTTTACATAAAATCTAGGCAATTTTTAAACTATTAATTTTTCAAAAACAGCTCCAAATTTTTCTTTTGAATTTTCTCCTTGTATTAAAGAACAGTAAAAAAATCAGCGCTAGTCCCATTTCTGGCTATTTCTATTTTTTGAAAATTGCATTGTAATATTAGTCTATTTTTCACTTGGAGGCCTTAATTCGCTGCTCAATAAAGAATACAGAGTAAGACTCAAGTTGATGTTTATAAGGTTAGGCTTCTTTTTTAACTTGCCCACCCCCTTCCAAGACACAGTTTGCACAAAACGTGTGACGTTTATGCAAAACGGTACAATAAAATCCCACTTAATCTGGAATTAATGTTTTCCTGACATTTACATTCTTTATTAACAGGTACCCAATGTAAAATTGTTCCCACGTTTACACTTTCAAAATTAAAATTTCCTGGCTTTTACACTTTTCCTCCTGCCCATACAAACACTAAGAGGTAAGGATAGCTAGTATGTGTACCATTTTCCATGATTTCCACTATTTTTTCTTGGTCACAGTGGTAGACAGATTTCACTGTACTTCTATTTCAGGTAAATTTGAATTGATAAGTAAACTAATTCAACTATCTTTTTTTCACCTTCCAGAATTTCTTATACAACATGATTGCTCAGCATTTTCAGACAGGAAGAATAGGTGCTCAAAAAGCCTGATAATTTCCAAGGAATTGATCGATATTTTTTCAGTGTTATTCATCTTGCTAATATTACTGTTGATGCCTTAATATTAGAAAGATCACAAACATTGAGTAATGTACACTTACCCCTAAAAATATATTTCGAGATGAATCAAAGCCAGCAGCATAAATGCGAGCAACTTTAGGATTAGAGCGATCTGCAAGTATTCGACATGCAAATCGTGAGATCGTACTTTGGAGAACTTTATTATCACCACTTTTATCACCAGGAATGGTGTCCATCACAACAAAGTCTATAGGAGATTCTGAAGATCGACCGATCTGGAATAACAAATCAAAATTAACTCTCATTACATTCTACATGGTATGATTCACTACTGAAAATATGTGAATACCCAAATACCTTGTAATCTTAATCATAATGTTAATAGAACTGCTTTGTTTTCATGGAACAGAAATTGTTTATCTTGAAATACCAAACTAACGGAAGGCAGTTCCATTTCATTAGTTACAAGCATAGTTTGAAAACATTATTATTTTTCTTATGATATATGCTGCGCTACTGTTTCTTCATCTATGACAATTTCATTCATATATGAACCATCTACCCAAAGTTCATGGTGCTTAGAATAAAAATTCACACACCAAACATGTCTTGCCACATTATATTCATATTCTATCCATGTTTCCTAGAAACACTTATTGAAAATGCAAAAGAAATGCATGAAAAGAATGATTTTCCTATCCCATATTGAACAAAAAGAAATGTTATTAACTGTACGTATTTAAGAAAATGCTCACCGTGTTTTAAAGACATTAACAACAATTAAAACAAAAAAAAATATATAGTTTTGTTTTTGTAGTTATTATTACTACGACTACTATTATATTTATCATCACCATCATTATTAATACTATTACTACAATGTTTTGTTTAATTTTATTTCATTCCAAATATTACTATCAATATTGTAATTTAAAAATGGGGTCATTAAAATAATTAACAGCAGAACATATTAATGTATTAACTTTCATGGAAATATGAACCTATTAAGAATATGGAATTTTAAAAAAATGTTATGTAATTATATACAGAAAATGTCTTCCTTCGCTAGTAGCTAAATCACGTAGAAAACAAAACCTAAATTTGTAACAATTGACACAATTTTTCATTTAACACACCAGAAATTGATTTGACACTCAAGAAATAGTTTTCCATACATGCAACTTTGTTGGCACTGAATATTAAAGGCTATTTGAGAAAATGTGTGATCAGTAAAAAGGAACTGAAATTGCAAAAGAAAACTGAACAAAACAACAAATTCAATTAAAACAAAAGCTGAATTCATGTTTCAAGTCCAAATCAATACAATGCCAATTATTTATATTTGCTCGGAAGGAAATGGCAAAAAATATGTTTATAATATAATGATCTCTAGTCCAATTCTAATTGGTATACTTTTTTAAAAGCACTGGAGCTTTTTTTGACTAGACAAAGAAAGCACTGAAGTGTCAGCATGGCCAAATATTTATTTCAAACTGACAAAAGTAATCTGTAGCTTTAATTCAGAACATAAATCTCTTTAAACCATATAAATATGCTTACCTGAAACATGTCTGTTTCTTGATCTAACATGTATTCCACAATAACAGCTTGATTCCTGGATAATGTATAAGATATTGAATGCTGTTTTGAGTCCAAGATTGCCTATAAAATTAATAACTGATTATTTACCTAATATTTCGTAAGTAAATTGTTGTTTTTCAACATTTGTTCCCATTTATCAATAAAAAATATCATTTAAAATTTTATACATTTTAATTTTTAGTAATCACTGTTTGATCTAATTAACAGCACTTAAGAACAAAAAAAACCCCACTAATATAACATTGAATTACTGAAGTGTTGTTTCAACAGAAGCAATATCTCAGCCAATTTATTGTTTGTTCTCCACTATCATATTAGTCATTCAATTAATACTGATTAAGGGTTCACTAATCCAAAAACAAATCATATTTTTTTTCAATATGCCATTAAGTAATGTTATTTGTCTAATAAATTTTATTCTAAAATGAAAATTCCAAATTAAAATTTCCTTAACACCCTTCTATACTTTAAGCAGACAATGGGAACTACTTGCACATTCTGATTCATTTCACACAAATTTTATTTTTCATTTCCAACACATTTTCTAAATACTCTTTGCATGTTCTAAATATTTAATTTTTCAAACTAAATTTTTTAAAAAAAATCATACATAACTAAAGTACATAATGGACCATTTCATTACTTCTTGTATTTTATTTTAAAGAACGCAACTTTTTAGGATCAATGTTGAAATCAAAATGCTCAATCACAAAAAGACTTGAAAGTTTGTTTTTGAGAGGTGTATTGTTAAAGTGACTGATTTATTAATAAGAATTTAACATAATCACATTTGAAAGCCTACATTGTTTTAATAATCACATTTGGTCAGTAAAGTTAAGAGGGTCCATGTGATTACACTGATTCCAGGAAATGGAGGAAATATAGTGAAATCTCATTTACACGTTCCAACTTAATACATTTTCCTAAAAAGCATATGGGAAATTGGGTGTGTGGCATTTTTAAGGTCTTGGCCCATATTCTTTAAATTACATTTTATTACACATTTGCCAATCCCTCTGTGCACGTTTAAAAGTTACCAGCAAGTTTCGTGGGTAGTGTGTGTTTCAAGTGTTTTTCAGGGTAGAAGCAGTCTTCAATACACTTTGGGGTACTTGAGGGTACCAGATAGCATACAGAGGTTCTTTGAGATAGTATTCAGGGTATCTTCACTCCGTTGGATTATGAACGCAAAGTCAGAAAAATGTATGCACTGTGTCTCTGCCACCTTCATTCTTTACCTATTTGAATTGTTGTGTGACCTGTCATGCATTACTTTAAATTTAATGGACTGAAGATGCAGAATTTTTTTCTAAATTTGCATTATTTTAAGTGTTTATTATTTGCAAGTAATTTTTTTTCTTTCTTTTTTCTTTCAATAATAACTTGCAAATTTTCACAATAACAATCAAATTAGTTTATCTCACATGTTCTAGTGTGTTTATTTGCAAGTAAATTGGTTTCTATTTCCTATTACAATGTTCTAAAGAATAAAATGTGATAATGACAACTGATAATTTTTATGAGCTATTAATACAAATTAATCATTTGAGTTTTCTTATCAAACTTTTCAATTATTTTACGGACTTATGGGTTTCCTGACGAGCCCTGCAGAAGTGTAGAGACTGTCAGATTCTTATTCCTTGTGTATTTTCACCACGATTCATTATACAACATAAAAACTGAGGGGTTCCATGTATTTTTTTTAAAGAAAGATGATCATATAAGATATCATCAAAATTTTGCAAATTATATTTTGACCTTACTTTAAACTTCTTCATTATTTTACATTTTATTTTCTCATACCAAAGAAAATCAATCATGTAATTAGTGGATGTCATAAAATACTCACTTGTGAGGAATGAGGGGTTTTCACAACATAATGCTTCGAACGTTTCACCCCGCTCGGTGTAGGTCTTTGATATAATACAAATTTACTTCTTCTTCGTCCTCGATCACCAGGAGGAAGGAAGCCATTGTATCTAAGAAAACAAAATAGAACCATAAAGAAATAAATTTACATCTTAAAAAATTATTATTTTAAAAACATTGAAATCGTACAACCTCTACTATCTTAAGATCACTACACATTGAATGGAACATTCTATTCACACACACACATGCGAAAAACAACAATACACATACACACACAAAAAAACAACACCACACACACACACACACACACACACAAAAAACAACACCACACGCACACACACACACACAAAAAACAACACCACACGCACACACACACACACACACAAACAACACCACACGCACACACACACACACACACACACACACACACAACAACACACACACACACACACACTAAACAACACACACACACACACACAAAACAACACCACACACACACACACACAAAACAACACAACACACACACAAACAAAACAACACCACACACACACACAAACAACACACACACAACACAAACAACACCACACACACACACACAAAACAACACCACACACACACACACACACACACAAAACAACACCACACACACACACACACAAACAACACCACACACACACACAAAACAACACACACACACACACACAAAACACCACACACACACACACACAACACCACACACACACACACAAAACAACACCACACACACACACAAAACAACACCACACACACACACACAAACAACACCACACACACACAAAACAACAACACACACACACACACACAAAACAACAACACACACACACAAAACAACAACACCACACACACACAAAACAACACACACACACAAAAAAACAACACCACACACAAAACAACACACACACACACAAAACAACAACACACACACACAAAAACAAAACAACACACACACACAAAAAAAAAACAACACCCAACACACACACAAAAAACAACACACACACACCCACACACCAAAAAAAAAACAACACCACACACACACACACACAAAAAACAACACCACACACACACAAAAACAACACCACACACACACACAAAAACAACACCCACACACACACACACACACACACACAAAAAACAACACCACACACACACAAAAAACAACACCACACACACACAAAAACAACACCACACACACAAAAAAACACACAAACAAAAAAAAACAAAACACACACACAAAAAACACCACACACACACAAAAACAACACCACACCACACACACAATACAACACCACCACACAACACACAAACAACACACACACACACACACAAAAACACACCACACACACACACAAAACAACACCACACACACACACACAAACAACACCACACACACACACACACAAAACAACACCACCACACACACACACACACACACAAAAACAACACCACACACACACACACAAAAACAACACCACACACACACACACAAAAACAACACCACACACACACACACAAAACAACACCACACACACACACACAAACAACACCCACACACACACAAAAACAACACCACAACCCACAAAACAACACCACACACACAACAACACACACACACACACAAAACAACACCACACACACACACACAAAAAACAACACCACACACACAAAAAACAACGCACACGAAAAACTACGCACACGAAAAACTACGCACACGAAAAACTACGCACACGAAAAACTACGCACACAACTAGCACGAAAACTACGACACGAAAACTACGCACACGAAAACTACGCACACGAAAAACTACGCCACGAAAACTACGCACACGAAAAACTACGCACACGAAAAACTACACACACGAAAACTACACACGAAAACTACACACCGAAAACTACACAACGAAAACTACAACACGAAAAACTACACACGAAAAACTACACACGCAAGCACACACGCACGCGCGCGCACACACGCACGCGCGCACACGCACGCGCGCACACGCACGCGCGCACACGCACGAGCGCACACGCACGCACACACACGCACGCGCGACACGCACGCGCGCGCACACCGCGCGACGCACGCGCGCGCGCCACGACACGCACGCGCGCGCACACGCACGAACACGCACGCGCGCACCACACGCACGACACACGCACGCGCGCACCACACGCACGCGCGCGCGCACGACACACGCACGCGCGCGCACGCACGACACCGCACGCGCGCGCACGCACACACGCACGCGCGCACGCACGACACGCACGCGCCGACACACGCACGCGCGCGCAACACGACGCGCGCACAAGCACGACACGCACAAGCACGACACGCACACACACGCAGCGCGCACGCACGACACGCGACGCACGCACACACACACACGACACGCGTGCCACACACAACACCAGCGCGCGCACGCGCACACGCACACACAACACGCGCGCACACGCACAACAAACCGCGCGCGCGCACGCACACACACCACGCGCGCCACACGCACACACAACCACGCGCGCACGCACAACACGCGCGCGCGCACACACCACAACCACAGCACAACACGCGCGCGCCACACGCACACCAGCGCGACACACGCCACATAACCGCGCGCGCACACGCAACAAACACGCGCGCCACACGCACACACACAACCGCGCGCGCCACAGCACAAACACGCGCGCGCACACGCACACACAACGCGCGCGCCACCACACACCGACACGCCGCGCGCACACACACGACACGCGCGCGCACACCACACAAACACCGCGCGCGCGCACACCACAACACGCGCGCTGCGACAACAACACACGCACGACACCCGCGCGCGACCCCACACACCACACACAACACAACGCGATACACGCGCGCGCACACCACACACAAACACACGCGCGCGCACACACAGACGGACAACGCGCGCACGCACACCACACACACACGAACACCGCGCGCGCACGCACACACACACACACGCGCGCACGCCACAACCACGCGCGCACGCGCACCACACACACGCGCGCACGCATCCACCACACGTGCGCACCACCACACACACGACACGCGCCTATACACATACACACACACACGACACACGCGCGCGCATCCATGCTTGCATAGACACATACAAACATCTACATATACGCTAACACATGCATACATTCTGTAACAGAGCAAGTTTGAGTGGCTTTATGATACATGTTATGACAATAACGTTTTCGTAAACAATTCAGACATATAATTTCATTTATTTAAAACAATACTGCTGGTACTCCTAAGCTACCCCAAGTTATTTATTATAAGAGAATATAATAAACTTTCACCGACTTCTCGTTCTACTGGTATGTTGTAAAATAACAAGATAAACTTTTTTTCATTATATTAAAGCACTTCAAGAAATAGACCCAAAAATAATGAGTACAACCAAATAACTTACACTATTTTATAACATAAATGTTGAAGATACATATTTTCATTAATAGTAATTTTATAAGATTTTAAAAAACATACCCTAAAATAACCAGTTCACCATATTTTACCGCTGGTTTGCGTTGTTCTGCCGCAACACTTGAATCGGCTTCTTCAAGTATTGGGGACTCCGTCCCATCAGATCTAAAATAATAAACATTTAAACATAATTAAAGTCGAAATATAATAATTGTATGGGAATATACAAAATAAAAACTTTTAATGAACTACTATATGAGAATGAACTTTGAATACATATTGACAAATGAGCAATGGAGCCAAAACTCTGCATGAATGTTATTTCCTTCCTGATATAAAACGAAAAACGAAAAAATTCACGTATTAAATTAAGTCCTTAATTTATACTTTCTCCCTAGAGAGTACAGAGAAAGTTATGTAATGCTGCGCATCAAAACGCGCGGATTTTCAGCAGAAAAATGCGTATTACAGGGCCGAACGAAAAAGTGGATAAATTCACTTGCTAAATTTACAAAAACAATCGTGTAACACGTAGTGTACCCAGAATCCATGTTTTCTGGGTCCTTCACACCAAATGATGGCAGAACATCTATCCATCCGTCGGTGTGAACGCTAGAGGAAAAACCATTCGAACAATTTTCACCAAAATTGATTTTCCCCAATCGATCTCACTGATGTCACGGCCCATTGAATATGAAATCGATATTGCCATGTAAGGGGGTACTTTACAAGAAGCCTCTGGGACATTACCAATTTTTTTATTAAAATAATTGTTATAATTGTTAATAATTCTTCTTAAGTTTTGTTGTAGAATATTGTGAAGGATGTTTAAGAAAATGGTGCAGGTCTCGCGATTCTTTAAAAACTGATTTTTCGAAAATTGCAAAAGTTCAAAATTTTTTCAGAGTCTTCCTACAGCGAAAATATTAAAGATAAGAGTTTTTTCCTTAATGAAATCTATTCCTCAAAGATAGATTTTGAAATAAAGGTCATGTACAATTTTTCGAAAATGAATACTTTTTGCGTAAAGTAAGTGATAATGCGGGGAGAGAGTACATGCTGTTTTATCACCACTAGTATTATTTCATTTGACTTGATTTTATGGACACAATTTATTTTAGTAAAACATGATAATACAAAAATGAAGCAACAAATAGGGTCTAAATCCTTTAAAACCATTGCTGGAAATCAAATATGAAAATTAGGACCATATAATACAAAACGATTTTGAAAATTAAGAAATCTTTGTCATCTCATTGCTCCATACCAACCAGACACAATCATGAATACAATATTTCAAAACTACTGCATAATATGAATTTCATATGAATACATTAAATTTACTTTAGATGACATCAGTTAAAGGAACGAAAGTCTTTGTGAACTGGAAGGAACATTGGTATAATTTTTACAAATGCTATATGTGAGAATAAGAAAAAAGTGATATGTATAAAATAATAACTTTAGCTTCCATTCCCACACATAAATCTTCCTACAAGTCTGAGCTAGCAAGATGTTTGTTCATAAGAAACAGGTAAATTTAAAATATTCTTTACTTTTCTGTTCAGATTTTTCTGACCATAATGACAAACCAAAAACAAATTTATCAAAAACCATAATTTAGATTGAAAATTTTATTACATCGTTTTGTTCATTTTTCAAACTTTATAAACATTTCAAATGTTCTGTTAATTTTTGAACGATTTACGTCTCGCAACATTTCGAGGAGCACTTTTTCTCTTCTTCGGAGTCTAATTTGAATACAAACAAATCATTATACACCAAATTAAATTTTTTAACTTTTATGTCACAGAAAACTAAATATTTATGATATAATAATAAAAATGTACTAGGTACAAATGAACTCACCTTAATATAAATTCTGTCATTATTATTAAGTCTATTTTTAAATGAACATTTTTAATCTAATCTCTATTAAGATGAGTTCAGTTTTTTCCATCAATCATTTAATTCATTTTTTCCTCAACATGCTGAGATGAAAATTGGCATATTGTCTTTAACATAATACATTTTTACTACACAATGATAAAACACCCAAATTTTCTCTTTGCAAACAACAATATACATACTGATATTTTAGTGATTTTTGAAATTACTCTTCAATTCGAGCATGTGTTTATTAGAATTTTAAACACCAAAAATTAAGGCACACAATAAACAGAGCAGTAGTAATGTTGGAATTCTTAAAATAATCCTTGTTCAATAAATTTTATAATTTCTGAATTAATTCACATTATAACACAAATATTTTTATGTAACTCATTAAATAGAAACTATTATATCACTACTAAATTAGAATCTGGGTCAAAATATTTGATAAATGGAGATGATCTAATACCAATTTCTCAATTAAAATGAAATTATTAAAAATATTTTGTAAATGTTTATGAAAAAAAATAAATATATTCTATTGAAAACAATATTATAATAAACAAAACTCATGTTGACATTCATAACATTTTGGCATGGTAAGGATAAGACAATATCTTCTCACCATTCATAATAAACCTTCATTTGTTTAACATTTCATAAGTAACGTACTTTGATTATTGGTCTTTATTTTCAAAATAAATTCCATGCAATTAACGAAAAAAGAAAAAAATTCTTCAGATAGTTTAGAGGAGGCTCTTTAAATTGTTTCCTGTAAGCTAGTAATGAACTCAATAATGGTTTATTGGGGATTTGTTGGCATTCCATAGGGATAAAAGATTTTGCCATTTACAGTATTTTTGGTTATAATATTATTAGAAACTTTCAGAGGTATCATCATCATCATCATCAAATATCTGATGAACATCAAATAAATATTTCAAGAAACTTTGTGATTAAGCAAATTATGTTTCTATCAATTATTGTACATTTCTCAAGGGCTGGCACACGAAATTACCATTAATTTATACATAAATATGAATGAATATTTTATTGTTATGAAAGCAAAATTTCAATTTAAAATACGACGTTAACATTTAATACGTTTAATTTGGAGCGATCTTTATTGTGTCCAATCACAAGCGAGTTAATGTTAACAAGTGCGCGGTCACGTACCATTTATACATGAAACATAGTCGTGAAATACTATTAATTTATCATGTTCCAGAATTTATGACGGGTTCATCTTGCGCGAGGGGGGGGGGATTCCTGGAGCTGATAAGATTATTTGCGTTTGGGCGGTTGCGAATCTCGCCAGCGCACGCGCCCGTCCAGGAAACGTGGCCGGGAGCATTCCGAGCGTCGGAGTGCGAGAGCTGCGTTGGTCCGCGCCCGGCGAAGAGCAACCCGAGCGAGCGAGCGGGCAGGCGGGCGGCGCCCCTCCTACCGCGGAGTCCAAATCTGTGCAGGCCGCCGCGGCGAGCCTGCGTGCGCCTGCACTCGCCGACGCTCGCCGCGTGATTGAGCTACGCTTCCAGCGCTAGGCCCCGGTTCCACTAGGATAAGCGTGACGAAGAGCGCATCCAGCGCGGCCCTCATTCCGTTTCCCGCGACCGGCACTTTCGACGGAGCGAAAAATAAAAAAAAATACGAGGCCGCCGCTCGGATTTGCAAAAGCTGTGGAATTCTGGGCGAGTTCCGAGTTTCTTCCGATCACTCCAAAACAGTACATGAAGCCTCCGCGTCTTTTGGCTAGCCACCGCACACAACGCTCCACAGAAAGCTCACTCATCAATTCTTTTGTGCGTACGTACAGGGAATGTTGAAAAAGGATCGGAATTGTAACGTTCAAAGTGCCTTCTTTTCTAGGTTTAACGGGATGTAGGAGTTAACTACGTTTTTCTAGAGTTAACTGTTGAATTTCTAAGAGTACAACAGTAAAATATCCTTTGATAGCTTGATTCTCTAATAAATTTTCTAGTGGAATAGAATTTGTTCAATACATTTAAAAAAAAAATAAAGATGCCGATGGAATTTATACAAAGAAAGTCGCAAAACTCTACCTGGGCCAGCACTTTGAAAGGGCTAGAAGCACCTGCATTCCTTTCTCGAAAGATCTGGGAAGATACCGGTCACTCCCTGTGGAATTTGGTACGGTCACGACAGACTTTCGAAAGGTTTTGATGGGCCATCCCGTTTTCCACGCCACTGCTTTCCCCGCCAATATTCATAACGCGCCGTTTCATTTCCGTATTGTTCTGCTAATGCCATGCACACGATGGGGACTGTGCGGAAGTACGGTCTCCCGGTTACCACGTCGCACGTCATATGTCGTTGGCCGCTCGCATCCTGAAGCATACAAAATATATGTGGTCGGTGGTGCATGTAAGAGGGAATTCGCGAAAACTTTCGTTTCTATTAACGTAAGGTGAATGGTAATTGAAACGCATCCGTAGAATAGAGATTTTGATGGTGGGCTCTTCGACATATTACCCACTTTTCCTGTTTTTCAGAGCATTTTCCTCCTTGGTTAACATTTTTACAGTATTTCACACAATTTAAAGAAAATCAAGACAAGTCTTGGGTACCTGTTTCTTATGGCAGCTCTCTGATTTCGTAGTGAAAACAAAAATAATCTTTGCTTAACAAATAAAAAGTGAGCCAAAAGTAACACTACTAAATTTTTAAGGAAATAATATCTAGTTTTATAATTATCTCAAAGATTTCCTTGAAACATCAAGATTATTTTACAAAATACTTCATTTTTCCCAGGCGTTTCCAGACATTATTTCCAAATGGTTTTTTCGGTAATCTAGAAAGTGGTCAACCTGATTATAAAATTTAACTAGTCTGCGAAAGATGAAAGAAAATTTAACTTGTCTGAGAACAGAATTGTTTGCGTTCCTATCGTTATAATATAATAGTTGTTAATGAAACAAGTTTGATTTGGAAACCTACTTTTTCAGACTTTGTTTTCGAATAGTTGTGTTGAATTGAAAGATTTTATAACATCGAAATGGGTGCGTTAATCAAACATTATCGCATCGCCTCATATTTACTTATTTAGTCATTCAACTTCAGGCGGCGCTATCGTAGAATCAAGAATGACCGCTCGTGAGCCAATTGTAAATTCACCAGAAGTATATTTTCTCTAAAAAAAAAAAAAAAAATTAAGCATTCTACTAGATAGGGCGGGGGTGTTCTTGCAAATTCACACAGTTCTCATAAGTCCGCACCGCATGAAGAGTTGTACATCACAGCGATATTAATGACAATGAGACAGAACGTTTCGTCAAAATTTGAACCTTGAATATACCATTTTATACACGTGGCAGACGTTTGGAGTCGAGATTTACAGCTAGATTTCTTTGTTGGCTCTCTGCCAGCGAGTAAAGGTAGATGGAGCATATTAAAGGGGCATGAGGTTAAGATTTCACGCCACCCACTTTCCCGTACTACTTCACTGTTCTAAAACATCTCAACACAGGCCGAATCCGAGTGATAAGGGAAAGCAATCGAAAGAGCCTGATGTCATGGTTGTCGTAGGCGACGAGGCGTTTTGGTTTCGAAATTACTTTCTCAGCCGGCTGTAACTTGTCTGCTAGATAGTTACAGAACATAGCTCTCCTTTCGGACAAGAAGCAGAAAGGTTTGTCCATTCAAATGAGTGAGCAAGTGAACTATTTATTATAGTAGCGGCTTCAATACACATTACACCATAGATCTACACGATGAAACTTACATAAAGTGTAAATAGTAGTATAAGACATGTTTTGCAAATCCTCTTTCCACAGTTTCAAGGGGCTTCTATATTTACGCAGAAATTATACAATTACTTCACCGCGCCTTTGTGGAAAATACCCCGCGTAGTTACAAATTGACCTCCCTTCCGGCCAACGTGCCGACATAACAACGCAAGTCAAGCTTCCCGGGCCACCCCGCGCTGCAGTTCTAAAGGTCTCATGTGGACGAGCGAAGCTCCGCCCACTGCTGTGATTGACTGTAATGCTGCTACAAGCCATTGACGCACAAGGCCGTGCCCTGCGAGCCGACGACTAACGCGACTGTGTTTTACGCGTGGTTTGAGTGCTTTCATTTAAGTGATCTCAGATCTACTTTCTGAAGAAACGAGTTAATTATAAAGAAAATAGTGTAAAATTCTGAAGCTCTCGTTGTAGTATCGTCCCATGTAACGAACAAACCTGTACACAACAGCAAGCAGGCTGTGTCAATTTTCGCAAGACTTCGACTCGACGTGTCTGAATGATTTTTATTTCCATGAAGGTTACCTCCCTTTTCGCGCATTAATTTGTCTTGTCAATGAAAAAAAGGTCCGACTCGCACTGAAAAATATTTTCCAATTAAAATCCTAAGAGGCGTATTCTCCGCCAAAAGTAACACGAGGGTTCAAAAATTACAACTCTTTTCCTCTAACTACTGGCCAACAAAATAAAGCGGGTTCACATCGATCCGCCGTACTACAACTACTGTAGCCCTCCTTAAATAGAATTCTCTCAAGCTAATGACTTTTTACCCATTTCATCATAGCTATTTTAACCTACTTCAACACAGCTATATTAGCAGAGGACAGACAAATGCCAAAAAAGCACAATAAATTTATACAAGACTGAAGGGAAAACAAAGAAGTGGAAGAAGAATAACTGAGAAAATACAAGTTAAACTGAAGTATATGTTCCATTTCTCATGTGCAACACTTTCCCCAATGTTGTTCAACTAATGGAGTAATTCACAAGATATGTTCATTAAAATTAGCTTTTCTACTCCCTTCTAAAAAACTTTTAATATAGGACCCCCCCCTTCCCGTTATGAATTCCAAGGGGTTCCCCTACCGACATACTTCCCAGATTAAATAAAACAAATTAAAAATATATTTTAATATAATTATACATATATATATATATATATATATATATATATATATATATATATATGATAATTAATAGAAAAACATGGTGACATTTATTTTTTCATTAATTCCCAATGGCCATCTTTTGCTTTTGCCACTGTTGTAGAAACCAATGGTATTTGTGTCACAGAAGTACGCTAATATATTCTTATTGCATTATATTCTTAGCAAATCACATTGTCTGGATTATACATACTCAAATATGAATAAAAACTTTTGATATCAACCAATATAGAAAGTAAACAGCCCAAATTCTGAATAATCCATATTCAAATTGAAAATAAAATGACAATTCATGTCTGAAGAAATTTCACTGTCGTCCTCTTCGTTAAATAAAAAATTGTGAAATAACTGTCAACTGGAGAAATAGCAAGAGCAATTCCTTACATTCTCAGTGCTAGTATGAAAAATATATGTGTCCACTCTTTTCCCACTATACTCTTATTCGATAGGAATGTACCTAATGTTAAATATATACACATACACATTTATAAAAAATCTAGTATAAAACCAAGGGATTAACTCCAGGTTCACATCCACAAACTGCCCAGAGGGAGGGCATGAGTAGCTGAGCTATTTTATAGAAAAGCTTCACCTTAATTTTTGTAAATTAGCTTTTGACATACAGATCTATAATACAAAATGCTTTAACAGAATATCAATATCAAAATGCTAAATAATAAATTTAAAGATTCGTACTGTAACATTTCGGTTTTGGAGAACGTGCCCCCACCCCCCAAAGCCTTCGATTAATTATTACTAAATGGTACAGCGCAGAGGAACCCGGTAGTACCAGAAATTGTTCCAAACAAATAACATATTTCGTTTTTCTGTAAGAATGCAAATGTTTGGGCAAAAATACCCGAATATTGAATACTCTTGTAATTCACGCAGCAAGTGCTGCATTCCGAGTCGAGACACCAAGGAAATATTGCGAACAGTGGAAAGTGTAAGTCTTGAAACTATGAGTTGCCTATAATCGAACACTGAGTGGTTCTCGTCGGCTGTCCAATATTTATTCTCAGAATTTCCTAATACAAATTATTTACGAGTATAACTTACGACTGCCATTCATTAGAAGGAACATTAATAGTTTAATTTTGTTATTGATTCCATATTTCTAGAGTTTAATGTTTTTGAATACATCATGAACTAGTGGTCATCTTTGATAAAAGCTGCTTAAATTAAAAAGTCTGACAAAACTATTGCATATTTTGTTCTTTCTCCTCACTACACGTACATACAAAATACTAGTATTTTTAATAAACTGGAGAAATTTGGGGATGAAATTAACAAAAGAGACTCTCCTGACATCGGTGCGAGAGACAAATTGAAAATTTAAAGCTAGTTAACAGAGATGGAGAATATAGAATGACACGGAGCCAGTAGGAACTTTCCTGACGCTGTTTGGAAACCCCTACCCAGCGCTCCACGACCTTCCTCGCAGTTCCCTCGCAAAACCACCGCTGAATGCGGAAATCGCGAGTCTATACGTTTCGAGACAACAGTGAACAAGCAGCAACCTCAAATCAAACAAGTACATTTTAGTCCAAATTTCATTTCAGAAATACTGGGTGACTATTTTTTCATAGAGAATTCCGTGTACGCTATCTGCGCTATAAGGATAGATAGAATTCAAAAATCAAAGATTTATTTACGCAAGTCTTCAGATAGTGAATTAGAATAATGATTTAAACGCTCAAGTCAACTTGCTAGGACTGGAACCAATTTACAAAGACGATTCTAAATGCATTTCCGAACACATCCGAAGAATCTTTGTTTTCCCCAAATATGATTTGAAACATAATTCTAGATATACACAAATTCTAAGCGAAACATATCAGTAAAAAATACGGCTCTTGGTCTGACGATTTGCAATTGCAATGGAAGTGTGTAAAAAATTATAAAAAAAGTACTGTCAAACCATTCAGTAGACAAGAGTAAAACTTGCTCTAATTAAGAACTGGTGGGAAGGAACTGGAAGACAAAGAAAAAATTATATTAAATTATAGGATAAAGAAGAGGCTAGACACTATCTATAAAGTTTGTAAAATGTCCATGTACTTCAGAAATCTGCAAACAAAATATATGTTGAAATACAGGCAATGTCTTCATTCCACTGCAAAATCATGCATGAAAATATCATAGCCAGAAACAACCATAAGAACATCTCTAAAGGTTTAGAAAACAGTCCAAATTTTGAGAAGTCCCATTCTAATGCTGTTAACTGAACCAAAGGAAGTCAACTATTCTGCATACTTGGATTGTAAATTCCATAGCACTTTTACTGAATAATTTCATATAATTAATTACGTTCATTATCATTTTACATATCACTATTCATTTGTATAAGTGATAACTGAAAGGAGTATTATTCAGAAGCTATATATTCTGCACAACAAATTAGTTTCTGGAAGATCCATATGGTCACACACTAGAAATGCAAATTATTGTAGCACTAGTACTGTGCTATTTGAGGTAGAAAAAACGTATTAACGAAACATACAAATCAAATGGCAGAATACAATAAAGACAAAGCATAATACTCCGAGAATTATTTCTGTTAGAACTAAAAAATTAAATCGTTACAGAATATCTAACATGAAAAATGAAATGTATAAAATCTTCCCATTTCCTCATCTCTATTTCACATTTTCTATTACAAACCAAGTGTTCTATAAAATTTAGTTTTGCGGTATGCTCTTGCACTTATCTATTAATAAAATAATTTAAAAAAAAAAATGGTTTATTAAAACATCTCTTCAAAGATTCCTTCATATTCAGCATGACAATTTTGGCAGAATTCCATAAATAGATAAGACTTTTTGAAACTGTAGATAATATAGTTTGAAGCCTGTATTGCAATATTCCATGTGTGTAATGAATGTATGGTCACAAAATATTTGATATTCACATGACACATAACCTCACTCCAAACAATGAACTAAGACAAAAATGTAAAAGAGAAAACAAGATATGTATAACATTAATTTAAGGCATTCAATATAAAACACTTAATATAAAGTATCTAAAAATTAAATATTTTTCCGATGCCAAAAACATAATTGATATCGTGATTTTTAACAAAATAAACTAAACAATTTCCATTGATAATAATACGATGTTCAATAGAAAATCTGAACATGAAATTACATATTCAAAGTGTCTCATGTTTTAATCTAAGCTGGCATGCAAGTTGCACTTACGTCTTCAATTGATGTTCAACAATAATAACACACACCCCAGGATTCAAGTCCCCCCCAAAATTGAATATGTTGTGTTTTCCTGGAAGTTACACAATATATGTTCTGCCATACCAACTACACTGCCATTCACATATACACAATTTCATTAAGTTTCGGTTATTTAGTGAACACGAACATTGACTTGCAGTGATATAAACACACCCTACTGTTGAGTATTTTGATGCACATCTGTTCATATATTCAAAACATAAAAAGGCCAGTTTGTTTATATGGTGGGCGAAAATTCATCCAATGATGAGTCAGACAGATTCAAAACAATCACAGATGATGCGACTTCACTGATTCCGCACAATTCTTGACTCATATAGATGACGATAGTCGATGAAGACGATGTAAACAATTCCAAAAGCACGATACATTATGCCACGGGTGCACAAGTCACTTCCGTAGCAGGTATCTAAACAATATTACAGGTACGGTTACATTCCTACGAACTTTTCTTACCTTATCAACATTTTGGCGGAGGCAATATCCTCCGGTGGTGGGCGATTTCGTGTGGACGTCGTGCGAGAGTTTCTGATCGCAACGGTCTACAGTAGGTATACAGCCACAATAGGGATAGCATTCAGTACCAGTACACTCTGGTACACACGAAGTCGCCTTGTTCAGGATCTGACAAGAGTGCGCATGCACGAGAGAGGCGGCGCTGCAGCCACAGTATGGACAAACGCAACTAGAGCCCCAACTTCACGGATACGACGGGCGCGCTATCTCTTGAGCGTTTACGAAATTATTTCAACATTAGTTACATTCTCACGTGGTCCAGATGTCTAAGAAGCATTTTTGAAGTAACCGAAATCTACCAGTAGTATTTCATGCACGTTCTATGGTATATAAAATTATTAATTACCTACTAAAATTAAAAGAAAGAATTTCTTTAAAAAGATTTATATTTATGTGATAGTTATATTGATTGGATGACTGGTCTTGTTCTCAAGAAAACGAGGTACTTTCTCGCTACATTATACTAAAAAGAATGGAGAGGAGAAAAGCCGTAAACCGGGAATTCCCAAACTTTTGTTTTCATCTCCTCCTTATAAAAGAATGAACCTTCATCGACCCCTTACGTATTTCTCTGTAGAGCACACAACATATTAATAACACAAACAATGGAACATAAATGACTCAGAGACAATTTCGCAAAGAATTTGAACAGAAGTTTAGGAAAAACGTTGATTCATATTTTATAATTTTTAGTAATATTATCCCTTCTTAACTTCATAAATATAAACATGTTTTCAAAAACAAAATCACAGATGCTAATAATTGTCCGATTCCCATTCATGTGAATGACGTGAAATTCCAAAAGATGAGCAAATTTATAATTTATTATTAGATGAAAACGTATATTAGAAGCAAACAATAATTATAAGAAACAAAATTATTACAAAGATCATGAATATATTTTTTTCTATTAACAGGATCTTGATCTCTATTATACAGAAAAGTGGGCTATATCTTTGACCCCGGTGAATAATCTGATAACTCAAAAAAACTTAATTTTACAGCAGAGCATGAAACAACTTTAAACTAATGCTGTAAATCAGGGATTAATGATATTCAGATAAAACCTACACACTAATAGTTTCGTTTTAATATCACATGCGTTTGAATATCATTAATCCTTGATTTACTTCAGTTGAAAGTTGTTTTTTGCTCCCCTGTAAAACTATCTTTTAAAATAATACAAAAAATGTAAACTTCTTAGATAGATTTTTTCATGTATTCATAATGTTAATATCATTTTGGAATACGCTGAGACCAATACACGAATGTACTACTTGTTTTGAATAAAATGACGAAAGAAAGTTAAATTTGTGGGGTTGGAGAGTCCAATAACTGGGTCATTTTTTCCTCTTAATGTACAGTACATGATCGTATGATCAGCCTTAAACGAATATTGCAAGAATTAAACGAATATTTCTCGCAACATGTACCAATGTGTTAAGTGACATAATAGGTGATTTCATATTTATAGTATAATGCACGAGCGTACGGTAATTTCTTTTACGCGAAAGTTTTCGAAAAACTGAAGATTCCTCTTGTCAATAAACAAAAAGCAATTGCTTCTTAGAACTATAGGTTCTAGAAATTTGTGAGAGTGAGGAGTGAATTCCCAAAACACTCCATACCTTACGCCCATAACATAAAGGTAATGCCTCAAATGTATATAATAATATAATTCATCAAGAGCAGCATAATTAAATTAATTTAAAAAATTATACAAATTTGCAAACAATCTATTCAAAACAAATCGGTAATTCAAGGAGTACTACAAGTCGTAGATCTCATTATATCCGGAGGCGCCGTGAGTCTATTAACTTTTCTTACCTTATGGCTAGTGTTTCTTCGAGGTTTAAGTTGACCACACGATTCAATGACGTTCTAATAAATTATGCATTGAACTGGTCATCCACAATAAAATTATTTGTCATGAGATATTCCAGAAATGTTATTACGGCGTTTATTTCAGAAATTTCGTTGTTAGATCTCCCGGATAGGCATTGTAGAGTCCTGAAAACACCTTCACGGAGCTAAGCATCATAGAGCAGGAATTAAGAAACGTGAGTTTAAACAACGCTCCAACTCACTTCGAAAATCATATTTATAATGCATGTAAATCAGAACCACATTTGCCATTCACCAAAATTTCTTTTGTCAGGGCTCCATAATACGAGTTTTCCCGTCGAAAAAAAAACGCCTTTTTTCGCGGCATTACAATACCTTCTCTGGGCTACGGAAGCACTATGCGAGAAAGTAGCTAGTGGTCTTAATACAGCTCATATTTTCTCGCTTTATTTCTAACTTTTGCAATTTTCAGAGAATTGAATGAAAATGAGACCTGCGGTATTCTTTCGAATTTTCGACCAGTGAAAAAAAAAAAATTGAAGAAAAAACTTGAGGCCAGTTTTGGAGAAAATGATTTTTAAAGTTGCATTAATTTAAAACAGAATTTACGTGAAACCTACTCGTTTTCTCAAATAATTGGACACGACTTTCTTCAAAGATCTAAATTTTTAGAACGGAATTAATTTAAGACAAAAATCTCTGTCTAGATATTGTTCTTTTGCAATGTTCACTTTTTGAAATTTTCGAAACTATGGAGAGTTCGCCAAAAAAGAAGATCAGCACAATTTTTATACTGCTTTTTAATATTACATGAAGAAAATTTAAAGAAAAAATTTGGAGCCTTTAAAAAATATTAAATTTTTAGAATTTTTTTAAATTGCTTATATTTCCACACAAAATTACGCGAAAATTTATCATGTTTTCAAAAATCTTTACTTGATGTTATTTCAATATATGACTTTAAAGAATAGACTTCATTTAAAAATAATTCAAGGAAGACCACCATTTTTTTTCGAAAACTGCAAAGTTCAAAATCATGGATGTCAACGAAAATGAAACTCCAACATTCCTTTAAACATTTTCTGCGGTATCCCAGGATAAGATTAATAAAAAAATTTGGATTTATTTTTGAGAAAATTTTGAAAATGTAATTGGGACCACGTAAAGTACACCCCAAAATCAAAATATCAGTTTCAAACTCACAGGGCCTTGAGTTACGTTAATCGATCGTGGAATATCAATTGTGGAGAAAATTGGCTGAACGGTTAAGGCGCCAGCGTTGTCCACAGAGACACGGACTGACGGACAGACTTTTTGCAGTCAATAGGTTTTTCGGTATCAAGCAGTGGCGGATGCAGGGGGACCATGAGGGCAATGCCCCCCCCCAGGCCCAGAGAAAAGAATAAAATGGAAAAAGGACAGGAAAAAATAAAAATAAGAAACACAAGAAAAAATGTAGAAACGTCTAATATGTACCGATAAAGTAACCACGCGTTCTGTCGTACACTACAAAAATGATATACAATATAAAACAAATATGCTTATTATGTCTATTTGTAATTTGTAACAATTATACGCCGCTCCCCGCCCTCATGTCGGTTGGATCCGCCAAGGACCCATGAAACATGGATTCTGACTATACAACGTGTTAGAGTTCTTTAATACATGTAGAAACAAATTTATTCAATTTTTCGTTACGAGAGCCCGGCATTAAGAACTTTTCTGTCGAAAAATCGCAGTTTTCCAGCGCAAAATTACAATACTTTCTCTTTTTTCGAAGTAAGTCGTGAATGTGACGTATTGGAGGGGGCAGAAGGAAGCATGCTCCAACTGAAAATTTTGAAAGGGATCCCAGAACTTACGTATTGAAACATTTTATTTTCGTGATTATGTTGAATCACTGATTTTATCCTCTTTTTAACCTGACAATCTGAAAAATTGTGGGGGAAGAGGCTTTTCGTCATCTGGGAATCTTATGAATGGTTCAACAATAAATCAAATGTATTTATTAATTATATCAACAAAGTTATAAATTCATTTTTATAATGTTTTATCTATTTGTTAACCAATGAAATAAGTCATATATAAATGAAACTAGTAGTACGAAAACATCACGTAATTTCTCGCAGTTTCTAACTTCTGCATTTTTCGAAAATTCACAGATTTCGAAGAAAGTGAGAACTGCACCATTCTTTTAAGCGGCCCTTGTTCCATCTCTGGAAAAGTTTGAAGGAAAAAAATCCGAGCGATTTTGGAGAAAGTTATTTTTTATAATTTGCATTTTCTTTAAGCAGAAAGTACGCAAAACTACTCTTTTTTTCAAATAATTGCACATGATTTTCTTTAAAGATCTATTTTTTAATTTCTTCCTACAGAGTAGAGAGAAAGTTATGTAATGCTGCACGAAAAACTGCGAATTTTCTGCAGAAAAACTCGTATGACCTTGGTAACGAAAAAGCGGATAAATCCAGTTGTTAATTAAGAAAAAAATCCTCTAACATATAGTGTAGCCAGAATTCATGTTTTTTGGGTCCTTGTTACTAAAAATCAAATGAAGACAAAACGTTCGTCCGTCCGTCTGTCCGTTTGTGAACAACGTTAGCGGCTAAAGCATTCACTGATTTTCTCCAAAATTGATTTTCCCCAATCAATCTCTCTGATGTCGCGGCCAATTGAATATGAAATCGATATTGCAATTTTAGGGGGTACTTTACATGAAGCCCTTAGGACATTTCCCATTTTCTTTTTCTTTTACGCTCTTCTTAATAAGTCTTCTTATGTTTTGTTGTTGAATAGTGTTATGGATGTTTAATTGAATGGTGTAGGTCTCACGTTCGTTGGAAACTCTAATTTTTCGAAAATTGCAAGAGTTCAAAATTTTTTCGGAGTCTTCCTACAGCGAACATATTAAAGATAAGAGTTTTTTCCTTAATGAAATCTGTTTCTTACAGATAGATTTTAAAATAAGGTCATGGTTATTTTTTCGGAAATGAGTATTTTTCGCGTAATTATGCGTGAAAATACGGCGGAGAAAGTACGTGCTGTTTTAGCACCACTAGTTTCATTTCATTTGACTTTTTATTTTCTGGGAACAATTTATTTTAGCAAATCATGTTAATAAAAAATGAAGAAATAAATATGGTCTTAATCATTTAAAACCATTTCTGGATATCAAATATGAAAATTAGGACTATACTATACAAGACTATTTTGAAAATTATGATATCTTTAGCATCTCTTTAATTGTTCTACACCAACCAGATACAATTATCAACACAATGAAAACATCATGGTTCAGAACACTACAGAACATTCATACCACATGAATACACTCCATTTATTTTAGATGAAGATGTGGAGGAATGATAGCCTTTGTGAACTGGAAGGCTATCTATAGTAAATGTTTTACAAAGACTTTCTATGGGGAAAAAGAAAAAAATAATGTCTAAAAAATAATAACTCTAACTTCCATTTTCAAACATAAATCTTCCTGTGAGTGTGAGCTAATAAGATGTCTGTTCATAACAAATAGGTAAATTTAAAAAAGTTCTTTGGTTTTTCTGTCCATATTGAAAAACAAAAACAAATATATCAAAAACCATAATATAAATTAAACTTTTTATAACATTGTTCTATTAAGTTTTGAAACTGTTTATATCTTTCATATGTTCTGTTACATTTTTACTCCTCTCAAATGTTCTGTTAATTTTTGAACTATTAAACATTTCTCAACGTTTCGAGAAGCACTTTTCCTCTTCTTCAGTGTCTAATTTGAATACAAACAAATTATTATATACCAACTTAAATATTCTAACTTTTAAATTATAGAAAAACAAATTGATTATTATAATAAATATGTAAATTACCAGGTGAGTATCTTAATCAATTCTGTCAATGTTTTTTGAAGTCCATTTTTAATCTAACAATTTTAATCTAATCTTTGTTAAGGAGAGTTCATTTCTTTCCATCAATCAGTTAAATCATTTTTTCTCCATATGTTGAGATGAAATTCAGCATATACCTGAATACATTTTTACTAAATAAGGATAAAACACCCAAATTTTCTGTTTGCAAATAGAAAAATATACAGAATGATATTTTATTGATTTTTGAAATTACTCTTCAATTTGAACATGTATTGATTAAAATTTAAAACATCAAGAATAAAAGCACATAATAAAACAGCAGAAGTAGGTTGGAATTGTTAAAATAATCCTCATAATCATCATTTCATAATTTCTAAATTTATGATTCAGTTCAAACATTCACATTATAATACAAATATATTACATAACTCATCAAATAAAAACTACTATACCACTACTAATGCATACCTTGTGTACCTTGTGCCTTGAATTTGAAACAAATATTGCAATCTTAAGGGGTACTTTACATGAAGTCCCAGGGACATTTTCCATCATTTTTAATTAATTTTTGTTGTTGGATAGTGTGAAGAACGTTTAAGAGAATGGTGCAGGTCTCACGTTCGTTGAAAACCCCGATTTTTCGAAAATTGCAAAAGTTCAAAATTTTTTCGGAGTCTTTATACAACGAAAATATTAAAGACGGAGGTTTTTCCCTTGATTAAACCTGTTCCTTTAAGATAGATTTTGAAATATGGTCGTGTAAAATTTTTAAAAAATTTGAGTACTTTTGGCGAAATTTTTCGTGAAAATACGGGGGAGTAAGTGCGTGCTGTTTTAGCATCACTAATTTAGACCAGATTTCGTTGAAGACAAAAATATCTTTCTTCAATATTGTAATTTTACAATGATAATTCTTTGTAATTCTCGAAAATAGCGGGAGTTCGCCGAAATTGGTCCAGTTTTTAGATCGTCCATTGACACGTACGTGGAGTATATTATCGAAAAATATAAAGAAAAACTGGGTGCTGTTTTTGAGAATTTTGTTTTAGAAATTATCTATGTTTCTCGCACAATTACCAGGTAACTACTTATATTTTAAAAAATTGTACACCGCGTTATTTTAAGATCTATCTTTAAGGAACAGATTTTATTATGGAAAAATATATCTCTATCTTCTATATTGTAGTTGTAGGAAGACGCCAAAAATAATTTTGAACTTTTGCAATTTTCGAAAAATCAGGGATCTCAACCTAAAATTAGAACTGCACCATACTTTTAACGTCCTTTACTATCCGAAGTCAAAATTTAATCAAAAAATTTGAAGCCATTTCAGAGAAAAATTTGAAAATGTAATTGAGGTTTCATGCAAAGTACCCCCCAAAATCAAAATATCCGTTTGAAAATCAGATGGTCTTAAGTTCCTTCAAATGGATCACGGAATATCAATTTTCGAGATAATCTGCTAAACGATTTTGGCGCTAGCGTTGACCACAGAATGATGGATGGACAGACGTTTGGTCGTCAATTGATTTATCGGTATGAAGAACCCACGAAACATGGCTTCTCACTACACGTTTTAGAGAAAGCAATTTAATTTACATAAGAATAAGATTTATCCACTTTTTCACTACCAAGGTCTCGCAATAAGAGCTTTTCTGTCAAAAATTCGCCGCTTTCTGGCCCACGATTACAATACCTCTTGTTAAGAAGGAAGAGCGAGAAAATAAAAGTTAATTGGAAAAGGGTTCAAAAATGTAATTGCCACCTCTCCTTTTAGGCCGCGCACGCTTATTCCTACTTCTGAATAATGTCAAAATAAATAATAATTTGAAGATTATTTTAAAAGAATATTGGAATATAAATAAAAAGAATGTCATGAATATTAATTTAGATATAACGACATTTTATCAATTTTTTGTTAAAGAATTCACAGTCACCTTTACAAGGTCCAGAAGGAATACTGGTTACGTCGGTTTGTTTATATAATAGTCAATTCCTATCATCATACGATAGTTCTTCCAGTGAATATTATACGAGCATTTGTTAGGTATCAAAGAACACTATGTAATTCGCTACTTTTCCTAGAAAAAATATAAGAACATTCATGATTTCATTAAAAATTATCAAAGTATGCCGAATACAGTAAGTTTAAAATACGCATGTCATGTATTTTATTAATTAATCCATGTTAACAAAATATTTATTCTTGATTTAAGAAGAACGTGTACAAACTTGGCGGGCCTAGTCGAAAATTGAGATGTTAACTAGTGTGGCTAGAACAGCACGTACTTTCTCCCCCGTATTTTCACGCAAAATTACGCCAAAAGTACACATTTCCGAAAAATTGTACATGACCTTATTTCAAAATCTATCTTTAAAGAACAGATTTCAACAAAGGAAAAAGCCATATGTTTAATATATTCGTTGTAGTAAAACTAAAGAAAAAAAGTTTGAACTTTTGCAATTTTCAAAAAAATCAGGGTTTTCAACGAACGTGAGACCTGCACCATTCTCTTAAACGTTCCTCACACTACTCAACATCAAAATATAATAAAAACGATTCAGCTATTTTTTTTTTAAATTTGGAAATTGTCTTAGGTGCTTTATGTAAAGGACCACTAAAATTAAAAATATTGTTTTAAAATTCAAGGAGACGTGATATGCGCCACATCGATTGGGAAATATCAGTTTTGGAGAAAATAGGCTGGACAGTTTAGTCGCTAGTGTTGTTCACAGTCGGACGGATGGACGGACATGTTTTGCCGTCATTCGAATTTTTGGTATCAAGGACCCACAAAACATGAATTCTAGCTACACCACGTGTTAGAGGATTTTTTTCTTAAATTAGCAACTGGATTTATTCCCTTTTTCGTTACCAGAGCCCTGTAATAAAGAGTTTTTCTGTCGAAAATGCTCCGTTTGTTCGCGCAGCATTACATAACTTTCTCTCTACTCGTAAGCGGTAGCGAGAATTGATGCAGCTGTCAAAGAGTAGGCATTAAAATGGTAAAAATTATATTATCCTCTAATTAGTCACCCTCAAATTAGAACTTTATCGTAACGTGAAAATCGAATTTCTGAACCATCATAATGAATAAAACGCCAGGCCAAAATAAGTGAAAATACTAACGACTCGTGTTTACTAGTAAATCAGGTTCTACAGCCAAATGTCAGCTGATATGCTTTCCCGTAAGTTAAAGCCACTTTCGTAACGGGATCTGGTTGCAGAAGCGGAGATCCGCCAACAATTCTGAAGTATACCAAAGAGCCCAGAACAAAGGTTGAAACAGAGATCGAAACTTCGGCAACTGATCAAAAAAGTGCCGTCGCATATCAGCAATAATCTGCTTTTTACTTTCTGTATGACGCAAGATGGGAAATATAAATGAATTGGAAAAGCAAATTCATGAAATGCATGACATGTTTAAAATCAAACGCCTGTGTCAAAATCAAAATCAAAATCATGTGTCTCTTAAAAACTTTTCGATGTTCGTTTCTAATTACAATTATTTATAGAGTCAAATGTATAGAAAGAAGAAGTGAAATAAAACCTATCTTTGATAATTCCATCCGCAACTCCATGTCCAACTCAGTCTCAAAATATTCTATTTAATTTTTTTTATAATCTTATTTTCCAAGCTACGTTTTCTTCCATTCCGTCTCTTTTTGTAGTAATTTTTTCCCCTTGTTTGACGAACGGCGCGGCGCCACCGTAGCGCCTGCCTGCCTGCCTCCTCGGTGTAGTGGGCACGCGGAATGGCAGCGGGTCACGGCTCGCCGCGCCTTCGCGGTGGGCGCCGCCGCCGCCCCCGCCTTGGCCGCCCCGGCCCGCGGCCGGGTGGCGGTGCGAGGAGCGCGCTGGCACGGAGCGAGAGGGGCTCGCGCGGGCGGGCGAAAAGCCTCCCAGCCCTCGCCAGCCCCGGAATCTGCCGGCCATTCGGAGCGAGGCTCCTGCGTTGGCAAATTGCAAAAATGCTTCCCGAACTGATGAGCTTATACTGATTGGATTTTTTTCATTTATGATTGGACTGATCGATTGATCTTGCGAGCACGCCAAGTAGCACGGTAAATAGTCCCGTCAGTGAAAAGAATGTTTTAACCCGAGAGGTGGTGGTGTTCCTCCCCCGGCGGGTTAGTGAGATCCAGCGCAGACCTACGCGTCGGCTTGCCGAGGATTTCCCACTTATGGTATCTCTTCCCACCAAGGCACAGCCCCAGCCGAGACACGCTCTTAAGCTCATGACAGGTGTCTTGACATGTGTGAAAGTGAAGAGTAGGTAAGTGTGTGTCTGAGAACGAGAGAGCAAGGCCAGGGAAGAGCAAGGAAAGATCGCGCGCGGTCCGTAGCAAGTTTGCTAGGGCACTTCGACGTTCTCCTGGTATTGATAGAAGAAACCACAGAAAAGTACTCATCGAAACAGCCGACCGCTCGAATTCTCCTCCAGACAGCAGCTGAAATCTATCTAGTTTTACAACAGATTCGCCGTCATCGGACCTCTAACTTAAAAACCTCAAGTAGAACTGTTGCGGTGACAGTGGCTCTGCACTAACTCAGCCCATTTCCGATTGTTGCTCGTTTAACGTAGCAATATTTCCATAGGACACTTCTTCATCCTGCTCCCAATTGTTTTGCAAAAAATGGCGTTTTTCCTATGTAGAACGATAGCCGAATACCAACGAATCCTACGTAGAACTGAATCCTGAATTTGAATGTTTTCCCTTCTGAAAAATGTCATTTCTTTGAGATACGTCACTTTGGTAACAAGCTCTTCAATTCGTCAAGCGACGGCTGGAAACGAATCGGGAAGAAGCTTGGTGATTGAAAAGCCGATGTGTATAAACTTCTTGTGATTCAATATTATTGTTTAACGATTCCAAACATATTCTCGTTAGCGGTAAACTAAATGTATAAACATTATTTTGATTTATTTTCGTCAAAGAACATAAAAAAAACTTATGCGACGTGCGGGGATAAGTATAATCTGGACCCGATTTCTTGAGCTCCAGAATCTCATTCGCACCCTTTTACTGAACATATTTAAAGATATATAAACGAACCAAGAAATCGAAGTCAGCAACATTTGAAAACTACTCATTTTTGCTCCCGAGTTATAGAAAACTGATTTGCATCGGTAAACGAACTCCCGACTTAACTTTTACTTTTCTCGCTTTCCTATTACGCAATTACGTAGTAAAGTGAAAATATTGTATAGTTACGGCAGAAATCAGCGATTTTTCGACAGAAAAACTCGCATTGTGAGACACTGGTTTCGAAAAAGTGTAAAACTCTTGTTCCTGTATATAGCTAATTACGTCTTCTAACATGTGTAGTGAGAATCCACGTTTTCTGGGACCGAAAAATGACGGCAAAACGTACGAACGCCTGTCTCTGTTCTTCGGTTCATCCGTTCGTCCGTCCACCAGTCTGCCGTCCGTCCTTCGCCTCTCTTGTGTTCAACGATTCATTCAGTAGATTTTCTCCAAAACTGATATTCCCTGATCAATCTAGATGAGCTCAAGGTCCTGAAACGTATATTTTGATTTTTTAGAGTAATTTATATAAAGTCTCTAAACATTTTAAAAATGTTTTCCAAAAATGTCTTCAAACCTTTTATTACACTTTTCATTTACATATTAATTGAGGCGATCTCCTGACAGAGGGCCTGCAGGCTCATGGGCCTCTTTACCGTAGATCTGTTGTAATGAACCGCCGTATTGTAATCTACAATCTCTGCTATTTTCGTTTTGATGTTGCATAGTTATTCATTTGTTTGAAATATAATACCCACAAACAGCTTTTGGCATTGAGAGTGTATCGTAGTCTGTTCTGCAAGTTATTATATTGTAAAGTATTGTATAGTGTTATAAGTTGTGAAGATAAGGCAGTAGAACTACTACACCTTATCTGGAGGCCTTAGTTGAATGTCATTAAGTGGGCGTTCGATATGAGGTTGACAGAATTGAGAGGCCCAAACGTTTGTTACCTTGACATCAGTCAACTGCACGTCGTTCATTTTCAAGGAAGTAAACAATTGTTTATTTGAAATAAAAGACGGCATTGAAACTGTTTTCTCCTCGTTAACTATTAATTAATAAAAAAATCCGATATTATATTATTTACTTTCTCTTCTATCATCAGCAAACAGAACAGTTTTTACTTTTCGAATCGCCGAGAGCACATAGGTTACGTATATTCAGAAGAGAATTGATCCTAAAATTGAACCCCGCAGGACCCCTAGTGCAAATGGCAATGAATCGGAACGATGAATAAATAATGTCCCTTCATTCCAGTACGGTATTTCTACTTTCGGAGATCGTTGTTTATGGTACGAACTAACCTATCTTGTGCAGTTTCACGAATTCCATAAAACTTTTTCCTCGGATAGCGTAAAGGATGCCAGAAAGAATGGCGTAAGTCTAATTTTCGTTGATCACTGAATTTTCGAAAATTGGAAACGTTCAATATTTTTTGCACCTGCCTACAAGAGCAATATTGAAGATAAAGAAATGTTCCTAATGAAATTTGTTCTCCAAAGACTGATCATGAAATAATGTCATGTACAATGTTTTGAAAATGATATTTATTTGCGTGTAATGTTGCGTGAAATATAAGCAATTTTTTAAAAATTATTTTCTGAAAAATGCATCAAATTTAGTCTTTAAATTTATGCCTCGGACATATGATATGACAGTGAAGAAATAAGTAGGGGTCTCATTGACGGAGAACCGTTTTCGAAAATTGAAATGCTTTAACGTCGGAAAAGATACATTGATAGACATTTTTCCGTAATAAAATCTGAAAAATAAGACCTTCAAATAAGACCATGTATTTTTTAAAAAAAAAGTAGTTTTCACGTAATTTTTACACACACACACACACACATTTTTACACACACACAAACACACACACAAACACACACACATTTTTACACACACACAAACACACACACAAACACACACACACACATATATCAGTACACTTCTTGGCAGGTTTAAGGCATCACTTCTCAAGAAAAAAGTTCATCTTGAACAGAATTTTTATTTCATTGAAAAAAAACGTTCCAATTATTCCTTACATGTACTCAACACGTTATAAGCGTTTTGCAAGTATTTTAATCCCATGTTATTGTTTTTATCATCTGAACCAAACCAAACCAAACAAAACAACACAGTTCTTGGCAGGGGCAGCAAATTGATTGCAGGTGTTGGTATAGTTGTTCACAGATACATTTTCTACTTTCTTTCTTTCTTTCTAATCGAATTAATCATATTTAATCAAGTCCAATCTACTCTCTGTCACTTTCACTCGTAATATTTGAAGCGTCAAAGTCTGTTTCAGGCATTTCATAACACAAATGGAAGATATTTTCATCAAAATACTCTTGTTCTGGAACATAATCTTGACAATTTGTTGGCTCGCGTTAACTGTGAAAGAACATGCAGCAAAGGGAGCGCTCCAAGAAGTTGGGTTTCTCAGGTCTGAATTTCGGTCACAGACATAATACTTGCTTAAATTCGAAGAGGAGAATGCCAGCATTTTAGTACGTTCAATTTCATATGTAGGTCGTCCTTTGTCGCAGTTTCCTATTTTTTCACCCTTTTCTCCTCTTTTTATTTTTCGTTCTTTCTTCTGGACTTCTCTCTTCTTGGTAGCTTTTTCCAACTGGTTTCTTTACTTTCTCGCAATTGCTTCGCAACAAGAGGAAATATTGTAATCGTGCGCCGGAAAATAGCGAATTTTTACAGAAAATATCTTATTATGGATAAAGCTCTCTTTCTGTATGTATGTACACACACACACACACACACACACACAAGTCAGAATTCATATTTTGTGGGCTCTGGATAACGAGAAACAGAATGATGAACAGACATGACGAACTTCTGTTCGTCTTGTCTGCTTACCCGCCCGTCTGTGGTCAAAGATATCGCCTAAACCGTTCAGTCGATTTTTTTCCAAAATTGATACTCCCGAATCGATTAAAATAATCTCGAGACCCTGCGAGTTGGAACCGGTATTTTGAGTTTTTGGGTATGCTTTACACGAAGTCTCAACATTTTCACAAAAACGCCTCCTTTTTTTTATTAAACATTGACCTCGGATTGCGTAAAGGACGATTAAGTGGTGCAAGAATTATTCAATTCAAGATATTCTTTGACGCTTGTAATAACATTCGTTTTACGTCGAAGAAAGCCCTTATTATCCACTCCTTGAGAGTATTTTCCTCTTAAGTCAAAAATGGAGAACCGAGGCCTCTTGAGATTTATTCTTTACTTGTAACTGAATTATTGCTCAAGGAATGACGAATTTCTTGGCTTCTACATTCTTTTGCCATAACCATTCTGACATCTAGAATTGTGGCGGTCGTATTTTTTTTTCTTTTTTTGTTGACATTTCTGGCTTTCATCAACAAAATGTGTTAAACATTAAAGACATAATTGAATAATGTATCAAAGCAATTGTAAAATCTGACCAACTATTTAAACGTAAAGTAAAAGCTGTTCTAAACAAAATCAGTGTTTACCTACAGCTTTAATGAGTCCAAGTTCTTAAGAATTTATTTAGAATTCGACAGGGGAAAAATAAGTTTCATTAAATTATACAACCCCAATCGACAACCCACTATAGACTGAAGAGCTGAAAACACAAGTGTTACCAACGTGCTTATTCAGAAGAACAATTTTTACCTCGCTTTTTTAAAATATGTTCACTCTCTGCCAACACTTGTCACCATTCCACTCCCCCTTCGTAAGAAAGGTCGGTTAAAAGTTATGCTGGTCTCATTTTCAGTGAACTCACTGTAATTTTGAAAATTGCAAAAAAATGCATTGTAAAAGTACGATATTGATGATACAGTATTTTTTTCGGAAGAAGTAATTTATAATAAATCTTTTAAAAAGTTCATGTTATTGTTCCAATGATTTAGTTTATTTTTTCCTCGAATACAGCAAAAAGCGCTAAAAATGGCTCAGGTCCCTTTTCAGCGAACTGTCTTTCAAAAATTTTCACAATTATTTTCTCCAAAAGGAATTTATTTTTGAAATTCGAGTGGGACACATTTTCGGCTCTGTATTTTCAAAAATTCCAAACAAAAAATCAAGTTGCAAATATACATGGCAGAGATTTTGTCCCTAATAACACCCGTTCTTTAAAACTAGACCTTGAAATAATGTAAATGAAAATTGCGAATTTAACATTTTTTAACCTTGAGGGAGTTTGGGTAGAGCTGTGAGGTTGGTGGATTGGAAGTAATGTTAATGGCTTATAAGCTCTAAATTTCTGAGTTCGAATTCCAGAGAAAAGAGAAACATTTTATTAGTTACAGGAAATACTTTTGCATGTTCCTGTAGGTTATTATATTGCTTAGCCGTTGCAAAAACGGAGAAAGTATCTGACGTTATAACATCACTAGTTTTCATTTAATAGTATTCGGTGCAGGTATATGCATTAAATTAAAATAATGAATGAAATTAGGAAGCTGCTCTTTTCGCGAGATTCGTCCAAAAAAATCACCGTTGAAATTAACACATACAACGATGGATTCAAAAGAGTGATTACTAAGTTGTTTAAAATTATCTCAAGATTTTCTAAGAATGTGATGTAATTTATAGTTTAGGGATCTCATAATTTTAAAACGAAAACTCGGCCCACAACACAAAATTATGATTGAGGGCGTCTCATATGAAACAAAATACCATTATTCAGAAAACCTTATGAACCCAGAAATACTTTGCCTCTTTCGGTAATTTAAAAATAGTGCACTACGATATAATTAACTGACAATTATTAAACTAAGACTAATTATTAATTTTTTAAATATTTTATAAATTAATACCGCATGTCGGAATCATATTCCACTTTATCTTTGGAATAATCTCTATTCCTCTTATAAATGGGAACAGTATCTTAAAATTTTCACCGAATGCACACTTGCTCTTGGGTATTTTGTTACTTTTTTTATTAAACTCCACTATTAGCCTAAACATTATACTGGCAGCAATTATTTCGCATACGAACATCCTAACACTCGCCACTAAACGAGCGAACGAATAGGAGTGGCCCAAACGAACGATCAAAACTTTATAACAAATCGTTGTCAGGTAGACCAACAGTTCATCGGAATATTTACTGTCACGGACTCAGAATAACATTACATGTTATCAGAAAAGCATTACATGTTATCAGCGTTCCGAGATGATTTGTCGTGGCACCGGGACAAAAGTTCAAAATCCACGACTGTCGCGGGAAAAGCGGGACGTCTGGAATCCCTCTTGAAATTTGCTCTATAGATGCAAAGGAAGATGATTTTGTGCGAATTAAGATGAATGACACATCAAAAACATTTTCAAATAAATATAGATTGAATCCTGACGAGTAGGTAATAATATCATTTCCTACGTAAATACACGAACTGCCGTATAAACTTATTTGATTGCCTCGCTCTACAATAGGATGCTGCAAGATAAAATCTAGAAAATTGGAAAGTGTTTAGTTCATTACGTAGTAACCAATGATACCTACTTTACTATAGATGAACCACCTACTTGACTAAAATCGCACTCGCTTACTGCCTCGATAAATTCAACTTTATTCCAAAGAAATTGAATATTATGATGCATTATTCGAATCTCTTGCCTAGATGAATATTATTCTACTGCAACTAAATGTAGTTGCTCTTTAAACTTATAACTCATTTTTACCCCGAGTGCGTGACCCAAGGAAGTATTGTGTCCCAGCAGTGAAAGAAGCCGAGGCAGCTGGGGCGACAGATGAAGAGGAAAAATAATGGAGAGATAGTACGCGGATGTTTCAAGTGACAAGGTAACTGAGTGCAAAGGAGACCCGGAGAATGGAAGAGAACTAGGTGTGGGTGGAGATGGGTGTTGGGACTGCCGAGGAAATGCAAGGTTGTGTTTTGAAGCTCGGTGCTTAGTGAATGTTTTCTGGCAAAGTTCAGTTGCAGACCGAGCCCTTTTTTAAACAGGAAGTTAAGCTCAAATAGTTTGCCATTTGTGTCTCTCAGATGTAGTTTCAACTGATCATTTGCCTTTCTAATGTCTTTGCAGTGTGAGATTGTTTTACTAGAAGGATAAGTTATAATTAAAGTTATGATGTCTGTATTTTTGACGGCACGTTGTAGTTTGTCAACATGTTGGTCAGGTGTTGTAGCAGATGCAGCCCGTGTGAGGTGCCGTGCTGCGAATGCGACTACATACGGGTATCAGAACGGGTTTCAGGGAATTGTTTGTCTTTATGGGAATGATAAACAGTATGCAATGTGAATGAATATAAATTTATTTGTATAGTATAAATACAGTTGATTTTGTTTATAGTAAGCCGGAGGACCATAGAAAGTTTACGAAGTTTACAAAGTTTACTGCTGCTCTTCTTTCTTGTAGTGCGCGGGTTTAGCTTACTTACAACTTTGTGGAAAGGAAGGCACCAACCCAAATCACTCGGCTGAGTGTGTCGCTGTCCGGGCTGAGGTTGGCTCCAGGCAATTCGGTGGTGCGAACTGGCATGAGCGCGGACTCATATGACCGGAGCTGGTGGTGGAGATTGCCGTGAATTCGGCCAGGTGGCGGCTGCGGTCCGCGAGTGGCACGAATTTGAGGCAGGCTTGATGTGGCCGTACTAATCGCCTTGATAGGCGAAGCAGGAACAGCCGACTCTGTTGAGTCTTGTCGGTCAGTCAGTTTGACCAGTTCGGAGCAGTGTAGTTTTGAGAAGTTCTCGGTTCTATTTGGTCTGTTCTCAATTCTGTCATGACTAAACTGTTCTGTTTAGTCTGTTCTGTTTCGTCTGTTCTGTCTCATTCTGTGCTGACTGTGATTCTCAATTCTGTTCTGACTCAATTCTCAATTCTGTCATGTGGGAGCGAAGTTACAGTATTTATTGTATCGCGGGTGTGATTGAGGCCGTGGAGGGGAGAGTCACGTGGCTATGACTTGGCCTATGGTAAGGCGGGAAAGTTAGAAGTGCCCGCGATCGGCTCCCGATTCGTGATGCGCCTTCGGGCCCGAGGAGAGGAGTGTCACGTGACACTGACGGCGATCGGAAGCGAAGGCGGTGGCACGTGAAGTGCCCGCGATGGCAGCCCGTTTGTTTTCGAGAGTTTGTTGCAACGGAAATTGAGGCATCTGGCTTGCAGATGGCCAAGGAGCGGGGCAGCGCACCTGAAACTCTCTTTGTCGGCGAGGTACATTGACGGGCTTATACTTGCGAGGGAGGCCCGAAGCGATTCCCAGAAATATTTGTATACATATATTTGAATAGTATAAATATTTGTATAGTCGCTTGTCAGATAGCGAGCGATGGGGTGAGTGAAGAGCGCCGCGCGCCGGGGTGGCCCAGCCCCAGCCTAATGAGGGCTTAGTCCCCAGCTGTGGCGGCGGTCAGTGTTCTCGGCGGGGTGGGCCCGTGAGAACAGCGGTTTGCGCGGAAGACACTGCAAATGCTTTTATTGCCGCAGCGTGCTGGCATGCACAGAGAGCGACTTGTGAGAGGTTGGTGAAAGTACGCTCTTAAGAGCGTACGCGCCTTGGTGGCAAATTTGATCGCGAGATTGAACAGGTGTAAAATGATCATTCACATTAATGTCATTCTTTCCTTCCATGATTATGACTGTGTCCCAGTTGGAGAGATTTTGTGAAGATGTCCAACTCACTGGTCACGGCAATCGTCCCGTTAGATTTAAACACATCCGTGAGAGGAGTTGGATGGGGATACTGATCACGGAGGAGATTGTCGCCCATGGCTATCAGCTAAAATCAGTATCTTCTTGGTGCGCTCATTGGGGATGTCCTTGTCCATTGGTGAGCCAGGTTTGCATGTATTTGTTTCTTTGCACTCCCTGGGCTATTTGCGTTGGTTTGTGGATGATCCTGTCGATGATTGGATGGGGTAGTGAAGTCTGGGAACGCAGGGAAAGTCATATTCTAATGCAGAAAATCGTTTTCAGTTGTGATTGGATTTGGTAATTGTGTTTTTTATTTTAGCGGATGGACTGTTGGAAGTTCCACCGCGTTGCCTACCGTTGTCCAATCGTTTGTGTTGTGAACGACCTCTTCGCGTCTTCGGATATTTTATTGTAGTCTACTGTTCATGCGTGTGAAGTTTTTGGGCCGACTTTGAGAGTGTATAGTGAATAGTAGCTATGGCACGAATGCATATCAAAGTGCTTGATAAATATGAAAATAAATTAGAACACAGACAAGTGAAAAACTACTATCTTAACTAATAGTCCCTAGAGCTCAAATTCCTACTGGAACAATAGTGATCCCTTCGGTTTAAGTCTCTCCATCTCTATATGGAAATCACGATAATTCTTTACTTTTTCGTTCCTTCGTCTGGTTCACTAAAATGTGATGCGATGGCTACGTTCAGTATCCATATATGCGACTCCTCAACTACAGTGAGATATAGCATGTTATGATCCAACATATGGGGATTGAAATCCGAGTAAATTTCTCTATAAGAGTTTTCGACCATTTTTCAGGCTTGTGCGATCCACCATTGACAGATTGCCTACACGTCGAAGGTTCTGTAGAGATTCTAGTATGGAGTCCGGTCTAGTCCTTTTGATTAAAAAACTGAAGGACAAACTGAAGGACACGCAGAATAACATAGACAATGACCTGCTGATCCTGCTTATTATGAAATGTAGAAACAAAAATCATGAAGAGAGAAACCTCTTTATGGACAATATCTAAATAGAATGGAAAAGATAGAGACCAACAAAAAGCCGTCATTTTTACATCTTAAAGGAGGTTGAACGAAGCCAGAATCGGAAAGCAGTTGTAGCAGCTGCCCAGGATCAGGCATTGAGAACACATTATGATAATATGATTCTCAAACTTATCTAAAGAACAACAATTCACAGTGTTGAATTACCAACAAATCCATACTGATCGTACGGTATAAACAAACCGAATACAGTAGAGTCTCTATAATTCGAGTCTCAATTCTTCGAGTTTCCCTAAATGCGAGTTAAATACGACTTAGCAAAAAATTAATTAAAATAAATAAATAAAAATAAATAAATTTATTCCCTAACAATGACCGAGACATTTTTACAGAAAAAATTACATACGTTTTTTTATTGTTATTTGGCCGATTCGAAGCAATATTGTTGGACCGGTGAGGTAGCATTGTTGTTACGCTCAATCGATCAAACAACAACTAGTTTAGTCGTGCAGATTGCAGTTTGATTAGTTCGGTACTGGCACGCGCAGTTTAAGTCACCTTTGAAAGATTTTTTAATTTAGTTTATAGAATCGTTGCTTTTCCATAATGGATTCTACAAAAAGGAAAAGGAAATTCGTTCCGTTAGCAGTGAAATTAAAAGCATTAAAAAGACTGGAAAAGGGGGACACTCTTAAAAATCTTGCAGTCGAATATTGAAGTTATGGTTGGTGATTGGCGTAGAAACAGAAGCAAATTAGAAGCTTTTTCTAGTAAAAAATCCCAGACTTGTCAATTGACGGGAAATCTTTGTAATAATCTGAATATTAAAAAAACTGGTGAGGCACTTTTCATGCGGTTTACCCAACAAAGGCAAAGAAGATGCCCTCTTTCAGGTCCCATTCTTCAAGGAAAAGGTATGGTGTTTCAAAAAGACTTTGAAGAGGGAGATACTAAAAAGTTCACTGCTAGTGTAGACTGGTTTGAAAAGTGAGAAAAAAAAGATATGGTATTCAGCATCTAGAGATGTATGGAGAGAAATTATCTGCTGAATATGAAGCTGTCGTAAAATTTTGCAAGAAATTACAAGAGATAGTGAAAATGAAAGACTTACATATGATCAGCTTTATAATTGCGATGAAACTGGCCATAATTTTAAAATGCTATCTTCTAAAACACTCGCGTCACGTGAAGGGAATAGTGCTCCAGGTCACAAAAAGCAAAGAGAGATTGACATTTCTTGCGACATCAAGTGCAACAGGAAATCACAAAATGAAACTTGTTGCTGTCGGAAAATCGGTTAAGCCAATAACCTTTAAACATGTTTGGATATCGTCTCTACCGGTTACGTATCAAAACCAAAAATGTGCTTGGATGACGCAAGAGATATTTTAAAACTGGTTTTACTTGATTTTTTCAGAAGTTAAAAGTTTTTTGAAAAAATTTGCCTTGCAAGGCTTTCTTGATGCTTGATGACGCGGGTTCCCATCCAAATGAGAATGAATTAAATTGCGACGGAATTCATGCCATGCTTTTACCCCTAAATGTAACCAGTTTAATCCAGACCATGGAGCAAGGGGTTCTACAATGCTTAAAAAAGTACGGCCATAGATTTCTTCAATCTCTTCTAAAATCCACAGAAGGTGAAGAAACCATTGTAGATGTGTTGAAGAAAGTTACTGTTAAAGATGTTGTGTACCGGGAGGCTGGTGCATGGAACGAAATAACCTCAGAAACAACTCTGAAATTTTGGAATACAATTTTGAAGAACGAGGGTACAGAAAGCAATACTAATCAGGACATTGATGAGGACAATGTGCCTTTGTATAATTTGTTTTAAAAAATCTCAGGGTGCAAAAACACAGATATGTTTGTGGTGGAAGAATGGCCAAATTATGAGGAACAATAGAATTTACGGATGCAGCTTTGGTTGATATGATTAATGTAGTTGAGCAGGGTGACCATGAGGAGGAGCACCTAAATGATTCCACATCGTCTGTGAGTAACAACGAGGGTCTTCCTGAGCTGGAGGTTCCCATGACGTATACCGTAGAACGCAAAACAACCTGAGGCAACTCCAGACGATCATGTGACGCTCAGAAGATGGCTTGATATAGCTACACGTAAAAAAACAATGTACTTAAAAAACAATTGACTATTACTTTTAGATGTAATTAATTTATCTTTAGCAATGAATGTAACAATATTATGCTAGTATATTTTTTATTGAAATAAACATACTTTGAAATTTAAAAGTGTATTTATTTATTTACTTTACGTCAAAAACAGTTTTAACAAGTTAAAAGTCAAAAGTTGTGTTTATATTTCGATTTTAATAAATTAATCATTTTCGATCATTCGAATTTTCATTCATTCAAGCTAGACCCGGTCCCGTCCACCTTCAAGTACCGAGACCCTATTGTATTGTTATTAGAATTTCGAGAAAAATTGTCTTTTCCGTGCGAATAGCATGTCGTAAGTCAGAAGACAGAAAAACATCTTAAATAGAAGAGTTTGAAAATCGAGATCAGAATTTCGTCCATAACAAATGATTTGAAAAACTGGGAAGATCAAGACATCGCATTGGGAACATCCCCTACTTTGCGCAGTTTTGTGTGCGTGCAAATACCCACAGTCACTAGATCTAGGAACTAGACAATTTTGGGCCCGGGGCAATGCTGAAACGTAGCCTCCCCTGAAAAAAATTAAAAATGTGCAAGTTTATCAAGAAACTACATGAATTATTTAATTTCAACAAATAACAAAAAAATACAATGTTTAAGTTACAAAAACTTTTTGGAATAATATTGTAAATAATAGTTTTAAGTAAAATTATTTTTAAAAATTTTTGTAAAATTTTCAGAATTGTCTGACATTTTTTTAAAAATATTAATTGAAAATTACGATAACGATTTTCTCGGGTTCTGATTTCTTTTTCAAGTTTTCACTAATTTTTTCCCATTGGAGCCTTTGACTTGCGGGGCCCTGAGCGATCGCCCGGTTTGCCCATGCCTAGCGCCGGCACTGGCAACCGAAGTACTCGTATATTTTATATTTAACCGAGACATACTTTTTTTTTGTCTTAAGACTTTAGGGGATGTTAACAATAATAATAGTGCAATACATGTGAGATAATGTGTTTTATATTTTGATTAACTTTTATTTAATTATATTTTGTTAGTAGTTCCGGTGTTCTATCTCTGAGATCATTATACAAAGAGAGTCTCGTAATTTTAGCACCTCCTGCAGTTTTTGAAGGGTTGAATTTATTACAATGTAGTTTTTACGTAAGTGCATAAGGGAATGGGGCTAATCGATACAAGTATTAATTTCTAATGTATTTTTTGTATTTTTCGAGATATTGAGGTTTTTTTTTCAAATGGAACTACATTTTTTTTAGTCTATCGCGACGAGCGTGAAAAGACGAATGCAATGATGTACATATTGTTATATGTTTGATAGGCATTTTTTTTGGAGTAATTTCGATTTTTTGCGACGTGTGTTTAACGGATATTTTGAATGTAACAGTCCGCCACATGAAGTCACGCAGCATTCCTCCCTTCTAAGGCGCGGTTGGGAAATGGAAGGTGATTGAAGTATTTGAAGAAACGAAACTCATTTCAAATCTTCGCAAAATTTGTAGTGGTGTGGAATACGGAAGTGGAATTTGTGATGGTGTAGAATGCGAATCGCACTGGATTGGCATACACCTACCTCTTTAGTAATACGTCCAGAGCCTACCTGTGTATGAAAGAATGTCATTGTTAGAACCGCGATTTCACTTTCTTCATTCGTTACTGTTCTCCTTGTGTTCTTCTATTTGAAAGTGTCACTGCTTGGAAACACTGCTTGCAGTTAATAAATCTTTTCAAAAACGCCAGCAGGTGTGGTTTGTCTGTAGATGTTGGACATTTTGAACCTATGTTCAAGTAAATTGAGAAGTAGTGTAGTGTTTGCTTTTTTACTGAATTTTTGGAATATATATTTTTTTAGTGATAAATTATAGTTATTATCTTACCGGATTATTCTATTTCTACGTTACTATTATATGCTCATTAAATGCAGCATTAAAATTGTTTGCTCAAAATGTAAAATTTTTATTATACAATCTTAATTATTTATTTTTATACTGTATTGTTTCAAGATCTCATTAATATCTTGTGGTATGACACCCCATTAAATGGAGCTGAAGTAACATACAATTTCTTCAATGAAAGAAAGACAGAAAAAATCTGAAAATGCCGAAGGATTGGAAGCAGAGTTGAAGAAAAATTGCAACAGTTTTGTGAAGATTTGAAATACATTTCGTATCTTCAAATACTTCAATCAGCTTTTTATTGTTGACCAACCTTATGCATCAATCAGTAAATAATATGATCCATTTTGCCTCCCACAAAAAAAAAATACTTTAATCAACTTGCCTTTCCCGAGCGCTACATGACCTTGAGAGGCGGACTGTTTCACCCACTCTCTCTCACTCTCTCTCTCTCTCTCTCTCTCTCTATATATATATATATATATATATATATATATATATATATATATATATATAAATTGGATTTGCCTTTTTACGGTCGTCATGATAGACAAAAAAAGTGTAGTTCCAAGTTACCTCAATATCTCAAAAAAATATATACCTCAAGTTACCTCAATATCTCAAAAAAATATATATGATACAATTGAAATGAGTACTTGTATCGATTAGATTCATTGCCTTATGCACTTCGGTGAAAACTTCATTGGAATAAATTCGACCGTTTAAAACCTGCAAGAGTGACTGAAGTTACGTAACTCACCCGCTATAATACTGAGTCTCTTAGTATGTGGGGATAGCTCCAGTACCTGAAGAGGGGGGGCGTTTAGCACCTACGACACGTATTAAAATTACAACTTCACATTCCGGTATCTTAATTGAATAGTCCTCTAGATCCTACATTCATCTTTATAATGTATGAACTAGGCGTTTTGAGTCGGTAGTCCGACTTCGCCGGCCAGCGACCGGTATTCCCCAAGCCTGGCCCTCGTTAAATTCCCGTGCTTGGGTGTAAGAGCGTCATGAATCGAACATGACGTCTTCTCTTCGCCGTAACTAGCAAGATCCGCCTGCTTGAGCTTTTCTTCGTTACACAGCTACAGAAACTTTGACGATTTTAAAACAAAGCTACAACTATAGTTTAGCCGCGACCGGGAATCGAACCCGAGGGCCACAGAACGGGAAGCTAGTACGCTGCATTAAAAGAGCAATTGCCTATTTGACAGACGTGGGTTAGAATTACTGCAACCAAATTGAAAAAAAGGTGCTGAAATATGATCTAGTTATTAAACAAAAGTTGTTCACAGTTTCATACAGATGTCATTTGTTATATTTTGTTATGCTGCCCTTTGTAAACGAGAAGCATGTGACTTTAGGTATAGGACTCAAATGAACATGCACGAAAATGAAGAGCATTAAAGAGCAATAAATCCCATTCGGAATAACGAAATTCTGCTAATGCAATATACAATCGCTCATGATATTATACATTTAAACCTGCATAATTTATAAGCAAGGGAAGACAAAATAAGGTTACTCCTACGTGCTAGAATAATACAGGTAGAGAACGCGTAGTATTAAAAGGTTATTCACTCTCACCTCTTTTGTTATTTAATCAATCCCTTTATCTAGAAAGTTAACTAGACCTACATTTGGTTTCAGGATTCATGATAAGGAAAAGCTAATTAGTTACCTCTTTCACATGGACGACTTGAAGCTGTTTGCCAGGAGTGAAAAGACCCAGAGATGTTATCAACTACGAAAGACTTAAGTGATGACATCTGTAACCAGTTTGGTCTTGATAAGTGCAGAAAAATATGTAAGTAGTGTAAGCTGCATATAGAGCACATATAATCGGAAAATATTTTGAAATCACTGCCATAGAAAATTTTCAACCCGGAAAGACCTTCCGATTGTAATTGGGAGGCGGTAAAGTTTAAAGTTTGGGGGAATAAAGGTTTTTGGTATAGAATAGATCAGTGCCGGGAGACCGGTCGGGGACTTAGAACTTGTCCCGGCTGGGGCGGTGCCCCACTGGTGGGAGATACCAGGTTTGAGGTAATCGCGCTAGTCGACGGTAAGTCGGTGCCGGATCTCGCCATCCAGTGGGGGAAGATCACAGCCACCTCCGGAGGGAAAAAATACAGTACACTTACGGGACTAATGACCTCAGAAGTTGACGCGCCCGAAATCACTAACAATAAATCAAGTGCTACGTCGCTGTTAGAAACAATACGCCACATGATGAGCTGAGATGTCACTTTTATCTTTAAAGTACATGTTTTAAGTGTGAAAATTCACATACATTTTTGTATTGGTTGAATATATCATTTTATTGAGTAAATTGTTCACAACCTCCCACGACTCATTTAACACTGTGTACCCAGTAACAAAGAGTGAACATTGCCGACGGCTGTAGTCTAATGCACAAGTAGAAAGATACATTAAAATTCTTCAAAAAATAAAAAGATAGTATCTTCAAGAAATTTGGACAAAATATCTAACCCTGAAACTTCCAAGTGGGATGAAATTCACATGATTTCCAAAGCATCTGAGTCAGCGTTCGATATTATCATTAAGTATTGTAAAAATGTTACTGTTAATGTGTATAATAATTGTTCGTAATTATAACATCTAAAATTACGACTAACGTAAAACTGTTAGCACTCAACATTTAAAATAAATGTTTACTATTGTGTTTAAAAAATCTCTTTACTCCCTCTTATATTCTTGGCTAAAGTGTTATGAATCCATATGAGCACGCGTTTCATAAAAAACTGAATGGTTGTCGTATTCAGCTGTCATCTCAACATCGTAGATAACAATATGAAATAACGCGACACACTGGTATATAGTAATACAAGAAATGCAGTAGCAGAAGGATACATTAATAATTCTTGAAAATATGCTTTACGCGAGATACCTTAAGCGCTCTAGCTTTAATTTCATTCTGTTATTTTACTTCCTCGTTACAGTGTAGAAAGAAAATTATGTAATGCTGCGCGAAAAAACTGCGAATTTTCGGCAGGAAAACTCATATTATAGGGCCCTTATAAAGAAAATGTTGATAAATCTAGTTGCTAAATTTAAGGGGGAATCCATGTCTTGTGGGTCCTTGACGCCGAAAAATCGATTGACGGCAAAACGTCTGTGCGTCTGCGAAAAACGCAAGCGCCTAAACCGTTCAGTCGATTTTCTCCAAAATTGATTATCCTCAATCGATCTGACTGATGTCGCGGCCTCTCGAATTTAAAATCGATATTTTAGTTTTGGGGGTACTTAACACGACACCCTGGGACATTTTCCAAATTTTCAGAAAAATGTCTCCATCGTTTTTGATCAAATTTTGTTGTTGGATAGCGTGAAGGACGTTCACGAGAATGCCGCAGGTCTTATTTTCGTTGAAAACTCAGACTTTTCAAAAAATGGAAAAATTTAAAATTTTTTCGCCGTCTTCATACAACTACAATTATGAAGATAGAGATTTTGTACCTTAATGAAATACGTTCCTTAAAGATTGATTTTGAAATAAGGTCATGTACAATTTTTCGAAAATTTGAGCACTTTTCGCGTACATTTACGGACGAGAAAGTGCGTTGTTATAACACCACTAGATTTTACTTTTTTTTCCACACCCCATGTAGAAAAGAACTAGTGGAGCTAAAACAGCACGTACTTCCTCACTCTATTTCTTTGCCTGTACATCTTTCTCGCCCGTACCTGATAATCCGCTGGTTTAGCTGCTAGCGTTGTTCACAGACGTACGGACAAACAGACGTTTTGCCGTCATTTGATTTTTCGGTATCAAGCACCCGTAAGACATGAATTCTGGCTACACCATGTGTTATAGGATTTTTTTTCTAAATTTAGCAACAGAACACCTGTAATAAAAAATTTTCTGCCGAAAATTCGTCAATTTTCGCGTAGCATTGCATAACTTTCTCTCCCCTTCGTAACCGGTGGCGAGAAAGTAAGAAGTATCGTGCGGTGGAAATCAGCGATTTTTCGACACAAAAAATCTTATTGTCAGGCCCTGATAACAAGAAAGTGAATTACTCGCGTTCCGGTGTTTAGTAAATTACTTCCTCTAACACGCTGTGAAGTCAGAATCCACGGTTTGTGGGACCTTGATACCGAAAAATCGATTGCCGGCAAGACGTCCGTCTGTCCGTCAGTCTCTCGGTCAGTTGGTTTGTCGATCAATTGTTCATCTGATTTTCTCTGAAAGTCACCCAATATTCTCCGATCGATCTGAACGCACTCGAGACCCTACGAATTTGAAACTGATATTTTGATTTTGGAGGTACTTTACATGAAGCAACAACCACATTTTCAAAATGTTCTTAAAAGTATAGCTCCAAAGTTTTATAATTGGACTTTGGCTGGTTGGTGATTCCGGGCACGTCAACAGCTTAGGTCATTAGTCTCGTAAGTGTAGTTCATGTTTTTCCCTGGGGAGATGGCTGTCATCTTCCCCCGCTGGATGGCGAGACCCGGCGCCGACCCACCGTCGGCTAGCGGGGTTTCCGCCTTACAAGGACTCTCCCACCAGTGGAGCACCGCCCCTAGCCGGGACGAGCTCTAAGCTCCAGACCGGGCTCCCGGAATATGTGGTTGTGTACTGCATGTTAGTGTAAGCGTGAGTGTGTAAGGGGAGAGGATAGGACAAGGAAGAGGAAGGAAAGATCGCGCGCGGTCCGTGGCCCGTTTGTTAGGGTACTGCACCGGCATTCGCCTGGTGTTAATCGGAGAAACCACGGAAAACTACCGATCAGAGCAACAGGTCGCTATAATTCTCCTCCAGACAGCGACTGAATTAGACCTAGCTGAAAAGCTAGTGTCGAACCTAGGACCTCCCGGTCAGAGGCGCTGCAGTGACATCAGTTGATGCACTGAGCAACAGCTCTCGGTTTTATTTGACTTTCTCTTCGGATATCGTATAGCTTAAAAATGGAGGTGGACTCATTTCGTTGAAATCTCTGAAGTTTCGAAGATTGCAAAAGGTCATTTTTTCGGCGTCTTCTTACAACGGTAAAACTGAAGATACATTTTTTCTTAATAAAATCTGTTGTTGAAAGATCAGAAAAATTAGAAAATTGTACAGTGTCCAGTATAATTGTTTTTGAAAATATTAGTAGTTTTCCTGTTGTTTTACGTGAACAATTTTAAAACAATTATTTTCTCAATAAACGGCTCCATATTTTTTTATTAAAAGTTTTACTCGTAAGTATCAAAGGACGGTAAACGTGGTGTTAAATTTACAACGAACTCTGTATTTTTGAAAATTGCAAAAAGTGAACAATGCAAAATTTGAAATTTAAAATAGATATTTTTGTCAGAGATAAATCTGTTCTAAAAAATCAGATCTATAAAAAGGTTGTGTACAACGTTTTGAAAAAAAACAGTATTGTTTCAGCAATTTCTTCTTGGAGTTAATTCAAATTATTAAAAAATTCTCAAAAACCGCTCTAATTCTTTTCTTTAATTTGTTTTTCCACGAATAGAACAAGGGACGCTTAAACGAATGATACAGGTCTCATTTTCGTCTCTTAATTTTCGAAAATGGCAAAAGATGTATTGCGAGAATGTATGTCGTGTTGTAACACCACTAGTTACCTTCAACAGTGCATATGAACACTTTTGAACCCTACAAAAGATTTTATGGATGGATTCAATCTTATCATCACTTTTATATTGACTTACGTGTTACGGACTTACGTTACAGCTTAATATTCTTTTGCCCATTTTCCAGTTGGCATTTGGATGCACAAATGTTCTGATTCCTATACTCTGTTTGCCCAGTATATTTTCAATTACATTTTGGCTCAGATGTTCGTCGTTAAAGTTTCTAGTATTCCCCGAAATACTTCCCAACATCTTCAGCCAAATGTTCTCTCAAATATGTTTTCCCAAATGTTCCCCAAAATTTTCTCGCAGAAAATGTTTCCCCAATTTTTTTTCCAAAAATGTGTTCCCCAATATTTTTTCCCAATATGTTCCCCCAAAGATCCCCCGATTGTTCTACCGGTGTTTTATTCTACGCAGAAGCGCGACCATTGCCGAATGCGGCCACAGCGAGAACTAAGCATTTACATTTTCGTCTGATTCTATCTGATTTGTTCCACTGCATCTATGGAAGTTTCACTTCAAAAGCATTTGCTGCCCTGAAACACATTTCAAGGCTCATGTAGTATTTAATATTTTGTAGCTGTTTTAAACAATGCGATAATGAATGTGTTATTGTTACATCATTAGTTTCGGGGGGAATAGAGGCATTGTCAGTGCGTCCAACAGCCTTCCATTCATTTTGAGCCGGAGAAAGGGGAGGAAATGCTGTTGACTAAAGAATAATTTCAATCATTGCACTTAATGTGATGTTAGGACGCCTTTTGTGAGCGTAATCCTAATTGTGCAAATTATTCTTAACGACGTTGCCACTCAGACGATGATACATGATGGACAAAACTGCTTGAAGAATGTCAGCCTTCATGGGTTTTGAGTCGCTCTCAGCCCTACAAAGAACCAGTTTGTCTATACTAAGTATGCGTCTTCTAGTTATAACAATCCTGCTTATGATATCGCCTTGTTCCGTACCTCCAAGAGCATACTTTGTGAATATTTGCGAAACACGAGTAATATGCCAATGCCATTGCGCTCCGCAGAACAATGATGAGACACCAGCCAAATCTTTCCAATTGCTCGAATTGCTAGTGCGTGCTTTTTCTCTTTCTTGGCAACATTAATTTTCCAACAAAGGTTATTAGAATTTAATTAAATTTGCGAGACATAACTGGAAGTTCATGCAAAGTGACGTCATACACAGCACAGAGATAACGCTACACTTTGGTCAATACCAGCTTTTTTCGGAACCGACTTAGTAACTTGTTCGAACGACTCCATTGTCTGAAATTAAAGTTCTAGTGACTAATTACCCTGATCGCTCGTTTCCGTGGTTTCCTCTGAATAAATTCCAGTTGAATGCTGGAGTATTGCCTTATACAATGGGTAACGGACCTCATGCAATCCTTGCTTCCCAATCAGATTCCCATAATTGGCGCCGGGCGATTGTACTATCTCTCATCTACATTTGCCCATCTTGTATGGCCTCGATCACGAAGACTCAGACCGAGAGCGGTGGCACAGCGCATCAACTGATGTCACTATAATGCCTCTGACCGGGAGGTCCTAGGTTCGAGTCCCGACGGTGGCGACTGTCTGGAGGAGAATTCTAGCGGCTGGCTGCTCTGATCAGTAGTTTTCCGTGGTATCTCCGATCAACACCAGCGAATGCCGGAGCAGTACTCTAACAAACGGGCCACGGACCGCGCGCGATCTTTCCTTCCTCTTCTTTGTCCTAACCTCACCCCCCACACACACACCCTTACAGTTACATGCACTTGAACTAACATGCAAGTTACACCACACATGCCAGGAGACCGGCAGGGGCTTAGAACTTGTCTCGGCTGGGGCGGTGCCCCGCTGGTGGGAGATACCTGGTTAGGGAAACACCCGCTAGTCGACGGTATTTCGGCGCCGAATCTCGCCATCCAGTGGGGAAGATCGCTGCCATCTCCCGATAAAAACATGCATTATACTTACGGGACTAATTACTTCCGCACTAAAAATCAATCAATCAATCGGAAGACTCAGCCTAAGGGGCGACTTCGGCTCGAGTGTAGTGCAGAAGAGAAGTATATTTCCTGCAATCGAGAAGTACATTTCCTGCAATCTTGGGAAGTATATCGACTTTCATAACTGTCGATGATTTAGAGGGCTCCGAATGACAGTTACTTGATTCCCAGATTCCTTTTGCATTAGGGCTGCGTGGCAACAGTGATGAAACGTTTTGAGTGGAATTCCAACCATGTCGGTGATTCGAAACGCATGGAAACTGCGACAGTGTGTCTTTGAGCATAGTACGTTTCTTATAAAGTCTCCTCCATTAATGCACCCGTCGTTTTAAATTTTGTTACATTCTTACGGATTAAATGTACCAAAGTATTTTCAGAGAAAAGACGTAAAAAGGTTCAGGATTACTCTTGTATACAAAGAGAAGAATTTTGTAATAATATATGAAGATATGGACATGGAATGCTACTGGGCAAAGAACGTTTTTTTAACAATTTTATGACATCGTGAAGTGTTTGGGTTGCAGTTTCTTAGTATATTAGTATTTAGTATATTAATAGTAGTATTACTACTATTAATGTTCAAACAAATATATATTTTATGGCAGGTTTGATATAAATATCACAATATATGCATACATACATATATACAAACATAAAACAAACAATTATAACTCCATATAATTATGTTGAATACTGATTGTCGAAAAACAAAAGTATACCTCTATCAACATATTAGTATACTATTATTGTTATTTCTATTTAATAAGATAATAATGGTTTATTTTTATTATTATACTATTATTATTATTATTATTATTATTATTATTATTATTATTATTATTATTATTTTTATTATTACTATTACTACTACCGCCACTACTTCTACTTTCGGTTAAATCTTCAAGAGTGATTCACAGCGAGAGGTGGCTCAGGGCATCAACTGATATCACTGCAGTGCCTCTGACTGGGAGATGATGTGTTCGAGTTCCGACGATGGCAGGATTTTCGACACTAGCTAGATTGCTAGGTCGAATTCACTCGCGGTTTGGAGGAGAATTCTAGCGGTCGGCTGCTCTGATCGGTAGTTTTCCGTGGTTTCTCCTATCGACATCAAGGGAATGCCAGAGCAGTACCCTCACAAACGGACCACGAACCGCGCATGATCGTATCTTCCTTTTCCTTCTCCTTTCCTGTCTTACTCACACACACACATACATTCCACTACCAGGAGATCGGTCGGGAGCTTAAGCTTACCCCGGTTGAGGCGGTGACAAGCTGGTGGGAGATACCTGGTTGGAGAAAACCCTGCTAGCTGACGGGAAGGTCGGCGCCGGATCTCACCATCTAACGGGAGAATATCTCCGCCACATCCGGAGGGAAAACATGACTAGTCACGGGACTAATGACCTTAGCAGTTGACGCACACAGAATCACTACGCACTCAGTCAATAAATTCATGACAAATTGTCGGAGATTTACCTTGATCAAAGGGGAAGAACCGTTCTTACGAAGGGGGAATGAGAATGTAGCTTGACTCTAAGGATAAGAGTAGGGACAGGATCGGGAAGGAAATATCGCACGCATCTCGTGGCCCGTGTAATGCCTCATTCACAATGCAAACTTAAACGTAACGTAAGCCGTAAACGTATGCAGTAAACTTTTCACGTAAAAACGAGCATTCACAATGGCAAACGTAAGCTGGAACGTAGGTTTTGCCTGAACCAATCAGAATTCAACATATTGATCGATGCGTCTCTTGCTTTTTTTTCGACTCTCCTATCGATTTCACCTTTTGCATTTGCGAGCAGCTGTTGCGCCCCTACCTATTGAGGTTATATGCGTGCAGTGAGCTTTAAATTGTGTACCGCAAATATATTTAACGCCACGTTCAGATTTTGTCATGGAGAGAGATTTGGGCATGCAGCTTGTGTTGTTGCAAGCTTCTGCAGCATTAATTTTAGGGGCATTATTTAAAAAAAAAAAAAAAAGGAGGCGCTTTATTTGCCATTTTGAATCAACACTTCGCAACTCGTACCAAATCTCCACAAACTTCTTTGCTCTACCTTTTAACTATACACACCAATACACACGCATAAACAAGAATAGATCTGGAGTCGACCTTCCTTCTCGCGGATTTTGTTGTGCATTTGTTTTTTTTCATGTTGCTCTCAATTTACACACCTTATATACATTAGATTGGTCTTCGGTAGAATTTCGACGTAAACTTAAACGTAGAAGCTTGGAGCTTGCGAGCTCCTTAAGTTTACGTCTCACGTCTACGTTTACGTCAAGGCATTGTGAATGATCTCGCTTTATAACCCATTTCTAGGTTTTGCGGCTACGTTACGGTTACGTTTAAGTTTGCATTGTGAATGAGGCCTAATAAGGTTGTGCTCCGGCATTCAGTTGCAAATGATAAGGAAAACCACGGAAACCCCCGATTATATGACTGAAGGACTATTACTTCAATCATTTCCGTCACCCGCCCGATGTCGAACTAGCTACCATTACGTTGCAGTAATTCTCGCTTCTACCGATGCTCGTAAGTGATATATTATAATCATCATATAATATTCACATAATTGCCATGGGGCGTAATTATGGGAATTTATCCCCGCGGCAGCGGATAATAAAGAACAATTATTAAGTTTGTTTGTGATTTTCACTGTGATGCAACCATTGAAAATCATTCTACAATGACTCCAGGTTCATTTTGCATTTCATCTGACATTAATTTCTATTTCTAAAACCTTCAAACAACGTACTGAAAAACATGTAGATGAACGACAAATATTGAATTAAAGAATACCTCAGATGTCTTGACATAGTTTATCAAACTAGGATTATTTTTAAAGTAAATATTAATGGGAGGATTTGTCCAAATATTGTATAACACGTTTGTTAATAAAAATAGCATCAGTGAAAATTTCGGAGAGTAGACATAGTTTAAAAAAGGAAAACAATCAATATAGTCTAACTTGCATGTGTTGTCCGTTGTCTTAGCGATAGTAGTGTAACGAAAATACTCATGCTTCGAACAAATTTGTTAATATGAATGTAAACATTCGAAATCTTGACAGAAGAGAGATGTGACAAAATAAAATTAGTATAAATTATTTATGTTGTATCAAAAAGACAGTCATGTACTCAGAGGTACAAAGAGGTACGAAGGACAAAGTGGCATTCTCATTAGAATCATATATGGATGTATATCGAAATTACAAATATTCTTCAAAGACCAAAAACCCGCGTTCTCTCTCGCCACTCAACGATAGTTTGTCAGCAATTCACTCGTTGACTCTTTAGAACTTTCTTGTCAACATATCTGGCCCGCCAGACTGGACTTGCTCGGTTTGGCAAAAGCGGACACGTACTCATCATTCGCGAAATTATGGTGTAATCAGATAAAGTTTTATTTTTTACACGTACCCCAGATTGCAATTCTGTTTTTTTAAATCCTATAGACAAAATGTTGCATGTGATGTTGATGCAAGAATAATTAGCAACTTTATCGACCTAGAAAAAGATCACATTTCTTTCAATGTTTCCACTCACTATGAATCACAGTGATTCTAAACAAAAATGTATCAACAACTTAAAATCAAGAAATAGATCGAATGACATGACTCAAGCAGTTGAATATGGTATTGGAATGCTTATTTTAGAAACTTCAATCTCCAATGGAAATATATATTCGTTCGTAAATAAGAATCGTCATCTTTAATACAATAGAGGCACTAAACTTTACTCATGAAAAACATTTCCTATCTTTTTTTGGTAAATTATAGGGAAAGTGGTCTGACTAAAAAGAGGTGTGTAATTCGTGCAATGTTTTAAAGCGAAAACAAACTCAATATATATGAGAATTAATTTATACCATGAACTTTGTTTACACGAGACATGCTTCAACCTGCCATGCGGAACGGTCTGCTTCATTGTTCCAGCTCCCTGGTTCGGAGAAAGTTTGATGACATGACGCGTTCAATTACAAGGATAGTCACAGTATCTGTGTGTGACATTGTGACGTTTGGGGTTTCCAACTCTGTCCGACCGTCCAGAACAGCCGGTAATTGAGGCCCCAGTGGCCAGTTCTGAAATGACCAGCGAGATAAACGCAAACACCCATTCTACCTCAAGAGGTGTCCCAATCCAGGGGAGTTGAAGAATCAATCTATCGGGGCACTGTCGGGGAAACTTGTATTTTCGCCGTTCACCGCCCTTGACAGAGGAAACTACTGTGAGTGTAGAAGAACAAATGAGAAGTTTGCTCAAATCAAAGCCAACCCATTCCGTTATTTACCAAATTTCCCCTTTTTTGCATAATTAGTAAATTTAGGGAGTTTATCATAACCTATCAAAGGGATACCATTCAAATCCAGCGTATTCTCCCGCTAAATCTGTGGATGATATATCCCATTCAAATAAAATTACGTGTGTACGCTAGAAGTGCAAATATTCGCTTTCTCCCAATCACTACTTTTAATTTACATATATTGATATAATACTTCATATTTAGTGACACCTACCCTATTCAGATTTTGTAGACAAACAATAGTGCAAAAAGTAATAATAAACATAAAATAGATTTCCCATTAGTAGTTTCATCACAAAGGAATTCATTATCCAAGGGGTTAAAATGTCTTTTAGGCTTTTGTCCCTACCCCAAGTTCTGCGGCCAATGTGGTCTCATGGCACTAAATTCGGTGCTGGCCTCGATATTTCGGTGCAAGGAGGGAATTCAAAATGGTTTCTTACAACATTATGCACCGCGATGTGTCCCGCCAGTTTAATAGCCTTTCAAGGACGGCTGATTTCGCCCGAGTCTGCAACCCCAGTCCTATAAGAACGGGGAGGAGGCTAGCAAGCGGGACCGCTACAACTTTAAAGCAGAACATTCTAATGAAAAGTTACAGATTTCTAACAACTTTCATTGTTCCTTTGTTTATTTAGTAGCTATAAAGAACTTCTTTCAAAATTCAATCTAACCTATGTCATAGTCTAAACTTTGAAAACTATTGTTTTGTTTCTAATGTGTAAATAAACTTCGGAAAACTATATTTCACAAAACGGAAATCACTAGCAACATATAAATATAAAATAATAATTACTGTCTTCTTACAAACAATTCACTAATATTGTACTCACGTGTTAGAATGACAAAATAGCTCTCGTATTACAAACATGTCTCTACTGTTGAGAATAGGATGACAATATTACGAATATTATGTGAAGAGCAACAATCCGTGTTCCTTCTCGCTGTTCACTGACACTGCTTCTCTGCACGTCACTCGCCCACTGGCACCAACTACACAGCAGTGCGTTTTCGAAGCTACGGCCGACTTGCCACGGAAACTTCCTGTGTTGGTAGTTGCAAGAACCATTCTCCAAATTAAGGTGTATAGTTGTTAAATATATTTCTATCTGGCTATATGTGGTTAATAAATGTAGTAAGTACCCACCAGATTGTTTTCATATTTTGTGTAACAGGTGTCGTATTATGTGTACATAAATATGAGCTATCTTTTCAAAATATCCACACTTGCTTGCGCTAAATTAAAACTTGTTAATTGCGCTGCGCTAAATTGAAGAAGGAACTACAACATTAAATGTCGTCAGTACACAAGAGAATGACTCATTTCAAAAATCGACATTTCGAAGTCAGTGAAAAGACACCTTCATAAAGCTAACCTGCTGACGCTTTTTACTACAATTCCCGCAATGATTGATTCAGGGAGAAGGATATGGGGGCATGCCCGCAACAGTAGTGCCTCGTTCAGTTGGTTCAAAGCGTCTACTACACGGAAAATTTAAAAAAGTAAAAAAGGGTTTTTTTTTTTTTAATTTGTTGCGTCTACATCTTCACGCAACGCGTCCCAACCCTTAAGGGGCGTTGAGCGCTTTACACTTGGGAGTAATCCTCCATTAATGTGCTTTTTACTTTTTAATAATTGTCAAGTCTCGTCACGTCGCAGTCAGTCAGTGCCTTTTATCCCTTCGGCCAGGGGCTCGACGCCGTTAGATCCCGGGGTTCCTGGCCGGTCACCCAACCACGAACCCGCAAGTCTCGAATGCGCTTAACCTTCGTGACTTCACGGAGCGTAGTAAACGCATTCGGCTAGCGCCGCCGGCATCTTCGCCAAATCTCAGAATAAACTGCAATATAATTGAAGCAAAATTTTATATATTTAATAATTTATGATTCAGATATTTAGCGATATATTACAATCATTTTCAGCAAGTTTGTGTTAAAATATTTTCAGTTTTGAAGTATGGTAGTAAAGGTCGTAAAGTGAAGTAAGGTCAGATATATTTTGAACATTTTCTGAACTTGTGGTCCTTACCGCAGGGACTGGTATGGCCAAGTCCCCACTTCTTTTTACTTTCTCGCTACGCACACGCATTCATGTATGTGGGTACATACATGAATTCTGGCTACATCACGTGTTAGATGTTTTTATCCCATAAATTTAGCAACTGGATTTAAAAGCATTTTAACCAGAGCCCTGTAATAAGAGTTTTTCTGTCGAAAATTCGCCGTTTTTTCGCACAGAATTACATAACTTTCTTTCTATTTCTATTCTTAATATCGAAAAATTGAATGACGGCAAAAAGTGTCCATTTGTCTGTCTGTCCGTCTGTGAACAATACTAGCTGCTAAACCGTTCAGTCGATTTTCTCCAAAATTGATGTACCCCAATCGATCTGGCTGATGTGGCGGCGCCTTGAATTTGAAACTAATATTTTAATTTTTTTGGGGGGGGAGGGTATTTTACAGGAATAACTTCAAATTTTTCGAGCACGTACGGCACATAAAACAGCACGTACTTTTTCGCCCGTATTTTCACGCAAAATTACGCGAAAAGTACTAACATTTTCGAAAACTTATACGTGACCTTCTTTCAAAATTAATCTTTAAGGAACAGATTTCATTCAGGAAAAAAATCTGTATCTTTGATATTTTAGTAAAGTACCCCTCAAAATTTTGAAGTTATTCCTGTAAAGTGCCCTCCCCACCAAAAATTAAAATATCAGTTTCAAATTCAAGGCACCGCGACCTCAGCCAGATTGATTGGGGATTATCAATTTTGGAGAAAATCGGCTAAATTGTTTAGCCGCTAGCGTTGTTCACAGACGGATGGACAGACACGGACGGACAGACAGACACGTTTTGCCGTCATTCGATTTTTCGAATTCAAAGTCTCACAAAAGATGGATTCTGGCTGCATCACGTATTAGACAATATTTTTTTTTTTTTAATTTAGCAACTGAATTTATCCAGGTTTTCGTTAACAGGGCCCTGTAATAAGAGTTTTTCTGCCGAAAATTCGCCAACTTACAATATGGAAGATAAGGATTTTTTCCTTAATAAAATCTGTTGTTCGAAAATATATTGAAATAGAGCCGTGAACAAGTTTTCGAAAGTATGAATCGTTTTCGCTTAATTTTACGTGAAATGTAGGCAATTTTTAAAAAACTATTTGCTCAAAAATGGCTCCCATTTTTTCTTTTAAATTTTCTCCTCGTATGCATCAAACGACGGTATAAAAGCTGAAACCATTTTCGACAAACTCTCTCTATTTTTGAAAATGGAAAAATCTTAACATTAGCAAAAGTTAAATATTAAAGATAGAGATTTTCGTGTCCAACGTAATTTTGTGCGCATAGTGCTCACTCATTTTCGTCGCGTTGGTGTGCGCAGTCATTGGTGAAGGACTCTGGTAGCATGGATTTGCAGCTTCTTGTGCTAAACGATTGATATGTTGCTATTACTACTATTGCGTTCCAAAGTGCCAAACGCTGGTTATAAATGAACTAAAAAAAAAACAAAGAAATGGTATCAAACCGTCATTTTCGTTGATGACCAACCACCGTTTTCTTTATACGAGCTTTACACCTCCCACATAACCACAAGCATATAGCAGCTAAGCACGGTTTTAGATGATTCGAACCGACGCATGTCATAAATATACCTTAACCAGGGACGCACATTGCTTTAGCGATCTCAGATAAACAGACATCTGGCAATCAGAAATTAAAAAACACACAAAATTCGCAAAAGGATATAGTCCATGAAAGAAGTAAAATAAAGTTCGATTGAAAAATTGCACGATAACCATTAACACGCAACTGGGTCTAGCGAGCAAGTGCTCATTCACCCGCGCGCGACTCAGCAACCCCGTGATGTACGAGTGCGTCTTTACAAAATCTCACCCGGGCACTACTCAGCAACCCGGTGATCTATACCTAAGCGAGTCTATTCGTGTTTTTTTGCACCTCTCGGCTCTTCCCGTCGAAGCCTCAATTCCCTCTCTCTGACATGATTTTGAGCTCTATTTGGCTCAAGCCTATTGCGTCTTCATAATTTTCCGCCAATCACACTTCGCTTCTATAAGGTTCTAGAAGTAAAACTTTCCATCCAATTCTGTCTTTCATTGTTGACGCAAACTGAGAAAGTGCAGCTGCGAGCACGTGTACATCTGAGTCCATTAATTTTATTTTATGTTTTCAAGAGGGGATTCTGATGCAACAACGAGCAAACTGTGTGTTTGAAAGCTGCGTCCAGCCAGGGTGGAGTGGGGTCGGTCGGTCTGGGGAGGGTGCGGTACGGTAACGCGCTGGGTACGCGGACGCACTATCGAGGCTGCCTACTGGGCCAGACGAGTCATTGGATTGGAGGAAGTCTGCGCTCACATCGATCTCGAGAACAGTGACGCTCTGTTTCGGTTGCCTTTGGACGCAAAAAGGATAGCGCAAATAACGAAGAAAGACACACTGCTAACACAACTAAGTGATTATTTCAGCAAAGGTTGGCCAACAAGGAAATTAAACCATAGTTCAGACGACTTAAATCATTTTTTGTTAAAGAAAAACGAGCTATCAATACAAGATTGGGGTGTTAATAGTAAATAATTGCGAATGAGCAATGGTTCCAAAGAAGTTGCAAGTGGAAGTTTTAAGGTTATTGCATGTTGGACATTGGGGCTTGACTAGGACAAAAACTATCACTAGAAGATATGTATATTGGCCGGGGATGTCAAAAGATATGGAAAATTTGATACGTAGTTGAAATGCACCTAGACAGAACCAGGCAAGCCCGCCGAAGCACTTTCCGAACTGGCCAAAAGCTGAAAAAGCATGGGAGCGGGTACATACTGATTACGCTGGGTCGTTCTTTGGGACAATGTGGCTCGTGGTTACGGACGCATTTTCACAGCATCCAGACGACGCATCAGGAGCGCGGGTTCGACCAGAGGCGGAGTTATTCGCAGAACCCAGCAGCAGAGACGCCTCACCAGGTCCAGCTCCGCGGCGGTCACATCGTAATCGTGAGCACCCATATACCCACAATAAAGCGAGAAGGAATGTGGTAAACCCACAACCAGAAGCGGGCTTGGGGTTACGCCTAGTGGAGGATCGCAGCCCCTCCCCTTCACCGGGCGTCGGGGATTAAAATTCTGAGCCCGGCAGCGGAGCGCTCTCTTCTCAACGCGGTCTACATGCTGCTCGCAACGTGCCACAGTCCGTGGTATAACCGGCACCCGAGTGGACGAGCGAACGAGGACGGGATCCTGTCCTCCCTGCCCTAGGTGTGGGCACCGTAGGCGCCGCTGAGAACTTCGGTGGCCTGTCCCGCAGCAAGACACTTCGCTGCCACCGGTAGGCAAGTTATCGCCGCACCGGGCGATAGTGGCAAGCCTCTTCCTCCAGCGCCTGACAGGAGCCCCCGGGAGTCAACGGCTCTACCGCCCAGTCCCCATCCCTCGTAACAAATGGCGGCGAGGATACAGATAGCTGGCAAACCGAAGTCCGTCAAGTGAGCATAACAGACTTAAAAAAATATTGAAATTAAACTCAAAATTTGTCAACATTTACAAAAGAAATTACCCTGTTAAAAACATTTGGTTAACTTGGCATGAAGTTAGCACTGCAATGACAATAAAACCAAGAAATTACAGAGCAAGCAACGTGGATAACACCTAAACATTTAACATGAAACTGGAGTTTTATGTGTTATCTACGTTGCTTGGGCAGTAAGTTATTTTATGTTGTTTATTATTTTTCAAAATCTATTATTGTATTATTCATTCACTTCTTTTGTCTATTTTATTCTTTACACCACTGTTCCAATGTATGTTAATCATTCAATTTTTCCTTTGTTAGAGACCCACTGAGGATGGGATAACATTGTTCCCGAAAGGTACTTCTGGGCAAAAAATAAATATATACTATTTGTTTTTTACTATTGTGGTTTGATTATCCCTATACTTATAACATGGATTTCCACAAGATATCGGCTACCACCACGGAAAACCTGAAATGTTTGATATCTGGCTGCCCTTTATTCTTCGCCGGATGGTGACGCAGACCTCCTTCCCGATGGTGACGCGCTTGGTAGTATGGTTAGCGTCAGCCTCCTTCCGCCACCTTAAAATGGCTGTATCCTAATTAAAACTTTGGTACAAACGAAAATTCTGTTGGAACAATCCGGTACAAACGATTTACAATGTTTCCAATTTTTTTACGATGATGGCGGTGCCAGTGTGAAGTTGGCACCACCACCATTGAATGTACTGTATCTTGTAAATGGTTTTGGTACAAATGAAAATTATCGCGGAACAATCCGGTACAATTGAATGGTAATTATTTCACTTTTTTATGGTGATAGTGACGCACTTGGTGGTATGGTTAGCGTAAGCCTCCCGCCGCCACCTTAAAATGACTATCTTGTAAATGGTTTGGTACAAACTGTTAATTTATTTGTATAAACTTTATTTTATAGGTGATCCTGTATATATAAAGTAAAAGTATTTATTAACGTCCGTCACAAAGCAAGCCTCAATACACACTGACTTGACAGATCAACCTCACCTGTTCCTAGTTCAAAAAGTTCTAAGAAACTCCGACAGATGGCGGTACTGTCTGCATTTTTCTTTTGAAAATCAAATGAACACAAACAACACAAAATAGACTATTGGTTCCATCTAGCCTTACACGCCGCCGCGTGCAGCCGCCAGCCGCGCTTTGGCCGCCGCCGCCGCCTCCGCGCCGCCCGCGCTCTCCAGCACGTCCACCACCGCCACCTCGACGCGTCCGCTGGCGGCGGCGAGCAGCAGCGGGGGGCGCCCATATGCAGCAGCACGCGCGTGGTGTCTGCTCGGTGCAGCGGCGGCACCCACCCGCGTCGCCACGTCGTCCGCAGCGTCCTCCACCAGCAGCTGCGTGGTGATGGCAGGTGCATCGCTGTCGGCCTGCGCGCCGGCCGCCAACAGCGAGCACGCCGCGTCCCTCTTCGTTAAGTGCCTTCAACCACTCTTCTCTGTCCAACCAGATGCCCATTTCTGCCACTTGTTTTCAATGATGGTAGACAAATTCTCCATTGGCTATCCACGAGGGTTTCTTCGATTCACGTTTGCTTTTTCTTGTTGTCTCTTCTTTGGCATCTTCTTCAGCTAGAACATCGCTTCCTCCGGAGCTGGACACTGATGCAAATTCTTGAGCTTCACTCCATTCTTCTTCATTTTTTTCGTCGTTGTCTTCTGGCTTCTATACATCAGATGATGCGAGTTTTTCATATGAAACTTCAAGCTTGTCGGCATTCACGCGCACATTGCAGATAACTTCAGGCTTGAATTCACATCATCACTCAGGACTATCTTCCTTTGGGTCGGAATCCAGACCCTGAATCCATCTCCGTCGTTCACGTATCCAACCAGATGCCCATGAATATCTTTATTGTCAATATTAGAGCGGAAGTTCTTGTTGATGTGCTTATAGCATTCTGTTCCAAAGATCTTCAAATGATTGAGACCTCCTACTTGTCGTCCACGCCACACTTCATAGGGACACTTATTTTTAATGGAAGACTTTCCAGTGCGATTCAGTAGGTATGCGGCAGTATTGCATGCTTCTGTCCATATTTATGTTGGTAACGTGCTTGGATTCAACGTAGAACGCGCGCACTCGACAATGGTTCGATTTTCACGCTCCGCATCACATTTTGCTGTGGTGTAAACGGCGCAGTAATGCAGTGTTCTATGTTGCTAGCTAGCAGTTCAAAGACCTTCTCGTTGTCAAATTATTTTCCTCCATCACACCTAAGTTGCTTGATAACATGTCCATACGTCTTGGCTCCATTCAAGAACTGATCCAAAACAGTGCAAAATTCACTTTTCTGCTTCAAAACAAAACTCGACTATACTTCCTAAAATCATCTTTAAAACACTTTAAAACAGTAGCGCTACTTTACACTAGCGCTACTTTAAAACAGTAGCGCGTCTTTCCGAGAGATTCAGTCGACATGGGTCCGTTCAGGTCGGCGTGGGTTTATTCACCAGTTACCATCGGTCGATTCATCCGTTTCTTAAATGGCAACCTATACATTTTCCCAGTGCACATCCATCGCATTCCTTGCCATCGTCCACGTTGATATTTATCTGCTTCACGACATTCTTTTCATGTTGTTTATGTTAATGGCTAAATCTTTCATGATAAACTTACAATGTCTGCGATGATGTCACCATATTCACTTGAACTTGTTGCGTTGGCTTCACAATGCGCATGTTCAATTCATACAGATAATGACTGACATATCCTGTCATCATCCTTTTTCCGGTGTCACGATCTTCAATGTTGACCCTTCGATCATCAAGTCCCGGATAAAAACCCTTTCTCAACAGCCACTTTCACGGAAAATAAATGGGAACTTGCTTCAGGAACATACAAAACATTTTTCAGTACGGCCTTCGACCACGCATTATTCAGACGTATTTTAATGTTCACATTTCCTTATCCATGAGCCAGCATATTTACACCTTTTTCCCGAGCGAAATCTTTTCAGAAACGGCAAACTTCTCATTCGATGTAAAATAATGTTTACTCGAGGTATCCGGCCTGGGGGGCAGGCATCAGACAACTCTCAGACGATGCAAAGTCGTGAATAATGGGCCTTTAGAAGTCCCTTTTGGCAGACGTACTTCGCAGGCAGCCGCGCGGTCGTCTTCTGATCAGTTCAATCGTTACGCCAAATTTGTATTAACTCGTCGTCAATCAGTCCTTGGTCAAGAGCAGCAGGTTGCGACAATTCTCGGCACATTACTTTGATCTAATGGATTTGACAGTAACGGCAGAAACTTCGCATGCCCAGCGATCCAAGCTCAAATGAAAAAAAATAAATTCGCTAGGATGCGAATGAACCCGGCGACCACAGCTTAAGTGTGCACGGACGCATGAACGCGACTTCTGCGCTCGGCGAACAGATCTGAAACACCATTTACAGATTCGTTCAGATGCGACTGTTGCAACTGTCGGTTCGACCAAGAGTGAGTTTTTCAGATTCGCTCGGATGCGACTTGCATGAAAGTGAAATGAGTGAAATAACGACGCGCACGAACGCACTCCCGCGCCATGCGGTTCGACCTCCGGAGCGGTCTGACCTAAAGGGTCAAAGGACGGATTCGCTCGGATGCAACTGATGCATCTGGCGACCGCGCCTAGAGTGAGTTCTCTCTCCGTCTCCTCTTACCCTCGAAGCTTCAGAATCCCTTGTTCTCTCAGTTCTACAAATTTTGCGTTGTGATTGGTCTAAAGGTATTGCGTTTTAACATTGCTCCAGCCCCGTGGCCGTTAATATTGCCCCGTATGGTTCCAGAGGAAAATTCCTTGAAAACACACTCTCTCTCTTTCAAAGTTGATATTAGAAGCTAACTTGCAGCTGCATGCAGAGTGCCACGCATGTGGGCATCACCTATATTATTTCAGTAGTAGTCTACACATAATTTTTGCGGCTCTCACACGCAATCTGTATAAACGAGGTCTCTAAAAAGAATTTCACGGAGACGTGACGAATTTCACTATGACTTTAAAAATATGAAGGATTTGTTTAAAAAAAAACGCATCTAAATATTCATGCCAAATGCAATCCCCAACACTTAACCCTGTTTTTTTGTTTTGTTTTTTAAATATATATCGTTAAATAGCTCCTAAACGAAGCGTTTTAGGGCCTAAAAAAGTAAAATGCCTTAAAGAAAGTTCCTCACACCATAATCTATAGGATGAGATCTTCTTGAACATTCTATTACAGTTTTGCTGGTTTGACACTTCTCGATTCTACCCCATCTGTTTAGAGCTTGTAGAATCTGCAACTCTAAGTGAAATTAAACTAATTACTTCATATTCAACGTGATAGAATTACACGGGTGTACCTCTCTGCTTGGTAATAACATTAAATAAGAATAGTATGTACTGATAAGGGTGTATTTTATTATTATCAATAATTGGTGAACCTCCTTGTAATTATTACAATGATAATGAATCTCCTTGTAATTATTACAAGGAGACATATGAACAAGTGACGGAGGATAAGAGGGTCTTCAAGAAAAAGATACATTACAAGCTTAATATGCAAAAGGGAAAAATAGGGAAGAGGGTAGGTTTTAACATGCGGGAGTTCTCAGTGTACGCTAGTATTTATTTTTTCGAGAAATCATATTTGGCTGCGCCTCAGATACAAAGAAAAGACATGTTTTTCATTATTACACAATTTCGTGAGAACCTAGCAAAATATTATTTTAATTTACACATCAAATTATTCCCTAAAAACTCTGTGCTGCCACAATGTCCAAAAGTTGACAGAAAGTGGATGGTCTAAGAAAATTTTAAAATGGTTACCTCAAGAAAAAGGAAGTGTGGCAAACCAAGAAAAAATATGGGAAAATGAATAGAAAAGGCAATGAAGGAACAAGATCTTCAAGAGGAAGATATACAAAATAATAACTTACTGAATAATAAATATTGATTTCTTTCACTGGTAGATTGTAACATTTTTTCCTGGTGGGGCCAGGTGCAAAAGCACGAATATTATCTCAGAATCAATAAATTATTTAACTAAAGAATTGCCATTTAATCATTCATATAATTATTAATTAATTGAATCTTTAAATCTATAAACTTTCCTCAAAATCAGAAGTACGATTTTTTATTAAGACTTTTAATCAAATAGTGTTATGTCAACAGAAACAAAAGATTTTTGTTAAAAATGATGATAATGCCATAGCTTATCTTTCGGAATACTGAGAGTTCTTTTCTTCTTTCCATCAATTTGTGTAAATGAAAAGTCACTCGGTTGATGTGCTCCTAACCGTTTAATATCAATTTTTTCTTCAAGTCTCAGTGAAGGAAACGGGAAAAGACGTAATGAATCCACCGTGTTCATCTTACAGCGCGCAGAACTTTCACGTGCACTTTGGAAATGGCGCGGCCAGACTGCCATTCTCTGACAAGGGCCCGCTGGTGTGGGCCCCTAGGACTGCTAAAGTTAGCAAGCAGTGGTTGCGCCCAGTACAAAAGAGCGCTGACCTTGTAAAGGGAGTGGAGATACAGCTTTGGGGCCCACGCAGGTTGAGCCCCGTGAGCTCTACTTATGCTATCTTTGAGTGTGATAAGTAACTGGCCCCCCAATTCTTGTTATTAGGACATGGAATGAGTTCTCGGGACGAATTGTTGATCTTCCCGAATAAACAATTCTAATAAATTACTGCAATTATCACAAAGAGATTACTGTAAAGATAAACAAACATTTTTGTGTATTTATTAAATATTGGTGGGGCCCGGCCCCTCTGGCCCCTTAGGACGAGCCGCCCTTGATTACTTTATTTTTCTTATTTTATTATTGAATATTAAAATTATAAAATTTTGAACAGTATATATTGACATATTCAATTTGTTTTGATTTTTTTAAATGCATAAACCAAAAGTTGGTCTTTTATAGTTTTCTTTATAAATTTATTTTTTTGAGTTGAATTTTTTTATCACACAAGGTATTAGCATGAACACTTTGTATTTGATCACAGAAGTATGGCAGTATTTCATCATGACTAAATGCAGTGGCGGACAGTTAGAAGGGAAATAGGGTTAAATCCTTACCCCCCCCCTTAAAAAAACAATTTACACTTTCAGTAAGAAAGGAGCTTTCTAGGTTAAACAAAATTAAAACTCAACAATTGTTGAGGTGTAAATTTTTCTTAAAATTGTGATCATTACTAATTAAAACTGAAAATTGAGGTGCACCTTAAGGTATTTTTCACTTTGTGTTAATTTATAAATAGTATATTGTTTCTTAAACAAAGAAGAATATGCTGTGTATTATTATAAAGGCTTGAACCCTTTAACTTCAAAAAAATGAAACAAATTGAATTTTGATAAATAATGGAATGAGCTAGTATTGATAGCAAATGTCTCAATTTGTCTCTCATACTTTTATTGTGACCCTTTGCTTAGAGGTAGAATAATTAATTATTAAGTACTAGTAAGTAATGAATAATGAAGTAACTTAAGTAATAAATTGAATTAGCATAATATTTTATTTTTTATAAAGAGAGGGGTTCTCACTTTTTTCAATTCCGCAGATAAATGATGAAATGAGGAATAGTCATTACAAAAGTTTTACTGAATATCTGTCAAGGTCACCAAAATCAGAAAATGAAAAACATTACTTTGCTTAACATTTCTGCCACTTTCTTGAGCATTCACGCTCTTATACTTGTAGACAGACGAAACTGCCTCTATTGTGTTGTTTACAATTTCTCTGAGGCTTGGAAAATTAACAAGAAAGTATTTCAACAGACTTGTCACTTTCACTATCAGAAACATCTATTATTTCATAACTTTCTTCAGTTGTCTGCCGTTCTTCTACTGGACATGAAGCATAAGCAAACTTGCTCTGAAAATGTTGCTGTTCATGAAAACGCATAGAAGCTTGATATTTTGTTTTATAAGAGCATATATCACATTCAAAGTCAACATGTGTTATTCCATTTCCAAGAAAGATGATTTCTTGATCTTCTTCATTGTTATCCTCTTGCTCAAATTTACTGAACTGATTAGGAACTTCTGATGATTTATTAGACTGATGACTGTGCTGGGCCTCTGAGGTTACCCAAACATTTAATTTTTTCTTCTGATCAATATAGGATTCATCCTAAAACAAAAATCATAATTAACATTAAGTACTTAGAGAGAAGAATACATTTTAAACAACCTGAGCAAGTGAAAAGAAGAAATGCTAGATATGAAATAATTAGCAAAAAATTATTTCTAAACATTTTACCACAACCAACTAAGTTTACAATCTTTTTATATAAAATTGTCTTCCATTTCTGAAAATTAGTTCCTTAGGAAATAATTACTTGAACTATTAACTTACAGAAACTGAATGGTAAAAATTAAAACCTAAATAATTTTTTCACAAATTTAATGGATATAAAAAAATATAAATATATACAGAATATTTCTTGATCTACAGTGTGACCAAAACTAAATAATACTGCAAAGAAATTGTGTAGTGTATAAAAGAGATGATATATGATGAATGATATGGGAATTATTGACAGTCCATTTTCAGTTAATGATAGTACTGCTTATCCTTCATGCTTTAACTGATGTCAAAGATTTTTTTTTATTAAACTTTAGAAATGCTTTCCTAGAACAGAAAGACCTTTAGACAGAAAATACTATGATGTATAAAATACAATTACTTCAGAATGTTTTTTCAGCATTTTCTTAAAATATATTTGAGTTTGCTTACAATGTTGAATAACCTTAAACAGTGGTAAAATGAATGATCAGGCAAAAAAAGAGCCAGGTGGTCAATTAACATTTTTATAAATAAAATCAATGTTAATTAGCTTAATTCTTGTCTCATTACACTTAACACAAATTAGCCTTCCACTTCCAAAAGGAAGCTAAAAAGCTTGAAGAGAGAGGATTCGTCGTTACCAGTATCTCTCCGAGAGATTCAGCAAGGTGTTGCCATAGGCAGCTGCCTAATAATGAAGACAATGAAAGCGATGATGTTGAAAGTAATTATGAGAACTTCTGTGATGTATCTAAATATCTTTTAAATACTCACTCACGAGATACCATGAAAAGAACAAATTTAAAAAACCTTGGATTAATTGTGAGGTCATAAAACAAAGACAACTTAACCATTGAGCATGGGATGATTGATTGATTGCTTAGTTATTCCAAGTGTGTCAACTGCTAAGGTCATAAGTGTAGTGCATGTTCTCAACACGGGAGGTGGTGGTTATCTTCCCCCACTGGATGGCAAGATCCGGCACCGCCCAATCTGTCAGCTTGTAGGGTTTCCCTAACCAGGTATCTCCCAGCAGTCGGGCACCACCCCAGTCGGGACAAGCTTTAAGCTCTCAAGTGGTCTGGCAAGTGTGGTAGTAAAATGTAAGAGTAAATTTGCATAAGTAAGAGATAAGGGTAGGATAAAGAAGAGGAAGAGAAAGGAAAGATTGTGTGTGGTCTGTGGAAAACACAGAAAACTACTGGTCAGAGCAGATGGCTACTAGAATTCTCCTTCAGACAGTGGTGAAATTTGACCTAGATATATAGCTAGTGTCAAAAATTCTGCCACCGTCAGGACTTGAACCCTAGGATCTCCTGGTCAGAGGCACTGCAGTGACAACAGTTGATGCCCTGGGTCATTTAATCTGACTGAGCATGGGGAAATTATAGGAGAACAGAAACAGATGAAAGTTGCACCATCTTTAGGAACGTTTCCAACAATATCACCTCTAATATGAGACAGCATATAAGAAAGAAAGAGGTCAAATTGTTCAGGTTAGTGGTAAAAGGTTTTTCTCTTGTATACAGAGACAAAATCACTCTACAATTGGTTCTTCTATGATTTTTCTGAATGGAGATTCTGTAATAATTGATCCAGATGAAATCGCAGAATGTTTTTCAAAAAATTTTGAATAAGGATATACTGAGTCGTATATTTCAATAGTTTGTACTGAACCTGAAGGTTCTTTACTGACTGAGAGATGAACTGGAATCATTGAAGATATAGAGTTCTCTGATATTGAAACTGCTCAGATAACATAGGGATTAAATGCAAGCTCATTCACTACTCATGGTACCACAACTGTGTATCTGAAAAACTGCAGTTAACCCCTTTACTGAACAGAATATTCAAACAATCATTAGAATCAGGAGCACTGCCATCTGAAGGGTAGGACAACAGTCTTACTTTGTTGGAAACTCAGTTGTCAATGCATGGAATGCACTTCCAGCTGACTACATTCAAAAGAAAACTTTGAAAGCATTCAAGAATAGCCTGGATAGTCATAAGTATGTATGTGTATAAGAACTCATATATGCTGTGATCTAAAATTGTGATTCAAATTATAAAATTGTTACTCTACCGAACTGAATTATTGTATAACTTGTTACACTATTGTAAGATATGTGTACAACAGTCTGTTGCTGCCACCATTAATAAACAAATGAATAAATGAATGAATGAGTGATGAATAGATGAATGAGTGAATAAAATAAAAATTCATTATCCATTATAATATCAAATGACTTGAAATGGAATCCACACTCCATAATAAGCACACTGCTTATGTATTGCTAAACAAGCTAATAAAAATTTTATGAGTTTTCTAGTGATAGTTCAAATTCTTAACTTTTGACCTATTCCTGAAATTATGTAAAAGCAATGTTTAATCAATACTAGAATATGGATCCACCAACTGGTCACCATACTTTTTGATAAAGATATTTAACTTCTTGAGAAGGTGCAACACCAAAACTTGAGAATAGCAGCTATTGCCAGTGGGGTTTTGGAATTTCCTCATGAAAATGGACTAAAAGCACTGAATCTACCAACCTTAGACGAAAAAAGAAAAGAGTATGAAGGTCATGGATACATACAACCCTTACAAATTAATTTGATAGACCAAAACTGGTTGTGATTTTTAAATTAAATAGAAATTTACATTTGAGACATAATTATAAATTAAATAAAATACAATTTAAAAAAAAATTCAAGGAAGACTTCCTGACAAATAGAATTGTTTATACTTGGAATATATTACCAAAAAATGTAGTAAATCCAATACCTACAATTAAGGCACTTGGAATAATAATGGCAGATCCCAACCAAAGTTCGTTTTGAGAAAAAAAATGTTCTCTTTTCGTTCATGTTCATTCATTCCAGACAAACTTCTGAAGGTGGAATTTGAGGGTTTTGCCATATCCCAATTCATTTGATATTTCAGCATAAGATAGGTATAGGACAAGAGTTTATCGTCATACTCCTAACTGAAAATGCGAGGTTGGTTGGGATCTGATGTTATTATCCTGAGGACCTCAACTCAATTCAATTCAATTCGATTCAGTTAATTTCTGCCCTATTTCATTTGGTGAGGCACAGACCTTCAGAACTGTTCTTTGCCTGACTATGCAAAGGTTTCCACACTCCTTTTCCCAACTAGCAGCGTAAGAAAGTATCACTTAGGCAATGAAATAGGCAATCAGAATTTAGCTCAGAGGCTTCATTTAGAATCATTTATATGCAGTAAATCAACAACATTAGGACAGCAGGCTTTAGTCACCCTTTGAAGGAAGGCACATGAAGGATTTTTTTGCTCTTAAAACCCATAACTTTGATCAGCTTTCAACCTGCAAACATAACAGTCCGATTTGCTAACAGCTTACCACTGAAACCACTAAACATCCCTTTGAGTCGATGCTGAGATGGCTCCTTATTTTGCTTCTATAAATATAACTTCACTATATGTATATGTCTTCTAAAGTTCAGTGGGAAATATAGTTATTCAAATTATTGTTCTACATGTTGCTCTGGCAAGAAATTGATTTCTTCATGAAGGGCACACAACTACAGAGAAAATTTCTGAGGAGGTCATGGAATGCAATAAAATGCATCAGACACAAGCTCAAATGTGAAAATGTTTTAATTTTACTTTGGGTAATAACGCCCCTTCTGTTAGTGAGGAAATGCCCAGAGATATTAGTGAATGTACCAATCTTATTATAAACAATAAACAATATTTTGACAGATCTGTTACTCTAAAAGTGTCATTGCCTGTGAAAGTTGATGATGGTTGAGTTCTGAGGTCTACTAATTTGTAATTTATTTATTTATTTATTTGTTGAATGCCAAAAACAGTTAAAAACTGTGTGATGTCCTATGGCAAGAAGTGTATTCTGTGCACATTTTGTTACTTCTGGGATCCCTACCCTAATCTGTACACAAGTTAAATTCTGAATAGACTAAATCTATAGGTATTTTGCCATTGCAAACAGTTTGAATGTACAATTGCCAATATTTTCTTATCAATTCTTGCCAAAAACACTCATTTCCTTCTGTATTCAGAATAAGATGTGTATAGATAATTGCAAAGGAGGTTCAATGGTGACACCTGTCAGCTCTTCAGTTTATATATGTGCTTACAGCATGTTTAGCTAGGAAGTTGCAGATTCAACAAAGAGCAGTAATATGTGACCCTCAAGATAAAGATCTGGATGGTTGTACACATGATGAACTCTGTAGGATTGTATACAGTTGAATTTTAAGGTGGAGAACTTGAATTCAGTTTTATCACTCCCTTCTTCCAGACAGTTCAGGCCGAGTTGTAATTGCCTGTGGCTGACATTTATGAGATTGAACGAGCAAAACAAATAAAACAAAGTCATGCCAAAGAAGAGCAATGCTTTCACAGGCTCTCATACAATTGATGATACAAAGATTGTTGACTAATACAAAGATCATTAGGAAAGGCAAATAGAATGACCCTCAGAATCGATACTTAGAGGACCCTGCTTTCCAACTGATGACTGTAATCAGTGAAATTGGCAACCACGTTTCACATGGTGGACGCAGACCTTAAAGGAAACATACCAAGGACAATGGGAGGCATCCCCTAAGTCCATAAGAATGTAAGGTGTGAAAAGTGCCTTACTTTTTAGGTGGTGTTGTAGGCTTTCTCAATATCAAAGGTGATGGCTACAAGGTGTCATAGTATAGAAGTGGAGATGCATGTGTGTATGCAGGGAGACTAGACAGTCCAAAGGTGTCTGGTGTCTTCTCAAGTCACACTGAATTTCTTTAGCATGTTTCTTTGTTTGGAGCAGAACATATGATATTTCACCACTAGCTCTAAAAGCTTACAGAGGCAACTAGTGAGCGAGATTCGATGGCAACATGATGGGTTAGTTTGATTCTTTCCTTCATGGAATTGGGATGACCATGCTTTTGCCAATGACAAGGACTGTAATACTCCACCCAAATTCAGTTGAGGACAGGAAGTGGGAAATAGTGGATTTTTTTTGTTGTTTTTTTTTGTAGATGTTTTAGTATTCTTTTGTGTTCCAGACCATTGACTAGCAGCCCTGGGACAGTGGTGGAGGAAATCTTCCTCCGATTTAAAGCACCTTTTGCCACACAACTTTACGGGGTAAGGCAAGAAACTGAAGAACAATCACTCTTCAAGAAGCTGCTTTGTTTTTCAAATAACCAATCGAGTTGTGGCCCAGGTTCTTTTATAATACATCAAAATGACTTCTTTTTCGAACGTATCCCAAATAGCGCAGTAGATTAGTCAGGGAGGTGACTGGGCAACATTAACCCATTATTACTCAAGCTTAGGTTTGTTATGCGGTTGCTCACATATTAATTTTTTCTAACACCCATTACATATTCTTTACAATTCAAATTCATACACTAATATTCCCTTATAAATGTTATTGAGTTCTTTAACGTTTAAATAAATGTAACATTGCATAAGGATGTCTTGTTGGCTTTACATTTTTGATTGATTAGTGTTTCTGGGTGCGACAACTGTGAAAGTCATTAGTCCCGTAAGTGTAGCACACGATTTTACTGCAGGAGGTGGCAGTGATATATCGCCGATGGAGAGCAGGATCCGGTATTGGCCTACTCGTCAACTTGTGGAGTTTTCCCTAATCAGGTATCTCCCTTCTATGGGGCACCGCTCCAGCCACAACAAGGTCTTCAAATATTGGATAGATATTTCCAAACCAGCTAAGATTAAACTGCTATTCAAAAAAAGGCAACAAAAGTAAAATCCAAAATTATCGGCCAATTTCTCTTTTGTTAGTTTTCTCAAATATATTAGAAAGACTTTTCTATGTGTGATTGGAAACCTTTCTCAGTAAATATGAAGCGTTGCCAACATGGATTAAGAAAATTAAAATCTACGGAAATAGCCATATTCTTGACTATGAAGCACTTATGGGAAGATTTTTAGATATCTCAAAAGCATTTGACGTCATTGATCATAATATTTCACTTTCAAAATTTCCTTCTTATGGAATTCATGGTATTGCTCTAGACTGGTTATGTTCACACCTTAAACAACATTCTCAGAGAGTAGAAATACCGTATTGGAATGATGAGATATTATTTATCCACCTTCCTCATTCATTACCAATTGAGCATGGTATCCTGCAAGGTTCAATTTTATGCCTTGTTCTTTCCTTACTATACATAAACAATATGTCCTTGATGAAACAGATGAAATCTTTGTGGATGTCACGAACATTCTTTGCAATAAAGATAGTGCAATATCAGATGTTTCCAATTGGTTTCATAATAACAAATTATTAGTAAAGGAAGGGAAAACTATTTCAATGCAGTACTTCATTTTAAATAGATAGTTGTATACTCCATTGAAAATGAATGATGTGCAATTGGACATTTAGTGATGAGTCAAACCTCGAATAGAATGTCCATTTAAATTAATTGAAGAGAAATATAATTTCATTGCTATGTGTTCAGAATTCTTTCAAATTCAGTCTTCATACAACTCATAATTATTTCACAAATGATCATTCTCTCCAGAGATATGGCAAAATATTCATGTAAGAAACCCTATCTTATAGCTCTTGGTCTTTTAAATTACAGAAAGAATTTGTACAAATAATAAGCAAATCCCACCCATGTGAATCCTGTAAGACTCTTAATTTAGTTAGGAAATCTACCATTGCCTAGATTTATTCCCTGCTCTAGACATACCCTAAAACTACTAGAATCCCTGATATACCCTAATACAACAGTGTCATAAATTCAAATCTTGAAAGAGAGGTATTCTAATTCCTAATTCTTCCTGTCACTCTAAAGTCTATATCAATATGTTATTTCTTTCATTGGAAACAACTTATATTCTTTTTTCTTTCATTAGGCTTCTTGTGGTCATTCCACAACAGACTGGTTCCCATGTGAATTTCAGTTTCCTCTAACCCTATTGCTAGAGGGAGCACCAGAAGTGGCTATAGTTTTTGTGTTATACCTTTTTTTTTAAATGTTATCCTCCTTAAATCTTCATTTAAACTCTTATCAGTGATTTACAACATGGGAAATTGTAAAATAATAACAATAACAACAATAGTCATAACAATAATAATAATAATTATTATTATTATTATTTTTCTTTCTGATTCTTTCCACTTTTAATATTTTCTTACCATTTTGAAAATATGGAAAAATTATTGATGGAAAAATGACGAGATCCATTTCACAAATAACATTTTTGCAATTAACATTATTAATTTGGAACAGGGTGAGTTTGCTGCTTCAAAGCTTTATATTAATTTAAATTAATATTTACGTACTTTTAAAACACCTGTGGGAATGGTTGTGGTATTTTTATCGAGCTTTCTTCGCTTCAAGGTTTTTTGTAATCCACGTTTCTGGTTAGAACCCGGCAAAGAAATAAATTCCATCACCATTTCCATTTGGGAACAACCATATTATGACTAAATGTTTTTGCATTCATGCTAATTTATTTTACATTTTCAGTTAAATCTAAAACAAATTACTTCTATTTTTTAAATGACTGTTTGCCTCGAAATGGATTTAAATCTCGAGTAAGGCAATTTATAAAGAACCTACATTTGCATTATCAACAATACTACAAATATAATTTCTTGAAATAATTATGAAACATTTATTGAAATTACTTACAAGTTTTTGTGATAGATTTAAGTAGTTAAAAATTAATATTTCAAATGAAATTATTTGACTACATCCATATTATACTAGGAGACAATGTGAGCTGTTCAGACCATGTGTATAAATTATAGGCATTTCATTCTGACATGTAAGAGACATGTTTACACATTTTTCCCATTTATACCAGACAAAATATTTGTTCCACAAACATTCTTTTCCTGATCACTAAAAGTCACAAGTTACAATGTTAAATTATCCTAAGCTTTAAGTCGGATGATTCATTCATATAATCCTTAACAAAACCTGCAAAAGAAGGGATTACCTTCTGTGAAATTTACCAGCTCATCTGTTAAAGATGGGAATCTGCTGTCCCTTTCCCTGGGAACCGTTTTGCAGAAAGAACTGTGCCATGTATCTTTGTTGGGGATTCATTCCAGATAATCTCAGGATCAGGCAAGGAAGTGTAATCTGTTCTACATCAGGCATAAGGCTCATCTTAAGACATTGTGTTTATCTATAACCTTTTCATACCTTCGAAACATCATTGATAGAAAAATAACTTACTACATTCATTACATTAGTGTCATTTGTAAAACTGAATTCTTTTTGCCCCAAACTCGTCATATTTCCTGCATGAAACTCTTCAGTATTTTCAAAAGTAGGCATATTACTTTCTAGTCATTCTCACCAGCAACAAACAGAACACTTTCTGAGACATTACCAATAACAACAGGGACTATCTCCTGGATGGTCAGAAATGTTTTGTGTGTTGCTCCATGACCCCAAATATTTCTCCATTTTACTTGATCTCACAGCGATGTTCAACAATGTTTTTATAAGTAGACTACAAAGCTAAACCTCTACACCAATGATTACTTTGAGAATGAACAAATTTATCAGAAAAAAACATTGTACATGCCTCGTTTTCTAAATCAGATGTTTTAGAAACATGTGAAGAATCCTTAATTTTAATACTGGCATCTTTCTCCATTTCTATTTTTGGCAGGATAATTTTAATTTTCTTGTTCAATATTGTTTGATTATTAATTTCTGATTTAGGCACTGAGTGAGTGATTGATGACACATCAGTGGATATATTTCCGTTCCTTTCCTCACTTTTATTTCTTTTACTCTTTCCTTCTAATTTTCTCTTCTAGTTGTTTTTTGAGGGGAAAAAATGGATTATTACAAATATATATTTTAATAGGTTCCTTTTATTTTACATTTTTATTGCATTAACCATTATTTATGCCTATTTTTCACAATGCACACTCCTAACTCTCTGGAAGTTTTACAAGTAATATCAGTGACCTATTACAATAATTCCTTCATTTTTCTTTTTCTTTAAGGTCCTTTCTATTTTTATTTCCTTAGCATTTTGAAAATTTGGGAACATGATTGGTGGAAAAATTTCTTTCAAGATCAATGAGTCACATTTGTTTAAGTAACTTTTCTCATTCAGAACTAAGCATGTTTATTGCTACAAGGTATTATTCTTTTATTTAAAATTAAGATTTGCTTACTTTTGAAACACCATTCACAGATATTAAAAATAATTTCTCTCTTTTTTGCCAACATTCCCATTTGGGAACATCCATATTGTGACTCCCCTGCATGGGAACAATCATGTGAACTAATATTGTCACATTCATGCATTTTTTAAAAATCTTTTCAGTTAAACGTAAAAAGAAACAATTTCTATTTTTATAGGGTATTATTTCATTTGGAAAGAATTTCTATCTTCAGCAAGACAATAAAGAACTTACATTTCTTTCTTCTTCTGTAATGTTTCAAATATTTTTTCCTCCAGTTAGTTTTCAAACATTGTGATTATAAATACTAAATTTTTCTTCATAGTGCATTATGTAAATGAATATTTATATTTTACATGATATTATTACAGTAAATTCCTAATATTCTAAGAAAGAATTTGGGTATTTGAGACACAATGTATAAATTAAGGGCACTTCTTTGCAGAATGAAAGAGACCTGCTTGTAAGATTTTTGTGGGTACTGTAGACAAGATATTGGTTCCACAAGAATTTTTACACCTACAAGTAAGAACCAGAAGTAGCAATGATAAATTATCCCATGCTGCATAACTTGTGACTTTTTTCTAATCTGAAGAATTAACCAAGGTCATCTCTGAAAGGCAAAAACCAGCTGGTATTGTTTTAGAGAAGGCACTAAGCTGCACCACCTTTGTTTAAAGCCATTCATGCTACTGTCAATCACGTTTGGGCAAACAGTGAGAACATTCATTTCCTTACTGAAATTAGTGCAGTTAACTTTTATTAGCATTGAAGTGTTTTTGTTTGCAGCTACATACCCTTAGAGCTGTTTCAAAACTATGCATATAGTTTCCTGACATTCAGGTCATTTAAAAAATATGCTTATTACTTTCCTGCTATTCACTTACTGAAACACTACTAACCAGGAAATATGTCTTTAACAGTCAGAAATTTTTTTCTCCTTTACCTTAAATCTTTTCCTCTTACCATGGTAAAGCAATGTTCTACAAATTTCTTAAAAGCACACTACCCAGCTGAACTACTACACACTTCATTTCTAGAATAAATATATTTATCAGAAAAACAATCGTACCTCATTTTCTGAATCAGTTGTTTGAGAAAGACTTCTCAATGAATTCTTACTGAATAAACTGGTATGTTTATCCAAGCTTTTTTTAGTTTCTTTAGTTTTAACATCTTTGCTTGAAGTTTTTTGATTATTAAGTTGAGATTTATGCATTGTGTGAGTGACTGATGACACATCAGTAGATACATTTCTGTTCCTTTTTTCACTTTTACCTTTTTCAATATTGTTTTCCAATTTTGTCTTCCGAGGAAAAAAAATTATAACAAACACACATTTTCTATAGTTCTATTTCATTTTACATATTTATAATATTAACTCTTTCAGCCCAAGTGGCTACAATGGTGTACACAATTTTTTTTCGTTAACGCTGAAGACCTGAAGTCAATTCAACAATGCCTTGTGTAGTTTCAGTTGCTTATTGTTGTAAGATATTTCAAGTGATTGCTGTCTGTTTTTCCATTGTTGAGTTTTTAATTTTTTTTTTTTTTTCAGTTGTGCGTTTCCTCTGGTACTATGAACACAGTGCCAGAATAATGTTTTCTTTTCCGTATATTTCTTTATTTTTACATCTGACACAAAGTATAGGTTCTAGGAAAACACTTTTAATTATTTATATCAACAATGAATGTTATTACAGTTCAGTTGAATTGTAAATCATGTAGACAAACATACCTGTACACAAACGTATCAACCCAGTTCCCATGAAAGTAAATAATAGGTTTCTGTATGTTTCATTTAATGAAAAATATTGTTTTGTTCATGCAAATATAAAGTATTGTATTTTGATTCTTTGAATGATTTAATTGCAACAGTACTAACTTCTGCACCTAAATGTGTGATAATGATGTTTTTCATGGGGAAATGTAAGTTTCAAACTTGGAATCTTGTTTTGAAAGGAGATCTGTCAAACTTATATACACCTCTCATTAATGACCTCTTTCAAATATGTAGTGAATAGTAATGCTTGACACTCTGTGTACACAATACTGTACATTACTTTTTTTTATATAATTGTCCAAAAATTACAATTTTGATATGGACATGTTTATTCAATCAAAAATATATCACAAACAGTGAAAAATATTTTTTCCATTTGCTAAAGGAAAAGAGGTTTGAAAGGGTAAACAATTAATCTATATCTATTATTTTCCACACACCACACATGTAACTTCCATAAGTTTAATAATTTCTACTAAAAATATATTTACCTTAGAAGGTTTTTGAGAGATAACAACGACACATAACAATAATTTCCTTCAGTTTTATTGTTCTCCATGATTCTTTCAACTTTTAGTTTTTCTTTAGTGTTTTCCTTCGTGTTTGGAAAACATGGGAACAAGATTGATCAAATAATAGCTTTCAAGATCCATTTCATTAAAGACATTACTGCAATTGACTTTATTTGTTCAGAACTGGGCATGTTAGCTGCTACGAAGGTTTACTTTTATTTAGTTGAGATTCACTTACTTTGGAATCATTTGGTAAGATATTTGAAGGTATGGTACCGATGTTTGTATCACTTTTCCTCTCCCCCAAGGTTATCTGTATTCCTGAAGTGTGGTTACTTTTCTGCAAAGAAATAAAATTCATGATCATTCACAAATATTAAATATCATTTCTTTCTTCTACTGCTAATGTTCCCATTTGAGAACAGCCTTACTGAGACTTATTGTGTTTCCATGCATACATCTTTCATATTTTTTCAGTTAAATCTGAAAAGAAAAAAAAAACTCACTACTTTTATTGGTGAGTATTTCCTTTGAAAAGAATTTGCATCGTCAGCAAGTCAATTTATAAAGATACATTTGTATCTTCTGCAATGCTTTGAATGTTCTTCCCTGAGTTCATTTTGAAACATTGGTTTTGAAATTACTTATATCTTTTCTGCCTAGTTTTATGTAGTTAAAAATTCATATTTTACATAATATTATTACTGTACATCCCTATTACTGTAAGAGACAATATGGTCTGTTGAAAAACAATAAATACACTATAGGCATTTCTTTCTGGCATGGAAGAGACCTGCTTATAAGATTTTCCCCTATAGAGGAGATAAGATATTCATACCAGATGAATTTTCTTCACACCCTTTCTCTCCAGAGTGAGAAGACGAGTGAGAGAATGAAAAATTATCCCATGCTGCAAGTCTTGTGTTGGTTTTACTTTCACTCCTTTGACAAAGGATGCATAAGAAGGGATTCCCTTCTTTGAAATTTATCAAGCTCATCTGTGAAATATTCTTTCTCGAAGTTCATTTTGAAACATTGTACTGAAATTACTCCGAATTTTTCTAGAGAATGCTTTATGTAGTGCATATTTTACATGATATTATTTCAGTTGATCCATATTAATCTAAGAGACAATATGATCTGCTGAGATGCAGTATAAAAATTATGGGCATTTCTTTCCAGCATGTAAAAGATCTGCTTGTACATTTTTCTCACCTATTAGTAGACATAAGATTGATTCCAGAAGAATTTTTTCCACTACCATTAAGAATGAGAAGATGCAATGATAAATTATCTCATGCTGCAAGTCTGATGAGTCATTAGTATTACTGAAACACACACCCTTCACAATGACTGCATAAGAAGAATTCCCTTTTGTAGAATTTCCTCAGCTCATATGTGAAAGATAAAAATCTGCTAACATTTTCCATGAATATTTTTTGTACAAAATAGTAGAAATTGTAATGATATTTCTACAATTAACTTCCATTCTCCCCATAGTGGATTGTCTGGTGGTTTGTATGGAACATGTCATCACAATTTAGAGATACTCAAGTTTTTGGAGAATTTCCAATAGCCAAAAAGTAAGTTAAAATACACTTGTCATTGTACATCAAGTCAAGAACACTAACAGTGTAAATTAATCTTCAGTGAAGAGACTTTTAACATCATTTGCCACTTATAAGAGCAAAGACAAAAATCTCTATTCTCAGATATCTCTTGTAATGGGGTTCTACTGTATTTTCTGAATCAGTGATGTAAAATTCCTTGATGATCCCAATTAAAACTAGGGGAACACATAATTTAACATAATCTTTACATGAGCAGATTCACCAAATCCGAGTAAATCTTTGTCAGAGGAAGTTTCTCTGTTACTTTATTACCTTACTTTGTAAGAAGAGGAAGTACTGTAATCGTTCACTGAAAACCCAGAAAATTTCCAATGAACAATCTCACCCCAAGTACTTACTTCCTATTCTTACAATTTTTTAATTGGGAACGTCTTACCTAAAAAATTAAATTTAAAGAAAAACATTTTCACTCTACCTTACATTTTGAGTGTTAAAAAGGTGAATGAACCAAGAGAGAAAATTAAGAAAATATTTATTTTACAAGTGGGTAAACTAAGCCATTAAGTGCAAGTTAATTATTTATTCACCAGTGCTTAAGCATGAATGTATAAACAACTAACAAGACCTATATGTAATATACAGTGTCCAGGGAGGAAATGTCGAAACTTCAAAAATAAGCGCTTAAGACAGTTTAAAGCATATTTTGTCTAATAAACTCCTTGGATATTCCAAATGGCTGAGCCACAATAAGCACTCAAAAAGTTGGTTTGCAAAATAATTTATATGCAAAAATTTGCATTTCTGAAACGTGTAAACACTCCAGAAGCATGTAATTTGTTTATTATTTACAAGCAAAATGAATATATTTGTTCACAAAGAAAATTAACCCAGAAATAAAAAAACAGTAGAATTGTGTAAACTGGGTACTATTTTATTTCTGTGTGAGCGTACATTGTTATGTTATATGATTTGTCAACTGCAGATGAATAACTTTGGTTCCAATTTGGTTGAGCATGGCCTCAACATTTAAGAATATTGGGAGAAAACACATTTTTGTCATCTAGCATCATTATTTCTTTGTTTATCTCTTGAAACTGAGGAAGTCTGAATTATTAAAGCTGAAAGTTTTCACAAATGATAAGAATTTATGTGTTTACACATTACACAGTCACAGCCATATTACATAATTAGGCCATATGCACAGTAATTACAATTCTTGCACTTAACACTCAAGTCTTTTAATACGTATCACGCTTTTCACCTTGTGTGAGCATGCCCCTTACTGATCCCCCACTGAACCACACATAAACACATTCTGAAAATGCATGCACTTACTTCAAATATTCTATTGCTTTTCTCTCTTCTATAGAAGGCTGGATCATCGTTGAAAAAAGTAGGAACAGCATTTGGTTTAAGTTTTCGTGAGCCATCTGCTTTCAACTCAAATTGCGAGTCCTTGAAATGAACCTGGCACAAAAACATGAAATACATTTAATAACATACATTTCAGTCTATCCTCCAATTCAGAAAGTACAGTAATTATTGTTACTTAAAAATTATAGTTTAAACATAACAAAATTTTAGACATGCACTTCAAATTCACAGCTAGATAATCCACACTGCAAATGATATATCTCTCTAATTATAGCAACAAAATATTCTAGCCATCCACAAAATATTGTAAAATATGCCTATAATATTAACCCGAACTTTTCTTATATTGTCACATTTGGAATTCATAGAAGCTTGCAGAGGAAGTCACTTTCCTTAACTTAGATCACTACATCACCTACTCTGAATTGAAACAACACCAAAGGCCTAAAAGCATAGAAAATAATAAAGAATGAAATTATATATTTTTTACCAAGCTAATCTTAATTATATTAACCTAGTATAATTAACTCTAACAAATCTAAAATATTTTTATAGACTATAATTAGTAGTAAATAGTTCATTTAATGACGAGTCATAATGGAACTTTCTTTTTTCTGATTTTCATTATTAGTTCTGACACATTGTGTTTAATTTGCCTCAAACTATATAACAAAGTGGAGTTAAAATTGTTTACCTCACAAATACACATATTTCGAGTGGGTTTCCAACCCTTTTCTCTGACACACTTCTTGGCCCATAGTGCACGCCTTTCATTATCACTAGGAAAATGGAAAAGTTTAAAACCTTTTTCAGTACTGTTTGAACAACGGAATACTGAGCAACCTGGCATTTTTAGTACTTTTTAAGACGATCAAAACAATCACGTCCTCATATATACTAAAAAAACATAAAGAAAATGTAAAAGAAAGTATATCTTCCAATTGCCCACACACAACAATCGCGTACCAATATGATAAATAACACTTCTCTATCTCAATCCATTCACTTTTACCCTCTCTCCCTTTAAAAACTAAACGAATTTTTTGGGTTTAAATAACAAATATTTAAATTCTCCCGGTCAATCTCACTACTCCCTGGAGTGTGCAGGGAGTTCCACCAAACCGTTTCCATAAACCACCAATCCAGATGTCCGGAATGACGTCACAACGTTTGGCGGGAAAGTGTTCGGTGGCAACCTCAGTGCGTATAAGCGATTACTATAGTAGCTTATGATATTATGATGTTAAGCTTTATTGCACGAGTACATGTTTTGAAAACGAGCGACGTTAGAAGCAAGTTTTCAAATTTGTACCAATGTAATAAAGCAACATTATAAATAGCAAAATAGCAACAAAAAAACTCGAAACTTTTCATTTGCATTCTATACTTTGCCTCCTAATCCACACGAGCTTTATCGCCTACGGATCAACCAAAACATTTTTAAAAAAACGTGAAGATGACCCGACCAAAATTAGAAAATTGAAAACTTGGTAATTTTTTTTTTTCATGGATTCGTTTGTCCATCGTTTGACCACGTTTGCCCGCGTATTGAAAATTTTTGCCAGATCCGGTTCAAAAGTTACAGACAAAAAACCCTTTTCCCGCCATTTTATCGATTCAAATGAAGACCAAGAAACACGCGGAAATGTCGATATTTTACTGTCCGTTTCGTTTGCCCATCTTTAGAAAACGAATATCCATCACTTAGAAAAGGTACATTACGTTTAGTTAAAACATTACAGGAGTCAAGTTTTCCGCACCTTTCTTTGATTCGACTAAAAAGACAAAACTACACTGAAATGGTGAAAATTATCATCTGCACTCTTTTGTCCACTGTTTGACCACATTCGCCCATCCCTTAGAAAAAAATTACCAAGCTGCTTCCACAAATTAGAGCAAAAAATGTTTTCGACAAACCAAAATTTTCTTTTAATATTTTCCATGTTTGCTCCCTTTAATCACAATTTTTTTTTTGTGGATTCGTTTGTCCATCGTTTGCCCACGTTTGCCTACCCTTTAGAAAAATTTTACCATCCCGGTTCAAAAATGATTGATAAAAAACGTTTTTACTATTACCTTTTCTGTTACAAAATTTTACCGTTGTCTTGTCTGTTGATATACGAATCAGTGGCTTTTGTCAAAAATGACTTGGTTTTGGGCGGGAATATATTCTCAGAAAACTCCCATAACTATAACATTCGACGAAGTAATCATATTCATCAGGTGACATTATCAACAGCTCACTAAAAAATTTCACATACAATACATGTACATTATTTTACAACACTTTGCCAGATGACATTAAACGATTAAATTTGATAGAAAAGTTTAAATCCAAAGTGAAATCGTTTCTGCTGCATAACTGTTTCTATTCAATTAGAGACTATACCGAGCATCACAAGGAAAGAAACATTAATTTTAACAGTGATATTTAATGTATTATTTACCATTGGACTGTATAATCCTAAACAATATGTAACAGTCATCCGTCACTAGATAGGCCGGGGCTTGTTCTTATTTGAATTGTATTTGAATTTGAATTCCGCCATCTTAGACCCGTGGTGGGCCATTAGCGTCCAGTGTCACTAGATAGGCCGGTAGAAATCGTTATTTGAATTTCAGCCCGACGCCATATGCAACTCTATTTTCACCATCGCGCTCTGACGGTGAATCTGTGAACTACTCATTTTGAGAGTTTGGCACTTAGGTATTTTTAAATTTTTGGAATTTTCTTTTAACCTTGTGTAGAAGTGAAAATTATACCCGAATAATGTCGATTAACATGGAAAGAAGATTTTCTTTTTAAATTTGTTCTCTTTCAGAACTCAGGGAGATCATTTTAAAGAATTATTGTTATGTGCAGTGAATGACTTTCTTCATTCTGCACAAAGTCTGTGAACATACCTCTACGCTAAGTTTGTAATGGTACAAGTATTGAGAGTTTTAAGATCATTGTCATTGGATTCAAATCCATTACATAAACTATATTTCCCACATCTGATTAGGAAATTCTAATTAAATTAAATTAAATTTGAAGATGAAATTCATTCTGTAAAAGATAGTCATTTCCACAAATTTGGAATGTCTTTTTTTGCTATTTTAAGACACTTTATTGAGAAATTAGGAATACAAAAACTTTGTGTCCCTGTTTCAGAGACTATTTTTATGCATTTTTAGGATTTCTTTAATGCTTAGTATCTGGTCTGTGATATATTTTTGTATTAGTTTAATTAATTTGTATTATTGATATTGATATAAGTTGCATATGTAATGTTATACTGTTCTGGCAATAATTGTTTCTCATGACAAACTGTCTTCATTCAATTTTTATTCTATAATGTGTGTATCATTGTATTTTGTTATCCTCATGCTAATTACATTCTGAATGTGAATGCTGATCTCTATTAGATTGTGAATTGTCATGAGTAATGAATGCAGTGTTTAATTCCACAGCTCAGTTGTTTGAATATCTTTCCCAGGCTCAGTTCCTGGTGCAATCAAATTATTGCACATTGACAATCAATTTCCAGAATTAAATTTTGCATCATAAGCATTGTTGGACCAGTTACATTCCACTCTTTGTAACCAAACCACAAAACTAAACCACAAAAAATGTAATAGAAGGTCCAAAAAGATCTCATTTAATAGATTACAACCAAAGAAACAATACTTGGAACTCTGATGGGGTATTGTAAAAAATATAGTTTTCCAAGTCCTATTTTTAGTTACATTCTCATAAATGTTAAATTGTAAGCGCACCCTTATTTTCGTCATCTGTATGTCATAAACACCTGACCTGTATTTTAAATGCAGTATTCTGTTATAATGAACATTTTGGATCAGAGCTGGACAATGGGAAATTTCACTCATTGGTTAAAAAATGGGATGTTATAATGCATGTGATATATATTTATTTATTCAAAAACAGTCAAAAACTGTATGTGACGTATGGGGAGAAAATCATGAGAGACATGGGAGACATTACAATGCATCTCAATAAAATTGAAACTGGAACTGGAAAGATAGATTGTTAAACCTTGTAAGGAAATGTAGATAACAAAAATAGAATGTTTGTTATTTTTATTATATCTAAAGCAGTAAGTGCAGTTACGTTTGAGGTTTGGACAATATGCTAAAAGTTCAATTTTTAGCACTAGTGTAACTACATAATTAGGTGACTTATATTTTTGAATTGAAATGAAAGGCAGTAATACTGATTAAAGTCTCACAGTGAAAGCGATTTCATTTTGCTTATAGGATTGGGGCACTTCACCTATTGGCCTCTTGTCACCATCTTTCCAACTCACAAAATAAAATGGCACTTTTACCAATTGTATCGAATGATTTGTTTTACCTGAGCAAAGGTGCGAAAATGTTTTCATTTGTTTTGTTTAAGCACTGTTCATATAAAGTGCTCTGTAATAAAATAGTATTCACATTAATTTGGTATGTCTCTAAGTAAAGTTACAAAGATGAAACAGACCAAAACAGGCTGTCTGTTAATAAGTTTTTTCTTAATAAAATGCTGTTTCTTGTTTAAAATGCTGTTTCTTTCATTACAAGATACTATTGTAATGTAAAAATTTTTTTTTAATAAATGGATTTGTGACTGTCTATAAAAAGTAATTATTGGAAATTTTATTAAGAAAAACAAGTAAAGTTACATTTAAACTTGTGTACTAGTCTGGTTTATTGCCTTATGTATAACAAAATTGTTACTGCTATTGAAATTATAAAATTGTAATATTGTCAATATGTTCAGATAAATACTAGATTTTACTGCTCTAATTTGATTTTACATCCATAAAATCCTTACAATCATTTTTTTATTTTTTGATAAGTTAAGGTTGAAAATATAGGGAGTGATTTTGAAAATTATATGGAGTGAATATGGAGAAAATTTTAAACTTTCCGCGTAACGTGTTTGTTTGTTTTTTTTTCAAATTTTCCGGTTACTTCTACGCTATTGGCTGTTCATTTGCCCAATAGAAATCAATACGGTTGCACATGGCGGCACCGGAAGTTGGCAAATAAGGCTTCTCCGTTTAACATTGAGTGCCATCTCTGAGATATACTCTTTGTTGTATCGCAGCTTTTGGGTTAATGACTCCCATCTCGATCAGGTTTTTCGTCCAGTTTCCCTGATCCATTGAGCAAATGCTGAGATAGCCCCTTGTTTTGCTTCTAGATATTAATGTAACTTCATTATCTGTGCACGTCTTCTAGAATTCAGTGGGAAATACAGTTATTCAAATTATCGTTTCCATGTTGCAGCAGGAAGTATTATTCCTTGACGAATGTCATGATGACGGATAAGAGCCCCAGTTTATTGCTGATTTACCCTTGAAAATAGATTTTATTACATCGAAGCTAATACTTTTGTTAACAATCCTCGCAAAAACGCTCATTTTCTTTCTGTATTACAAATTCAAGTAGTATATGACTTGGGGATAGGGATCACAAAATGTTTAAAACGTTATCAGAATTCACTTCTCCCCATAGTACGTTACACATGGTTTTTAACTGTTTTTGACGTAAAATAAATAAATAAATAAATATTGAATTTTAAGAATGAAAACAATACTGTATGTTCATGATAAAATACAATTGGGAGAGAAGAGTGAACTTTCAAATACGCTTGTACTTAGCAAACTACCTCTATTGAATGTAAAATACATTAAGAGCTTCCAGGAAATATAAAAACATGAGGGTGGCGAGACCGCCTCTCCCTAGAGCGTCTTTCTGGCTATAGAGCGTCTTTCTCTTGTTTTTTCCGAAGCCTCCAATCCGCCCACGAGTTAAATCTCCTGGCGGGTCCTGGCTATTTTTGCCTAGGACAAGTATCACTAAAGCTTTGTGAATGGAATGATGCCCGCAGTTAATTCGGCCATGGTTTCGGAATAACTAAAATTATTTATGATAATTGATGTTCAGTTTTTGGTCTAAAATGTCCAATAATTGCAAATACATATTGCCGTTATAAACATTAAAAACACTTTAACATTGCCAGATATCTTTAAGATTCTGGCTTGTGGTCGAGGATTCATTCGTTGGTTGTTCTCGCCTTACGAAGTTTCTCGCTTTACGAAGTTTCTCCTAAGAAGAGCAAGTTGCGTAATCGTGCGTCGGAAAACGGCGAATTTTCGGTAGAAAAACTCTTATTTAAATGAAGTTTTGTTCATTGGAAACATTACTTTGTCAACAATGATGAAACGGGGATATTATGATTGGAAATATACTTTTACCGTATTTTATTTTCCAGGGTACATACTACACGGAAAGTACGTACCAATTAAACCATACACAGTAAAATGCGTAGTATAGAGAAAGTCATGTAATACTCCGGCAAAAAAAGCAGGGATTTTCTGCACAATAACTCGTATTGTGTGGCCATAATACGGAAAACGTGGACAAACCGTGTTTTAATATGTAGTAAATTATTTCCTCGAAAACGTTATTTAGTGAGATTTCACGATTTGTCGGTCCTTGATACCGTTTTAACTGTCGGCTAAACCGTTTAGCCGATTTTCTCCAAAATTGATATTCCCATATCGATCTGACTGATGTCACAGCTCCTTGATTTTCAAACCTATATTTTAATGTAGGGTGTTCTTTACATGAAGCCCCGGGGGCATTTTTCAAATTTTCAAGAAAATTGCTCCATCGTTTTTGATTAATTTTTTTGTTGCTAATCTCATGTTCTTTGAAAACTTCTGGATATCTCTATAGAGATGTCGCTTGATCGCGACCGTAACAAGCAGTGCTGCGGATCAAGCGATTCTAGCGGTAGGGCTGAGAATGACGCAAAACGTCGGGCCGAATTCCATCTTGGAGATACTACCCACACCTGCCACGTTAGAAAAACCCAAGTATAGAAGATTGTGACCAAAAGAAGGAATGTATTTGCCACATCGTCCAAGGAGGTAGGAATCACGGGGTGGTTCGAACACAATCAGACAACAAATAGACTTAAGTTAGAATATATTGAGGTGTCATGGTCAATCTTCCCCAATGCGGAAAATTTCGGTGCGGAAAATGCAGCCAGCCCTTTACACATCGGTTAGGCTAACCGTTGTATAATTTGACCAATTGCCTAAAATCCATCTTTCCAATTATGTATTGTACTTATATAGTATTGATATTTCGCTAAGAAACGTGTGGCAAATATACTTCTTTTTCCTTTCTGACGCCAGTTGATATTTTTATTTTATTTTATGTAAAAGCAGTTAAAACTGTGTGTGACGTTCTTATTTTGAATTTAATTAATAGAGATATTCAGAACACGTGAGTTTCAAAGCTTCTTGAGGTTGCCTGTGTGGCAAGTAGCAGATGCCACAAAGTAATGGTTAAAATACCGCCGTTTGCAATGAGCAACATCTAACTGAATAGCACGCGAAGGTGCTGCGTAGTTATGTCGTGCCGTGGCGTGCTGGGCGCTCCTGGTAGCAAAATGTGACGCAGCGTCACTCACGCCGAATTCCTCACGGGAGAGTGAGTCACAGCGGCGATCACCATAAGATGGGCCGCAATTCACTCCGGTTCGAGCACTGACGAAGATGTTGAGTATTTACGCAATGTTAGTAGATTTGAGTTCTAAATCGGATTCCGAAAGCGCGTTCGAATTAGAAACGTTATGTTCTGTTGGAGAAAAAAGGAGAAGAAAATAGAAACATCGAGAGTTTGCTCTAAGGAATTTGATGATGACAAATTTTAGTACTATTTTAGATTAAACCGTGATTAATTCAAAGAAGTACATGCATGCTCTGATCAAAAATGAAATTTGCAGAGAGAGCTGTAACGCCACGATGCCTATTGGAATAAAGGAAAAACTAGCAGTGTTTTTAAAGTACAGTCTTTATTTATTTTATAGTATTTATTATTATTTATTATTTGTATTTATTATTATTTATTATTTGTATTTATTATTATTTATTATTTGTATTTATTATTATTTATTATTTGTATTTATTTAACGTCAAAAAACAGTTAAAACTGCGTATGACGTGCCATGGCGCAAAGTGAATTGTGTGCATATTATCAAAATTCTGTGATTTTACACTAAGTCATATACTACTTGACTTTTGAATTTAAAAAAAAAGCTCCAATGTAATAAAATATATTTTCAAAGATAAATAAGCAATACATTTTGGGCTCTTATCCACGTTGTCCTTCGGAATAATACTTCCTGCCGCGACAATTTTAGTTATCAATAGAGCCCGGATTTGTATGGAAATGGATATATTTGTTTCTAATGGTTTCATAGAAAATTACCACACTTTTTTATGAATTAGCCTATTTGGATCATGCATTTGGATGCCAAGTTTTATTTTCCAGATTTTTGCATATTTTCGCATATCTGAAGGTTACTGCATATTTATTTCTGCACTTACAGAGAAAGTTTCGAAACATTAAGATAAACTTGGTAATTACTTAAATATTAGCGAATAATTAGCTAATTTTTAAAAAAATGCTTAAATCAAGCTTCTTGAAAATGATGAATTATAGCTACCACGATTCATAAAACACCTCTTTCATTAAACACCTCATAATGGTTTGTGTCATAAAGAAACTTACGAATACGCACGGCTTCAATCAGTCGTCGTTGTCGTCGTCGTTGTTGTTGCTGTTGTTGTTGTTGTTGTTGTTGTTGTTCTTCTTCTTTTTTTCTTCTTCTTCTTTTTCTTCTTCTTCTTCTTCTTTTTCTTCTTTTCTTTCTTCTTCTTTCTTCTTTCTTTCTTCTTCTTTTTCTTCTCTTTCTTCTTTCTTCTTCTTCTTCTTCTTCTTCTTCTTCTTCTTCTTCTTTTTCTTCTTTCTTCTTTTCTTCTTTTTCTTTTCTTCTTTTCTTCTTTTTCTTCTTTTCTTCTTCTTCTTCTTCTTTTTCTTTTTCTTCTTCTTTCTTCTTTTCTTCTTTTTCTTTCTTCTTCTTTCTTCTTTCTTCTTTTTTTTTCTTCTTTTTTCTTTTTCTTCTTTTCTTCTTTTTTCTTCTTTTCTTCTTTTCTTCTTTTCTTCTTTTCTTCTTTCTTCTTCTTCTTTCTTTTCTTCTATTTCTTCTTTTCTTCTTATTTTTCTTCTTTTCTTCTTCTCCTTCTTCTTTTCTTTCTTCTTCTTCTTCTTCTTCTCCTTCTTCTTCTTCTTCTCCTTCTTCTTGTTCTTCTTCTTTCTTCTTCTTCTTCTTCTTCTTCTTCTTTTTCTTCTTTTCTTCTTCTTCTTTTCTTCTTTTTCTTCTTCTTCTTCTTCTTCTTCTTCTTCTTCTTCTTCTTCTTCTTCTTCTGAGTCAGGGCGTATCTTCGCACGAAACTGCATGCAAGACGCTACCCGTTGCAAACTTGGTCCGGCAGCGGAACGATCCGCCCGGGATGCTTCCCCGAGTATTAAATCCGGTAGAGTCGGACGGCAAGAACCGCGCGGCAAGTAGCCTTGGGAGATGTTGACGTGCTGTTCCAGAAATCAAAAAATACTTGGGTTTTCGTAACGTGGCGGCTGAGGGTATTCTCTTCAAGATGGAATATGGCACGGCTTTTCGCGACTTTCTTGGTTGTGCCGATAGAGTCGCTTGATCTGCAGCACTGCTTGATACGGTCGCGATAATGCGACATCTTGCGGCAGGAGTGAGAAAGACGCAAGAAGTCGTACCATATTCCATCTTGAAGATAATACCCTCGGTCGCCACGTTACGAAAACCCAAGTATAGTGGAGTTACATCATTACATACTTTCTCGCATTATTTCTAACTTTTGCGATTTTCGAAATTTCAAGAGTTCAACGAAAATGACACCTGCGCCTTTCTTTTAAGCATTCATTGCTCTATCCGTGGGGGAAAATCGAAAAAAATAGAGTTGTTTTTGAGAAAACGTTTTTTATAGCTTGCGAGCAGAAAATACGTGAAAACTATTCATTTTTACAAAAAAACGTACATGGCCTGTTTTTCAAGATGTGATTTTTAGAACAGTTTCCATTTAAGAAAAAAATCTTCAAAACTAGTTTTGCAGTGTTAAATTTTTGCCACATTCAAAAATAGAATTTGCCGCGAATGGGACTAGCACCAATTTTGGACCGTCCTTTGATACATACGAGGAGAAAATTAAAAAAAAAATTGGAGCCGTGTTTGAGACAATAATATGTTTAAAAATTGTCTAAATTTCAAGCAAAGCTACGCGAAAACTACTCGTATTTTGTAAAAATTGTACATTACGTTATTTCAATATCTGTCTTTGAAGATCACACTAAAGAAAAGTCTCTATCTTCAATATTGTAATTGTAGGAAGACGCCCCAAAAAATTGACCTTTCCCACTTTTCGAAAAACCAAGGATGTCAACCAATTTGAGACCCGTGTCTTCCTTTTACGCGCTCTCTACACTATACGAGGGCTTAGTTTAATAAACAAATTGTTCCTCGAGTTTCTTTAAATCTATCGGAGAACATCAATTTTGGAGAAAATCGCCCGAACTGTTGAGGCGCTATCATTGACCACAGATGTTTTGCTGTGAATTTTTTTTCGGCATCAAAGACACAAAACATGGATTCTGGCCACACAATTTTCTATATGCTACATTAAATAGCATACACTTCCCACTTAAAGTCGCGGTAACTAGGTATATCCTAGACATTTGCGATCCCCTGGGTTCCATAGACGTCCCCACGGGACCAAAAAGTTAATTTTCTGAATTTACTACCAGCAATGCTAAATTGCTCCATCGTAATTTACAAATCGTGAGTAGAGCTTAATAGAGAATTCTGAGAGCAATTAATGAGATAGTCAGTAGATCGTGGCATAGCCCCAGAGGTTCCAACCACCACTGGCAGGATTCTGGCGTTGGGCATTCCATGAAGTTGGGCTCCCATAGGAGTGACTAATTGGTACTTTACCACTTTCCCCCTCCTGCTTTTAGAAGGCTAGATCCATCCTCGTGGAACCCTGCCACTGGCAATCAGTGAATTCTCTCAGCCTGAATCAGTGAAAATACGATTGACAGTGACTATTCCTGATTGTGTCAGTTATAACCCTGCCACTGGATCAGTGAATTGAACTGAATGAATCAGTGAAAAACGGGTCCACTTTTTGAATCAGTGAAATCTGTGACAACTAATTGAACCAGTGGAATAAATAGCTGTTGCAATCAGTGAAAGTAAGGCTTCACTTATTTGAATCAGTGAAGTATCACGTCGCTCTCCAGTACTGTAATGCACAAACCCAAAAATCTTACTACTGAGAAATCACTGTATTGCTTTAAACAAATGCTTCAAAAATATAAAAATTTAATAAATACAATACAATAAATTTATATGTGTTTAAAGTATCCCAGCTTCCCCCAGCAGCTACCTCGTCATCGGCGCATTTCTTCATAAAAGCTCTTAAATCTTGCTCGGTATAGGGCCAGTTGAGTCTCAATGCTTTGGCGGTTTTCAATGTCCGTTGGTAGAAACTCGGACAGAAGCTCAGCCATCTGGAAATGGGATCTGCAAATTTTTCTAGTCGTAATCCTAGGTTCAGTGCTACCCTAGGAACGTGTTGAGCAGCAATCCCAGTCCTTCATCTCTCTTAGCCAGGTAAAATAAGACATCTGCAGTACTTATATGCATGTGTAGGAACTGTTTGACTGCCACTCTGATTTGACTATGCGCATCCCTGTGCATCGACAGAGATGGCATCGATAAAACTAATTGGTAGAGGTAATGTGGCATTATGTCGGTGTGAAGTAATGCCAACTTCTGAGTGGGCTTTAAATGCGCCTTCTGTAGCCTTGTCACGGCTTCCATTAAATTCGATATGGATGCTTTACATGGGAATTCGTTCCAGATAGAGAAGTTCACTCCCAAGTATGTTAGGGTATGATCATCACTGACCAGAGGAATTCTCCCCCCTGCAACCTTTCCAGACAGATGTCTTCAATGAACCAGAATCGTTCAAAGGTTGTAATTTTGTACGATGAACACTTCGCGACGGACAATGTCATTACGAGGACTCCGAGATATTCCACATTTGCTAACATCAGATCGTCAGCAAATGCTAATGCGGACACATTCCTTTTCAATAACAAGTATCCTGACATGTTATCCAAGTTCTCAAGTAAGCACTCCATAATGAGGTTAAAAAGGAGTGGGACAAGCGGTCTCTCTGTTTTACTCCTCTACAAATTGGCACCTCAAATTCTTTCGAGGGTAGCTGAATGACTGTGGAAACGTCGGCGTAAGAGTCCATTACCAAATTGGTTAAAGCGTAGGGGAACCCGGACAGAGCCCGCCGAATTGCCGCATGAGGAACTGTGTCAAATGCTTTGAATATGTCTAGCATAGCACCGACACCTCCCTCTGTTTTTTTCGTGTCACTGCTTCGTGCAGAATTTGAACATTGGCGAAACAGCCAGGTTCAGGGATAAACCGTTTTTGGCGTGGATTTAACTTCACCACGGATCGAATGCGTTTGTCCATAATGCCCCAAAAGATTCTGCGCAGCAGGGAACTGATTCTGATGGGCCGATAGGTAGTGAAAAATTTATTATCCTTGCCATCTTTTGGTATAAGGATGGTGCTATTTGCTTTCCACCCAGAAGGCACAAAACCAGTGTATCAAATTTGGGTGTAGAATAGGGACAATATTTCAAGTTCTGCTCCTGAAGATATATTGCTAACTTTTATCTTATCTGGTCCCGGAGCCGTGGCATTTTTCATCCTAGCCAGACGACTTTTAGTTTCGGCAACTTGCACTGCGTATAGAATTTTTTCTGGGCCCATTTCAGTTGTCGACAATTTATCAATCTCTCTTAATTCGGAATGCCGAATCAGGGGCGTATTACCCCAAATAGATTTGTACAGGTCATCCCTGTAAAGGGGCTGTTGATCGACACTAGTACAGTCAATACCCGTTCTAATGCGCTTTGCCAAAAGCGCTGGATCATTCTTGAAAAGGTCCTGCGCCCTAACATAAGAGTAGCGCTTCCTAGCGCGTTTGCCCACATGCCTCAGCGGCTTTTTAGGACTGGTGGTGGTGGGTACAGAGGAGCCGCTCAAAATCTCCACTAATTTGGCAAAGGTCTTGCTCAATTGGTCCTGAGATTGAATATATCTTTTGAGTTCATTTCCCACCTCAACGAGTTCTTGGTCTACATTAGTTTGAGAAATACCCCAGGTTCCTATCCAAGTTGAAATGTTTTCCTTCTAGTTAGGCATGGCATCTAGTGTAGCCCTGTTAAGACTAGTTTCAGCAGTTACGTCTCCGGACATCATAGCATCCGGGGACTCAATAAAAAATTGGTCCCGTCCTAACCGACCAGCTGTGTCGGAACGGACCGTGTCAATAGTAGATAATACAGAATCAAAGAGGACGGGCACACCCGAAAGCTCCTGATTCAGCTCTCAAATTATAGCGGCCTCCTCGTTAGGGAATCGCCCCCTATCTGCTTCCGGGGTTAGCGGAAGTAATTTACTAGAGTGGCGTCTCCTCACTCTGAACCTAGGGCGTTGGCAGTAAAGTAGTGTTAACCCTCACACTACACTTTCCGCAAACATTTAGAGTACAATTCAATTATATAAACAAAATCCTAATTTATTTTAAATTATAATATTGGAAGAATTAGGGAAAGATACTCGCAAACTAACAATGAGTGTGCTGTAGCTTCTATTGCAAAGATTGGAATAATACATTTTAAAGCATTTAAAAATACATTCTCGACTTTTTCCCATTCTTCAGTTGACATTTCAAAAATTAAATTCAGAATTATTATTAGGTTAAGACATGGTCGCCCATTGTCAATTTACTCGTTTATTTTATTCTTTGAATCACTTTATCACTATATATATCAAACAAGTAAAACACATTTCATGAGTATCGCTGAAAGTTGCAACGCGCAACAGAGAATATCAAAATCACGGACGCTCACTCACTAACAGGCCGTTGAATCGAGATCCAACGCCTTCACGCGCTTGGTAGAGTGGGGTATCGTCGCGCGCACGCGCTGCCGCCACACGATCCGTCCCAGTCCTCTGCCAGTAGATAGGCCGGGGCCTGTTCTTATTTGAATTATATTTGAATTTCAATTTGAATTTAAAATTTAAATTTGAATTCGAATTCCGCCATGTGGGCCCCTCCGTGGGCCAATAGCGTCGAAGGGCGCAAAGGCGCGGCGCGCGAAATCTACAGGACAGAACCGGCAATCATTAACATGCTTTGTGTGTAAAAGAAACGGTTTCATCTGAACATTTTTGCCAGAGCTTTTGTGTGTTTTAGCGTTTGTGTGTTTCTGCGTTTGTGTGTTTCTCGAAATGCCCCAATTTAGGCGTTGTTGGGTACCCAATTGCCGATACAACCAAAATAGAAGGAGTGAACAGCAATTCTTTAAGTTTCCAAGCGATCCTGAAAGGTAAGCGATATGAAATGCTTAGCATGGTTCTAGAACAATTTTTTCATGTACTATTTAGTGACGTAGTAAATTAACTATGTCACTAAATAATACATGAAATTAATTTACATAATGTAATTATATGCGAGGATATTGTAAACACAATTATTATGAACATCCAATGTATTGAAGTCATGAAAGCACTGGTTGCTTTAATAATCATGTAATTGATAAGTAATAATAGCTATATTAACATTAAGGTGATTTTGATATAACTATAATAGCTCAATAATACATTACTAATTTTATTACAGGTGTATGAAATGGTTAAAGGCAATTGGGGATCTGACTTTGGCATCTAGCCCTTGGGAAATTCTCATAAGGTTGAGATATGTATGTATGGAGCACATCACGCTGGAAATGTTCACTGCAGCAGGCAGACTAGCACTTAATGCGGAGCCCATAATTTTTGCTGATGTGCGTCCTGAGTTTCCGGAGGGTGCACTCAGGTCATTTATAGAAGGCTTACCACAACAAAGGTGTACGTTTCTATTATTATTATTATTATTATTATTATTATTATTATTATTATTATTATTATTATTATTATTATTATTATTATTATTTTTTTTTTTTTTTTTTGTGAGAGGAAAAAATGCATTATGCACCTTCAGGGATTCAGATGGTATAATCCCTGGTGTGTGGGACTCCCATTCTCAGTGGTATACCCACTAAAAAAACCTCTCTTCTTATGCCCATGCGCCTCTCCACGGAATCGTCGCGAGACATTACTTCATGGAGAGGCAGGCAGGTGGCTGAGCCTTTACTTCATTTTACGTTCGGAGTCGCTCTTCTTTCCTTTTCATCACAAGGGTCAAGAACTCTTGTATTGTTGTCCACCTTTCCTCCGATTGAAGCATAAGCCGAACTATGTTTGATGGAGAAATGTCTGCCTCCAAATACTCGTTCAATCTTCTTCTCCATGTGTCCCATGCTACGCATGCAAATATTGTGTGCATGGCGTCATCATCCTCGTAACCACAGAATTCACATTTTGAGTCATATGCTCTTTTAAATCTAAATAGGTAGGATTTAAAACAACCATGACCTGTGAGCACTTGTGTGAGGTAGAAGTTTACTTCTCCGTGCATTCTATTGAACCATGGTTCGATATGCGGTATCAAGAGGTGTGTCCACCTTCCTTTAGGATCCCCATCCCACCTGTCCTGCCATTCCGCCAGTAGTGATGTTCGGGCGCTCTTCTTAATGTCTTCTTTCGTCCTACTCGCCGGTTGTTTCCGCTGAGTCAGCAGACTTTTCGCTTCGTCATACACCGCTTTTCTTTCTCTAGCCAACATATCAATGGGGGGTATTCTGGCCAGTACTCCTACTGCGCTGTCGGATACTGTGCGATAAGCTGACACTATTCTCAGCCCCAATCTCCGCTGCACTTGCGCGTACTTCAGTCCCACGCTTGCTTTACCTAGTTTGTCAGCCCACACCGGAGCCGCATAAAGCATTTGTGAGTGGGCTACGCTGGCAATCATACGTCTCTTCGCTTCTTTTGGTCCTCCTATATTTGGCATAATTCTGGAGAGGTTGGCTCCAGTAGCTGCTGCCTTGTCTGCCATTTTGCTGATGTGGGGCCCGAAGCTCAGCCTATGGTCTATTTCGACACCTAAGTATGTAATTTGGCGTTTCCAGGGGATATTTACTCCGTCCAAAGTGATGCGGGGGAATTGGATAGCTCTTCGGTCCGTTACTAGTACTGCCTCTGTCTTTTCAGCTGCCATTTGCAGGCCTCTTTGCGTCATCCATCTTTTAACCCTGAAGAGAGACTCATTTAGTTGCATCTCTAGCAGTTCTGTGTTTTCACTGTGGCTAGTAATCAGCGTGTCGTCTGCATATCCAATCAGCTGGGTATGTTGTGGTAGGTCGATTTTTAATAGGTCGTCATACATGACGTTCCATAAGAATGGGCCTAGTTTCGAACCTTGTGGTACTCCACATGTCACGCCACACGTCACGTCTTCCCCATTGCGAAGAGATTCGTATAGACTATACTCCTCTCATGAAGATAGTCTTCAACCATTCTCAGAAGGTATTCAGGGACTTTCTTATCTATCAGAGCCTCCATGATGTCCTTCCATCTGGCGCTATTGAACGCGTTCCTGATGTCTATGGCCACCAGAGCACAGAATCCTTTCTTCTTCCCGTCACCCCTTTTGGCCTGTTCCGCAATCCTGACCACTTCGAGAATGGCGTCAGTTGTCGTCCGCCCCTTCCGGAAGCCATACTGTTTAGGGATAGGTCTGATAGGTATACCTCCAGCCTTGATATAATTAGTCCTCTAGTAACTTTCCCATGGTGTCCAGGAGGCAAAGCGGTCTAAAAGACGAGGTCTTGTCGAGCGGTTTATTACCCTTCCGGAGGAGGATGAGTTTCTGCCTCTTCCATCTTCTGAGGAATATTCCGTTCCTGAGACATGAGTTAAACACGGAGAGTAGACAGTCAGGATGTTGCTCTGCAACAATCTTGAGCATTTGCTCGGAATCCCATCGAATCCCGGAGCTTTCCCACATTTTAGGCTATTTGCAGCCCTCCGTAGTTCGTCCGTCGTAAACAGGACTCCTCGTCAAAAGAGAAGACGCTCGGTCTTTGTCTTGTCCAGCACTCTCTAATGGGGAATAGGTCACTTATGACTTTCCTCACCCAGTCTGGATCGTTCAGTCCAGGCGTCCTCCCCTCCATTCTAAGCTTCTTGGTCACAATTTTGTAGGCCATGCCCCACGGGTCACTTTCGACCTCTTCGATGAGCCTCTTCCAACATATGACCTTACTTTTTTTAATCTCTTTCTTGAGGAGTTTGCGAGTCGTCTTGTAATGCTCTTTAAATGTGGGATTCGTCTTAGCTCTCGTCGCTTGCCTTCTCGCCTTGATGCATCTCTTACGTATTGCTGCTATTTCCTGTGTCCACCAATAGACCTGCTGTTTGCGTCTAGGGCCACGACGCCTAGGCATCGAGGCATCGCATGCAGCTACTACTGTCTCGATTGTTGTTTTTGTAATTTCGTCGAGTGTTTCTGCTTTTTTTGTCCAGTCCAGGCTATTCAACAACTTGGATTCTTCCAAGGACGTTTTTGCCTTGTCCACATCCATTTTCTTAGGATTCCAGGGTGGTCGTTTATTGTTCCTGGGTGGTCGCTTGTCGTTTTGTACCCGCTCTGTTTCAACTGAGGACACTATATATAGGTGGTCACTTAGAGTTTCCTCCTCTAATATTTCCCAGCTCTTTGCATATCTAGCGAGGCTAGTTGAGCATATTGTCAGGTCTAGAATGGAGGAGGCGTTCCCTCGTTGGAAGGTTCTCCCAGCCCCCGAGTTTAGAATGATAAGATCATTCCTTGCCGCGAATTCACTAACAATAGCTCCTCTTCTATCGGAGCGTGTCTCACCCCATTCCGGAGATTTACCGTTGAAGTCGCCGGCAAGTAATATCTTTGATTTGGCTGTCTGTAGACTAGTGTCTAGTTCGTACATTTCGGCTATAAATTTGTCGATGGTATCGTTCGGAGAGAAGTAGCAACTGTATATTCTTATGTTACTAACTTCTACCCAGACGAACCCGTATTTCGTCTCCTTGTACTTCTGTACGCCTAGGTTACCATTTACAACCTTAATACCAGCTCTTCTCTGCACATCCTGATACCACGTAGAGTCGTCAGAGGGCTGTTCTCAAAATAATATCAGGTCTATCTTCTTTCGGCAGCTACCTGCAGTGCCAAGTCGCGTGCCTGTCTGCTTCTGCCTAGATTAATTTGTAACAATCGGAGCATATCTGGCGCGTTTGTCTTTTTTGCATGCCGCAGCAAACGACTCACATCTACTGCCTCCCAGGGCATGGTCGTCGCTTTTGTTCTTGTCTTTGCAGATAATGCACTGGGTTTTCCCCCTGCAATCTTTTGCGTTGTGTCCTGCTTTGCCACATTTGTAACAAATGTTTCTTCTGTCGGGGCCCTTGCAGGAGGTTGATATGTGCCCGAAATCAAGACATCTGAAGCATCTTATTATCTGCCTCTCTTCGCTAATCTGGCAGTTAACCCACCCAATTTTGAGCTTTTCCATTTTTAAAAGCTCTTGGGCTTGTTCAGCTGGTAGCAGTAGTGTCGCTGTTTGCACACTACCGTATCCCCTCCGCATTCTACAGGAGCCAGCGATTTCCTGAGTCTCTGCTTTTATCACCTGGGCAACCGCCTCGACAACCTCTTCGACTACTACAGTCTCGTCGATGTCCCTTATTTTGATAAGCCGCTTTGGCACCAGCGCTTTTACTGTGGCTTGCGTGCCTACTGCCTCCACTACTGCCTTGTTCAAGGAGTCAATATCACCGGTCTTCCGGATGACGATTAGCAGCTCCTTCCTTTTCGTCCTGCGGATCTTCAGGATCTCTGCCGCGTGTGCCTTAGGGTCTACCGACTCCTTCATTTTTTTGATGATATCCGCGTAGGATTCACCATCTTTGGCCACTACTTTAATCGCCTGGTTCTGTATACCGGGGCGGTTCTTGGGCCTGTCCCGACTGCTGTTATTATTATTATTATTATTATTATTATTATTATTATTATTAGCAACTAGAAGGTGTAATAAGAAAACTTTTTTCGTTTTTAATTTAATTAAACATCCTTATTTTATTTGCAGGATCTGCTCGGCATGTAGTGGACAACATTTCTCCTGAATTCTCGGTTGCTAAATGAAAAGAAAAAATCCTGTAACACGTGGTGTAGTCAGAATCTCGGTTTTGTGGGATCTTGATGCCGAAAAACCAACTGGAAGCAAAACGTCTGTAGTATGTGAACAAACATAGCGCCTAAACCATGCGTAGAATTTTTTTCAAATTGAAGAAACCCCTGTCAATATGTATCTAGTAGAAAGTTAGAAATTTTTAAAAACCTTCCTTAGTTTTTGGGGGAACTTTATTATTTTTAAAAGAAATCACTAAGAATGATAATTAAAGTGACACCAAATTTTTTTGTTTTAATTTCTTGTAAGAACAGAGTAAAATACTTATAAAGGTGGGAAAGGTCCAATTTTCAAGATTAACTCTGAATTTTCAGAAATTTTAAAAGTGTGCGTTTTTATCATCAACTTCTTACAATTACAGTATTGAAGTTAGAGACTTTTCCTTCGAATTAAATTTGATGTGCATAAATAGTTCTTCATTTAAGGTGTGAAGTTGTTTTAAAAGTTTTCTCGAAAACGGCTCCCTTTTTCTGAACAGTATTATATTTATGAGTACATGCGCTTTAAATAATGTCAAGTAAATTTTCTCGAAAACTCAACACTTTTTTATTCAAATGAGCTCAAAATTACTCATTTTCAGAATAGCTCAAACACCATTTTCTCAAAGGTGACTTCAATTTCTTTCTTTAAACTATTTCAACGAATAGTGGTAATGGTACTGTTTAATATAATATAATGTAATGTTCATTTTTGCGTATTCTTTTGTTTTCCCAAAAATTGCACAAATGTTTTTATTTCTTTCAATATCTCATGCCAGTAATATGCACATTTCAATGGATTGAATTTGAATTTGTGAGTGGAAGTTCTTCAAATTACTTCAAACGAAGTTTTTCGAAAACTCAAATAGATTTCAGAGAAAAAGAGCTTCAATTTTGCATTTACAGTAACGCTTAACGCCTTTTCTTAAATGGCTTCAAATTTTTCAATGAAATTGCTATATAAGACAAGGTTTTGCCTTCTTTAATACTCTTAAAATAATATTTCGGTTCTACTATTTGGTAATCGAAGAGTTGAGAAAATGGCAAAAAAATGTATTTTGGGCGGCGATAGATGCCAGCTGGCAAGAGGATGAGGGAAGACCATAGAGCCGGTCCACTCCAAAGGAAATTAGAAAACTTAACTTCGAGAAAGTCTGTGCTATTCTGTAGCACTTCCAGTTACTATATGTAATTTAGTAAATCCAAACTGCAGGACCACTTGCTTGGAGACATGTACCAAATTGAAGTTTTTTGGGATTCAATTTATTAAAAAATTGTATTTTTGAGTGATAATCATTTGGTGTTTCTGTTGCAGTAAATTTTTATCTCAGGTGTTTTTGGCCCACTATGTGTCTTGTGTCTTTGGCCCACTATGTATTAGTCTTTTTGTGTAACAGTTTGGCATTTTTACCAGGAAGCATTAGCTATTTTCTAAACATATTTCTGATGGTTCTTGAGATGTCTGTTGGGTATAATCTCCTGCGTATGATAAGTGCTTTTATTTAGTTATATTGTTTTGCAGAAATTGTGTGCGTTAGTCACATAACATGATTGGGAAAGACATGAAAATATTTTTAGTAATTGAAAACTGTTCAATACATGTATCAAATGTTGGGTAATTCTGGATATATTATCGACCTTTGGATTTTCATCCACGATCCATTGAGCAACTAGCCATGCTTTTGGACAAATATGTAGCCTGTGATATCGGAATATTAGTGAAACCTACCAAGTCCAAAAACTCTGCTTTGAGATTAATGAAGTTGAGGTAGAATCATATATTTTTTTTACTTGTTCATCACTTGTACTAGGTAGGAGGTAAAACATGTTTCTTGTAATGCAGTTTAATGTGTAATATTGTTTTGAAGAAAGCAAGCAAAAAAAGACAGATTTTGTGGACTGTTTGTGCAAATGCAAGTTTCCTGTTTATTTATAAAACTTATCAATAATATTCATTTGTATTGTACCTTAGTAGCAATTTTGATAATAGGCTGAAATTTGACAGGTGTTGATAGCTGGAATGTCATTTTAATAATGATGCAATATTAAAGAAGTAATGGTCACTAGTTATATTTGGACAATTGTCTAAATTCATGGTTTCAAAATTTAGTCAATGGCAAAGTAAAATAATGTTTATATCTGATTACTTGCTCACATTTATTTTATAAAAATTTGTATTATTGTTTATATTGTGTATGACTATTTACATAATTTAGAAATAAATATTGTGTTTATAAAATAACTTTTTATTTTGCACTACCTGGACAATAATTCCATTCAGTGACTTAGGATTCCAAATCCTAATATTTTAGTCTTCTTAATTGCCTAGCGTATTTTACATAAAAATAATGTATTCATTTGACGCCATTTTGAAAACAACTTCATTTTAAATGTCCCGGTCGTCAATACGCGCCACCTCCATTGGTATAACGCCCTTCGACGCTATTGGCTCAATCAGGGGCCCAGATGGCGGCTTCCTCCATGAAAATTAGAAATTTGAATAAGAGCGTTCGGATTAACATTGAGTGCCGTCTCTATTAGTATACTCTCTGATCCGTCCTCAGCCGTTGCAAACATTCGCCAACTATACTCCAATTTAAACGTAGCTGCACTTTAAGTTCGCGAGCTGGAAGGAGAGGGAGACGTTATCCAATCGGGAGCTACAATACCAAAAAAAGTTCTAACAAAGCTCCCGATTGGATAAAAGTGTTCCCAACGTCTTCCAGCTCTTGACCATGAAGTCCAGCTATGTTTAAATAGGAGTATAACGGCCTCGGCTACGCTCGCATAGACGCGGTGGGGCCGATCTATGACGCCGATCGCACGGAAGACCAAATAAATTAAAAAATCTAAATAAATTTAATGGAAAAAATGTTTATTTTACTTCCTTGGGCGATGACACACGACTTGCACACCGAAAGAAAACGTCAATGATTTACTACTTAGGAATAACATTTATCCACTTTTTTGTTACCAGGGTCCGGCAGTGAGAGTTTTTCTGTCAAAGTATTGCCGTTTCCGGCGCACGATTACAATACTTTCTCTTCTTACGAAGGAAGGGCGAGAAAGTAAAAAAGAACCAACAGCATTATTGTTAATCCATACCTTTATGAAAAGTTAGATTAAGCTGCATTTTTTTCTTTCTAACCCTTATTTCGTAAGAAGGAAAAGTATTGTAATCGTGCGCCGGAAGATGTTCACTGCTTACTATTTTTCGAAAATATGAATAATTTCCAGGTAATTTTGCGTAAAATGTACACAACTTTTAAACAATTATTTTCCCCAAAACGGCTCCTTTTTTCTTTTTTTCCTCGTATGTATAAAATAACTATTAAGCTACTTTAACTATAAAATGCTGCTATTCCCACTTTCGACGAAGACTATTTTCGAAAATTGCACCTGAGGCTCAGTGAATCAACTGATATCACTGCCGTTCCTCTGACCGGGAGGTCCTAGGTTCGAGTCCCGACGGTGGCAGGATTTTCAACACTTACTTTTCAGCTAGGTCGATTCAGTCACTGGAGGAGAATTCTGGCGGCCGGCTGCTCTGATCGGTAGTTTTCCGTGGTTTCTCCGATCAACACCAAGCAAATACCGGAGAAGTATCCTAACAAACGGGCCACGGGCAGCGCTTGATCTATCTTTCCTCTTCCTTAACCTATCCTCACCCCTTACACTTATACTAACATGCACAACACTACCACTCATGCCGGGAGACCGGTCGAGGATTTAGAACTTGTCCTGGCTGAGCCGGTGCCCCGCTGGTGGGAGCAAATCCCCGCTAGTCGATAGTAGGTCGGAGAAGTCACCTCCTAGGCTCTATGGCCAGCCTAAATTACACAAAGAAAATACCCCCATCAGACCCGTGGTTTCGTACACAAACACTTTAACAAACAAACTCGCTCAGAAATTAAATAACCTCTTCCATAAACACATCTAGTTCAAACCTTCATATTCTGTAAAAAAACAGTCTATATCTAGTAGAAAAGATCCTACAAAATCCCGTTCTACCCTATGCAAAACTTGTTTCATTTGACATAAAGAATATCTTTCCTAGTACTCCGACTTCAGATTGTAAATTACTGCTATGTAACTTGCTGGACATCATGTCCCATACCCGTTCGTGATGAACTCCAGAATCTCTTCAATCTATGCATGGACCAAAATTACTTCACTTTTGACAACAAATTTTACAAACTTCGGCCTATGGGCGCACCCCTCTCTCGTCTCATGCAGATATTTTCATGGACTCTTTCGAACAGACCATCTTCTTTTCAAATCATCCACTTCTCAAAACTTCGGCCTATTGGTACCGTTACGTAGGCGACATCCTTCTTCTCTAAAGGACCGGTACGACTAGACAAATTAACCACTTTACTGACGTCCTCAACATCATACATCCTGCCATAAAATTCACTCGAAAAAAAATCGATCAATTTCCTAGACCTGAATATAAGCATATCTGAAAACAAACATGCATTCAATATTTTCAGAAAACCGACGTACACAGACACTGTCATCCACAGCTCTTTACAACACACTCTCCAACACAAACGAGCCGCCTTCCACTATACGATACACAGATTACTAAGCCTGCCTGCCACTGAATCTCATTTTCTGGAAAAACTGAACACTATTCAACACATTGCTATGGCAAACGGTTACAACACAGCTCTCGTCAACAACACATTAAGCCGCAAAATACAAAAACGAAAACTGAAAATATACACTACGCTCTCTAATGTAACACTAACATCAGACAAGTACACCAACTTTCCATACTTTGGAAAGCTTTCAGAAAAAGTCGCACACAGTATACATAAAGCCGGTATCAAAGTTTAATTCAAAACACAAAATTCTCTCAAAAAAATCCTGCCCCCTCAACAAACAGATCTTCTAGAAAAAAGCGGCGTCTACGCACTGCGAAGCAAAATATATTGGTCAAACAAGCAGAACTTTCAATGCAAGAATAAACACGCTTGGAAACATTCCACCTGTAAATCTCACTTTGCCTATCATTTACTTCAGACAGGCCACGCATTCAATCCACAAATAGACATTCACATACTAGAAATAGAAAATCAATATCAGACCAGATTAACATTGAAAAACCTTCACATCCATCTTAATAGTAACCTACTGAATGTAAACATAAACTATAACCCCTCCCCTCTGCTAAAATTATTATTTGACACAACCCTCACACCACACTCTTCGGGGGTGATACAGCGCACCGCATCCAGGCCATTAACCATCCTCCTCCACCCACAGCTGGGACTTAAGCTGCTAGGCTCGCCTGAACCCGCGTAGTCGTTTTTGTGGCTCCCAGACCGCAGGTAAGAAACGGCTCAACTTACTTTTCTTATTTTCTGTTTCAAACATTTTACATGTTTATTTCATTCAATTTTTTGTTTTAGATCTACAAATTACTATACTACGAAACAATCTAACTCTCCGACCCCTTTTTTCTTTTTCTTTCTTTATTTCTTCTTTCAGTTCTCAAGATGTTTTTTTAAAATTATGTTATTTATAACCGTTTGCTTTTCGAACTCTGTTAATCCTAATACTTTTGTTTATATTTTCTTACATTTTATATTTTCTTGTATCAGATAACTGATGATGACGGCTAAGCCATCGAAAACTGCTCTTAATGAAATAAACAGTATTGTTGGCAATGACAACGCCTTGTATCATTTCAATTATGTCGAAGCCAACGACATTTCACTGCTAAACGAATTTACTACTTGTAGGAGCACGATTTATCCATTTTTTGGATATCAGGGCCCAGAAAACGAGTAGTGTCAAAAAATCTTCTGTCTGCTAATGCATTAAAATACTTTCTTTTTACTGCGTAAGTATGTAGTAGGCAAGAATGTAAAAAGTGCAAACTTACAGGTGAAACGTACGTGAATAGGAATGGGGTGCATGGAACTAAGATGACTTATTACAGTCCATGAATGGTCTGCTCTTGATAAATGTGAACAATTTCTCAGAACGGAGTGGAATGATGTTTTCCAAAATTTGAAACAACAGAGGATTGGATCATTTCGCTGAAATGGTGCAATGTAGATTTTATTTGATTTATTTTCATCAGAAAACTGTGAAAGCTGTACACAGTTTGTCATTTTGTCAGTTTGTCAGTGAGACACAGGATGTCAAAACCGCTTTTTTGAATGGCGTGCTTGAATAAGACGTGTATATGGAACAACGGGAGGGTTTTGAGGACAATACTGAGCGAGTGTGTTACGCAAAGAAAAGTTTGTATGGCCTAAAACAAGCGCCGCGCTCCTGGAACAAACGATTGGGGAAGTTTGTGAAGAAAGATGCATTAACAAACAGTAATATTGATTCATATCTATTCTACCACAAGAGAAATGGAAAACATTATATGTTGTAATTTTTGTGCATGACGGTGTGCCTATTGCAACTGAAATAGAAGAACTCAAGGAATTCATGGAAATGTTACAGCAGGAATTTCATACGACAAGAGGATCTCTCAGAAACTTCTTGTGCATGAGAATACAGCAAAAGGAATCAATAACAATTGATCAAGAAAACTGCAAACGAAACGTTTTGGAAACGTTTGGAATGGCCGAATCATATGGAGTGTCTATTGCAATTGGGCGCGAGGGCAATAACGAAGGAGAAAAGGTCACAGCCAAGGTTCCTTATCGTGAGACAGTGGATTCGTTAATGCACCTGACTACAGCTACATGTCCTGATGTTGCTTTCGTAGTCAATATTGCAGCTCGGGCCATGGAAAATCCTACAATCACGGTTGGAATCAAGTGAAACGAATATTTCGATATTTGAAGAGCACCGTAAACCATGGGATCGTGTTCAGAACGGGACAAGATTTGAAGGTCTACAGTCATGCTGACAACGCCGGTGACAGGAAGACAAGACGTTCAACGACAGGTGTCATTGCAACCTTCAGTGATGGAGAAGTTTCATGGACCAGTCAGTTGCAGAAGTCAGTAGCAACATCCACCACAGAAGCGGAAATAACAGCAAGTGAAGGCGCAAGCAAAGGAGTTCATGTGGCTGAAATTATTACTTTCTGAATTGCTGGAAACTGAAAAAATCTCCTACGCTCTACATCGATAATGTGGTGGTAAAACTAGCTAAGAATCCAAATATCATGCAGATAAAAACACATCGAAGTTCGCCATTTCTATGTAAGGGAGAGATTCTTGGATAGAGATCTCAAATTAAAGCACATCAACGAAACTAATGAGCTTGCTGATCTACTGACTAAACCTTTGCAGATCATTAGTTTTGAGATGCTACGTTAGAGGGTCGGCACACAGAAGATTACGTTCACAGTGTATTAAATATAGTCTATATTGGATAGTTTGTGTTCATTTCATTTTTCGTTTGGAGAAAGTGTTAATATCAAAAGAAAAATGCAGACAGTGACGCCATCTGCCAGAGTTTCTTAGAACTTTTTGGACTAAAAACAGGTGAGGTTGATCTGTCGAGTCAGTGTGTATTCGAGTTTGCTTTGTGACGGACGTTAATAAATACTTTTACTTTGTATATTCAAGATTACAAATAAAATAAAGTTTATACAAATAAATTAACATTGCCGAATTTTTTTGGAGAAACATATGATATTGAGTTTTGTAGATTTAGTCCCTTCGCGAGATCAACTGCAATACTAAAATATTATTCGTTGAAGAATCTAGCAACTTTTTTATTAGATCGCTTACCTCTCTGTCATATTCCTTTAAAACAACATTCTCTACAGTTTCGAGATGTTGTGGTCGGATTTTCTCCGATATTCCCCATTGTCTCGAGTTCTTTATTCACTTTCAAAAAATCCTGGTCATGTTACATTACTTTTGCCGGTGCAATTGCCTTTTTTAAATTCTTTTGTACTTTAGGTACAATTACAACCTAGTGGAAATACCTTGCTGGAAGATGGGACATTATGTACGCACCTGTCCGACTCTTTGCCCATTGCACGTGGACTTCCTCAAGGACCGATTTTAGGCCCTATTCTGTTCCTACTTTACGTAAACGATATGCCCTCGACGATTCGAAACGGAAAAACGGTTCTCTTTGCGGATGATAGGAACATCCTTTGCAATAAAGAAACCGTAAATAGTACAATATCAGATGTTTCAAATTGGTTCCGTAATAACAAATTAGTAGTAAATGAAAAGAAAAGTTTTAATGGGGTTTTCCATTTCAAATAAACAATCCTGTACTCCATTGAAAATGAACGGTATACAATTGACTGATGTTAAGCCAACAAAATTATTGTCTCTCAATTCAATCAAACCTTAAATGGAACGTCCATTTAAATGAATTGAACACAAAATTAAGTTCATTTTGCTACGGGTTCAGAATTCTTTCAAATTCAGTCAGCCTTCATGCTCGTTGTGCATGTTTCGCGAATGTTCATTCCTGCCTGAGATATGGCATAATATTCTAGGGAAATTGTACATCTTATAGTTCCCAGACTTTTAGATTACAAAAAACAATTCTACGAATAAGAACCAAATCCCACCCACGTAATTCTTGTAAGCCTCTCTTCATTAATCTAGGAATTTTACCATTACCTTGTCTGTTGATTTACGAATCAGTGGTTTTTGTCAAAAATGACTTGCTTAAGGGCGGGAATATATTTTCAGAAAATGCCGATGTCTATTACGATAACATTCGACGTAGAAATCATATTCATCAGGTGACTATCAACAGCTCATTACAAAAAAATCCACATATATACAATAAATATTCAACCAATTGGAAAATTCAATTCCAAGTAAAATAGTTTCTGCTACATAACTGTTTCTATACAATTAGAGACATCACAAGGAAAGTAACATAATTTTAACAGTGATATTTAATGTATTGTTTAACATTGAACTGTATAATTCTAAACAATATGTAACAAGTATTGTATCGCAGCTTCTGGGAAAATGACCCTTATTTCGATCAGGTTTTTCGTCCAGTTTCCCTGATCCATTGAGCAAATGCTGAGATGGCCCCTTGTTTTGCTTCTGGATATAATTGTAACTTCATTATCTGTGCACGTCTCCTCAAATTCAGTGGGAAATATAGTTATTCAAATTATCGTTTCCATGATGTCGCGGCAGGAAGTATTATTCCTTGACGGAGGACATCATGGATAAGAGCCCAAAATTTATTGCTTATTTATCCTTGAAAATAGAGTTTATTACATGGGGCTGTTGTTTTTCCAAAATTCAAGCAGTATATGACTTAGTGTAGGGATCACAGAATTTTGAAAATATGCACAGAATTCACATCTCCCCATAGCACGTCATACGCAGTTTTAACTGTTTTTGATGAAAAAAAAAAAAAAAAAAAGGGGTTCCTTGTAGCTCCTATGTTCTCCATGAAGTTCACATTTTTCAAGGTTAAGAAGGGCCATTGGGAAGTTATTTCCGAGTATCTGAACGAAAGAATCGCGAATTTCCGATACAAAATTTTATTGTTCTGACAAATCTGCTGGTTCGGTGCCCTGAAACATTTCATACTGTTCCTTTCTAGCAATAGCCGTTTATAGAGGCGCAGCTATTCACAACAAATTTCACGCAACATTACTCATATTTTTGAAAATTTGTATATTACGTTATTCGAAAATTTGTCTTCGAACAACAGATTTGAATGAAGAAAAAATATCTTAAATCTTCAATATCGGTGAAGCAGGAAGACGCTGAAAAAATTATGAACTTTAGCAATTTTCTAAAAATCACGGATTTCTCCGAAAAAGAAAACTGCGCCATTTTTTAAGCGTTCTTTACGCTATTCTAGAACAAAGTTTAATCAAAAGATTTGGAGCGATTTTTTGAAACAATTTTGTAAGGAGGTTCAAGAGGAAGGAAGGCTGGTTGTAACACATGGAATGCCATTAAGTGGATAGCAGAAAATTAAACCTTCTAATACCACATTTCAACTTCATTACATGACAGTCCAGAGAAAAGTAAGATGGCAAAAATTTTGAATTTGCTTCAGGGATTGATTTGTATGACTATTTGCCCTTTCCACAATGACCACATCCTGTCAAACTAATGTGGGAATTCCCATCTATCCACATAGCTAAATTAACAATAAGCTAATTCAAATGGAAAAACTTAACAGGAGCTGAAAGAACACATTCCAGTAGATTGTCATCCATTGTATGACATTAATGAAAGTCAGTTGAATTTGTAGTAAATAGGGGTTGGATTTTATTAAAATGCCTTTTTTTTCTTTTCACTATAGGACAATGACGTTTATGTTATGACAAAAGGAAAATACCTATTTATGTCTTTTTTTTTTTTTTCATTTTTCGACAATTTTATCTAAAGAGTAATTTATTACCTTTTCCCATAATTTTTAATGCATTTTTCACTTATTTCATTGATTTAATATCATTTTAAAATTTTAAAAGCCAATTTTGCTTCAAATAATATTTATAAGATGCAACAGATGTTCTCCACAGAATTCATGAGAAGCCTATTTGATTTCTTCACCTAGAAATTGTAATGTCAGCCATTGTTAGTAAGTAATCTAAGGTTCCTGTGACTCCTATCAGCACCGTTGTTGGTTCTGCCAATTTTGCGATAATAAAAGACCGAGATTTTCTGGTAAAGAACAGTCCAAACTAAAAGTTTGAAGGTCAAGTTCACTGAACAAATAGAAGCAGCCTTGATTGCATCAGTAATGTACTCAACATCTTGAATTGTTCATTTGCATTGGTTTTGACCACATTTTTTACATAAGTTTAAAAACATTTTAGGAGCATTTTATTGATTGTTTTTGACGATATTTTAGGTCATCAAAATCCACCCCTAGTAATAAATAATACTTACACATTACTTATATCAAATTTATTAAAACAGGTACTTATTACTATTACAAAAAGTTTGAACAAAAAGCTAATTTCATTCAATGTTAGATTTTAGTACATTTCTTCAATATTTTCATAACCCTAATAAGACGGAAAATTGAACATAAAGCTGGCTTCAATAGAGGATTTTGAAAATATAAATAAGCACTGATTATAACAGAAACATTTAATATCTTTACATACTTCACAAAATTGATGAATGATGAAATAATGGAAGTCATCATTGTCAACTTAATAAATTAAGTTGAGAAAATTAATATTAATCCATGAAGTTGACGAAGATAATACATTAAAAATTTCTAATGAATAACTCACAAGGTCACCAGAATTGGAAGGATTTCCATTTGATGATAAGTTATAACAAACAGTTTCAGCCAAAATTACTTACCATCTCAAAAAGTCTTAAACATAATTTTAAATACATAAATTCTAATAAACCACCATTTCCATTCATGTTTTCCACTGAAATAATTCCACTCCTTATGCATTGGAATTAGAAATATCACAAATTCTTTTGTTTTTCCTTGGTGTTTGAAATGAGATGTGAAGAATCATCTTCAAATTTATTGGAAATATTAGTTCGCTTAACATTTTTGTGACAATCTTGAGCATTCGCACTCTTACGCTTCCTAGTTATCCACGTATTTCTTTTTTCTAAACTGTCTCTATTGTGTTGTTGGTAATCTGTCTGAGGCTTGGAAAATCGTGGAGGAGGAACTTTATTTGGCTTGTCACTTTTACACTTGGAATCGTTTCTTATTTTACAACTTGCATCAGATGTCTGTATTTCTTTTGCTGGACTAGGATCATAAGCAACAGGAGTACTACAAAAATCACAAGTATAGTGTCTTTGAAAATGTTGACGTAAATGAAAAATCATAAAAGCTTTATATTTTGTTTCATATGAACATATTTCACATTCAAAGTTGTTAACAGTTGTTGTGTTCTCTTCTCTATTTTCACGTAAGATGATTTCTTGATTTTCTACATTGTGATCCTCGTTCTCAATTTCACTGAACCGATCAGCAATCTCTGAAGATTTATCTGACTCATGATCGTGCTGTGCCTCAGAGGTTACCAACACATTTTCTTTTTCTTTCTCAATAAGATGAGATTCATCCTGAAACAAAAATCATAATTAACAATAAGTATTTGGACAGAAGAATACAGTTGATGAACTTAAAATATTATAAAAGAATTAGAAAAAAATCTTCCTAAACCTTTTATCACCACTAACTTGGTATACATTCTTTTTATTCAAAATTGTCTTCATTAAAAAATAAATGTTATCTACACAAAATTAATGGATATTAAAAGAAATATTTCATTTCCTGATCTACAGTTTGACCTGACCTAAATAATACTGCAAAGATTATTATACAGTGAATGAAAGAGATGATACATGAATAAAATTCCACTCTTTGACAGTCCATTTTCAGTTCTAAATGATATTGTTATTTCTCTAATCATTCTCTATGATGTCATGATGTCAAAGAATTTTTAAAAATGTCTTTACAAAATACTTCCCTAATTAAGACAGAAAATACTATGATGAATACAATATAATTATTTTAGAACTGTTTCTCAGTATTTTCCTAAATATGTTTCAGTGTGTTAACAATAATGGATAATCTTATATTGCTGGGTTACTAAGGAACTTTTATTTTTGCTGGTAAGTATCACAAGTCTCAAAATAAAACTTGTGGTATATATTGATTTATTTCTGGTGGATATTATATAGATTTTAACAAGAAATTAAATTTTTAGCAATTCCAATCAAATATTAACCCAAATTTTTCCACACGTTCATTTCGTTAAATTCATGTATGACAACATTAGTACAATCAAATGGTAGAAAATAAGGGAATGTTTTTGTGTATGGTGTTTAGTTTTTATATTTGGTTCCCGTATGTGTTTTGGTTCACGGAACATGAATATTGTGTTTGCCAACAACAATTTTGCTGGGAAACAGGTTTTTTCAGAAGTAAAAATCCAGACTTTAAAATTTGTTTCAAAATAAATAAAACGAATCAATTTTTCGTAAATAATGAACCTATACGAAATTTAAAAAACGATAAAATTACCTACATTTAAAGTCATTAAACTTTTTTCTTCTATTGACTGTTAAGCCGCAAGAGCATCAGGAAATTTGGTGATGTAAGCAAAACACGTGAAAAAAACGGGGATTACGTGTACTGTACCACAGTATCTCAATATAACTTCAAAATTATTCTTTTTACGTTCTCAAACTCACGAATGTAAGAAAAGAAAGTATTGTAATCGTGCGCCAAAACACGGCAAATTTTCGACAGAAAAAAGCCGTAATCCATGTTTTATGGGTCGTTGACACCGAAAAATCGATTGACGGCAAAATGTGTGTCTGTGTCCGTGGTCAACGAGTGCCTAAACTGTTCAACCAATTTTCTCCAAAATTGATGTTTCCCGATCAATGGCTTTGGGAGTTTCAAGTGGATATTTTGAGTTTTGAAGAAGCTTTATATGGAGCCTCAAAACATTTTCAAATTTTTCTCAAAAATGTCTCAAAATTTTCTCAAAAAGAAATTTTTTTTCGAAAACATGAGTAGTTTTAGTGAAACTATGGGTGAAATATAGGCAATTTTTAAGTTTTTTTAAACAGATTTTTCTCAAAAAACGCTAAAAAATTTTTCTTTAAATTTATGCCTAGAATATATCCAGGAACAGTAAAAAATATGGTGCTGGTCCCGTTTTCGCCATGTTTTCACCACTGTGGACTCTTCAGATTTTCGAAAATTGCTAGTTTACATTTCAAAACTACAAAATTCAAGACAGAAATTTTTGCCTTACACAAAGTCTGTTGTTAAAAAATCAGCTCTTTGACAAGATTCACATACAATTTTTTGAAGAAACAAGTAGTATTTTCGTAATTTGTACTCAAAATTAATGGAACTTACAAAAAAAATTCTCAAAAACCGATCCAAATTTAATTATTTATTTTACGTCAAAAACAGTTAATAACTGTGTGACGTGCTACGGGGAGAAGTGAATTCCGTGCACGTTTTCATAATTCTGCGATTCCTACTCTCGGCCATATACTAGTTGAATTTTGAATACAGAAAGAAATGAGCGTTTTTGCAAGGATTGTTAACAAAACATTCGCTCCAATGTAATAAAATATGTTTTCAAGGATAAATCAGTTATACATTTGGGCATGTTTACTGCGAGAGGTTTCCATTCGTACGTAAAAAAGTCTGTGTAATATTTTTGAAAAAACTGACAAAAGAGAAATTGGCCGATAATTTTGAATTTCATTTTTGTTGCCTTTTTCTAAAAGCGGCTTCATCTCAGCTGTTTTGAAAATGTCTGGAAAAGTTCTGGTGCATAAGGATGCGTTAAATATGAGTTAACAGGCATATAATGGCAGATGCACAAGTCTTAAACAATCCGGAAATTTATCTAAAACGGCCGAATATTTATTTTTAGTTTACCAATTATTTTGAGAATTTCGTAGGAAGAAGTTTTGGAAATGAACATTGTGTCTAAAATTTTTGGGGAAATGTCTGATGTTGAATTTTGTGGCTGAAGACCCTTAGTGAGATCGACAGCAATTCTTGAAAAGTATTGGTTAAAGAGAGTAGCCACTGTTGCCAGATCGTTCACGTCTCTATCGTTATCTTTTAATACAACATTCTCTACAAGGTTTCTAGTTGAGTTTGCCTTATCTTTTACTATATTCCACATTGATTTTGTTTTGATATTTGAGTTCAAAATATCTTGATCGTGTTCCATGATTTTAGCCTGCCTTATCACTTTTCTTAACAATGATTTGTATTTTTTTAAATAGAGGAGGAAAACTTGAAATATGTTATGATTTTTAGAAATGAAAAAAATAATTTGTTTGTTTTCACATGTCGTCTTAACCCCTTGTGTTATCCAAGAATTGCTTTTCTGTGAAATATTTAATTTTCTTTTTTGAAGTGGCAAGCAAGTGTTAAAATGCGTGCAATTAAAGCGTAGAAACAAATTATATTTATCTTTTGTATCAACAGTATTATAAACCGTGTCCCATGGCTCTTCCAGTAATGAATAAATAATTTTATTTTACTTTTAGTCAAAATTCTACTCATATGTGTATTATTCATTGTGTCAATGTTCGCAATTTATTCCACGAACAGAAGAAAAGACACTTAAAAAGAACGGCGGGGTCTCATTTTCGCTGAACTCTGAATTTTCAAAATTTGCAAATTTAGAAGTAATACGAGAATTTATGTGCTGTTGTAACACCACTAGTTTCGCAAATGTTGACCTGATATGAAATGACAGAGAATTAAATCTTTTTTCTAAGAAAGTCTTTTTTCTAAGATCAATGGTATCACCGTTTGTGCGAGAAATATGCCACCATGTTACTATAAAAATGGCACTACATACCTCCCTCACCAACTGAATAATTCATATACGTAATTTCCATCCAATATAGTTGTATGCAAGTAAATATGGCACTGTAGGAATAATTTTACATTTTAATTGGAAAAAGAAAAGTAGGTAATTAATGCAAAAAAGAAAATTAATATTTTGGAAGCTGAGAGATGCGTTTTGGTTCCATGGCCTTGGTTTTCAAAGACATCTACCACATACAAAAGAAAAAGCATTAGTAGGTCTTTTATTACCATTATCACTCTTGTGTATTAAATTTTTTCAAATAATTGGCCTTATTTAATATCTTGTAGAATATCCACGTCCTTTTCATTGGTTCGTCAGCTTCAATGGCTTCATCTTTTTGTCCTGTTCTAGCTCGTAACTCGCCTTTCATATTTCTTTAGAAACGATTTCCATATTGTCCTACATATTGCGCAACTTTTGTTGCAGTCGAGACAAGTTAGAGCATTAATTCCTGCCTCCTTGCAGTTACTTATTTTTCTTTCTTCAATTTTTGGAGCATTTGTAGGAAACAAACTTCAATAAAGTTACTGGAGCAAGCGGTAACAATTTATTGTCACAGACGCAAGGCCATTTTACGTTCTTTTCCATCTCCACTCGATTTCTCGACATTAGCCATTTGCCGAACCTGATGATAAAAAATGTTTCTGTGCTGCAGCTGAAGATGGTGGAAGTGCACGGAAGTTTACCTTGTACCCAAAGGCAGATTTAACGGACATATCTCAACTGGTTGAAAAAGGGTGGTGTGTGTGTCAAGCTGGAACAGCCATGTCAGCATACCCGAATAAAACGGTCAAATAATTTATTGTTAATTAATGACTAGTTTGTTTCCATGTATTTTCACTGAGAAAATGGGTGTGAGCTGGCTTTACGCGTCGCCAGCACACAGTTAATTCTGGATTGTAGCTCGGCTCAGTCAAATATTTTATTGCTAATAAATTACCACATATTATCGCAGATAACGTGGGTATAAGCTGGCCTGACGCAACACCAAAACACACATCAGTTAAATTCGAATTGTTGCTCGACGAAATCTATCCAATAATTAATTAATTATTTCCCAACATCAGTTTTCAGCGTTTCTAAAAAAAATGCGAATTAATTAATTAATTTATTTATTTATTTAACGGACAATTTGTCCTTGATTGTACAAAATCTATCAACAGATAAAGCATGTTTTGACAAAATACAAGTATAATATAGTTAAAATAAAATAACGTTATTCGTAAGTTAACAACTCGGCTTTAGCAATGGATAAAAAGTTTGCATCACAAATATCGCTCTTGTCTCTGACTAGATAATTCATCAATTTACAGCAGCGATTTATCACATTGTTTGCAGTATACGATTGTTTATATAATTTGATAACAAAGATTTCTGTCGTTCTCGAATTAAATGTCGTTTTATATGTTATATAATTAAAACATAGAGGGCAATCTAGCGCACCCATAATCAATTTTCTCAAAAATATTGCATCCTGTAAATTTCTCAGTGATACCAGTGATGGTATATTCAATTGTAGTGCAATATAATCATATTTGTGTTCAATGAACGGATCATCACAACCCAAATATCTGGCAGCTATTCTAAAAAACTTATGTTGAACAGTTTCTATCTTTTTGATGCTGTTAAAGAAGAAAGGCGACCATATCACTGATGAGAACATCAAAATAGGTCTAATCAGCATCAAATAAAGTGATCTCAAAACATCGATCGAGTGGAGATTGTGACAGGTACGTTTGACGAATCCCAAGGTCTGAATAGCTTTTGTAACAGATTGTTGAATATGGTCAGAGTATGATCTCTGATAGATGATACCCTATCCAATAATTTAGAATCTAAGGTATATCGAAATACATTACATGCTCTAGTTCTAGTGAAGGTGATTGATTTACATTTATTGATGTTTAAATAGAGATCATTATCGACACACCAAGCGTGTAATGAATCCACCGAAAGGTTTTGAGTTTTGCGAGAAAAATCGTCAGACATTATTTCGAAGAATTGTACTTGCAAATGCAATAATATACAAAGAATGCTCGAAATGTAAATATGAACATGAGAAATGTACCAAAAAACTTTAATTAAAGTACGTAAACGTACTTTAATTAAATTACGTAAACAACTTTAATTAAAGAACTATTTGTGTAAAAAAAATCCATTTGAGTGAGAAATATCTATCTACAATCATGAAGTTGTATGAGGGGATCCAAAAACTCACTTTTGAACTTTTTTGAAATTCAGAGTTAACAGTGAAAATCGAACCTGTCCCCCTTTATAAGTGTACTAGCAAAATACCCAGTGCAGCTCTGACTTTCTTCATATTCAATCCTTCTGAAGGAGGAAAACGATCAATTCTATAAAAAACACGGAGTTTAAGATTATTATTTTTAATGTAATTGGTTCAAATTTTAATAAAGCACTATAATTTTCTTTCATTTCATAGTATATTACTTTTAGATTACAAAATTTTAAGATTGGGCTACTGGCTTCTAGCGAATCTATTACATACCATTTCTGCTGCACTGCTACTGGCCTCTGGCAGAATATATTACAATTCAATCTGCTCTTAGAGGCAGGTCAAAAATATGATAGTAGTGCATCTACCAACATTATTTAATTATTATATATTCATTCGATAAAATATTATACATTTTTCGAATTTGTGTTTTATTCACCTATACCAAACTTTGCAACGACACAGGAACAATCCTAAAAAAGAGCCTGTAAAACTTTCGTATCTATTCGTACATTACTTTTTATGGTATCGATAACGGCTACATGTTGATGAATTCACTTTTATTAGTAGAGATTTCACTCTATTCTTGCAAGAAATGTAAAGAAAAACATGCAGCCATTTCTTTTAAAAAAATTGACATGGACCCAGGAATTTCATGTAAAACACCCTCACAATTCAATGAATTCTTTTCAAAATTGCAGGATTTCGAGTGGGGCCAGGTCGACCGGGGAATATTGATTTGGGGAAATCATACGAATATATTAGGCACTAGTGATGTTCACAGACGGACGAGTAGGCGAGCAACCGGATGTTTTGAGGAAAAAGCTTCTTACAACATTAAGGAACAACAAAACGTGGACTATGACTACACTATGCATTAAAGAGAGTAATTCACTGCCTACAGGAGCAACAAAAGCTGCTTTCTTTAAAATACATCACGGTTCATACGCTTTCTATATTTCAAATTCCCTTACTTTTCCAGACCTTAAAGTCTAAATTTCTTTCCCAGGTTATGTTTTACAAATTATTGGCATTTTAGAAGACAACGAAAATAGATAAAATTAAAAACGCAAGTGTATTTTAGAAATAAAGAAATTTTTACAATAATTAATTGTTACAATCAATAAAACATCAGTATCATGCACCACCTAATACGTTTTAACAACGTAACCAGTGAACGAATCTGTCCACTATTTGAGCAGTTATTGTTCTCACCCCCAAGCTCACAGAACTTTTGTTTAGCTTTTCTTTTCACAGCTTAATTTTTGTCTTTCCGTCCTTTCGATGTAAAGTTCATGATAGCATGAGCATTTCTAGCACGATGATGATTGATTGATTTTTTCGTGTTTCCAGGTGCATCAACTGCTTCGGTCATTAGTCCCGTTAGTGTAGTGCATGTTTTTTCACGGGAGATGGCGGTGATCTCCCGCTGGATGGCGAGATCCGGCACCGACCTATCGTTGACTAGTGGGGTTTCCCCCTAACCAGGACTCTCCCACCAGCGGGGCACCACCCCAGTCGGGACAAGCTCTAAGCTCCCAACCGGTCTCCTGGAATATGTGGAAGTGTAGTACATGTTAGTGTAAGTGTGTGTGTAAGAGGAGAGGATAGGACAAGGAAGGGGAAGGACAGATTGCACGCGGTCTGTGGCCCGTTTGGTATGGTACTGTTCCCGCATTCGCCTGGTGTTGATAGGAGAAACCACGGAAAACTACCAATCAGAGCAGCCGGCCACTAGAATTCTCCTCCAGACAGCGACTGAATTTGACCTAGCTGAAAACCTAGGACCTCCCGGTCAGTGGCGCTGCAGTGACATCAGTTGATGCACTGAGCTGCCGCTCCCGGTAGTTGGGTTGTAGCCAACGGCATGTGTTTGAGAGTTAACCTTCCTCTCACACTTTCAAACTTTATAAGCCTAAGAAGCCAATTTTAACTATGTGTACCAATTTTTACCAAAATACAGCATATGGTTACAAAGATTTTTTTCCACCTAGATTACCCAAATAGGACACTATGTGGCTCCAGGAATAACACCTCTCAGAGTGCAAATGTCATTATTCAATCCCACCAAAAGTCTCACCAGCTTTTCTTTTGCCACAAACTCACGATTTTGACATGCTACTGCACTGCAGAAGATACCAATTTTTCTTACTCTTCAACAGTGCATATAGTAAAGAAAATAGCCAGAACTAAAATATGTTTTCAACATGTAAGATTGTTCTTTTGTTGTGAAACATGCCCTGCATCCCAAAAATAAGAACTGTCAACACACTTACCACATCTTTCCAAGGATAAAAGTCAGTTAAATTTTTCAGAGACTCTGGAAGAAAAAAATAATTAGTTTTCACAAATCACAAGGGTACACTACTTATACTTCTAAATATTTTCAGGTTTTCTCTGCTAATTTAGGAGTGAACTTACTCATACAAAGTTCTAAATTTACATGTTCTGTTGGTTCCATACAAAATTTTTTTTTCACATGATTTAAAATGCCTTTACTCAATGTATAATGTATGTTTTCAACATAATCAATACAATTGAGAATTTGTGCACAATTTATACATATTGTTTCAATATCTTGAACCAGCAAATCAAATTCTACAGCAACAAGCTGCACTAACTTCTGTTTCAATTGAGTTTTAGAAGTTTCAGTGTATGCATTATTTGGAACAATATTTTGAGATCTACTGTTGCAAATGAAACAAGCATTTGCTTCACTTTTTGATTGAGATGGATCTCTTGCCTGCAAAAGAAAAAATTTATTTACAACACGTTTGTTTCTTACAGTAGTTTTAAAAAATGCATTTTCCTTCCCAGTCATTCACACAAACAACAAAACAGGACACTTTCTGAAACACTACCAATACAATCATGGAATACCTTCTAGACAACCAACATCTTTTATTTTTGTTCCTCCATAATCTCACACCTTTTCTCATTTACCTTGGTAAAGCAATATCCCAAACTTTCTTATAAATAAACTACTCAACTACTTCTACATAAATGTTCTCTTCTAGAATGAACACATTTATCAGAAAACACATAATACATACCTCATTTTCTGAATCTGATACTTGAGAAACATTATTTGAATAATCCTTAATTAACAAACTAGCATGATTTTCCGTTTCTTTTTTAGATTCTGTAGTTTTACCATCATTGCTCAAAGGTTTTCGATTATTAATTCGAGATATATGTTCTGTGAGAGGATTTGAAAACCATTCAGCAGATACATTACTGTCCTTTTCTTCATTTTTATTTTTCTCAATGTTTGTTTCCATTTCTGGCTTCTGGGATTTATTTTTGGGAGAGGGAGAACAATTGATTAATATGACATTTTAAATTGTTCTACTTCATTTTACATTTTTAACAATTAATCAATATCTATTATATTTATAATGCACACTTGTAAATTTCATAAGTTTAATACTTTCTATTAAAAGTTATTGACTGTGGAGGTGTATTAAGTGACACTACTACAATCTTCAGTCTTTTTTATATTTCTTCCTACATCTCCTTTTTCCTTATAATTTTGAAAATATGGGAACATGATTGATGGAAAAATGGATTTTAAGAACCATGTCTTTAGTGATATTCATATAATTAACATTTATTCATTTGGAACTGAGCATGTTTGCTGCTATAAAGGATTACTTTTATTTAATTAAAACTGACTTACATTTGAAACTCTTCGTGAGACATCTGTAGACATGGTAATATTTTTATCATTCTTCCTTTGACTTGAGTTCTTTTGTAATCCAGATTTCCAGTTGGTATTCTGCAAAGAAATTATACCCATCATCTTTCACAATTATTTGATATAATTTTCCTCCTTTAATACCAATGTTCTAATTTTGGGAACATTATTATCGTGACAATGTGTTCGTTTGCATGCATCATTTATATTTTTTCAGTCGCATCCGAAAAAACAACTATTACCATTTTGATAGGTGATTATTGGCTTTGAAAATAATTTGAATTTTCAGCACATCAATATATCGTGAAGTTACATTCCTATTCCTTCCAAGACTTCACATACATTTTTCTGAGTTACATTTGAACATTTTTATTGTAAACACTCAATTTTTCTTCACAATGCTCTAAATAAATGAAATGTGATATTTTACAAAATATTACCAAAGTAGAACCCTCTAAGAGGCAATATGCATTATGTGACCTACAGTGTACATATATTATGGGCATTCTTTTCAGAGATGTATGAGAAATGCTTATAAGTTTTTCCCACTGAAAGTAGGAACTGGGCATATACCAGGAGATCCCGGTTTTATTCCCAGCTGGGGCAGTCAACTCTTTGAACAGTTACATATAGTTTATTAATTCATGCTCAGTAGCTATGAGGTCACAATGGTAGTAGGGAAAATAGGAATCATATTCCCACATAATTGTTAAAACTTACAACTGTGACCAAGTGGTGAAATGTAAGAAGTGAATGCGACAGGGGTACCAGAAAATTCAAGTTTGATTCTCATCTGAGGTATTCTTTAAACAGTTAAACATCATTTTCAACAATTACTTCCTGCTAAGTAGCTATGGAGTCGCAACTGTCGTTGGCAATTGCAAAATGTGAAAAATATTACCATGCAACTGTTTAAACTTAAAACTGTAACCAGGTGGTAAAATTTAAAGTGTAACCACATGTAAAAAGCAATAAATGGGTTCCAGAAGAATTTTTATCCCTTCCAGTAAGTCAGAAGCCGCAATGATAAATTATCTCATGCTGCAAGTCTGGAGACTCATTGATTATACTCTGTACACTTGACAAAGGCTGCTTAACGAAGGATTCCCTTCTGTGGAATTTCACAGCCACTTTCCTCGACTATTGTCTGGTAAAAGTCACTACAATGTAAATCTTTATCCGGAAATAGATTTCTATCTAAATACATATTTATTAAATAAGATAACAACGATACTAATTTCCATTATTTTTTTCATAATGTGTGGTTGAAAATGCTACTTTTATTTTCCATACTCTGGGATTTGGTACATACTTGAACAAAAGTCTGTATATTTTTCATACTTCTTATAAAATCAGTCCATATTAAATTTTAAAAAGAAATTTCATTGAATTTTAAAAATGCATCTTAATAAAAAGAGCTTAAAATTTTTTAGTAATTCCTTAAACATTAGAGTAATTTCAAAAATTAGGGAAAATTGACAATGGGAAAGCATGTTAAGAAACTTAATGTTTAATTTATGTGAAGAACTCCACTCTCCTGCCCTGACTGAGGAGTCTGAAGGTCCCACAAGGTGAAGAGGTGTGCAAGGAGGGGATGAACTATTGGATTTTTTTGACAGATGAGCTTGAGACCTCGATGGTCTTTGGAAACACACCTTGTTTCAGTATCCACACTACAACTTCTTCCCTCTGAGGCCGCAACCCAGAAATTACATGACACCACACACGGACATCAGAATTCAACTTATACAACTCCTCTTTGTCAGTTAAATCCAGTCAGAATATTTGTTTGGTTCAGTTCTATTAATCTCTCTTTAAGCCAGTGAAATGTCAAAAGTGCAATCAGCCAGTGTAAAATTAGAAGTTACATTTCAGAATTTAAAGATGAAGGTTTATCAATTGACAATAAAATATTATTTTACCATAGTCATTATTTATTGTAAGAAGGCCATATTAGACTCTATATTTTGATAAAAATAACTACATATATATTTACATATTCCATATATTTTTAGTCCATATAAATCTGTTCCCTGGTCATCATATTTGGGCATGCAGGAAATGAGAGCTGCACTTGACAACATGCAAGGCTCCACATCTTAAAGCATGGTAATCAACTTATTTTGAAAACAAGGGAACATTAATGAAAACACAGTTTTCCAAATTCATGTTATTGGTAATATTTGTACCATTAACTTTTATTCCCCCCAAACTGGACATGTTTGCTGTTACAAAGAATTACTTTAATTTAATTAAGATTTACTTACTTTTGAAACACTAGGCAGGACATCTATAGACATGGTAGTGGTATTTATATAATTATTCCTTTGCCTTGAGTTTGTTTGTAAACCTAGCTTCTGGGTAGTATTTTGCAAAAAGAGATAATATCCATCATCTTTCACAATTCACAATTATTTTCCTCATTTCATACCAATGTTCCCATTTAGGAACCCATGTAGGAACATCCTTATTGTGACTCAACGGGTTTGCTTGCATGCGTCTTATTCACATTTTTTAGTTATGTCTCACAAGATGCTATTACTATTTTTGAAGGTGATTATTTGCTTGCTAAAGAACTTACATCTTTAGCAAGTAAATTTATAAAGATCATATCTTTGTACTTTGCAATGCTTCAATTATTCCTTTCTGAGTTACATTTTAAACATTGTTATTTTAAATATTTATAGTTTTTCCACACAATGCTTTATAAAGATGAAAATTCATATTTCACATCAAATAATTATGGAAGATTCCTTTTATTCTAAGGCACATATAGGCTGTTCAGACCCAGTGTATTAAATATGAGGATAATTTCTGGTGTGTGAATGACTCCCTCATGAGTTTTTCCTACATATAGTAGAAAAAATATGGGTTCCGGGAATAATTTTTCCCCTACTAGTAAGAGTTGGAAATCACAATGATAAATTATTTATCCCATGATGCAAGCTGGTGACTCATGGGTTTTATTCCAAAGCACCCTTGACAAAGGCTGCTTAAGAAGGGAATTTTTTACTGTGTAATTTACCCAGCACATCAATGAAGAGTGAAAAATCCACTGCTATTGTCCTTGGGAATTGTTTATTACAAGGCACCCAGATGTACATCTCTATTGAGTTCAATCATGCTAATGTTCAGGCAAGCAGCAATTGAGAACTGAACTATACACAAACAAGACTCATCATCTTAAGGCATTGTGTGTTCCAAAGAATTTAGAAAATGTGGGAACACTGATGGGAAAATGGCTTACTAGATCAATTTTATTATCTATATTTTTACAATTCACGTTTATTCATTCAGAAGTGAGCATGTTTGCTGCTACAAATGTTCACATTTATTTAATTAAAATGTACTTACTTTTGAAATGCTTGGTGAGACATCTATAGACATGGTAATATTATTTTTATCATTCTTCCTTTGCTTAGTGTCTTTTTGTAATCCTGGTTTCAGGTTAGTATTCTGCAAAGAAATTATATCCATCATCATTCAAAAATATTCAATATCTCTTTTAATGCCAATGTTTCAATTTGAGAACATCATTATTGCGTTCCATGTAACTCAATGTGTTCTATGTGGTGCATGTATGCTTTTTTATATTTCTACACTGACATCTGAAAAAAAAAACTACTACTATTTTATTTATTTAAGGTGATTATTTGCTTAGAAAATAATTTTTATCTCCAGCTAATCAAGATATAAAGAGCATACATTTGTATGCTCCACAATGCTTCATATATTCTTTTCTGAGTTACATTTGAAAGAGTTACTCTAAATACTCATAACATTTCTACATAGTGGTTTATACAGATGAAAACTCATATTATATGTGATATAATTGTGCAATTCGTGGTATTGCCCTAGACTGGATAACCTTGTACTTCAAACATCGATCTCAAAGAGTAGAAACACCGTACTGGCATGAAAGGACATTATTTACTTATCTCCCAATTCTTTGCCAATTAACCTTTTTTTTTAAAAAAAACAATTTCAAAGTTTCAAATTGGTTTTTAATAACAAATTAATAGTTAACGAAGGAAAAACTGTCTCAATGCAATTTTGCGTTTCAAATCGGCAATCGTATGCTCCATTGAAAATGAACAATATGCAATTAGCTGATGTTAAGGTAACAAAATTTATAGGTTCTAATTCAATCAAAAAACCGTCTGAGATATGGCATAATATTCTGGGAAGCTCATCCTTTAGTGCCCAGACATTTAGATTGCAAAAGAAAATTATCCGAATAATGAAAAAATGCCATCCACGTGATCCATGCAAGCCTCTTTTCATTGAGCTTGGAATCTTACCATCGCCTTGCCTATTTATTTATGAATCTGTAGTATTTGTCAAAACTGACTTACTTAACGGTAGAAACATATTTTCATGTAATACTGATATTTATAGTTAAAACACTTGACGTAGAAATCATGTTCATCAAGTGTCAGTATCAACAGCTCACTACAAGAAGTCCGCATACAATACATGTTCGTTACTTTACAACGCATTACCAGATGAAATTAAACAATTAAAATCGGTACACAAATTTAAGTTAAAAGTAAAATCTTTTCTGCTACAAAACTGTTTCTATACATTTAGAGACTATAATGATCGTCCAAAAGAAGAATAATGTTTACTTTAACAAAACCAAGATATAGCATAATGAATTAGTTTACATTTGCATTGTATAATTAAAAAAAAAAGACTCAATATGCCTGTAACAAGTAATGTACTTCAGCTTCCGGGTCAATGACCCCCATCTCGATTGGGTTTTTGTTCAGTTTCCCTGATCCATTTAAACGATGGCCCCTTGATTTGCTTCTGGACTTGGCTTGTAGTGGTAGTAGAGCTTAGGGCGAGTTTCTATTTTGTTAACAACACAGAAAAATCAAATCTGTTGCTTCCTTTACCATTAAAAATAAGTTTTCTATAATTCGGCAACTAAAATATCTAGTTTTTGAAATGTTAATCTCTAGCTTTTTTAAATTTATGATTATGATTATAATTATAATTATTATTGCTATTATTTTTCATCTTTCAACTATTAATAGTTAAATTGTTGGGAAGGAATTCTGAAACTCAAGAAAGCGTGCGCAGATGATTTTCTCCCCCATACGTCACATACAGTTTTTGACTAAATAAATAAATATAATTACAGAAGACCCCTGTTATTCTTAGGGACAATCACTGTTGAGATCCAGTGAATAAATTATGTGTATTTTGTTCCTGACATTTAAGAAACTCACTTACTAGTTTTTTTACCTTTATAACACAAAATATTGGTTCCAGAAGAATTTGCTCCCCTACCAGTAGGACACAAGTTGCAGCGATAAATTATCACAAGCTACATGTGTGGTGACTCATTGATATTACTTTCATACACCCTTCACGAAGGCTGAATAAAGAGAGATGCCCTTGTACGGTATTTGTAAGCTCATCTGTGTAAGGTGAGAACTTTCAGCTGCTTTCCCTGGGTATTGTTTTGTAGAAGGAACCAAGTCATGTAATCTCCAATGAGAGCTCATTCATGCTAATGTCATAATGTTCAAGTAAGCAGCAAGTGAGAACTGTAGATTACAAGGTGCAAGAGTCATCTCAAAGCGTGGATAGTTTGTATTAAGCCTGCGAGGTGATATTGTTTAATTGGCTGTTTTTGTGGAATGTGACATCTCAACTTAGAGATACATAAAATTTTGAGAATTCTAATAGTTATGACATCAAAAATTAGATTAATGTACACATGCAAAAAACTTGAGACTACACATCATGTTGAGAACAGAAAAATTTAAAATAATCTTACAAGAAAATATATAAACTTCTAATATCATTTCCCACTTATAAGAGCTTATCAGAGACAAAAATTTATGTTCTCAGATGTCTCTTATAATGAGGTTTTACTATACCTGATCAGCAATGTGAACTTCAAGGATATTCCCAAGTAAAATAAAGGGGATAACAAGATTTTGCATTACGTAGGTATTTTTACATGAGCAGATTCAACAAACCTGAGTAAATCATTCTCAGAGCAATGTACAAAGTTTCATTTTTATTAGGTTATTCAGTGCAGTCAGTTTAAACAGCAGAGTTGATTAGTTTTGGATTCAACGTCTGCATATTATCTTCCAGGTTAGGACAACCATACTAGATGAAAATATGCACAGAAATGGAACAAGATTGAAGCCAATGCTGGCAACCTACATAGAGAATACATCTATGATGTATATTATGTTCGCTTATTAGTCTGCTGTATTAAAAGCCAAGTTTGCATATGGTGGCCGTGACAGTTGTTGGCAAAAGACATCTTTCCAACCAAAATCTTATATTGAGCATGAGCTTTTTTAACACATATTGAAGACAAATATATTATATTTAAAATGAATTATTTTGCTCCTGAACAGAAAAAGGCAGTTTACGCTGAAATAACTCAATGAAAAATAAAAATAAATTAATATATACATAATATCTGTCAAAATGAAAACGCAGACATTAAAGGAAAATCAGAAAATCCTGTTAGGCTGAATGGAAAAGAGTACTTAACATGAAAGATTTAATATCAATCACAAGTTTTTACTTACAGAAAAATGTTTTTACAAACTACTGTTTGCTGAAATTAATTTACTTAGCCAGAGTTTGATGCAAACTTTTGTGTCTTAGAATAAAAGCCTGCTATTGTCTAATAAAATTCATTCCGACATTAAAATTAGATAAAGCAGTACAAAATAACAACCTGTTTTCTTCAAAATCAATATCAAAATAGTATTTACGAGATCTCATTATGCTCTCAGATCTTCTCTTATAGGCATTATGCTAACCCAGAGTTTGCAATACTTGAGATGATTGCAACTTGTTTGCAGAGCAGCTACCCCCAAGCTGAGTTTTTCCTGCACACCACACAAATATCTTCTGATGGTTGTGATAGGCCACCACAACTCTTCATTACGATGAGGCTGGTTTGCCAAGTGTCACAGGGATAGAGAACAATGTCAATACATTGTGGTCAATACATTGTCAGAATCTTTCCCTATTCTGAGTTTCCTAACAAGCCAGGGACAATTTGCTTTAGAACAGGACGAGAATATTTTTGACATCCCTTAAGATGATCTGGATAATAGTAACTGAAATTACTATTCAATGATCATATTTGCAGTGGGAACAACTAAAAAGATAAGTATTACTCCAGAAAATATCAAAAGAGAAAGGAAATATTTTGAATCAAATTTAGTGAGAAAATTGAAAAATTTGAGAAGATTATATTTTGTTAACAGACTGTGTTTAGTTACAACCTCAACTTGCAAGCCAGAAGTGTGGTGAAATTTTTTTCAATGACGACTGGCAATAGTTGTTAGGTGACAAATACTCATGCATAGAGAAATTCATTAACAAAGTACTAGTACTTGTCTAGATTTTCAACAAATTCCAAAGAGTTAGCATCAATCCAATCCTAGAATATTGGAATGGCTTCCAAGTAAAAGGAAATGATAACTATAAATGCAGGCAACCTTACACTTCAATATAAGAATCCTCTAAAATAGTATGTGCATATGAATTGTCATGAATGTAACTAAAATATGAAATTATTTCCCCAATTCATGACGTTCACTATAACAAAACTATGTAATACTACACAACTTATTACCAATATTTAGAATGTAAATTTAAGGAATAGAAAAAGAATTTTGCATTAACAGTAATATTTCATTAATTATAAAGTTATACATATTAAGTCTATCAAATGTCACTCTACTTTTAAAAATACTTTCTCAGATTTTCCAGTTTCTATATGGGCATATGGATTTTTACCAACCAAATTTTTCCAATTTTAAAATTTCCCAAGCACTTTAATTTTGAATTAAATGATCAAGAAGAACTGAAAATAAAGTTTTTGTTACACTGAAAAGCAATTTGGTATTTAATATGTTAATGACTTGATATAATTTGATTTTGATGATTCTTCTTCCCTCTAGCTTGCACATACATGTGGCTACAGAAGTATTCCTACAATTTTTAATCAATATGGTCACATACTCTCAGATCTTTTATTTTAAAACACAACAACTCAGTTTACAAATTACTCAACTATTTTCTCATTGATTCTTCAAGGTTATGACATCAAGTTCCATTTTATTCTTTACCGATATCTTACCTAAAAAAATTAAAATCATAAGAAAAACATTTTCACTTTGCCTTACATTTTAAGTAGTAAAAAAGGTGAATGAAGCAAGAGAAAATTAAGAAAAATAATGTTTGTGATTTTGCATGATGTGTGTCCCCGTGTGTCTGTCTGTCCATTACTCATATTTAGACCTCTTCCATGTCCACCCCAGAGTTGGGTAAGGTGTTGTTTGATACGTCTTATGCTCCTGTTAAAGAGAACAGAGCATTTTTCCCAGATCCTTCCCAAACACACTATAAAATTCTCAAAAATTGTTTTTCAGAGTTTACGCATTTAATCGCTTTCTACAGGGGCAGGGGAACTCAATAGCTCATCTGATTGATCTTGATAAGACTATTCAATTGGCACTATTATAAGCTATATTGGCATTGTATGGCACTTCAATGTACATGAAAGGATGAGCCAGGTATTGTGCTTGAAATTTCTTTTTATTATCAACTTGCACTGCACAAATGAAAACAATCAATGTGAAAATACCCACCAGAGGTGTAACACTAAGCTCAAACAATATTATGCAGATAATGTAAAATTTTCTTCCCCCAAGATAAGGAAGTGTAACTACGGGCATCATACATTCCAGAAAATCATGATTGTCCCAGTTAAGTGTGTCAGGAAAAGTACATTGGTCGTTTTGGAAAAAAATCCTGGATATAGACATTTTTTGATTGATTATGTGATTTCCATTATGAAACGTATTTGAAATTTGTCTCAAATGCCACATTAAAATTAGATTTTATTAATTTATTGGAAATATCAAACATGACTGTGCATGTGCAAATTCAAAACTCCATTTGCTCAATCCAATCAAAGGTTCAAAAGTGAGTCTTTGAATTGAATTAAGACTCAAAAGCAGATATTAAACAGAGTGGGCCTCTCATTGAACTCAACCATTCTGATTGGATACTTTTGCAAAAGCTACTTGAATGAGCTTATATGGTTGAATAAGTTTAGATGGTACAGTGGAAAGAGTAGGTACATGCAAAATGAATGAAAAGTAGTTTGTTTGATCAGGCAATGAAATTAAAAATAGTTTGTCAGAGAAATAAATACAGAATTTTCAAGTTCATTATCTAGTAAGAAGGGCCAATGTTCTTTGAAACAACAATACTTTGAGAACAAGAGTATTCTGAGCTCTTAAATTTGCCCCGTTTCACTTTCCTCTCCCTGGCCATAATGCCAATGTAGGGAGGAATGACTGCTTACGGGACTGAGGATATAAACAGATTCATTAAGTGCAATTCTTGATATCAAACATTAGTTTACAATACAATATGTCAAACGTTAGTTGAAGTGATTTCTATACAATGATTTTGAGTAGCTAAATGTAGCAATATCTAGAATCAGTAAAATCTTCAGAAAAGTATACTTCACATAAGAAAAGTTAAAGAATGTAAAATTCTTAACAATTAGTCAAAAATCAAAACGCACAAACATTCCATATCGATAAGAAAGGTGTGAATTGTAAAGTGCCCAAACTGAGAATTAAAGTACAGATGTGCCGCATACTACCATTATTAATAAAGTTCTTAAAACTTGTCATTACTTAACCATGCACCTTTGTTCTAGTTTCATGAAAAATATTTACGGCAACCCTAAGTGTAAGTCAGTAGTGTAGTCTTCTATGATTTGTCTATTGCAATATAATGTCACATAGAAAAATTATAGTTTCAATTCACTTGAGCATGTTCTCAACAATTAGGAGCACTTCGAGAGATGGGAAGCATACTTTGAGGCTTTCTTGAAGTGGTATTATTATCTCCTCACATATCTCCTTAAACTGAGGAAATTCAAACTATTACAGTTGAAAGTTTTAACAGATGAAAAGAATTAACGTCTTTACACACATCATGGACCACAATTGTATTACATAATAGACCATATTCACTGTAATTACAATTTGTACATTTAACACTCCAGTAATATAATGAATTTTACATTTTTTTCAACAGAAGCGGCATGTCCTTTGCCCATTCTTCCTATAACATTACATACACATTCTGAAAATCAATACACTTACATCATTTTCACTATTGCTTTTTTTTCTTCTCCTACAAAAGGTTGGAATTGCATCATTGAATAAAGTAGGAACAGCATATGGTTTAAGTTTTCGTAAGCCATCTGCACGATGCAACTCAAATTGCGATTCTTCAAAATGAACCTAATGAAAACACACCAAGGCATATTTAATATCAGATACATTTCTTACCATCTACCCTGAAATTCAGAAAGTGCAGAAAACATTATTGCTAAAACATTATAGTTAAAAACATTACAAAAGAACAGCTGGGTGTTTCTAATTCACAGCAACATGGTCTACCTTGAAAATGATATGTAACAGTAATTACAGCAACAAAACATTCTAGCCATCCACAAATTATTGCAAAATATGGCCATAACATTATTTTAAACATTTCTTATATTATTACATTTAGAATTCATAAACGCTTGGAGGGGAAGTAATTTTTTTCATAACCTATATCAGTACATCTCCTATTATGTGTATTACTGAAACAACATCTACAGCCTAATTAGCATGAGAAGTAATAAAGACTTAAACACTATCCATTTAACCAAACTAATCTCTGGCCTAATACAACTCTAAAAAATCAAAAACATAACCACACACTATAAAAAAATAATAGTAAACAATTGAAGGTATTTAATGCTGAGTCAAGGAGGAACATATTTTTTTCTATTTTCAATCCTTGCTTCAAGAAAATAGGCTTAATTTGTCTCAAACTGCAAAATAATGAGGGATTAAAATTTGTTTACCTCACAAATGCATGTATGTCGAGTGGGTTCCCAACCTTCTTCTCGGCCACAATTCTTGACCCATAGAGAACATCTCTCACTATCAGATGGGAAATGGAAAAGTTTAAATCCTTTTTGGGTACTATTTGAACAACGTGGTACTGTGCAACCTGGCATTTTAAATATTTTTAAAGACCGGAATTGTAATCAGTAGAGGATGATGATAATCTTCTACACAGTTGGAAATTTGAAACTATCAATCATGTTCTCATAAACATTTTAAAGAAACCAATACACAGAAAATGTGTGTATGTGACAAAATGTGTTTTCTATTCATTTGTCCTTTTTACAATCTCGGATACAATTGCTATGATAAATAACCTGTCCGCTTCCCCATCTCAACCCACACACGTTTAATACATCTTTACTTTTAAGTGGTCGATGACTATCATTTTTCCATCGCACGATACGGAAACACCTGTAGCACACATTTCTCTTCTTCACACCACGCAAATAACACAACTGAAATGGAGATATGTCCACGCTAAAATATGAAGGAATTATAGATTTTATATGGGAAATGTGATAAAATAGCGTAATTTCATTTTTGAGAATGTACACTAGAAATGTGAAACAAAATAGGCGCCCACTCTCTCTACTTAACAAAATTTCAATGTCAATTTGCGATTCGAATACTGAACCAATGGAAGATAGTTTTCCAACTATATTGGACCATAATAGCATGAAAGATTTAATTTCATTGGTAAATGGTTGCACAGAAGGTCACGATTGGTCGCCAGTGATGCAACTATAGTACTAATAATTTTGGTCATATTTAAACACCGGGAACTTTATTATCAACACCACCAGATTCGCTGTTGAAAACTAAACTGAAATTCAATAAGAATAAGTTACTTAATTATTTTTTTGTTTGACTAAATAGATCAATCAACTCCGAACTATATTGCAAATGAAATCTACTACTTATTTCCTTCAATTTCCTATAAATTCACAACAATTTATGTTTTAAGAAAAATGTTGGAGATTATTTTCAACACTATTTTTTCAGTCAGATAAAATAGTGTTAAGTTTCCGAAAAAAAAAATAAAAATAAAAAACACGGTTTTGACTCTAGATGGGAGTGGGTGGTGGGATGGAGGCTAAGAAACCTTTCAGAAATATTCTGTTTATGTTAGAATTATAATGTAACCACTCATATGTCATTTGATTTAGGGGAACTTTTTACCACCTTATCTGGGGGTATCTTTTGATTTTTCATGAATTAAAAGAATTAATCAAGTAAAGATTCATTGGTACCTAACTTAGAACGAACAATATGAAGTACTCACCAAATAACTTATTAATTTCACAATATTTCAAACGTATAACAGAACAATGGTGGTTAATTTATAAATCACCAATCTTTAATATATACTGTTTCATTACATATGTCCCTTGGTTTGTTACAATTTAAGACAGAAACAATGAGTTTTGTGTTCTAGACACAGAACAGTAATGGGATACGTATAAGCGACTATAGTACGGGCAGCGTATAAGCGACTCTGACAGTTCTCTCGCCACGTGCTGTGGTACGTCATGTGACCTGCTCTGAAGCAATCAGCTTGCGAGGATTTGTTTACTTTCTTACAGCCAGCGTTCAGTGTTGCCGCTCAACTGACTCACAAGAAAACGCGGAAGGGATAAGCTTCGGCTTCTGCGAAAGTTTTGAACATTATGTCAAGACGAGTCGTAGCATGTCAGTAAGTGTTAATGTTTTGATATTTAATTTATCTGTGATGTAGGTTGTGCCATGTGCGTAGTAATGCGTGGCAACAGCGCATCGAACTGTCAGAGTCGCTTATACGCTGCCGGTACTGTAGGTATGGTGGAAATACATGGGTGAGTTCCTTGGGCGCACCGATTTTTGCTCGTTCTGCGCAGCACCAATTTGCGTCACTAACCACGTGACCACAGCATGGGCACTTAATTTGAAAAGCCAGTCCAGACGCTGGCCGCCATGTTGCATGGAGTGCAAGTAATGCTGAGAAACATTTTGAAAGTGGTACAGTTCTGGAAACATAAATTGATCGGGGCCGTCTGCGGCTAAGTTCGGCTTTTGCACGACTTGGACAGCCCTTGTCATGACGAAACGTCGCAGGTGGAGCCTCACAAACCATCGTAGCCAATATCAACGCAGAGGGGAGTGCCCTAACAAAATTACGTCGTGAAAAATGGCGGACGTCACTAGTTCAGATGTGGAAGAATTTTCAAATAAAAAATACATGGAAGAAACACTTGTATGAACATGAAAGTTAATCCATTGAAATATATATATATATATATATATATATATATATATATATATGAACACATACCATTCAACCACTGTTAACACAATTCTTTTTGAAGAAATTACATTGATATCAGATGATATAACACTAATTTTAGAACAATTACGTTCTTATACATATCCAATATTATTGTCCATACACAATTTATGAACTTTATCAAATGACAAGTTTACAACAGAATTTTGCGATAGGAAAAACGATTATAATTGTATATTTGCAATTGTTCACATGTATATTACATTTGCAAAAATGCAAAATAGTGTCTTTCTCGAATCGTTAGAGGACTTCTAGGGAACCATTTCAATAAAAGATAGTAAAATTCAAAGACCAAGTGCATATTTATCATTAAAGTAACGAACTAGATGTTAAGCAATTAATTTGCATCTAATGTCAAATTGTTATTTTGCGATAATCAAATCTGGGACAATTTAGGGACACTCCCCGGCAGGAATAGCGCACATTTCGGAATTGTTTATAAAATTGTTAATTGTTTCAAAGTTTTCTGTTCTGTGACATCAGAGGACCCATCCCACTTTAGAATTGCAAACTTTGGAAATTGTTTATAATTTTTTTAATTTTTCAACCAAAATGTATTTCTTTTTAAAAATTGCCTTTAAACGAGATGCAAATTCCGCAATCCGATTGGCGCCATCGTCTTTCGTTTTCGAAATACGTAATTGTTTATAAGAAATTAGCATGTCATGACAACTATTTTTTGGCACTTCCCTCGCAAGGCTTTTCCTTACACAGTTCCCACGCAAGGCTTTTCTACAAGCCGTTTTGCAACAACTCACTCAGTTTCTCCGGCAAACACATTTGAAGTTCCTAACGGGGGTGGAGGGGGCAAGCGGCCACAACTCTTGGATATATTACCATGGATATTGCTGCTGGTTAGATATTCCTGGTTTTCAGCTCTTTAATTTTTCATTTTATTCTAAATACTTTAAGTTCCATTTGTTTAACAATTACAGCATAAATTTTAGAATACTACTCGAGTCGGCTACCTAACAATCTTCAACTTGGGAGCAAGAAAGAGTCATCAATTGGTTTCCAGAAATACCTCCCGGTGAAAATTGCGTCCTTCCTCCACACGTTTCAAGGCGAAATAGGCTGAGCTCGTAAGCATAAATCGTAACACTCGCTTTCCGAGGGAAAAAGCATTTATCCACCTTCTTAGGAAGCCAATTCTTTACATATAAAATTGTGGAAATTTTTTCAAATTAAATATACAAAAAAAAAAAAACAATAATTTTGCATAAATTGTTATTCACGTACAAATATAGACATTAAAGCTTCTGGCTCCTCAGTATTCACACGTTCCAAATACGAAATACATTGTTATAACATTCACAATTTCATTCTAACTAGTAAGTCTGCTGCCTTTAGAAGCAGATAGCATCAGCATGGAATATACGGAAAAGTAATAATACTGTTATAATAGAGTATTGGTATATGTTTATTTATGGACATTTGTAATTGAAGGAATGTAAACTTACGTATGCAGTTAAGTAAATTTCAATGAAGGTGCAAATAAACATGTTTTAAAAATTCAATTATTCCAAGTTCAGAACAATTCCTAGGAGCATTATTTTCCATTCGACACTAACACGACAATGCTTTTCGACACTACCCTCCGAATCTAAGTAGATTGTTTGAGGTCATCGCTTATCGTTTCAAAATCATGGAAACTTACAAGTCTTCGAAATGCGTATACGCTGAGATCATCTGAATGAAACACAGAAAATCTCTGAGCATATGAAAGAATTAGTCGTCATTTCAACAACGGACCTACTACGACATAATAATCCCAATATCCTCAATTTCGTTTACTTATTGTGTTCTTTCGAGCGTGTTCCGTCTCTGAGTAGCGAACATTAACATAACCAATTAAACTAAAAATAACCATTTAGGATGAAAATTTAGGATTAAGAAGTTCACATCTCCTTATAATTGTTTGTAGAAAGGCATGTCAGGTTAGTATTATTGTCAATAAAATTGTAGTTTTATTTAATTTGAAATAACTGCTTGGATATTTTGGGGGTTAATTAAGAAAATATAGCTACCCGAATTTGACGCTATGAAAAGTAAACATTTCGAGGTTTCCAGTACGAGACTTATTTCGTCATCCTTATTCATTCGCTAGATATACTACAATCACTTTCATTAACCATCTATCATGTTACATAGGGTTTATAATGTTTATATTATACAACAGAATTATTATACAACTGAACAATTCAGAATCATGGGACAAGTAACATGCCGTAGAGAACTTGTCTATAGTAGTTTTAGTTTTCGAGAAATTTAATCATCTTTGATTTTTCAAATATAAATATATATTTTTTTCGCCATCAATGGATAGATCATGAACATTGGAATAAAATGATGTTTCATATGTTAGTATTTTAAGAGTAATTTGAGTATAAAGTTAGATTTTTTGGTATGAGATTTTCAAGTAAACGGGCAGTCTTTGCAACAGTCGCCGTTTTAGTAAGGTGGCCTTCGCGACGTTGATACTGTTTTGTGGAGAGGAGTGTGAGAGTGATGGCCGAGCAGGATGAAGGCGTAACTGCAGCAATTCATGATCTTGACACGAAAAACATATGAACTAACGATCAGAATGAGAGACTTTTCTCATTTGTCAATCTGAGTTGAACTTTTCTTCTTCTCAAATTCCAAATCAACGATAATCGAAAAGAACGAAATAAAAAATATTGTAGCGAAAACGATAACAACAACAACAACAACAACAACAATAATAATAATAATAATAATAATAATAATAATAATAATAATAATAGAGGTCTTTTTAAACTTACAAAAATCGAACTCGGTGCAGAAACAAGTCATCATTTTAAAACATGGGAAGCGAATGAATGCTTAAAGATTTTCATTGTAATATCTTAAACAAACAAGAATATAGCACCTAATAAATTCCTATTTAAACACGACAAGAAGAACAAAGCAATAAAAAATTGAAATACTCTAGGCAGTTCTATCAGTGTAAATTTACCAACTTTAACAAAAATGCATATCTTCATTCGCAACTGCTCATACTGATTAGAGAGTTTCTCATTTCATAGTACCAAGTACTGCCACAAACTTGAAAATGCAGAAGACGGAAGTGCACCGTTTTCTTTTCAATTTATGAACAGCAGTTGTATGGTTGCAAAGTGGACGATTGATCATTTTAATTAAAAATGACATTTACCAACGAAGGGACGGTGGTTGGCTTCTTGTTCAGTTTGAAAATGATATTTATTATTATCATCTTCCTTACGCTACCGATTTTTTTATATCATTCTTTGGAACGACCAATGTTTTGAAATTTTAGTAGAAGGCAAGTTAAATCCAAATAAATAAATGGAAAAAAACTTTCATTCTGATTGTTAAAATTGGTATTTCTTAGTGTGACGTCTGTGTCATCACCAAGAATTGCTGTAGTTATACCTCTTATCCCCCACTGCCACCCCACTCAGTCTAGACGCAATAGTTTAGACGCCGCGATGGCCACCTTCCCCAAAAGCGAGAGTTGCAAGGGTTGCTACACGATTGCCCGTTTAATTCAAAATCACATGTCAGAAAGCCTAATTTTATACTCAAGTTACTATCAAAATATTAGCAAATGTTACATCATTTTAATCCTCTTTTCACCGTCTATCTATTCTGGTGAGAAAAATATATAGTTCCATTAAAAAAATCGAAGATGTTTAAATTTATCGAAAATTAAAAATACTATAGACAATTTCTCTACGGCTTGTTACTTGCCCCATGATTCCGCATTGTTCAGCAAAAACTGCATTTCGATATCCTGAACCGTTTAGAAGTTATGGGGGTAACGGCAGTTGGTGGGACCCCCTGTTTATGAAATAACATTACAACTGCATTCTGACGGGCAGGAATTTGGGCTCTGTAATTGGTGTTCTTTTTTGGGTGTAACCTACTCTGTGGTGTGTGAAAGTGTGTCTGTATATATATATATATATATATATATATATATATATATATTATATATATATATTACTTTCTCGTAATCATTCGGAGTGACAAAAGTAATATTTAGAGAGGTATGTATGTAATTTTGCAGTAAACCGATGTCGAGATTTTAATGGAAATACACGTTTCGAGGTCTTAAGTTACCAAGAGAGTGTTGTATTTATTTCAAAACGTCCGTCTGTCCGTCCATGTGTCCGCTGGTCTGTCTGTCAGTCTGTTTCTCTGTGAACACTAGTGTGTAAACTATTCATAGAATTTTTTCCAAAATTTTAATATAGAACTTTCCATTAACGATCTGGCCCGAATCGAGGTCCTGCGATGTTGAAAATAATTCTTTAAATTTTGGAATTAATTTAGTTGAAGCACCTGCGGAGCAATTTCAAACTTTTCTCCAAAACGGCTCCAAAGTTTTTCGACCTACATATGTAACTTCAGTCGAACATCCGCCAACGTCGGTACTCGAACTCTAGGCCTCCCGGTCACTGACGTTACAGGGGAAACTGTAACGATGCCACTGAGCTATCGCAACCTTTGCAACGTGAACTTAAAACCAAGTCTTATTTCCACACGAGGTTTAATTTTTCAATATTACAAATATTCAATGGTTTCATATTATTCATGCGCATAGTAAATATAACTTAAAGCTTCCTGCTTGAATCCTGCGAAACAAATCGGATAAAATGGATAATTGAAAAAATTATATAAATGGGTTAAGAATATTGGAATAGTTTAAAAAACCATGAGAGTTAATAACAATTTTCTAAAAGCGATTTAACTAAATTATCGAAAACCTGGATCTCATAAAATTTTAAACTGCCCTTTTTTTACGTTATGTTTCTTAAAATATGTCAAAGTGGCTTTTAAGTTTGATTGTAACTCTGGGGTTCTCTACTTCGTATACAAATGAGTAAACGTTCTTTGACTTAGTTCTGTAGAGAAGAGATGGAATATTTAGATATATTGTGTGACGTAATGATATTTCTCTAAAACTGAAAAATATACCAAAACGAATGCTTCATATTCTGGCAGTTTTCTTTGTATTCGTTACTTCTGTGAATGTTGTCTGAAGAATATACTGCATTAGACCAAATATAATTATACATATTTCTTTCTTAATGCAATCTGGTCTTCAATATTAGACCTCCAAATCATCGCATGTGCACGTTTCTTGAAATATGAGTATTTTTCGCAAAATTTTGAATTATATGGTTATTTATGTTTTGCTGATTTGATCGAAATTTGCTAAAAGACATTGTACATTTAGTGTTATGAATGTAGCTTGTATATTCAATGATTGCTATACAGAAGTATAATCAATTCTTTTGCTCTTTTAATTTACCATTCTTAAATATGCAGGACAATTTTTGTCTGTTGCTTCGTTATCTGTCGAAATGTCCGTCAATTTTAGTCTTCTAACCTTGTCCGCACAGTAGCCACGTTCTCTGTGGGCATCCGGTGCAGAAATTCCAATTGCGGCTCCCCATTGTCATTGCTAGCTTTATTGGGATTGGGCGGGCGTCCCATCGGGGGCCCTTGACTTCGGAGGCCCGGTGTCGCGCACAGGTTGCACCAGCCTAGCTACGCCCTTGATACACCCTTACATGTACTAGACTACCGCACATGGCGGGAGTTGAGACGGGAGCGTACAGCTTATTCCGGCGGGGCGGTGCCTTGCAGAAGGAGATTCCTGGAGTAGGGAACAACACGAGCTGACGCGTAGGTCAGCTCCGGATCTCATGTTTCAGCAAAGGGAACTCGCTACCTCACATGACTAGTTAAAACATACACTACAATTATCTATCTAAAGTAGTTGATGCCCCCAGAATCACGAAATACTAATATATGACTAAATTTTTTAAAAAAATTTGATAGTATTTTTTTCATTGAAATCTCCAATTTCGGAAATTGCAAAAGTTCAATATTGTTTCTGTTGCGTCGGAGTCTTGTTAAACACAAGCAGTGCTTCTTATAGTAACGGATTAAACAGCTCGCGAAACCTATCGGTGTAAGTTCGGGCAATTATTTTTGCAGGTTTGAAACCATTTTACGGGTTCAACTAGCATAACAATATTACGTAACCAATACAAATAATACGATAAAGCACGTACTGTTGTTGTCAAACTAGTTTTACATTCTAGATGATTTTGCCAGGTGGTAGTACAGAAAATCTTTTTGGAATACTTATTTTCAGCTGTGTTTAGTATTTTGCATGCAGTGTGTGCTGCTGCTCCCTAAGTAATGCAAGCATACTAAAAATTTTTGGTGGATGGCGGACAGATAAATGTTTTGCTGTCAAACGATTTTTCGGTATCAAGGACCCACAAACTGTGGATTCTGACTACATCACTTATTAGAGGATTTTTTATAAATTTAGCAACTGAATTCATCTACTTTTTCGTTCGCAGGTTCCGTCAATAAACGTTTTTCTGCTGAAAATTCGCAGTTTTTTCTGCAGTATTACATAACTTTCTCTCTTCTGTGTGAGGGGTAGTGAGAAGGTAAAAATGTACAAAACATAGAGAACAGAGATTCTGGGTTGTCTGGGGTAGAAAGATTAAAGCTAGGAAGGAAACCAGTACTCAATCCCGGTTTAGAAAAAGAGATCATTGAGTATTGCAAGGAAATGCCAGTAAGCTATTTTGGTTTAATTCGTAATGATGTTAGTGTAATGGCATTCCAACTTTCCTTTAGAAACAATCTGCCTCACCCACTTTCTAATGGAACCAAATGTGGTCGAAAGGGGCTGAAATTATGTTTGCAAGGGAATGCAAATAAGTTAACAATAAGAACTTCGCAGTCAATTGTCAAGAGCTAGAAATCTTGGAGATAAGTAAAGAGAACTATAATTTTTGTTTAGTATTCTCAAAAAACAACTCATTAAAATAAATTTTGATCCTACCAGAATTTTTAACGTCGACGAAACATTATTATTGTTAAACGGCATTACGATAGTTCAAAGTAAATATGTCAGTGATATGCACTAAAGGATAAGCGGCTGTTTATAAAATGTCATCAGCAGAGAGGGGAATGTTGACCACCATTGTAACCTGCATGTCCGTTGTTAGAGCGTGTGTCCCTCTAATGATAGTATTTCCCAGGAAGAAACAGGATTTGAGGCTAATGAAGGGTCCTCCACATGGAAGGATTTCAAGATTTCACCCACCAGGGTGGATTCAGTGTGACTTGTTTTGTAAGTGGATGAAACATTTTGCTGACTTCGTCAAGCCTACACTAGAACGTCCAGGGGTATTGATCCTTCACGGGCACTACTCACATACAAGAAACCTGGAAGAAAACCACATCATCACGGTCTGCGTACTCCCTCACAGTACCCAGTGGGTACTATCCACTGTTTGCAACCAATAGAGGTCGCTTTTGCGAAGCCGTTTAAAATTTGTTACAATCAAGAAATTTATTTTTATAAATACCTGCGCCGCAGATATTTACCCTTTTGATGATGATGATGATGATGATGATGAGGATGATGGGGTCTTTAAAGAATTCCACTTCACGGAAGAAAAGGAAAATAGCCGCCAAAGTCCGGTTGATGGTGGGCCGGATAATACCGGAATTGATGCATTTTGTCAACCAGTCAGTGGTGACAGGTTGACAATGTCAGATGGTTAGTGAACATAAACCGAATGCACGAGAGCAAACCTCATGCTCATCTGATTCAATGAGTGATGCTGTGATTAGTGTGGTCACGGTCATGTGTGGATGACCTCAGGATGTAAGGCCGGTACATCAAATAAAACCACTTCACGAAAACGAAAAGGTGGGGAGAGTGTAGTTTTATCTAGCTCTCCATACAAGAAAAAGCTGGAAAACTTTTATATTGAAAAGCAAAATAGTTCACAAAAAATCCTAAGCGATCAACTAGTAGAAAAACGAAAAACAGAAAAAAAATGTCTTCAGGCAGTGAAAGTTTAAGTGATCCTCCTCTAGGCTCTGGCAGTAATAATGACAAAGGTATTTATGATATTTAATCGATGGACCCCATTTTGCAATGAACACTATTCAGATGAATTCTCTGAAAAGCAATGGCTTCTCTGCTCAACATGTTTGAATTGGAATCATAAATTTTGTGATTTAGCAAGTGAGGAAGGGAGGAAATATGTGTGCACTTATTGCAGAAACACTTAAAACTTGACTTTTTATTCAGCATAAAAATATCTATCACTATTAAAACATCTTTTTTCTAGCATTAAAAAACTTTTTATCTAGTATTTAAAAAAAAAACAGAGCTACGAGTACATAACCATCCATTTGTTTTGTTTTGAATTTGACACGACCCCTAATTTCGCATCGTAGTCGGTAATAGGGCCAGGGGTATGCGATATTAGGAACCAATGTAAGAAAATTTAAATTTTATTAAAGAAATTAATTACTATCATAAACTGAAAAAAGGTTGCGGAATGACTTAATCTCAGGAAACCAAAGAAGGATTGTTTGTAGAATTAATCATTTAATTTCCAGCTCGACTTTCCAACTCACCAGGCTGGAATGTTCAGAAATAGGTGAATACACGGTACACTCGAGCTGACGGGTCGCGCGACCCTTCAGACCGAGGCGCTGAGTCGGCACCCGCTCTATACACCTCGGCCATTCACGTCGGTACACTTACCCCACTGCTGCCATTTAGTACGCTTCCCCTATTGCTAGATAATCACTGTGTGGGTGAAGCTGTAACAATGGTCAAATCGCCCGCGTACGTGTATGAATGTATCCGAGAATAGGAAGGGATATGAGTGAGTAGATGACGAAAGGAATGAGGATGGACAGCGCTTTGGGAGTCATTAGATGTAAATTGGGTTGAACATTTTCTTTATTCCATCGGTTAGAGCAAAAAGGCTACACATTTTATATATACTGATTCTTAATCGTTTAAATCTATTCTTTCTAACAAGCCTTTTTCTAAAACATTACACACACACACACACACACACACACACGAACGGACGTCCACACGTCCGCACGCGCACACACACGTGCACACGCGCAGACACGCACACACACTAACACACACACGCGCGCGTGTGTGTGTGGCATGCAGCGCTGACATGTTGAAAGTAAAGGAAATATATACCAACATTTGCTCTTTGTTTTACGAATTTAGAAACAATTAAAACGTGTCTCTCTCTCTCTCTCTCTCTCTCTCTCTCTCTCTCTATATATATATATATATATATATATATATATATATATATATATATATATTGATTTTTGAGAAGCACCCGAGAACGTCAAGACACGACAAATTGCAATTATAGCGTTACCGAATTGCAAGAGATCGCGCCAGCAGTAAATGGTATTCCTTTCGAGAATTTATTAAAGTTTCTGAAAGCACTCGAGGAAAAGAGAACGACAACCAATAAAAAACCACCCTTGAAAATATCAGCACTAGCGCAAAGCACTGCTACGAAAAGCTCTCACTTTTGCTGCCGACCACCGATCTGGACACATCGGAATTGTTCGTGCGGGACGGAGAGGAGAATCCGCCGTATTTCGACGATAACAAGCTTGAAAAAGGTAATTCGTCTCATCATGTTAAAATAACGAAACCATGTATGAGAGAATTGAGAATTTTAAATAATCAAAATTCTGATAAATTCACGTGAACGCATTACGTAGAAATAAACTATTTTTCTATCAACGAGGAAATATATATTTCAACGTTCAAGAACGTATACTGAAGTGGAAAGCATGTGCTATAGGAAATGTTTCTTTCCATTTCCAGCTTTTTTTTTGTCTCTCGTCTTGGCTTACCACGTAAGAAATTCATTACGCGGAGATATTGCAGTCAGATTGTATAAAATTCGAAGGACTGTGGTAGCGATTCACCAGAGCACGTGCTCGCCGTAGCAAAGGGGTTGCCAGGACCTTGAAAAGATCTGGGTCGCCGTCGCCGCTCCAAGCTGTGGAAATATTTCTTCGAGACGACGTTTTTGTGAGTTAGAAAACTTCACTAGGAATTCTAAAAAAAAACTGTTTAAAGAATAGAGAATTATGTTACAGAGATAGAATTCACCTCACTTACAGACGTAGATAGACCAGTTAAATTATATTAAAATCATTGAAACGTAATCTTATATAATATTGCAGTCGTAAAAGGAAGCCAGATAGCAAGTTTTTGTAAAGAATTGTAAAAACCTATTTTTTCATTTTTCTATTAACTATTTTTTTTTTTTTTTTTTTATCGTTTTCAAATTGTTTAAAACCTATAATTAGTAAAAGAGTTATTATTAATTGTACGTTCATTGCATAACATTTTTTTTCTTAGCTGACTAAATTGTATAAGGTAATAATCAATGGGAAAGTGAAACGTCTTGCATATATTTCATTCACTATTCAAGTGACAATTTCTTTGAAAGTGTATGTAAAGGGTATTTAGGTACGTGATTCTTTTTCAGTTTTTTTTTGTTTCCATGTATTATAGTCTTGTGTACAATTATTTTATTGTGTTTTTTGTGAAGTGAAGGGTAATATGATTTTATGTAAAGTGTTTATGCAAGTGTTAAAACGCAACTGTAGTTGTTAGGTAATCACGTAATTGCTAAAGGTAGAGCAAGTGATAGAATTTTTCAATGCAATGTGTAAATGCTAGATAAAATTGTATTGAAGTATTTAGCAAAATACATCTAGAACTCTGTTCATAGTTAAAAGATTAACTTGCCTGTGTTTCTTTTATTACAAAAGCAGGTTAAAAGACGAACCCACTCCTGTAGGGCAGTTAGGACATATTAAACCATTCCTAAGTTTTGGTGTGACATTGTCATTACAAGTCACAGATCAAGTAATACCACTAGGTTACTTGAGTGACCCGCTGAAGGCTTTTTAGAGAATAGTGAAAAGGTAGAGTGGTCATATATTTGGCGCCCAACTGGTTGGTACGAAATTATTGCAATTTCGCTAGCTTATGTTAATATTAAAGTCAAAGAAAATTGTTATCTTATTTCCATATAGCTTTGCAAGTATTAGGTTACGGAGTGAGGTATTATATTAGATAGTATTCTAATTCTTTTTGTACATCTGAGTTCTAATTACGATTGGACAAAATGGCAGATAAGTTTGGTAGGGCAAGAAACTTTGAACAAATCTCGTCAGATAGTGAGGAGGAAAGGGATATAACTGAACAACCGTTAGAACAGCCACAAATGCAAGCAAGGGAGCTATTGAGGTAACGTCGACGCCGAAACCTTCACCAACGGAATCTGCGTCTACTTCGCGAGATCAAGCCGCCACTGAAGCTGACCTCGACCGCGCGAACCAAATGATGGCTAGGTTAATGTCTCAGTTTATGACTCAAATCGAACATAAATTCGGTATTGCCAACGCACAAACAGCAAGTTTGAATCAACAGCTTTCGGAGAAAATCAAAAATCAAAATCAACAGCTTTCCGCGAAGATAGAAAATCAAAATCAACAGCTTTCGGAGAAAATAGAAAATCAAAATCAACAGGAGACACAAGATTAAGATGAGCAAAGTCATCAACTGTCAAACTTGCCAAAGACTTAGTAGAAACAACCCAGGCGTTAGAATTAAAATTAACGGAAGCTACTGTTCAAATCAAAGCAGAATTAAAAGAGGATTTCAATACTCAAGTAAAGGTAACGAGCAGAAAATACAGTTACTTAGAGTAAACAGGAAGTTGAAGCGAAGGTAGCTGATATTCAGGAGAAAATCGAGAATATGCCTTCGACCTCTTTTCCATCCTATTTTGGTGAGATAATAGGTAAAGCCGAATTCATAATTTAATTTTGGCATAACATCAGGTTCTAATATTTGACACTTAAACCGACCATAAATAAAATATATAAATAAATTTCGATTCTCCTTTCATCTTGATAAAGGGATTTTATTAAATAGTTACAGTTACCTAAATTGGAATGTAAGGACTCAAATGCTATCTAAATCGGATATAATTGATCAATTTGATGCGAACAATTATAACAAATAAACTGAACAACATATAAAATACACTTTTCAAAAGAAAATACGTTATGTTTTGCCGAGTTCTCAATGTAAAAGCGTCGAAACTGCCTTTTTTTCCTTTCTCGCTATTGCTTACGCAATATAAAGAAAGTATTGCGAGAAAAAACGGCGACTTTTCGACACAAAATCTCTTATTGCCAGGTCCTGGTAACGAAAAAGTGAATAAATATTGTCTCTACGTATAGTAAATTACTTCCTCTAATACGTTGTGTAGTCAGAATTCATAGTTTGTGGCTCCTTGATACCTTAAACTCGATTAACCGTCTGTCTTGAACAATGCTAGCGACTAAACCGTAAGCAAGATTTTGACCGAAATTGCTATTCCCCTATCAATCTGTCTGACGTTGCGGCCCCTTGAATTTGATACCGATGAAGAATGTATGATTAATTTATAAACACGTCTATCACGTCTAAATATAAACTTATATGAAATGAAATTAATGAACTGTCGAGAAAGATGATCATTGGACAATATGATTCTTTACAATATAAAGATAAATGTTATTTATAGTTACAACTGTATAAATTAATAAGCAAAAATAATAAAATTATATTACATTAATAAATTTGTGACGCGTACCGGTACCTCAGAATTCGAGCAATGCGTGCATTTATATATATATATATATATATATATATATATATATATTATATATATATATATATATATATATCACTTCTTGACTTCCAGTTCTTTTAATTTCAGTTCCTGATCCTTTATTCGCCTAAAACAAGTACTAGCCAACGTTGGTAGATATTTCCTTTACTTCAACATGTCTGCACTGCATGACCAATTATATTACTCTCTATGAATTATTATTTTACGTATGTAAACGATAGCCAGGTGATTCCAGTCTTAAACACAGAAAATTTGCAAAGTTTTAAATGAATGCTATTATCCAGAAAATAGTTCTTTTAAAAACTACGCAAGGAATCTGTGATCAAATAATTCACGGGAACCGTTTTAAATCGCCGACAATTCTCAAGATTTAGAACGGATTGCATTGAAAGCGTGACTGCGATGACCGTGAGATTATGTAAGAAACCCGTGGTTTTAATAGTTTCCGGCATATCATGGAGCTCATAAAAAAGAGTGGAAAAAGATAAATTGTCGTACGTCATTTTATTTATCGTTACTACTTGATTTACAATGTAATGTGACATAGGGTAGGGTAGATAGAAAAAAAATGCTTTGCTGATAAAAAAAACTTCAACTTTTAACTTCGAAAAAGATCAACCGCGAAATTCTATCTTTATCAATACACAGATGACACCCCTTGCAATACTTTTTTCACATTCTTAGTTGTTAAACACTTTGGTTCTGTCGAATCTTAATGCGTAGGTGTTTGGTAAATAAACAACAGAAATAAACCAGTCTTTTACATTTTCCTCTCATTTGAGGGTAAAGCACCAAAATGTCACCTATTTTATTTTCTTTCCTCATTCTATTCTTGAAACAAGTTTTTACACTTACTTTTCATGAAACTGAGATAAATATATCTGTTTTGTCACGAAAATGCTGCAAAATTATATTTTAAATCAAAAGTGTGAGTCCGAAATAAAATTTTAAGAATGAGCTATTTTCTTACCTTCGCTTTTTTTACTTTTTAATTTTCAAACTTGTGTGAACGAATTAATTGTAAAAGCTAAGTATTAAAAATTAATAATACTTTAAACATTTCTATTAAAGTTTCTACTTTTTCGTATAAACAAACCTCTGCTCTGGAATGTGCTAATGGGCTACATACAGTGGATCAGGGATTATTATTTGATCGTTTTTAAAAACTCGCTGATATAAGAAAATGTTCCATACTTCTTTTCCCCTATTCAATCATCTGCCAAATGGTTCTCGAAAAGGGCAAATAGTGGAAGGTTTTTGGTGTAGTGTTGATATTTAGCTTTTCAGTCTTTTTTAATAATAAATAAAAAACTCAATTTTTCGAAAATAAATATCATTCATGAAATAAAGAAGATAAAATCACTTACGTTTAATTGAATTACGATTTTTCTCCAACCAACAGTATAGGGCGCGAAGGTACCACGAAATTTGGTGTAACAACTTGTAAAAACGGGAATTATCCTACTTTATCTCAAAATAACTAAAAACATCCATTTTTCGTAAATTTTGACCTGATATGAAATGAACGACATTAACTTTATTTATAATTTATGGTTTTACATTTTTCCTCAGATTAGCCGCTTAGCTGTGACAGCGCTGCGAACTTTTACGTGTTGCTGTGCTGCAGCTGCAGATGGTTGAAGTAACAGTGTTGGCCGTAAAACTGAAGGCATATTTAGCAGACATCTCAACCGGTAGAATAAAGGCACGTTCTTCCCATAGCAGCAGAAGTGAAACTAGATAAAATTCACCACCATCAGAAGCCATCGCCTTAGTTGTATTGGAAATCTTCAATAATTTTATAGTCGGCAAGTGCAAGGCTCTTGATACGTCAGAAATTCATTTCACCGTTCTTGACCAATGCCCAGGTGGTTTCACAACCAGTCGTTGCATGTACGAGAATAAAGTTACCGGCAATTGTTTCACTTTTTGCAGGCAACAGGAAAATGTGGGTTTTTGCTTTTCTCGGGTTTCAAAAGGAAAAACATTTGCACGCTTAAAGATATTTCTTTTATTTTTTCCACAGGTAGAAGAGCTTAAGAAATTGGTGCATGTTCCATTTTCGACGAACTTTCTGTATTTTCGAAAATTACAAAAAAGAATTAACATTGCATAATACATTTATGATAGATATATTTTCCTTAATGAAATATTTTCTGAAATAAGGTCTTAAAATAAGGTCTTCTATAATTTAAAAAAAAGTGGTTTTTGCGTAGTTTTGACTTAAAAATTTTGGAATATATAAAAAAATATTTTTTTAAAAACAGGTATAAATTTTTCCTTTAAATATTGGCAAATTTAAATGACAAAGGTTCCATTTTCGACGAACTCTCTGCACTCTCGATAATACAAGCAAAAAATTAACATTGCATAACTACAATATTGATGATATTTATTGATAGAGATAGAGATAGAGATGATTTTTATGATGTTTCCCTTACTGAAATCTTTTCTTTAAAACTACATCTTAAATTATGTAAATAAAAACCTTTAAATTTTCAAAAAAATGCAAATGTTTAACTTTATTTAAGCGTCAGGAAGGTTGAGCTTATCTATGAGGCTGGTGGTGTAGAGGTAACGTAATTGCAGGCAGACTATAAGAACCTGAGTTTGATTCCTAGTGCGGAGAAAAAATTGCTGATTGGAAACACTTTTGCGTGTTCATGTATTATAATAGTACTGTATAGCTTTTTACAATTAATGTGAGAAAGTATGTGCTGTTGTAGCATCACTAGTTTTACATTCGAAATTTGGGAGACGGAATGAGTTGTTATTGTGTTTGCGAGCTGAGGGTTTTGTTAACTCTGTTGTAACAGCAACAGTTTTAAATTTATTTGTGGCGAAAAACGCATTGATGGCTTTACACATGGACATTTAAAACTTCTTTGTTGACTTCATGGCTTCTTTTTCAAAAAAATGTTTTAATTTTTTAATAAAACCTGTAGTCACTAAGGATTATTATAGTTAATTTCAAGTATAATCGATTTTACGCGTTCTTTATACATATTTAAAATTTGAATTTTTACAGTTTGATGTAAGTTTTCACTTCCAGAGTCAACTTTTTGAGATTTTTGCATCATCTAAATTCTTTCTAATGAACTTAGTTCCGTCAACAAACTTTGTTTACATCAAATGAGGTTTCCTTGTTAGTAGTCTGTGTCTCGTTAATTCAAGTGCTGGAAGTAGCTATAGGAAGCCTTAATTTAATTAATCTCTTTTTTGTGTAGATTGATCACTAACAGCTAACATTGCTAAGATCAAACTAATGACATTCAAAAACGGTCCAGTGTTCGTAAAACATGGACGCTTGGTAGTCAGGAAATAAGAGTGAAATCTTTCACGCACTAAGTATTTAAACTTTTAATGAATGGCAAATGGAATGCACAAATAAAGGCGGCAGAAATAAAATGGCCGGTTGCACTAAAATAAATATCTGCTATACGTTCCAGAATTAACGGATTATTGATCAGTGTTTAAAAGTGTAGTCATACGTGGTGTTACTTATTGGGTCGCAAAATAGTGTCTTGCACAAGAATGCAAGCACTCGTGCGTGTGATAACGGAACACTTTGCGTGAAACACCGAGAACATGGGAGTCTTACGAAATTTCGGAAGTACAACTCGGTCAGTTTTTTCGAAACTGAACACATTTAAATCCCGACTCTTATTCAAATTCAAATGATGCAGACTTTTTAGTGCGGAAATGCTTACGCGAATGACAAAAGATTCGTCCGTGGCCTACGTATGAAAAAACATCGCTAGAGATAATGGGGCTAGGGGACGACGTTAGATTTTTGTCGAATTGATTTTTGTATGTTGTTTTGATTGAAATTTCATTTTTATTCCATAATTATAAGCGTCTTCACATTTCCATTGCTAAAGTTGAATATCAACATTTCACACAAATTCGTAAACGCTATATATTTTCAGTTTTAGTTTTGGATGCTTGATGAAGGTAATGACTAGTGAAAATGCAAAAGCCAACTCACTATGAAGTGAAATCGACCAAGTGCTTAAGACCCGTACCTCCAGTGAAGCGAGAAGCGTTTCATAAAACCGCACTTTTTTATGTGCTCGTTGTTGCGTCTCTGTAATAAGGACGGATTTTTTAGGGCAGGAGATTGAATAAACGAGTGGTCCACTACGTCAGTCGAGGCATTCGGTTGTCGAATCTGAGATTCTACTACAACGCTACTACTAAACTTAGCAAAACATGATTACATTTGCTACTTTTTGATATATTTTATGTTGAAGGATAACTTTTAAAATGGTTTCCTCACACGCATGCCGGGTGCCACGGGCTGCCACGGCCGCGAGGGGGGGGGCTTGGCACACGAGCATAAATTGTGCCAATGATTTGAATGATTTCGTGACTTAGGCTACGAGTAACAAGACATTCATAACACACACACGCACACGCGTGCGCGCGCACACACACACACACACACACACACACACACACACACACACACGTGTGTGCGTGTAATTAAATATTAATATATTTTGGACATTTCAATATTAAGATGTGTTGATTATTTGCAAACCAACCATATCTTTTTTATTAATTTCCACAATAATATTTGTTCTAAATGCTGTATTTGAATATGTAATTACTACGAGGAATAGAATTCCTATCTCGACCGTGGTTTTCGTCGTTTCTAGGCGATATTAACAGCGAATTCTGAGATGGTCTTGCGTAGATGTGGTTTCATTTCTCTCCAAGTGCTTTTTTTTCTTTCAAAAGCTCATTATCAAGGTGTCGAGAAGTTTAGAATAGTTTTATAAAAACACAACCCCTAGTAAAATATTTCTAAAAACAGAAAATTTATGGAACACTGACAAGCAGTTCCATACGCGTTATTACTAGTTTCCATATAATATGAGTTACTAAAATTTTGAAGATGTCAGCTTCATGTATGTATAACTGTTTTCGTATACTATGATTTGCTAATTAAATTTTTAAAATGGGCGATAAGACAGTACATTTCTCCAGGAATTTTTGCGCGTGTACAGGAAGAATCACACGATCGACATTTTGTTAACGGTTGCTTGCATAACAAACGAAGAAATTAATAATTGATAGAAATTAAAGTTGAATGCAAAATTTTAGGTAATAATTGTATTTCTCAAATGCTCTGAGACGCCAGATAAAATATCCCAGATTATTTTTCACTTCACTGAAAAAGAAAATTAAACGAAGTATAAGAAACAACCTCACATAATTCTTTTGTATTTTTTCTAAAATTCGTCCACATTTATTATTTTGGTCAGACTCTCATCAAAATACATTTTCAATAAGGAACTTAATCCTAACATTTGAAGTACCTACATTAAAAAACAGATTATCGAGAAAATGGAAATATTTGCTTCATACTTATGAAGTAGTTCTCAATGTGTTGGGAATTCTCACGCAATTCCTAAAGAGTTGGTCACAAAAAATAGAAAAGAGAAGGGCCCATTTCCGTTTTTTAACTGATTGCATGAAATGTCTGCATCCGGAGACTGAAGGCCTCATATTGGTAATGCCCGTGAGCTAAACCTTCTTCGAAGACACACGGGCATGGTTCAAACGCCGGACTCATCAAAGAGGTAATTATTACGTCAATGACTTAATTAGGTGGCGAATCTAGTGTACGCTGGACAACCCTGGAAGGAGTGTGCGTGGCCTTGGCTCACCGCGCTTTCCCTGAACATTCCTTGAACGTTCTGCCGTAACGGCGACAATCTCCGGTGGCCGGAGCCGTGGCTGCCACAAACCGCGCAGACGTCGCCCGGGACACACGCCCCACACACGACACCGCGATGGCAGAGCAGGCTCACCGTTACGTGACTTTCTACAATGGACAGAAGATGCCAATAATAGGACTCGGAACTTGGCAGGTTAGTACGGGATTCTTTGTACCAACGTTTTTCGTCTTTGGCAAAATTATTTTATATTCCTCATTTTCCTGAGATTTCCGCATGTCATATACACTGAACACGAGGCTGTTGAGTTTTTTAGATACAAGCTATTTCGTAGATGGATGGTACAAAAAAAAAGGAAGCATCAATAACGATCATTCCTTTTCTGAAACTGACTTTTCCTGTTTCAGATCATTTGATAATATCCTCGAAATAAGAATAGCTGTTCTGTTTTCTCAAACTTTTCTATGAGCCCTTATTGCAACGCTACAACTTAAATACAATTAAACTACAATTTAAAAATACAGACACACTATATCGCGCGAAATGTTGTCATAATTGCATTAATAAATAAATGGATTCAAGTAACCAGTTACGTGACAGATTTGTTATATTATGTCTGACAATGCTTATATATTTACTTTGTTTTAACATATTTTCATACGTTCATAACACGAAAAATGGTACCTATACATTTGCGAATTTTTCATCAATTTCAACACTGCAGTTATGATTAAAAAAGGCGGCTGTTCTTGAAAACTAAAATTCAACTGATGTAGAAATCAACGAATAAGGCTAGTTTTACTATTTTGAAGAACTTATGTGACATACAAACAAGAAAAAAGTATATCATTAGAGGTTTTCTTTTTATCCAGAAATGTACTATATTTTCAACGTACGAGTATTATTTTCCCAGAACAATAAAGAGTTAAATACTCCTAAAACAACTTTATTGTAGAATAGTACTATTCAATGTATTTAACTACTTATAATATTTTACGAGGAAAAGTATAGTTGGAGCCATTTCAAATTTTACCATTTAAACTAATTTAATATAATTACTGTTCTTATTACACTCTTCACTATTTAAATCTTTAAAGGGTCAATTCACGCCTCCCTTTTTAACGGGCTTTATTATACAAGTTGGTTACAGTGCGTTGTGCATTAGCTTGAGTATTTTGTTAAATATATTTGCGCAGATGGCTTGATGGTAAATGTAGTAAATTGTTTTTTAAAATAATTAGCTGAGACCGGAACTAAATTGTCATCACGATTAAGAAATCACATCAGCATATTTCGAAGATCTCACGTTGCAGAAGGGAAGGAATGCTATCACCTCTCACGATATATACACTACATTTACGGGCCTGATGACTATAGCTGTTGGCGGGACCCCAAACACACAATAATCAACCATTCAATCCAGAACTATTAAGGAAACGCCTCTGATATGCAATTGAAACGTAATATTTTTATGTCGTCAACGGAGGCTGGTAAAATCACCTCGAAATATATATTTATTAATGAAAATTATTGCGGACGATTTGTGAAAACGAAAAATTGAACTTGACGAAATATCTTTCTAGGACTTTTATTCACGTAATAAATATGACAAGAGCGAAAGTTTCTCGAAACGCTCGTGAGGCGTACGACTTATTTCCTTGAATTCTTGACTTTTTATGAGCGGCCGTTCGGTTGGGGCAGATTCGTCACCAGGCGATCTGAGTGAAGTCAGTCGTTTAATTTCTACAACTGGCTGTCAAAAGGTCTACGTACTCGGGCAGTTTTTTGGCATCGTTAAAGGAGGCGTAGCGAAGGACCGAGGTGGGCTGTACAAACTGCAGCCAGCATAAAGCTAGTGGTGCTACAACATACCACTCTAATTACATACCTCGAATAAGATATCTCGCATTACATACCTCGTATTGCATACTCCGTATTACGTACCTCGTATTACGTACCTCGTATTACGTACCTCGTATTTCATACCTCGTATTTCATACCTCGTATTTCATACCTCGTATTTCATACCTCGTATTTCATACCTCGTATTTCATACCTCGTTTTCATACCTCGTTTACATACCTCGTATTACATACCTCGTGTTACATACCTCGTGTTACATACCTCGTGTTACATTCATCGTGTTACATACATCGTGTTACATACCTCGTGTTACATACCTCGTGTTACATACATCGTGTTACATACATCGTGTTACATACATCGTGTTACATACATCGTGTTACATACATCGCATTACATACCTCGTATTACATACCTCGTATTACATACCTCGTATTACATTTCTCGAATTACCAGAGGCGCAACCACGATTTTTCTACCTGGAAGCGAGGATGTAGGAGGGAGGTATAGGTGTAGTGTCCAGCCAACATGATATTTTCTTATATAGAATTTGTCATTATGCTGAATTTAATATTAATTTTATTTGCTAATAGATAGCGAATTATAACGTACACAATTAAGATATTTAATTACTTTTATTCCTAAAGAAAATGAGTTAAAACTATGTATATGAATATGTGTCATTGGGTTCGGGGAGGGAGCTAAGGTCCTCGCCCCCACTTTAAGTGCGCCACTACACGTAACATTAAGTAAAATCACGACTTCGTGAACAGGGGTTACCAAACATCTACACTTGCGAACATCCTACATGCGATAAATAAATGCAAAAATTACACTGGGAATCAAATTTTTAAAAAATAATTCGGTTCTGGTTTGTTATTATTGATTTCTGTTTAGTTGAGCAGCAAGTTTGTAGAAAGCACCCCTTAAAGTTCGCTTTTGTGGCCGTCACTATGACATTTATGTAACTGCCAATGTTGGCATTTGTTCTATGCTATTGGTATACATTTTTTCCTAATCGTCCAAACTCTTATTTGAATACAAATTACTGTCAGTTTTGTAAGGCTGATACTAACAATACTGAAGCATACTACCTTAAACGAAATTGGCCTGTACGTACAGAGTTCACGGTGGGGAATCACAATATTAAATGGGAGGCACTTGTAGATCCTTGAAAGGTACTAATGCCACCTTTGCACATAAAAATGGAACTGATGAAACAATTTGTGGCAGCGTTAAGAAATCTGCAGCATTCAAGCATCTACATATGTTCCCAAAGCTTTCGGAATCGTTTTTCTTAGATCCCAAATCAAGAAAGTTATTGACACTCAAGAGTTTCCCAAGCATCTCAGAGCAAAAAAGAAAGGGGCATGGATCAGTTTTGTTAAAGAAGTTAAAGGCTGCCTTGGAAATTATAATGCTGAGAACTATGTTAAATTTGCTAAGAATTTGATTAATAAGTACAGCAGAATGGGCTGCAGTACGTCTCTCAAAATGCATATCCTTGATGCCCGCCTTGATAGCTTCAAAGAGAACATAGGGACCTATTCCGCGGAGCAAGAAGAATGCTTTCATAAGGACATGCAACATTATGAGCCTCGTCGTTACAGAGAAACCTACAATGAACACATGATGAGGCATTATATTTTAGTATTAAAATTATTATTTATTTTTTCGTTTACAGATTTTTCAATGTATCAGACTGTTTTTGGTCCTTTATTTTAAAGACAGAAAGCATTTTAAGGTAACTGTTTTATATCAATATATTACATGTGATATATCTTTGATCGCAGTGAATAAGCTGATAACTTTACTTCATAACTTTACTTAATAAAAAACTTAATTTTACGAGAGCAAAAAATAACTTTCAACTGAAGTAAATAAAGAATTAATGATATTCAAACGAAGGTAATATTCAAACGAAACTGTGTGTAAGTTTTGTTTGAATATCATTAATCCCTGATTAACAGTATTTGTTTAAACTGCTTTTTTTTGCTCACCTGTAAAATTAAGTTCTTTTGACGTACCAGCGAATTCACCCGGGTCAAACATATAATAGTATCAGCAACGTTTCGGAAAATAATTATTTCCCTCTTCAAGCTTAAAGCCTTCGTACATTTCCTTAATATCAGTACGCAAAATTTTAACTTTTCTTTCTCTGCTTCTGAAAACATGTTGTTGTGGGGAAATTAGTTTTTTCTTGTTTTTAAGATAGAACCAATTAGAAAATGATATTGATTACCCAATAACAAAGACTGTGTTACAGGTAGTTATCTTTTGCGCCCTGCTTTTTCGTCTCCTGTTTTTCATGTTACATTTCAAAGGAACGAGAACAAGGTTTGCCAGACCTAGCGCTTGAATCGCCTCTTTTCCGATTAGTAGACAAGGACATCACCACCGCCGCTAATGAGACTAGTAAGGCAGGAGCGGATTAAGCAGGGAATTGGCCGCTCTGGGTCTCCTGCAGTCCGGGGCGTCAGCAAAGTCCTTAAAAATGCAAAGGAAATATAAATAAAAAGAACCGAGACAAAAATATAAAGGAAGGGAAAATAGTGGAAAAGGGGGTAAAATGCCGCATTTTCTCTGTCGTTCTTGTAAGGGAGAAAGGCCACACATGAGATTGCGACATGCAAAAATCACTTGCTCCGAGAACGCGCTGCAGAAAGAGACAACTCCATATTCTCGGAGCTAGTAACTCTTGCTCCAAACAGTTACACAGAAATTTCCTTCTAATGTGCGCTAATCTATCTTCCCAGATATCAGCAATCAGATCGGATTAAAATGGGAATTGTCGGTCTTCGCTGAGCTCATCGAAACGAGCATCTCAAAAATATTACTCTCTCCTCCCAGTATGTCCCAACACTCCAATATTCAATCTCGGTCAAAACGCACATTATCCTTAACGCATTAGATCTAGATTCCCCAAAGATCTCTTTTGCCTACCCTAATTCAGAAAATAATTTGTCCCCTTTTCCCATAAAAACTCTCCCTCCACTTCTAAACGATAAATGTAGTCAAATTATACAAATATGAAATTTTAAAACTAGTGAAGGCTTATAACGAGACCCGCATTTGTCTGAGGATGGCCAAGTAAATCCATTGTGTGTAACATTGTACCCACCAATATTCCCGAAAGACGCAAGTCGAACGGGAAGAAAATAAATTTTAAAAAAATTAAAACGAGCTTGCTCGCGCGAGGCTCATTTGACCTTACGTCCGGCAAGCTTGGTGACATGCGGTACTGCGTTAAAAATTCATCAAAACCCGTCTACATTCAGAAAATTGTAAAATAGTAATGTAGTTATTTTGCCTTACCTTTTACCACTGAATCCCAATATGCACAATTAACTACGTACTATATAAAATCTTCTCGAAAAGTATAAGTCCCATCAAAAATGTTTCTTCACAGATAGTATTGTTTACATTCACTTTCTGAGAAGAAAATCAAACTTAGATTTGTTTCATCCCTCATCAAAAATCAAGACTGGATATTGAAGGAGTATTGTAAGGGCCCTCATATACGACAGCTGCGGATCACCCATAGGAGTAAATCTGGCCCTTCATAAAGGAGTCCTCTTGTGAATATACTGCAGTATTTTATACTGCAGTATACATCAGTATTTTATAATTTGTATATCTGAATATACTGCAAATTGCTGTTAAAATTCGATGCTTTCATTGAATTTGTTAGAATTGCTTGTGTATATTGAAAACACACTATAACGCAATCGTTTCAAGAACCAAGAAAAAACGTCTTACAATGAGCCTTGCACTTGAAACGTTAATCCAATCGCATCCAGGAGTCATCTATCATTTAGATATGTAATTTAATTATTAGTTTTCATTTTAAAGATCGTAGAATGACCTCGATCTCGATCAGGCTTTTCGTCCAGTTTCCCTGATCCATTGAGCAAATGCTGAGATGGCCCCTTGTTTTGCTTCTGGACATAGGTCTGGTTTTCTAGAATTCAGTGGGAAATACAATTATTCAAATTATCGTTTCCATGTTGTTGCGGCAGGAAGAATTATTCCGAAGGACAACATGGATAAGAGCCAAAATTTATTGCATTTTTATCCTTGAAAATAGATTGTTTTACATTGGAGCTTATTTTTATTTTTTCCCCATAATTTTTCCAATTTTGAGTAGTATATGACTTAGTGTAAGGATCACAGAATTTTGAAAATGTGCACACCATTCCCTTTTCCCATAGGACGTCATACGCAGTTTTTAACTGCTTTTTTTGACGTAAAATAAATAAAAATAAATAAATAAATAAATAAATGCGGCGCTTGCCAATGATCTCAAATATTGTGGGCTTGCTGCACAGGATTCTCCTCCTTCTCTCTCCACCGGCTTGTGTTAGCCAGTTGCCGAACTGTCATGGAGACATTGTTGTAAATCCACGTAAAGCTCAATTTCCTAAAATTAATTTACGAGTCACGTTTTACACATTGATATTCTTTAGATATTTTAGTTTTTCTCTAAGTTTCGATAATATGGCTTTCATGCTCTCCGTTACAATTATGAACTCTATTAATTGTCTGTTTTAACTTTCTCGCTTTACTACGTACTTACGCAGTAAAGATGAAGCATGATAATGCTGCGGCGGAAATCGGTGATTTTTTGACAGAAGAAACCGTATTGTCGGGCCCTGGTAACGAAAAGATAGATGCATCGTGTTCCTGTATGTAGTAAATTACTTTTTTTAACACGTTCAGAATCCGTGTTTTGTGGGTCCTTGATACCGAAAAATCGATTAACGGCGAGACGTCTGTTTCTGTCCGTCCGTCTGGGGTCAATGCTAGCGCCAAAACCGTTTTCTCCAAAATTGACATTTATACTTTGGGGTATCTTACTTGAAGCTTTAATTACATTTTTAAAATTTTCTCAAAACTAGCACCATATTTTTTAAAAAATAACTCTTCAGATAGCGTACAGGTAGCTTACAAGAATGGTGCAACTCTAATTTTCTTTGAAGTTCCTGTTTATTCGAAAATCGTGAGAGTTCAAAATTTGGTCGGCGTTTTCCTTCAACTACAATTTTGAAAAAAAAGATTTTTTCTTTAAAGAAATCTATTCTCCAACGACAGATCTTAAAATAACGTCATTTTTCGAAAATGTGAGTAGTTTTCACGTGATCTTGCGTTAAATTTGCGGAAATTTAAAGAATTAGTTTATCAAAAACGACTTCAAATCTTTTCTTAAAATTCTCTTTTTGTATGTATCAAAGAACGGTAAAGAAGTGGAGCTAGTCCCATTTCCGGCGAATCCCTGTATTTTCAAAACTTGCAAAGAGTTAACATACCAAAAGTACTTTATTGAAAATAGAAATATTTTGTCGTAAATGAAATATGGTCTAAATAATCAGCTCTTCGTAAGGGTCAAACACAATTATTTTTGAAAAAACAAAACAAAAAAAACAAACAAACGAGTAGTTTTCTTGTAATTTCTGCTTGAAATTAATGCAATTTACAAAAAAATCTTTTTTTTCAAAAACGACTCCCAATTTTTCTTTAAAAATTTTCCACGGATAGAGCAAAGGACGATAAAAATCTGCAAGGTCGTCCTGACAAAACCAGGGGCCAGGGGCAATGGATCCACGGGGGCCCCTCATTTAAAACAAAACATTTCCTCCTCCCTCAATGCGTAAACAGAATTCGTTTCTCCGTGCATCAGAAGTAACTTAAAGCGTCAAATTTGGATTATAGATGAAAACGTTTTTAATTTCTTTTGAATGAAAAAGAAGTTGGGGCCTGGAGCGAGTTGCCCCCCTACCCACCTCCTTCTGGTCGCCCCTGCAAATACGGCACAAATCTGAAAATTGCTTAATTTAGAAATAATGTGAGAGTCTTTAGTATCCTGGTGCGACTGCGTGATGTATAGTAGTAATGTGCTTGGTCCGTTATTTCAGAGACGCTGAGTTCGAATCTCGACACGAAGAAAAAATTGCTGGTTGGAAACAATTTTTCAGATTAATGTTTATTCATTTTTATAATATTGCGTAGTGGTGACAAATAATACGAGAAAGTATATGCTGTTCTAACACCTAGTTTCTTCTGAAATGAATCGCTCTCCCTTTACTGATTTTCGATATAACGACGGTACTTATTAAACAATAATTGATATCGTACTTTTCAATTTTGCTTCACATTATGTTCGTCCAACTCGCTTTATACGAGTACATATTTTGTATGCATTCTCCAGTCCCCTCATACTCTTAGTCTTCTGACCTCCGGTTTGCTCACTTGCTTTCTGACTGCTTTGTTTTATTTTTTCATGAACTTCTTCACTAATCATTACAGCTTATACAATATTAGTAAAATAATTATTATCACGGTGTGATATCTCTGTAGATAGAAGAGTTCCGGGTACAGGCAACTTTAAAATAACTATAAATAGTAAAATAATGTACAAACGATTTGACGGCAGAATTTTTCCTACTCTGATCGTATACAGACTCGGAGCATACGGTTACATTTTTTAAAAGAATGAACATTGAGAGATTTTCAGTGGTCATTGAAGACCGCTGTTCTCTGTACTACCGCTAAACATTCGTCGTGTTTACTTTCTCCCTACGGCGTAGAGAGAAACTTATGTGATGCTGCGCGGAAAAACGGCGAATTTTCGGTAGAAAAGCTGTTATTACATGGCCCTGGTAACGAAAAAGTAGATAAATCTAATTGCGAAACTTAGAAAAAATTATCTATCACGGGATGTAGCCAGAATCCATGTTTTGTGGGTCCTTGATACCGAAAAATCGAATGACGGCAAAATATTTGTCCGTCTGTGAACAACGCTAAGGGCTAAACTGTTCAGCAGCTTTTTTTCCAAAATTGATATTCCCCAATCGACCTGGTTGATGTCGCAGCCCCTCTAATTCGAAACCGATATTTTAATTTTGGGGGCAGTTTACAGGAAGCCCCTGGGACATTTTCCAGATAAAAAAAAGACTCATCGTTTTTAATTCGTTTTTATAGTTGAACAGTGTGAAGGATGTTTAAGAGAATGGTGAAGGTCTCATGTTCGCTGAAAACTAATTTTTCGGAAATTGCAAAAGTTCAAAATTTGTTCGGAGTCTTCCTACAACGAAAGTATTAAAGATTCCTAGATTCCTCTTACTTTGAAAATAGCTTTTCCGTTTTCTAAGGAAGCGATTTTTGCAATTAAGCGATGCTTCATTGAAAATCTCATCTATCTCGTATGGAGTTATTCTTTTCAGCGGACCAACCGTTTTGACAGAGATCACATTCCTTATTGTAGACCGCTTTCAAGTGTTGGTAAAGAGTCAGACGATGCGGTTGACTGGAGAGCTACTGCACATTCATATGCCAGTGAACAGAACTGCTCACTACTAAGGCCGTAAAACATGTTGCTAAATGTTAGTAGGTGGTCCGCAAGCTTCTTTCCTTGAGCTTCAGAAAATATGGTTGGTCAACCTAGGCGTGGACGTTTTATAGCACCACTTCTATCTTCATTTATAGCCCTGTATCACTTCTTCAAAATGAAGTAAGGAACTTCAGAAGATTTTGTAGCCGTAAACAGTTGAATCCAACAAGATGCACTTCACAGCTGTGTCTAGTTCATGTAAAGTCCACTTTTCCTTATCCAGTAGCCCATGATATTTTTCGAGGCTTGTACTGGAAACAAAATAAATCGCATTGTATTGAGTTTGTTTTTATTTGTCATAGTTAAAATAACGAACGTGCATTGGAAACAAGCACGGGGTTATCAGAGCTAGGCTCCAATTTCCCCTTGCCCCCCAATGGTTACGTTTTTGTTTAAATGACAAAATGAAGGATAAAATAATTCTGGACTCCGGTTTAACTTGATCTCGTTCAATTACATGAATTATGCAATAAATAAATTTTATTAAGATACCTGTAAGCTAGCAAACTCACCGTCTTAAATAGCAAAAATTACAGACGGACGGACGAAAACACATTGTGTCATCTATTAGAACAACGTAGTGCGACTGCGACACCGCGAGGACTGTGGACGAATGGTGCACTCTACGGAACCTTCAACGCAATTCCCTGGTTTCTGGCGCGCAAAAGTCAAATTATTCGGGATAGGTTCCCATTACCGTAGGCACCCATTGCCACAACTACGTGCTGTTTTAGCACCGCTAAGTTTTTACGCATGAGTTGCAATACATGTATTCAGAACGGTGAAAGACATCAGGATAATGTGTCTCAAACTCTACCCGTTAAAATACTAGTGGAGTGAATTGGAGGGGAGTGAAAATAAGGACACGAGTGAATAAATGGCAAGACAACGTATGCAACTAACTTTGACAACTTGTCCACTTCTGCATTGTATTTATAAATTTTGTGGTGCTTCAAAACTGAGCAATATCTCATACCTCGTTTCAAACAAATATTTTATTTGTAATTATCATATTTTATCCAAACCTGCGTGACATATTAAATTTATTCAAACTTTCTTATTGGTATTTATCCCATTAATACTTATACTTCACTTTTGACTGTTTTGACATTTTAAAATTAAATGATGCGGTATGAGAATATAATTAGATTCACTGGTTATATGTAGTTGTATTATTATGTAATATATGATTGAAACTTCTGTTTTCAGGCAACCGATGAAGAAATAGAAACAGCAATCGATGCTGCCCTTGAGGCTGGTTACAGACACATCGACACTGCGTATGTTTACATGAATGAACCTGCCTTGGGAAGAGCACTGAAAAAATGGTTTGATTCCGGAAAATTGAAAAGAGAAGATTTATTCATCGTCACAAAGGTAATATATTAACTCGAAATAAACATACAAATTTCCTTTTCTTTAAATATTTCTCAAATTTATTAAATAATAATGAACGCACATTTTATAAAATATCACATTGCAGCGAAAATTGTGAGCTGGATTTGGTTAATATTCGTTAAGTAGTATCGGGGAAGCACCATAGATTTTTAACCAAAGTTCTCTGTCAAACAAGCTTCTGTGTTCTATTGGAACATGTGAGGCAAATCCTGAAGTCATTTTCGGGTTACTATTCACTTCTCATCTTCTCGTGGCACATCTATGGACGTAAACAACATTTTAATATACGATTTTAATTCGCAACAAACATTCACTATTTTTTCTTAGAATAATTCTTAGTATTGTCTGATGCATCAATTTTGTCAAGTCTTGGTGCATAAATTTTAATGCTTACGTAACTTTTAAATTGACATTGAATTCTCTTGAAAGCAAACTCGTTGCTCTGGTTGACTATTTCACATTTCCCGAAATAGGGAACTCAGTTTATAATATTGTAATTGTTACTAAAAATTTACGATATCGAAGACATCGTGGCATTTCGCATATAAAATTTAATTTTAAAACAGAATTCCCTAGCATATTTCGTACTCAAGATCATTTCATCTATTGGCCTTCGACGTCACTGGGGCTTTTGAAAATTGGTAACGCCTTACGCCGGTTACTTCAAATTTACATTAAATTGAGCCCTACAATCATACGTTGATAATTTAAATAAATACTTTGGATAAAATTAAAACAAACTAGTAGTGCTACAACAGCACAATTTCTCGTGTTATTTATTAGCGGCAATGCAATATTGTAACTCAGCCCGGGCGGAAAGTTCATACATTTGAACTCTATTGCATGTTTTACCGGCCAATAATGAATTACTTCACTCGGGGATTACTTCAGTGACCCAACACATGCCTCTGCGCGTTTTCCATCCGCCAACATTTTTGCCCAGGATGGGTTGTAAACTCGGTTTTTGCGTTAAACGCTTTTATTTATGACACTACTGCAAGGATTTGTTTTAGCGATTTCCACGCGTAAAAAATATATATCTTTAATTTCGGAGAATTCAAAAGTTTTTAATAAAAATAGCACATGTGTCATGGAATTCAGTATATTGTGGTCTTCTCTTCTAAAAAGTTTAAAGAAAAAATTGGAGTCGTTTCCGAAAATCTCATTTGCGTATTTAAGGAAAATCGTCATGATTTGGTTAAAAATTACGCAAAAAAAATACTAATAAGGCTACGGAATTTCCGCCCTTTGAAAATCCGAGTTTCCTCAACCGGAATGGAACCCGCACCCAAGGGTTGAGAGCAGTGGCGGTTCGTGGTCATAGAATTAGGCAGTACAACGCCTCTCTTCTCTCTCCCTTCCTCCCAACCTCTCCCCCCCCTCTCTCTCTCTCTCTCTCTCTCTCACACACACACACACACACACACACACACACACACACACACACACATGCGCATACATACAGGCATACATTTAAAGCATACGCATATATTCATTAACATAAATAATGACAATTAGAATCAAGGCATCTTATGAAGTTTGATAACATGTTGAATTTATCACCAACGAGGGTTGACCGCATTTCTTCTCACAGCATCCGTTTCGACTTCGCTCGGCAAGGACTCCTCCGAAATATTTACTACTTGCGTCGTGTTACCGCACGATTCGGCACTTCCGGAACGTTTTGCAAAGGGCGTCAAGACACACATTGATTCGAAACGTTTTTACTCACATTTTTGCTATGGAGTATTTTCCATAAACTCGCTGTACAAATTTACGGTTAAAAGTACAATTTTCTATACCCAATACTCCAAAAATCTGGATAGTTTGCCGTCTACACTGATTGACGTAACAGTCTGTGTCGCTTCAGTAAATGCAGTTTCTTTTCATCAATTTTTTTCTGTGACTTTTTCATTAATGTTACTCGTATTTTAATATATTCGATGCTATTCATAGTCAGTTGTACAAACACACTTCACAGAAAAACAAGCACTCTAACTTCGGTTTTTCAAAACGCATTAAAAAGTAGTCTCCTACATACGTTTACACAATACATTTTGATTTTCACATGCTTAGGAATGGATTTGTAATTGCAACTCGCTGTAGAATGTGCAAATAACATACGATTAACTTTTGAATACAACACTGCACAGCAATGCGTTTACGTTTCGCGCGCTGCCGAAGAATTTGCTTTGGAAAGGGTGAGAGCTCATTTAAGTGGAGAGATATCTCACACTTTCTTCGATCAATGCCACACTTCATTCTCTTAAAACCTTGTGCTAGCCGAATGTTATATCTTCACATGTCAAGGCACTTCCAGCGGTCGCACCTGCGCAGTAATATCCGCAGGGTCCGGAGTGTGCTCCAACCGCCCATAAGCCAACATGTTCCTCCTCTTTCCCTTCCAGCCCTGCGGGAGCCACCGACTCCGTCTGCTCGCTCGCATTTCCTGGGTCTGCTCTAGCTTGCTGTCACGAAGGGGACTGTCAATCGCAGCTTCCGAACGGCGCGTGTTTTGAAATACTTGTTTCGCAAACGCTCTGAGAATTTTTGTATTCCCTCATGTTAAGAAATGCTTAAGAAACTTTGCACCGCAATTATTTTGGGTGTGCACATGCAAACGTGCGAATATCCACGAGCCACCGCTGGTTGAGAGGCCAGTAATCTTAACGTCTTACACACCGAAGAGCGCCTTTTGGTTCAATCTGGCATTAATGTGTGCACTGTAGTTGTGTGTACTTTGAGCAAACTTTTAAAGCTGTGATGCAGTTTCTCTGTATGTGACGTTTTGTTTAAAAGTTAACCAGAAATAATACAAAATGGATTATTTAAAGTAGGATAATTGTTTTGCAGTTACCCAACTTCGGCAACCGCCCAGAATCTGTAGAGAAGTACATAAAGAGGTCTCTTGATAATCTACAGTTAACTTACCTTGATCTGTATCTTGTGCACCATCCTGTTGGGTTGCATGAAAAAGAAGGAGAAATGCTTCCGAAGGATGATTCAGGAAACTTACTTGTTGATAAGTCCACTGATATAATAGGCGTCTGGAAGGTGAGTATATAGTACTTGTAACAATTGTTAGGTAACGTGAATAATTTTCTCTCAAAATTACACAAAGAGAAGACTATGAAGCATTCAAAAGTATATCTTAATTCGAAAACAGCATTATAAGCTATAATGAAAAAAAGTCTTTACAATTTTGTGCTTTTTTGTAGGCAATGGAAGAACAAGTACATGCTGGTAGAGCTCGGGCTATCGGCCTTTCTAATTTTAATATAAGGCAGATATCTCGTATTGTCGAATCTTGTTGCATTCGTCCAGCGAATGTTCAAGTAGAACTACACATATATTGCCAACAGAAAAATCTTGTGTCATTTTGTGAAGGTTTGGGAATTACTGTCTGTGCGTATGCCCCCTTGGGATCTCCTAATTTGGCATCGTTCGTGAAAATGATTGGAGATAATCCTGATCTGTATGTACAATTTTCGCATTCAATATGTGAATTAGTTGCTTAGTATAGAAGAAATTGAAAATTTTAGAATATTGAAAACATAACCTCTTCAATGAAAATGCTAATAATGGCTTCTTTGAATTTTTTAGGATTCCAACATATAGTCCCCTCACTGAGCCAATCGTAATAGAAATAGCAAAACAGCACAATAAATCACCTGCGCAAGTCCTTCTGCGTCATATAATTCAAAGACGTATAGTTGTCATTCCTAAAAGTACTAATCCCACAAGAATACAGGACAATTTGAAAGTAAGTATTACAATTTATATTTAATATCATATAAATAAATTATTATAAATCTTTTTTATGTATTTCACTCAAAATATTTCGTATCCCCAAAATAAAGATAAATTTCGTGCTCAAATCGCACATTATATTTGCTCCCTAACAATAAGACGCATAAGAATGTTCCTGCAATAGAAAGTAATGGGACACAACCAGCAGATGATTCCACTGATAAGTAGTATGAAATGAAGATCACTGGCTTCACTTCAATCTCCCGCTCTTCCATCACTGATCGTTATGAGTGTTGTTCAAGGCTATTGCCACCGGGAACGATTTATGTGAAGGCGATAAAAGCCAATTTAGAAGACTTTTTTCAAAAACCTAAATCAATAAGAGTAATGTATCAGAAACTATGCAAATTACGCGTTATATATATATATATATATATAATATATATATATATATATATATATATATATATATATATATATACACACACACAGAGAGACAGAGACACAGACAGACAGAGACACAGACAGAGAGAGAGACAGACAGAAGAGAGAGAGACAGACAGAGAGAGAGACAGACAGACAGAGAGAGAGACAGACAGAAGAGAGAAGAAGAAGAGAGAGAAGAAGAGAGAGAAACAGAGAGAGAGACACACACACACACACACACACATATGTAGTGATCATTTTAATAACCCACAAACAAAATCGTAGAAATTGTCAAAGAACAATGAGTAGGTAGTTGATATAAATTACATGTCTTTACAATATGTTTGAACTCAAATTTGAAAGCGTAGGACACGCTCACCCAGGGATGTAATACAAGTTTTAAATTATATTATCATTCTCTCTAACGTTCAGTTAGGTTGCTATGTATTACTTCAAGAATTAGGTCGTAGATCGGTTGCGCACTCACTTGAAATAAACTCGGATTGTAATGTTAGAGTTATGTTCCTCAAGGAGTTGTATATAAAATGAGATCTTTTCAGACCTGTTCCATTTTTGGAGTTCAGTTGTTATCGGTAACGCACACCGCGGAGACTGTAGGGCAATCTATTAAAACAGGTTTCACTAACATTTTCCCCATCATACAGGGGATGTCATGTTTCCTCAAGCATAAGTTCTGTACTAGTTTAAATACTTTTAGAACTAGTTTCCATACAAGTATTATAAATCCTTGATACAGAAATATCTCCATGCAAATTAATGAACATCATCAACTGGGGTTTCACTGGCTGCGCAGCATGCAACACCCACTTCCGTGCATGAAAAGACGAACGCTGGGAGGCCGCCGAGAATCTAGCGGCACAATATTCGGGCGGGCGGTTTATGTGCGTTGGGTCTGAAAATATTCTACTCAAAAAGAATTTTTGCAATTTTTCATATAATTGTTCATTTCAAACTTTTCATGATGAATTTTTGCCTAAAATAATTTTTTCGGAGAAAATCCCAGTATAACTTTAGTAGTTACGGTACTTTCGAAATAAGCACTTTTGAAAAGAGAAGAAAAGGAAAGGGGGAGGGAAAACACGTGAATTTTGTTTTACAAAACTGTATATCACTTTTGAAATTGTTTCCGTTGATATTTACTTCTCTTTGCTAGCATATAAATCTAATTTTATATTTGGGAGTAGTTGACTGCTCTGAAGATGATTTGATGTATCTGAATTGTAAGCATTTTGCAATGCAATTGTGACAACAGAAAAGATTTCGTTTTTCTAGATGAAACTGTAAAATAATCTCTCAAAGATCCCACTTTTAGAGGGTGATTTAACTCATGTACAACATTTGTCCACAGAAAAGAAACAAGTGAGACTAATTTCTTCCCTCCTTACATCATATCAAAATTTCAGCAAAATTGTAGTCACTTTGCAAAGTTTCCTTATGAGTTAGTTGAGCCAAAAACGGGGACTATTTCCAATTAAGAGATGTCACTATCATTATCTTCACATTTTAACTGATTCGAAAGTCTCTTGCTAGGCCTTTGAGAACTGAAGATAAATTAGATATCTGCACAAAAGATGCAATTCTACAAACAATTTGTGCAGTGAGAAAATTCAAGGGTACTGAATTTTCATGAGTGCTTAATAAGAGATTGATTAAAATTGATAATTTTTCTTCTATTAGTAGGAAGTGATTTACAATATTTCCAATTACAAAATTAGACAGTATTCAATTTACAACAGTATGTAATGTTTTGGCATTTACACAAAATATGAGGCCAAGTATAATAATAAAAATACTCTCATTTATTTTTGTTAGATTTTTGACTTTCAACTTACTAATGAAGAGATGGAGAAAATTAGTTCTTTGGATAAAGGTAATGCAGGACGACTATTTGGTGCAGGTATGCTTCATGGGTACGTATTTTCTTACAGTTCTTTGTATTATTATGAGTGCCCACTTGGACATTTCATGGGTTACTGAATAATTTTAGTGAAGTATATCTGTTAAGAACTGCAGTGACATTTGAACTTGAATCTGGTTTTTTGCTACTTACATTATTACATCTTTGCTAGAAAACATAGGGAAGGAATACTATAATATTTCACATTTACACCAAGAATGTTTAACTTTTGATAGTTGCCTCTGATATTTCACTAAATTAATAGTAGAAGTAGTATGTTGGCATGTACACAATAAGAATATGCCAAAATAAAATGAATATAGTATTCCATGATGCTTTATTTCCACTAACCAAGGTACTGCACCACTCATTGAAATGTTTATGACATATGAATGCAATGTCTGTTTTAATTTTCAGAATACACACACATCCAGAGTACCCTTACGATGGGACAGACTGAACATTTATGACTTCAAGATCAATTAACAAGAAAGTGTAGTCCAGCTTCTACAAAATTACTGAATACTGTGAATTTATATAAGTTTAATTGTCTCCATAAATTAGTACATCATATTTGTTGAAGGGCAATAAAGTAGTACATGAATTGAAATATAGAAATGGATTAAGAACATTTTTTGGTATGCGTTTGAAACGTGAATTGTGCCATCCATAAAATATTTAAGAGCATACCAGAAGACAAAAGTGAAACAGCTCAATACTAATGGTAGCATTCATATGCGGCCACTGAAATATTTACGATTCAAACAGAACACGTGTATCATAAATGGTCGCAATTGAAAATCCCATCTCTTTACATGTGAAAAAAACACAATGTTTATTTTTCAGAGGAACCGAGAAAATAGATAAATATTCAGAAATTTACACCTACGCATTAAAAAAATACCCATTATAAATATCTAGCAAAAAATAATGACCATGGTACTTATAAATTAGTTCTGGTAGCTGTCTGAAAATTTACACACAAATATCATCTCTACAATGTGGTCCAAAATTTAAGAACAGTTTTCAGTACAAACTTGCCAACTTCATGTCAATTAATAATTAGGGTCTCTCTACTTAATGTGGTCAAAAACAAAAAATAACAAGATGTGATAATGTGTATTTTTCATTGTAAGAAAGTATATTTGGACTAATTAAAACAATTATATAGATGTCCAGCCTCCAAAAGCAATATGTGATTTTCAATGCTACCCTTGGTATTAGCAAGACAATTGAAGTTAAAAATACCTAGGTTCAATTCACTTTTATGTTTAAGGGGGATGTGGGTGGATTTACACAATGTAATATTATACTTTTTTAAGCAACAGGGATTTGATGTAGAACAATGAAATTGTGTAATATGAAGGAGTTTATATCTCAAAACATATTTATTATAAAATAAAACGTTTTGTTGAAATTGTTATAAAATGAACTTTTGAATATATTAATGTTTTCACTTTACTATGGCACACCTTTCCAGAAAACTGATCACATTTTAAATTTGAAACAATGCGTAACTGCTCCTGAAATAGAAATAAACAAATTGTAAAGAAATTGTGGTGTTAATTCTATTTTGTTAAATATTAATTAATGAATATTCATGGAATGAAACAAAATTTGAGTGCAAAAAATCGCCATAATGAATCTAAGCAATATTTGAAAAAATCCTAACACAAATTCTTTTCTTCCTATACTGCTACTATGTACAAAATTTGAAAATGATATGTTGAATAGTTTTTGAGCAAATGGTAGTTACCTTTATCAGAGGGCACACTTCATAACTGTAGAACACACTTCATTATGCATATTTCTGAGAGATAATAGTGAAAACAATAATGCAAGAAAGTATCGAATTATACATGCTGTTCTGATAAATAATCACTTTGGTAGAATGCTTACTGCACTAGACTTGTCCAACCAATTCCATCAGGTATAACTCCTGGAATATTTATATATTCCTGGAAAATGTAGTTTTCTAATTCAACTTGCAGATGTTTGTTTCGTTGAACCTTACAAACATTGATTTGACTACATTTATGAACACAATTTTAATTTGTCTCGACATGAACTCATATCAGATATTCTTTTGTGCTTGCAAATCTCTGTCTTTGATGGACATGATTTCACACATGGACACTGTTATCCTGCAGGATGGGATTGATTGTTGGCTTGAAGGACACCCACGACACCTTGTTTTGCATTTGCCTCTTCTAACACACACTCCTTTGGCCTCAAATGTTCAACAGTTCCAAAGCTGAGGCGTCTAATTATACCAGTAAAGTTTGACTCGCTGTACTGTCACAATTAAGAGCAGCTACAAAATCTCTTCTATCAGAGTAACTGATTTCAATGCACAAATACCAAAATATTCACTTTGGTAACATTTTTGCCAACTGAAATAAGCTATTAAACTTTTATTCCATTACTTTCAGTGCCTTCTACCTTTAATCAGGACCCTCAGTGTTGAAAGAAGTTAAGAATAGTCAAATAGTGAGTTTTGCCGTCGAAAAGTAGTGAGTGGGGGGAAAAGTTAGCATTTTTAAAGAAATATAAGTAGTAAAGAAAACTACTTTCATGACTAATATTAATTTTAACATTCCTTAACAACAATCCCAAACAGCATGTATTCCATTTTCCCAACAGTTTCAAACCCAGTAATCTCCACTTTTCTGATATTCAGTTATTGACACTAGGTCAATTTTGTAATTGGAGACTCCCGATACAATATCATAAGTTTCTTAAAACTATGTGAAAAAGAATTTTATTTATAGATTATTTTAAAATTAAAATTGATGTTAATATCAAAGTCAGCAATCTTCAAAACTTGGTTGTTACTAAATTTTAAGTGCCAATTATGCAATTCTAAATGATTTACTGGATAAACTGTAACCTATTCAAACAAGTACTGAAACTAGAAATAAATTGTCAAACTCTATGATGACCTTGAGCTGTTGGTTTCTTTTACCATGAACATAACAATGTAGGATTTACAGATCGCTACATGCATGTACTCCTTTCATAACTTCCCCTGCCACTGTGTGTGTGCTTCCTCTGATGAAGGCACTGCCCAAGCCCTTCTTTACCCTCCTCCCCCATCTGAGCTTGTTCATCTTTCTGGATGTTATTGTTTCCTGACTAGTTTCCAGCAGCGTTTTCTTTTTTGTCAATGTTGCTACCTTAGTTTTCAAAGAATTATTATACTTATAGTATTATATAAACAAATTAAATTTTTGTAAAAACCTGACAATTGCGAGTTTTGGCAAAAATTGTCTGTAACATAAAAATAGACTAAAAAGTGAGTAGCTGAGAGGCCTGCTAAACACAAATTCAATTGAATAAAGACAGGGAGGTTCTTGAGCATGATCTCATTTGCTCATTTAAACACTTACCACTGAAATTCTCATCTTTGAAAATGACTTTCATTTACATAGACAATCTGAAATTGAACATTAATACTTTTTTTGAACTATCTAAATACTGTTTATACCCAACTATAAGATGACCCTTTAATTTCAAAGAAGGTTCCTGAGAAATTTTTTGTTTTTAACTAAATCCAACAAATCAGACACAAGAAAATCACCAATTATCTTGTTGATGAGAAAGCTACGTTTTCATCTTTGCTAATTATATTTTCTTCTTCCTATTTATCATCATTATTTTTGTCACCATCTTCACTTGCACTACTGTTTCTTTCTTTCTGGCCCTTGCACCATACTAGGTAGTCATCTGACTTTATAGTCTTCTTAAAGTTTTGTGCATTGAATAGTGTTCATCCAATGCTATTTTAAAAAAATCTTAAAACAAGTTGTGAACTGCAAACTTGCAATCTTCATACTTCAACAAAATCTCAGCCACAATTTTCATATATTTTCTCATTGCATTTCATGTGCTGCAACACTATTCATTTCAGATTCACTTATTACCAGCTTGCTCAAAAACATTGGACTGAATTGCCCATTACAACTGCAACTGCTAAGAAAACGATCGACAATATAATTAGGTATTATAGATACATGTGGCTTATTATTGCCTTTGCAGGTTATTACTGAGGCCGTACAAGTGTCTTGTTAGGGAAAGGCACTGTAAAAACATTTATCCCAACTAGGCACAATATGTTCAAGTAACAAGATTCCACATTTTCTGAATGAACCTTGTCTTCTAGTTGGGTAAATATGGTAATGTTATATTATTTTAAAATTCATTATTCAAGTCCACTCATACTTTTCTTTTCATACAATTGAAAATTACTGGCATTTTTTTACTTCTCTCTGTCAACAATACTGTTAAATCCTTTCGTCAGAGTGGTTTAACTCCTTATGCTTTCAAATGCATTTTCTCTCTGTGGGGCTGCAATAGCTTGGTCCCAGGTGTCACAGCTCATTCATAGAGCTAGCATGTCTCATGAAAAACACATTTGGCCAGAATTTTTGCACATTTATTCCTTTCTATTCCTGACCTATTCCCAACCATCAGAGAATAAATACATTCAAAGGTTGCAACTTTAATAGTGGTAACACTGCTGCAGAGACATCATGCAATGGAACCAAATAATGTGGTTTATATACTACACATTAATTACATACCTACGTTATTTCCAAGCAAATAGACTCTCACTTCCCTGATAACATGCATGTGCACTGACGAGTTGACCACCAGCAAACACTGACGAGTGTTAGCTGGTGGTCTGATATAGTATTTCCATGGTTTTCGAAACATCCGGGCTGGATAAAAATTGAATCTGGCAGAGGTTGTACAGCACGATAGAGTCAATGTCATCAAGGGGCATGCAGGGAATCTGCATTACCTTACAAAACTGTGGCAAGGTTAGTAAAAACCCTTCAACGAGAGATGCCAAAATACATCAGACATACATCATCCAGGTTGCCTTAGTGTCAGTGAAGATGAAGTGTCACTTGCCATGTTTCGGGACGGTGTTCAATGCCATTCAATTGTGCCCTATCGGGCAATAGGCACATATCTAAGTGTAGATTGGTGCCTATTGCACCCTCAGATCCACACACACCCATACCCTCCCATAAAGGAACTAATAGCTGATAAGAAAAAAATGCTGGACAAAATTTTAACAAAATTATTTTATTGTTTCAACATAAATTAATTAGATATCTCTGAGTATTTTTTATAAAACAGTATTCAATTTGAAGATAGAGAAAATAATATCACACACATTTATAAACTGTGCACATTTGATATGCACAATTATGCACGCATCATAAATATGCATAAAGAATAAATAACAAGCCCATCCCATTAGGTCACTGAGTTACCATAGAGGAGTGTGACGAAATTTCAAATCAGTTTTCACAGGTGACTGTTTATTCTCTTGCCCAACAGAGGTAAGAGAAACAGGCGAGAGAGATTTAACAGACTTTGGTTCAACAATCACAGTAGCTGCACACGAAGATTCCCTTGTAATACTTCTGGCACCAATTGATGCATTATCACCTGAACTCAAAGGAGCACTTTTAGCTGCAACTATACTTCTGGAACATACAAAAGCAAAAGACAAAATGAATTTCATTCTCACAGAATTAATTAGAGGAGAGAGAGGAGAGAGGAGAGAGAGAGAGAGAGTGAGTGAGAGAGAGAGAGAGAGAGTGAGTGAGAGAGAGAGTGAGAGAGAGAGTGAGTGAGTGAGAGAGAGAGTGAGAGAGTGAGAGAGAGAGTGAGAGAGAGAGAGAGAGAGAGAGAGAGAGAGGAGAGAGAGGAGAGAGAGAGTGTGAGAGAGAGAGAGAGTGCAAGTGAGTGTGTGAGAAGAAAATAATAATTTAAACAATAAATAACAATTATGAAAGCATGTTTGATTAATAAACATTTGGTGAAATACTATTAACGAAAGTAACTTATTTTGTCAACATGTATGGATGGTAAACTATTGTTTTTTATTGAATATACCAGTATAACCTTTATGGACATCCATACCGGTATAGTTGTCATATAGAGGTATTTTCCCGGTATAAAAGAATAAAGGTATTTGAAGAAGGTATGAAAAAATACTGGTACTTTTACCGGAATTCAATAACTTTTCGGTCCCTGTTCACTAGCAGAATAAAAAAACTATCCTTGTCATCTTCTCTTTCATTTGTATTTACAGTATTTGAAGCATTTCTTTTTTAAATACATCTATTTTATGTATTTAAATATATCTCCAAAATACATTCGCAAAAAACTTAAAAATACAGTTTTTTAAATACAAAAATACATATATCAAATAAAAGTTTTTAAATATTCCTCAACCCTGTATAGACAGGGTTGAGCAAACTATGTGCGATCAGCGATGTACGAATCTCAGTTCCCAGCTTGAGCGTAGTATTAATACTTTTGCCACGAGTAAGACTGGAAACTTTTGTACAATGATTTTGAGGCTTAATGTAAAATACCTTCAAAAATTAAAAAAAAGGTTTGAAACTCCCAAAGGCTCGAGTTCTTTCAGGTAGATTGGGGAATATCAATTTTGGAGGAAATCGGCAGAACGGTTTAGCGTTGACCACAAATGGACAGACACGTTTTGGCGTCAGTCAATCGATTTTTAGGTATCTAAGACCCATAAAAAAATGTATTTTCACTACACCACTAGTTAGAAGTTTTTTATTATATAGCAAGAGGATTTATCCACTTTTACGTTACCAGGGCCTGGCAATAAGAGTTTTCCGGTGCACGATTACATAGCTTAGATTACAATCTTCTTAGATTGACAAGAGGATTGAGAAGAGGAAGAAAGTAAAATGTTTATAATTTTAAATTCCATTAACAAAATATTCATTAAATCAAATTTAAAAATAAATACTTTCTCTACCTATTGTTTGTGTAAGAGAATGTATTTATCTGTCAGTAATGACAACAATAATATACACGTAGAAAACTCAAGGACGAGTAGAGAATCTTTCAAGCACTCTTCAATATCTTTACGTGACGCATTTCTGAATTAGTATAAGACAAACTATGGTTATGGAAAAATCACAACAAATTTAAAAGAAAACTTTTTTCAAAATTAACCAAATATGTTTTCGGAAAGAATTTCAAGAAAATTGGTAGATTTGTAAAAAATTGTAAAATCAGCAAAATGTGTAAAATACATAATACTGTACAAAATATGTGACAAAAAATTAGATATTTGTTAAGATTTCAACAGTTCGCCAAGATCACAAATTTCAGAACAGTACATAGAAACATAGATAATTACATAAGAATCTGGACTCTAGCCATGAGATCGTCGGGCAGTGCCGCGAAACAGGATTTTTGACATTACTGAAGATTTTCTGTTTTCTACATTTGTCTCTAGAATTATATTTATCCTATTTCAGTGTATGATATGGCGTTGGATTCTGGAGACATCTCGCCTGCGTGCTATTTTACCACTTTTTCAAATAGGTCTGAAAGTACGAAAACAGTTTTAAAATTAGCTTTGGCGATGTTACTTGGAAAAACAGATTCATCAGGTGAAATCTATCAAGGGGACAAACGACGTTTTGAGATCAAAAATCGAGTCGCAGGATAAAAGAGCTTGTGCGTAATCTCGGCTCATTCTTTCTGGGAGTGGAATGATAACGGAAGATCTTAGAAGTAAAATGTATCTAAAATAAGATGTTAGGACATGAAATATTGGTGACATCTACACAATTAGTTCAATTTTCTTTTTGAAATCAGTTTCCAAATCGGAATCGATATTTTGAGTAATGCCTCAAATAATTTTTGATGGTATTCGAAGGAAGACGGAAATATGCGAACGAGATATATACCTACAAAATACGGCTATTACACATGATACGAGACCGTTTAGTTGTGTTACAGCATCACTAGTTTAATAAGTGGAGAAAAATATATTGAGATTGAAGGGGACGAAAGCATAAACTGACTGCCTGGCTTGCCTACCTAAAAGTTCGGCCTCCTTTCGCACCGCAGGCCGCAGAGTTCGGCCGTTCGGCTGCGTGGAGGGAGGGCCCACAAGGGTCGGGTGACGGAGCGGTGAAGCGGGGAAGGTGTTTTCCAAATTTCACTTTACACCACTCCTATTCATCCGATTAGCATGATTGACACGGCGTTGGATTCAGGAAGCACGTCGTCATCATGCTACAAGCCCACATTTTTTAACTTCTTCCCGAAACGATGAGAAAATTTTCAAAAAAATTGTTTGGAAATGTTTTTTGGAAAATCGGCTTCGTAGTGTAAATTCTATTTTAAAAAGGAGTCCAATGCCATTTACAGATCGAAAATTGGACCATTTCTTCAGACGTTATTTGTCTAGTAAATTCCCTGTGATAGTGCTGCGATCTATTGATATTTCCTATAAGTATTTTTCGGTACATTTAGCCTTAATCAAGAGAGTATCCTATAAAGGGTAAGACAGTCATATCCTATTAGACTAATAAAATAATTAATCAAAAAAAGTTAGATTATAATGAAAAACAAAAATAATTTTGCAGTATATTCTACAATAAATAAAACAATTTGCGCACTTTCTTCAAATTCAAACATGTCGCATACAATATCCTCAGGGGACATTACACAATATCTTGTAAAATTTAAGAGATTTATTGTCTGATAATGGGAGTTTTCATGCTTTTCTCAAATTTCAAATTCTCTCTTTTGTTCCATGTCCTTCAAAATTTTGCTCTGTTTGTTCACAATGCTTTTTAAAATTTTAACTATAATATTTTGAAGCTCAATAAATAAACCATTTTTCACTGTTAATATTAAAATTCTAATCTACCAATTCAGCCATCTCTTGAAAAACATCTAACCAAAAAATTGAAATAAATACATAATGTTTAATTTAGTAATAAGGAATTTTTTTTTTAAAAAAACTTTGAGAAAATCTGATAGATGTATAAATTTACATGTATTTAAATGTCATGATTTTAATCAAAATTGCATGAAAACCACTCATATTTTCAAATAATTGTATTTGACATTATTTAAAGACCTAATTTTGAAGAACAGATTTCATATCTTCAATAATTTAGTTATAGGAGGGGTTCCAAAATCTTTTGAACTTAAGTCAATTTTTGAAATTTCAAGGTTTAACTGAAAATCAGACCAGCATTTTTAAGAGCGTATTTTGCTCTATTTGAAATAATTTGGAACTATTTTTGAAAAAATTTCAGTCTTTCAAGTACCCTCAAAAATTAGTATTGGATCCATTTCAAATTTGAAGATCTATGACATCAGACAGATTCATGTTCCACATGCATTTTAAATATTTTGAATATTTATACTTTGTAATATATACAAGAAAGTAATATATTACGAATAAGAGAAAGAAAAAATCTTTTTCTGTATCAGGGACAAACAAAATGAGTTTTTCCTGTTAAAATACTGACACTTTTTCCAACAACATTACTAAACTTTCTCTAAAAGGAGAAGATGAGAAAGTAAAAAGACAGCAGACTTCACCACTAGTCCCTGAAAATACCAACAACTTTAACACATTCATGTTACTACTCAAATGGTTCGAGTGTTGAATGTACCCCGGCGTAAATGCTGTATGACACAATTCTGAGCAGTTTTGCATTGATTTTTGTTTTTTTTAGGTGTTTATTCTTGTGTCATCTGCGTAAGAGGTGTGACCTTTTCGTCTACTTAGCTTATAATCCGGTAGGTACAACACTACTACATTCACTGAAGTTGCTGAATGATCATGCAGAAAAAGAGCATTGGCGTAAGTATTAAGAGATAATGAGACCCAAATTATGTAATTAAGAATCTAATAAATTACTGAAATTTCTTACCCATTAGTATGATCTGGAAGCGAATGACGTAATAACTGAAAAGAAAAACATAATTATTACTTCACCACACAACCACCACATTTTGATCAAGACAAAATGTATTAGTCTTGCATCAAGTAGTGAGATGTTTATATTCAACTTTTATGTTCAAGATTTATTTTTTGCTGTCTGGCAATTTTGAATGCTTACATCATTAGTCATAGTGAACCACCATATTTGTACCATAAGTACTAATTTGAAGCAACAATTCTACATTTAACAAAAACTATTCTCAATGTCAATCATACTTTCCACAATTGCACTGAAAATCAATCTCAGAAGTGTGTTATGTTTAAAGTGCAATAAAATCCTTCACCTGTTACATTAATAAATATTTTTTGTTGCAACATTAATAAATGCATAAAAGAACATTATAAAGATCAAACTGAAACTATCTCAACTTCAGAAAATGGAAGAATGGAAAGAAGAAATAAATCATTTACAATGGAAAACGCAATGCATATTTTGTATCAAGAAAATCAGTTTTTATTTTTTAATTCTTTTATATATATATATATATATATATATATATATATATATATATATATATATATATATATATATATATATATAAGAAAAATTACAAAAATAATAAAATAAAAACTAATATTAAAGATAATGTATACTCCTCCACCTAACGTAAAAAAAGGTATAGAATTACTTATTTTAAATTCACACAATAAATTACCAAACTATTGGTGCTACAACACCACATACTTTCTGTCCTTATTTGTAATAGTTATGCAATATTATCATACCCTGCAAAAGTGTTTCTAACCAGCAAAAATGTTTTCTCCGTGCTGTGATTAAAACTCAGAATCTTACGAGCAATCATGTCATATACATTACACCTACACCATCATCCTCACAGCTAACTCAACCTTCCCAATGCTTAAAACTAAAGTAGAGGTGCTACAACAGCACATACTTTCTTGCATTATTTGTAACTGCTCTACAATATTATACAACTACATGAACCTGCAAGTGTTTTCAATCAGCAAATAAAATTTTTTCCACGCCAAGACTCAAACTCAGAGTTAACTCATTGTGCGCCTTACTCTCTACATCAAGCAGACGCTCTGACACACTGACTCAGGTCGATGCTTAAAAATCTAATAGTCTCAACCCAATATTTCCAACATACACTTTTCATAAATTCAGAGAGATCAACGAAGATGAAACCTCCATCATTCTTGGTGTGTGTGTGTGTGGGAACAGGTGGACGGACGTTCTCTCAAGTCGATTTTTTGGTATCAATACCCAACAAACCATGGAATCTCACTACATGTGTTAGAGCAAGCAATTTACTATATGTAGGAATGAGATTCCTCGTTGTAATACTGTTTTTACGTTCCATGATCCAAGGTTCTAATTCAGATTACTTTTTCTTTGCCCGGGTCATTCCAAATCTGATTCTATGTTCCGAGGCTGCATTGTTGAGCATTTAGCACTTTCAAACAAGTTTTTACAGACGATGGGGAGCTGGCCCAACATTAAACCCTCCTCCTTTACCTGGACTTGGGACTAGCAACGGCGGCTGCTAAGGTACTCAAACTAGCTAGGGATTAGAAATTGGCATGAGGTGGTTCAAGATAGAGGAAAATGGAAAGCAGTTGTGGACCAGGCTAAGAAATTGAAGAGAATGTTGTTGCACCTGAGAAGAAGAAGAAGGAATGAGATTCATCCATATTTTCATTACCAGAGCCCAGCAATATGTTTTTGCGCTGAAAATTTGCAACTTTCCAGCCCACGATTACAACACGTTCTCTTCTTACAAAGTAGATGCGACGTAAAAATTAAACTTTTCAACTTCCAGTTTTCAAAAAGTCAGATATTTTCCATTTACATTATTTGAAGATCTAGTTTTAAGAAACGGTTTTTTATTTGCAATATTTGTAAATGAGACCGAAAATCAGATCAGCATGCTTTTCTTAAGCACCTCATTTGCTCCTTCCAAGAAAAAAATTCAAAAAAAATTATGAGCCGTTTTTAAAAAAATACATACATTGCAATGATTTTCAAAATAAACTACAGAAAAAACTAATTTTTTCAAAAAATTGTACTTGACCTAATTCAAAGATTAATTTTGTAGATAAAATTTTACTAAGAAATAATTCACCATTATCAAATGCTATTTTCACAATGTTAATATTTTGCAATTTTAAAAAACGGAGTTTGCAAAAATGAGTTCTACACCAACTAGACCAAAACTACTTGTATTTTCAAAATTTCAATTTAATTGTGCACAACAATATTTAAAGATCTAATTTTCTAGAAAAGATTTTATTAAGGAAAAAATCTCCATCATCAATATTGTTCTTTTACAATGAAAACTTTTGTACATTTCAAAAATAACATTCACCGAACACGGGTCCAAAACAATTTTTTCTGCATCCATAGTTATATCCAAGAAAAGAATTTAGAAGTAGTTTGGAACAGTTTTTGAGAAAATAATAGTTTACAAATTGTCTAAATTTCACACAAAATTACACATATTTTCAAAACGTTGTAAGTCATCTTATTTAAAGATTGGTCTTTGAAAAACAGATTTTGTTAAGGAAAAAATATCTATAATTTTAATATTGTTTGTCGTTGGAAGTTGCCAAACAAATTTTGAACTTCTGCAATTTTCAAATATTCAGAATTTCAAGAAAAATAAAACGCATCATTTTTTAATAGATCTTTGCACTATCCAAGGAAAATTTTTAATGAAAAACACTGAAGGCATTTTTGAGAAAATTTTGTATATGTCAACGCCTCATGTAGAGTACCACTAAAAATCAAAATACCCTTAAACCTGCAGAGCCTCAAGTTTGTCCACATTGATTGGGGAATTTCAATTTTAGAGAAAACCACCTGAATGGTTTAGGCACTAGAGCTGACTATTTCAGAACAGGTCATGTGAAGACCCAACCCTACAGACAGGAGTGGTGGTACTTAACCTTGGAGCTTTTGGCCTGTGGAGCTTCAGTTCTGAACTTGCAACTGTACATCTGCCTATTTTATTAACCCGGCAGCACATGCATACCTCTTTCTGTAGCATCAGTGCACGCACAGAACTCTCACAGACCCTTCTGCTTGCAGCTCCCTTAATTCAACTCCCCCTTATAACTTCGATCAAGGGAGTGTACCAGAAAAAAACGATGGATATTATTTTCAATCATGACATATATGTTTAAATAATTGATTGTGGTTTGTATGCAAATTAACAAAACTCAAAAAATTAAATATGCTGAAATATTCTTTTCATAATATTTGATATTTTTTCCATAACTGACAACTTCCTTTCATTGCTTATTTTAAAAACTGCTTGCTTATTTTACAAACTGTTAGTGAATTCTCCAAACAAATAAAATTTCTGCATATTTGGCAACAATAATTTTTCAAGTGACAAAACACTGGATGAAGGTCGTTGCAAGTGGTCTCTGAAGCCAGTGCAACATTTTGGAAAGGATAACAATACTCACTTTCTCAGAAGAGGTGCAACTCATATTTGTTGGAGGAAAAGGAACTCAGAAGCAGTGGTCTGGGGCAGAAAAACTGCAATCACAATATTAGAGTAAAAGTTCTTTAGGTTAGAGTTAGTAAAGAGTTCTCAGGTCTCTCAGACCACCTAGGTGCACTGCCGGGTTAAACGATTATAAATATGTAATAAACTGATATTTTATGTAATGCACCATGCACTGTTTCCACTTTCAGAAAACTTTTGTTACAAGTCTTAAATACTTTGATTTTTCACTTGCTAATGGTCTCTTTTCATCTCAGCATTCATCCTTTTAAATTCATCATGAATGTTCTTACAGCCTCCATCTATGAAAAATCACCTTCTTTTAACTAAAGGATATCAATAATTTTCTTCAACCATAATATATAGTTACATATTTTCTATACTTGTTACAGTATTACTTGGTACCTCAACTAGTGTTAATTATTTTAAACTGCCCTTTGTTTTATAAGCTTTATGTAAACAAATTGGGTATATTCCATGTGAATAAATTACCTAAATAAATAAATAATTTTAGAAATGGTTGCAACATTGAGGAACATAGAAAGGTCCAGCAACATCAAAAATAAACTTATTTTCACCACAAATGAATGATTTGCACATAAAGGTGTACATTCCCACATACATAGAGAAATAAATCTCAAAGCGTGTTTGGTGTGCTCTTAATATAAAATATACATTGTATTTTTAATTACAGAGGATTATTTCTTCTTTCCATATATCTTGTCATTGCTTTGCATACACTTTGGCTGAAACCATCAAATCAACTTCTCAATTTACATTAATTTCCTGAAATATTTATTTCTATAGAATAGCTTCCAACAAGCCAGCATTAATATGACAATAAGCCCTCTAGTTTCTAAAACGTGTTTAGAGTTCAAACTTAACTGGGAGGGGTGGATTTTCAAAGGGTGGAAAATTGTCAAGTGTGCCATGCTGGAGACATGTAAAAGAATGCTGGCTAAATGCTTGGCAAAGTTCAATCATCATAACTTTCACCATAATTTCCGATTTACTCAAATTCTCTCTAATCTCACTACAATAGTTACTTACAATGCCAACGGATGATGAGGGTTTTCTAGCACCATATCTTTGCAATGGTGGACTACTTTGTGAAAATCTGTGGAAGAAAGTAAAGGTGATTCAATGGCATGAATCCATTCTCAAGCATTTATACATCATTTTGTTATTGATTAAGCAAATTTCTACTGTTATTACATGTTTTCCTTCCTTCATTAGAATTCATAAGCGATTTATCACATGGTAATATTTTCACTACCACACGCAATAGTGAATTCTTTAGTTTGGTAAATGAATATCTTTCACTGTCTAAATTAAAGTGAAAAGGAATTAATGATGGCTGTTCAAAGAACATTTTCATTCAATCATTTGCCTTTGCTACAGAAAAGTACGTATGTTTCTTAAAAAACATAAGTTACAACTAATATCTCTGGAAAGGTCTACAAAGGACAGGACAGGTTTCTTTCTCTGACTTCTGTGGCACCATCAAAATAACACTACACTCAGTATTAACCTCCAAAAAGCATCACAAATGTTTCTATGGTTCAAAGTATCTGAAAGAACAGTGTACTAATGCCAGAACCCAGTAATACATTACAATACTCGTATTAGGGTAATGTGTGTCTATCATTTAATGAAACCATATTGCAATATCATTATGTCAACAATTTATTTTAAACAATTTTATAATAATGCATGTAAGAAATAGATAAGTTTTTTTTTTCCATTTAGAAAATTAAAAATTAAATTTAGAAGTAAAAGGTCTCGATGAGCAATTCCACATAAAATTCAGTCCCATTTTGAAACTATTAATAGACTAGCTTCTCCAACTTCCGTTAGAAAGTCAAGCTCAGAACATATTATGGTGCTGAGATGGTTTCATCTTTTTGTTTCCCCTGTTTAAATCCATTATACTAGGGCAAGTGACCTTTTGTGCCCATTTCAACTATTTCCATGAATTTATTTTTTTAATCTTACTTTTAGGGTTTAATAATTATACAGAGTTGCTTGTTTACTTCTTTGTAGTGGCAGAGATGGGAAAACAATTGTTCCTGAAACATGTCTGGCTTATGTTTAACAATTAAATAATATATCAAATTAATTGTGGTTGGTATATATTTTATCCTCGTTAATTGTTTTACGACTGTTATTAAATTATTTCAATAATGATCTGTGATTGTATATCATAGAAATTGTCACAAAAAATTATAAAAACGAGTGATGGGTCAAAGGGGTACAAAAAAATTAAAAATTAACTTAGAACTCATTGGAAAAAAATTCTATTTCTTCTGAGATTAAAATTGTCAGCTCTGAATAATAATTTAGAATAATAATTGTTTAGAGTTGTCAAATACTTGTTAACTGGATAGAAAAATATTTTCCTCCATGAACTAGTGAACTTCACTGTTTTGTTACTTATATTCTTTTAACTTAACCTAAAACACACTATACCATTGATTTTATTTGAAAAATACAATCAGTGACTCCATTTTGAGAAAAAAAATTTTGTTATTTGAAGACTGATTGTACAACAAGAATATTTATATGAAGAACATAATATGCAATGTCAACCTTAAAATCTGTAAAAAGTATTCATGATTCTTTCATGTCATTCACTTGAAATCTTTGTATTGATTTTACTATCTCAGTACTCCTGAAATAATAATTATGTTACTCCTCTCACCTGTTTATGTCATCAGCTGAACCATACCATGTTTTTGCATATGATCCACTGACCAATTGACTCCTCCACTGAGATTGAACAGAGGTTGAGGTAACTGCAGGCAGTACAGGAACATCTAAAACAAATCATGAATACAGCTGCAGCATTCAAAAATCAGAACAATCATTGTGAAGTGTTAATTCAAATAAGAATCCTAAAAATTATTTTCTCAATCACATGATAATATGAAGAAAACCTTGCATCGAGAGAAAACTGATTTTCAAAAAAATAATTTAATTCTAGAAATTCATTTAAATATCTATTTTAATAGAGGTAGAACACACAAGTAACATAAAAGCATATATTTCAGCATTAATCAATCTTGTAGCACTAAGGAGGAAACAATCTTTAAGTCAAGGAGGATTATATCACAAAGGGAGCAAATTATGTTCATTAATTATAAGAACCATGTCAAAAATTATTCTTTTATTACATCATTTTTGACTTAAAAGTTTAGTATGTATGTTTCAGACAATGACAAACCTTCCTCTTCTTTGGAAGTAATTTTTTCAGTGTACAGTCTGAACGGTTATAAGGCTGTCTTCTCAATTAACATGTATAGGATTCATAGCGTTAAAAACTTCAATTTTCATTCACATTACAAAATTCAAATTGCAGTTGATTTGTGGAAAAATGTTCTTTGCCATCAATTTGACTTGATAAACAAATGCTTGCCCTTTAGCTATCTTCTCATCAAATAATACAACCAAATACCTAAACTATGATACTCTTCTCCCTACATGAAATAAATTAACTCATTTTGTGTTATTTCCATAATATAACCCTTACAATTAAACAATTTTAACAATATTTCATTAAAATAATCTTGTTGTAAAATAAAATGGAAATTTAAAAAAAAAAATTTTGTATGGAAACATGACAATATAATTAAATTAGAACACACACACTCCAAACTTTTTGGCTGAATTTTGAGGTTTCCTTTCTATCAAGTTTTTTAGTTCTTCGTAGATAACAATTTATTTTTAAATTTTAATTTTATTAAATTTCATTACATGAAATTTTGAATAAATATATTTCACCAGTAATAATTCTTGAGTTTCATTTACTGTCAATTTTAAAGATTAACACATGTGATTTATGACTTGACATATATCACAGGATACATAATTGTGCCATACATACGACACGTGAACAAGTTATCCATGACATACGTTATTTTCTTATTAAAAGTCAAACAGGTTATACACAATTTGAAAAGAATAGAGGTAAAATTAAATAACCCAGGATCAAATTAACATTTGAAACTTGTTAGTAATGAACTTCGCACTCCCTTGAATGTTCTACTATCCGGAACAGAAAGAACCAAGACGGATGCTCATAAATGGACAGATAACATAATTTTCTTGCAGAACAACAATACATCTTTTATACATGCATTGATGTGTAGTGTAACATCCATACTAATTTGATTCAACTGTCAATGTATTAAGAGGGACACTTTAATAATGTCAACATAAGGGGTTCAACACACTACTAGCAATGAGATTAAAGTATATAACATCAAGAACACTGCCACAAACTTATTAATGAAAATCAATCTTCAATCTAAATATATATTTAATAAATATTCAAGAACTTCCGACTATATAAAAAATCCTGTGCTCGAATTGGCTATTTCTGATGATTTCTTGAGTCTGGATGCAACAAAGGAATTTACATTGAACTTTCCAAGCACGAATGGAATTTAATAAGACTATTCCATGAATGAAATTATCTTCAGGAGAGATTCAGAATGTGCTAAATATTAATTTTATTAATCAAATTTGTGCTTTCATTACATACCAGCACTTATCACTGATGTACCTCTGCTTAAGATTTGCCTTTAGACGGAAGAAAAATTGGACACAAATGAAAAAAAAAGGAAAAAACCCAACACGACTGGTATTAATTTGATCAGTTTAAAATAGTGAAAATAACCAAACACAACTCTATACATTTCTTGTAGGCTGGCCTGAAAGAACCTTACATCAAATACTGTATTCAGGAAATGATAGAGTTTTGTGAAAGAATAAAACTAAACCTATTTTTTTATGATTCAATATTTATATTCTATCATAATTATATTAATATTAATGCTCCACAGATTATAAATTTGAGCATTTTTTTAAAAGAAATCTTATAATTATCACTAGGGAACGGATTTTATTGTAATAAAAAAAGCAAAATATGTACATATTTATGTACTTATTTTTTCTAAAATATGCAAGAAAAAATAGGAAAAATGTGAAATAAAAATTTGTTACAATGTTTAAAATTCCATTCTTTAAGTGTTTTCTGAGCACAGTACGATGCCGATCAGATCTTAACATGGATTGAGAGAGGCTGGAAGAAAGTTCATCTACAGAAGCAACTATTTGCGTTTCATCCGAAATATATGATACTTTCGTTGTATATACAATGTTGTTTACGAGTCGGCGCTAAGTGAAGCCTGTGATAGAAAGAAGGGGGGGGGGGAAGGGAGCATATGCTTCCCCCCGCCCCAACTCCAGAAAAGAAATAAGACAATGATTGAATTTTTTATCGAGTTACGCATGGGGTCCATGAAACACGAGTAAGCACATGGTTGAAGTTCTTTCTGCTTCACATACATCCGCTCATCCTTGATCCAGACTACGCGGTTTCCAAGAAGTATATGGGGCGGGGGGAGGTAAGCTTGACAATTAATATGATGGTCCGGCATTAATACAAGCACATTGCGTGGTTTCATAAGTATTTCAGTAACAAAGTTACATTTCAAGTAACATATTTCGAACTCGCATGTGAAATGTTCATTTTCAACCTATAAATATATTAAAATGTAACGAAATATGTAGCAATAGATAAAATATGTAAAAATATGTAATTATACCAAAATATGTACAAATATGTAAAATAAAAATGGTTCCAAATCGTTCAGAATGTCGTGTTAAGTCTTAAAAAAATAGAGAATGTAGTTATCTTGTCCCTGTAAAAATATGTATTTACATGAAAATCCGTTCCCTAATTATCACAAATCATTGCAATTTAACCTAAGATGTATCAATATGGCCAGCATTATTAAACAATTATCTTCATTGCACACCTTGTTTCTTGTTTTTTTTGTCTCAAAGTTTATGCCAATAACAATAAAGTACTTAAATAAGGAACATATCAGATTGGAGGTAAAGCTTTGAATGGAGTCTAATGGTATGGTGTATAGAGAAGTTCATGTTGGTGAATGGAAGTCGATTTATTTTATTTGCACACATGAAAGTTTATGAAACATTTGATTCCACAAAGTTTAATTTTTTCATTATAAATAAAATTAACAACAAACACAACACACAAATGTGTAAAAAATATAATCAAATAATTAAATATTTCATTTTAATTGATAAGAGTACAATAGAATGTTTTCACAGTGAGATAAAAATATTATTATAATAAGTACAAATAATGAGTAATATTTGTACTATAATTTTCCTTTATAATAGAAGTTATTCAAGGCTTTGAAAAAATTATTGAAGTTATTCAATACAATTTCAATACTATGATAATGCTTACTTTGAACAAGTTACAAAATTAAAATATAATCAAAAACATAATTTCAGCAACTAAAAGAACATATTATTGGATGTCATAATCTTAAGACATATCTTTCACAAAGCACATTCTATTATGGCATTGCACCTGAATTTTGCACAATGAACACAATCTTCTAGATTGTTTGTTAATGGCTATCCTGATGAGTATTATCCAGGGTTACATGTAAGTACTTAAAACTATTGGAGAATTAGGTCAGAAATGATGTTCAGCAACTTTCTACTAATTCTCCCAAAGTCAAGAGGTTAATCAATTATTTTTGGAATTACCCTTACAATTCACAAATAGAACTTTACTAAAACTTATAGTCTGCACAAAGAAAGCTCGGTTTACTGAACATTAATAACAGATCTGGAAATATTTCCAATGATTAAGAAACACACCCAAACTCTTACTTACAATACCCCAAGACTTTCTTCAAAATTGTGACAAAAGTGCTTTGGTTTGTTAAAAGTTTAGAATACAAAGCTATTATATCTATAACTGAATGAAGCAAGGCAACTAAAAGCTACCTAAATGATACTTCCCAACAGCTAAGTAATAAGTATAATAAGTAGCTGGTACATAAAGATTTTGTTCATGATAGAACTAGGATAATGCACAGAGTGAAAAGGCAAAAATCTGAAGAACTCAAAAGACAGTTTCCCAGCAGACTTGGAAAAGTAAGAAAATGGTAAGAAAAAAAAATACATCAATTTGAAATCCATTGTTCCTTACATAGGAAGGTACTAACACAGCGATTAACATAGTTTAAGATTTTCAGTAGCATACCATTTCTTGAATGTTCCAGTCGTACTTAAAATAAATTTCTTCTAACTTACAACCATGTGAAATCAGACAACACTACATTAAAGAAAGTTGCTAAATTTTTCTAAAGAAACTATATTCATTAAAAATATACTTATGTTTTTTGGGGTTTTTTTGGTCAATATTTTGGACTTTAAAATTTATCCAATTCATTGAGAATGCTTGCCCTATGTAGCTTTTAACTGCTTAATACTTACATTGTGTATTACAAAAAACTATTAAATAGCTCAATTTATAAATTAAAATATTTTCTTTTTTTGAGTTGAAGAAATTGAAAGAAACCATTGTGAGTTTTTTTCAATCCTATTTTTTCAATTGCAATTAATGTGCTACCACAATACTTAAAATTTAAATTCTTTATTCATATGCATATATACATATACATTATCCAACAAAAATTAATCTGGAACGCTTTAATAGTTTAGTAATGATAAATTGATGAAAGAAGTGCAGCATGACAATTTTCCAATCCTGCACATGCTGCCAGAATGCACAGCCCAGCAAGAGCAGGGAGAAGGAGTACACTTGAACGTTTTTTTATATTTTAGTCTTACACTGCAACTATTTAAAAATTACTTAATAGATTAATAATGAAACGCTCCATGAGGTAGGAAGAAAGCAGAAGAAAGGACAACGCAAGATAAGAAGAAGATGAATGTAGATATTTGTAGAACCTTATATCTCCATATGCACACACCACTGTTTCTGATATGTAAAAGAAAAGAATAATGTTCTCTTCACTTCTGAACATTGTTAGGCACAATCCCCACCAGAACCAAACTTACACAGGCTATTCATGTTAGTCCTAGCATAATGGGCACTGAAGCAGTAGATTTCTAACAGACAATGTATTGCAGTAATCAAATAAATTTAGAAAATAATTCCTCTTTAATAAAAAATTTCCTTCATTTTTGGCAACTTTTTTTAAAAAATTTGCCTGGTAAATTCTTTGCTCAGCAACAAAGCTTATTTTTAAATGAATGCAAACAAAAAATGGGACTGTCCTTTGGAGTTGGCTGTCCTTTGCAACTAGTTTATTTATACTCATTCAAGATTCTGTGCAAGGGGTGCACTGTATAAAAAAATAAAAAAGGCCAAAATTTACCCCTTTATTGTTTATTTTAAAGACGATAAAAGTGGTCCAATACAAAAAGGTGGTAATGATTTTGGAAAAGCTCAAGCAGGACACAATTTTAGCCTCTTTCAGTCACATCTACAAAAGAATTTAAACAAATTTAAAAAAAAATTCAAATTTACTTTCAGCCTGGACAAGTTCCAATTAACACACCCAGTATGTTTTATTTGATTGGATTCAGAAAAACAAATAAAATGAGTACTTTTCAATTTCATACAAGTCAAAACAAAACATGTGAAAGAAAGTTGCAAAGTCATAAAAAAAATGCCCAGTTACAATCTGAAGGATTTAAAACATATATTGTGGCTATGGTAATAGAATTCTAATGTACTCCTTACAATCACATGGCAGTGAATGCTGCAATGGAAAGTCATCATGTTGTCCTGGTACAGTCATCAATTAATTGCTACTGAACTACGAAAGAGTTTCACTTTCACTTTAGGCAAGGTGAAAACAAAGGTAAGTTTACAGAATTTGACAGTATTTAAAAAAATATTTTAGCATCATGATAGTTGTAATATTTGGCATTTTAGTTTTTAATTAATATCAGATCAATTAAAATCAAATTATTTATTTTGACACCGTAACAATATTTTTTATGATAAAAGAACCATTTATCAGTTTTTAATTAAGACCAACAACATATTTCCATCTTGAAGTGTATATATAAGAGTTTCGAATTGCCTCTATTTGCCATTTTGTGTAAAAATTAGTAGTCAATTTATCTGAGAGTAATGACAGCAAGTCAAAACAAAAACTACATATTAATTCATTTTGTTTCTGGAACTTGAGAAAAAACGGAATGAAATTGGACATAAACTTTTCAAAAATTTGTCAAGTTTGTTATGGAATGACTTAAGACACAAAGTAGGGAGCTGTTCTTCTATCATACCTCATTCTGTTGCACATCCAATTCTATAGGAGCAGCCAATCAATAGTACCAAGCATGTTTAGTCATATTTTTCAAAGGGTTTTCTTTCTTATATTTCTTGTTAACACAACCATTGGAGAGGAATTTTCTTCCTCTTATGATAATCCAAACAGTAGAAATAACTATGAATAAATGTACATAATTTTAAGCATTGCTAGAAAGGACATATAATAAGGCAACATTCTCATTCCTTTTCATTTACAAAGAATTTATTATTTCACATTCTTTGTAGATTTCTTTAGCTTAATAGTTAACTAAAAATATTTCTGTAAAATGTTAAAATGTTTTCTGCTAACTAAAAACACTGTCATCTTATTCAAAAGATGATTTTGTCATCATAGGAATAAAAAATCTGTTACAAAATTTTATATTTTAATTTGATGGTGTTACTTTCATAAAGTCAGTCAACAGTGATCCAACCCAAAATGTTTGTAATTATTTGTTTATTATTTATGTTATTTATTATTATTATTATTGTTTATTATTTATTTTGTAATTGTTATTATTCTGCACATATATTCAGTTTCTCTAAAAAATTCAGGGTAATAATTAATAATAGTTAATAATTACTGTGCAATTTCAAAAAAGAAAAGTTTTTGCACTACGCGTATTTCTGTTACAGTTGTGCAAAAAAATGCCTATTTTATGTAGTACCTTGGGCCTCAGCTTGAGGCACCTTGCATTCAGTTAGTCGCATACATAAGGAGTCTTTTTGGAGATAAGATGATCGTTTCTGTCATGTTAATGCTGAATAACACAATATTTCTTTATTTAATGAAACTTGAATTTACGTACAGAATATTTTAACTCACAAATGCAAATATACCACTGTTGTGCTGTTGTACTATAGACTCAGCATAGGCCTACACTATTATTAAAACATTTCTTGATTTGTAAAAGAGAGTGAAGAAATCCAGTCTCTCAATACCTTTTTTTTAAAAAGAATATTATCTAGGGTGTGTTTTAGCAATTTTGTTTATGGGGAGGGGAGGGGAAAATGTTGTTGACAAGTAAAACATAGAGCATCTTTGCTTACTCAGAACAGTCTGAATAAATCATAGGGCTTGATTTACACGCTTCCTTTTGACAAAGGATTCCAGTTTCAGCAAACACACATATATGCAGGATGTCTTTTGTATATCCAGATTTGTGTGTTTATAACAATTTCAAGCATGACAGATTAAAGAATACTTTTTGTGGGTTAGGCCATTGTGCATTGAGAAAGTGTATAGATACTTAATACATGAAAGTTAGGCCATTATTGCAAACATTTCATTCAGAATAACTGTCACAGAATTGAACTGACAGATCTCCCATCAAGAGTTTGATGTCCCCTGCTGGAAAAGTATTAAGGTGCCCCTGCCAGGGAAACGGTTATTATCATATGTAGGTGTCTCATTTATGGTTTCCATTTTCAAATGTCGAAATCATGAAAATAAGGGACTACAAAGAAAATAAGGAACCACTATTGCACAAACGGCATCAATTAATATACACACTTTACATCAATCACATGATTTAGGAAATGCTACATCATAAAAAGTAGATGGTGTTTGATATTCGTATATAAGGCCTCAGCAACATCAAATTTACGTTTTGCTCTTTCCTTAGCACTTCAGCTTTGCACAACTTTTACATTTGAATGATTTATTCTATTAAACATATACTGCCACAGGCACAAGGCAAGAAAGAAGTGGGAACTGTTAATACATTCACAAATACTACATGCTAGAGGTCAACCACATAACTCTACAAGGTAAAATTTTTTTATTTAGTAAACTTTCACAATTTTACTATATTGCATTCCTCTAGAAATACATAATTTGTATGTAATTATAATTCATAGCGGTCTTAAATACACAGATTGAGAATACCTCAATATTCTTATTTAGACATTTTGCACCTACCAAAATGGAGGTTAGGGATATATTCTGTATTTACCCAAATATAAGACAACACTGAATATAAGATGAACCCCTAATTTTCCAGAGGCCTCCTGGGAATTTTTTCCACCTTTTCTTCTTACTATTTAATTAAAATAAAACCACAAATTCTCATACTGACCAGAAAATTGTCTTGATGATAAGTGTAATTATTTTTCATGTTCCAGAATATATGAAAAATAAAACATTTCTGGAAAATCTTGTACTTTGATTGTCTAAAAAGAAAACGATAACCTGAATATTAAATTATTTTTAATTATTTTGCTCTGAACTATCAGCATTTTCTTATTTCTTTTAAAAAATAATAATCATTTCGTTGCTACCACCTTCATGTATTCTTGCTGGTTGTCCCCCACACTAGGTTGTACTCTGATGTTTTAGGCTCCCCTGAATGTCTTGAGTGTTTAATTTGCAGTCTTGTCTTTGATCTGATGCCACCTAAGAACATTCTATTGTGGGTCACCAGATTTTCTTCCTAGCACACTCTTGTTCAGGGACTGTTAACCATTTCAACCATTAACTTGAAATTTGCATTATTTAATATTCGAATGACTGAGTCATGAACTGCGAACTTGTACATCTCTGTGCTTTAGTTCTGTGGATAGCAGGGAGAGCAGAAAAGTTTCCAAAATTTGGGAAAGTTTTCTATGAATTTTTTATAAAATTATTCCGTCTCTTTTGTTGGATGGAGAATGCAAATGAAGATGAAGTTTTCAATTTATTTATTTATTTATTTATTTTTATTTATTTCTTTCACAAAATGTAGATTTGCACTCATTGAGCATTGAAACTAGATCTGTAACATTTCATTTTGACATTGCATTACATGTACTCAAATGTCATTTGTTTCAGATTCGTTCTTGATGGGCCTGTTCACAAACATTGGTCTGAATAGCACACCTATCCATGGTAGATGCCAAGAGCCATTCAAAATGCCATCAGCAAAAATTACAGTTTATAGATATGCAAGATTTCCATTGCCTTCATAGTGTATTGTTATGACTGTTAGTTTCTTGACATGGAAAAAGAAAGTAAAAACACTGGTCCCAACCCCAAGTTTGGCTTAATCTGCAAATATAAGATGACCCTGTATATTTTTAAACGAGATATTTAGGAAAAAACTTGTCTAATATTAGGGTAAATACAGAAATTCTCAAGAAGGGCTATGCAAGAATTAAAATTATAAATACACATTTGTGTATTCCAGGTTTCACATATTGTACAAAGAGATGTCTTTCATCAATCAGTCTATTAATGAAAACTGATTGTGGCAGACATGCTGGACCTTTACATTTTAGGAAAATTAACATAAAATTTATAGTTAAGTTTGCCCCATCACACAACACAATTGTAAAACAAATACATGCAGCTAAAAAAATACAAAATTTACTCCTAACAAAGAAAATTGTAATAAAAATGTATAATAGAACTACTTTCAACAAAAGTGATCAAACATTACAAAATTTTTTCCAACATATCTACAGACCAAACACACTAAATGCAACTAAACAAAATAGTGAACATATGCGAAACTTATGTTACTGTATGTATATAAACCACAATTTCTTTAGTACACTGTGCATTCAATTTTTTCATGTAAAATTGAGTCTTCAGGCACTAATACACTAAACTTTACCAGAGTGTATCAAAGAGCATGCTCAAGCACATTCATAAACTGTAGAAATACTGATACCACCAACCAAGAATAAGAATATAATTTACAATGCAGGTAAATTCTAGAACAAACGTTACAGTACAATACCATAGAAGCCACTCACACACAAGAAACACTAACCTGCATGGTTAGAGAAAAACTCTTCAAAAATTACATAATTATTAGCTTGAGGTATAATTTTTGATAAATGATAATGTTTATGCAAGAAAGCCAAAAATTTTTCAGAAGGTCGATCAATCGCCAAATGCTCTGGTCTGATGTGTTCTTCCGGAAAGAATTCACCAATTTCATTTGATTAATTTTATTACACTTACAGAATAATTTAAAAACTCATTTTCACCAAGGTTAAAAAACAATTATATTAATCCAACGTGGTAATTATATTCCGAAACTATCTACAGAACAATGTAAAATAAATATTTCATAATTGAACAATTCAAAACATTAAACATGAAGCAGACATGACAAAATATATGAAAATATTTCTTAAAAGTTTGTTATTTTGGGTATGGGCTAAATATTAATTCCCTTTATTCACCTATTCATCTGTATTCAAGCGTTAGGTTTCTTCATGGAAGTTTGCAAACCAGTACCCTATGAGCAATGTTCAGATTCCTTATGAGAGGAATATAATTTGATATTAAAGCTTAAATCCTAAGATTAAAGTCATTGAGTACAATTTTGGATCTGGCAAAACAATTTTTAGAGCAATATAACTGTAGAAAATTACATCACTAACGGAATTTCCTGAAAAGTCATAACTATTATTAGTCAACAAGATAAATAAGAGAGAGAATCATTTGCCAAATGTGACCTTTCCAATGGAGCAATACATTTATTTATTTATTATTTATTTATTTATTTTTGTTGTTATTATTTAAGGTCGCATCAACATTAAATCATTAGCGAACACTATTGGAGTTAATGTTATGGTAACTATGAAGATGAAACGATATGGTGATGATAAGGGGTGAAAGAACGAACACAAATACAACTATGCCCGAGGCAGGACTAAAATCTACGACCCTTCGGTCCAAGATCACTACGACACTACTGCCTTAGCAATCTCAGCCACCGGACTGGCACATTAATTTTTATTCATTTCAATAAAATTTTATTAAATTAAAAAAAATTAAAAAAGCAATTTTAAAAATTGTAAATTTAAAAAACAAAAACAAAATAGCATTAAATTATATTTCAACACTGTCCATAGGAGCGTAAGCTAAATATTTTGTAATTAAACAATTCAAAATGAATTTTTGTAACTCAAAATTAATTTTAATTATGTTAGAATAGAATTACATTTCTGAAAGTTTAAATAATGAAAAATTTACAAAATTAAGTATACAAAATAGAATAACAATTTTCAATGACAAAATGCTACAAATCAAGACTTCTAGGAACTAAGTTTTGGATACAAACTTGTATACTTAAATCTGGAAATTGTCTTGTATTGTACTGAAATTATATAAATACCTGTAACATGAACTCGTATAAGAGTTTTCCACATCCCATCCTTTGCATTGATTCATGTATGTAAAAATCTAGAACACAAAGTGGTTCCATTTCATGATGCTGGCCATTTACATCAAAGACAAACAGTTTCTTCCTTCCCATTTTCAGAAGTCCAACAACAACACCTTTTCCACTGAAACATTAAAGAGATGTACACTTAATTATAACTATTTTCTAGAGCCACATGGACAATGAAATTTTATTGAATTAATAACATATTCACATGTTGCATATTTTCTGTAGGAGACAATTTTGATTTACCACAAATTGAAACAAGCGAATCAAATAAGCGAGATATTTTCTTGCATCAGAAACTGTCTACCTATTACATTAACTGACTTCTCTCATTAAAACCACTTACTATAGCAATCGACAGCTCTGGCATTACCTGTTACATTACCAAATATTTTTTCCATAAAATAAACTTACTTCCCTTCAATAAAACTTAAAATAATTAATAACCTAGCATTATTTTGGATAACACTCTACAATTATCTTCATAATTACAATTCATGACCTGTTTAATAATTAATAATCATTAATATAATTGACAATTTTAGAAAGTTATGTGATATTCACAATAAACATGCACTGAATTGACCATGACCAGGACAACTCAGATTATTTTGTAACAAGGGTAACTATTTTTGCAAATGCTTTAGGTAGATACTAACGTCTTGAATTTAGTATATCAATTAGTATACTGATTTACTTGTCTCAGTCTTTGTGATGTTTTTATTCACAAATACTTAATTTTACAGACATGCAAAATATTTATTTGCAATAATGTAGTTATCATGAAACTAAATTGTATCTCATCACATTCATACTAGTATTACCTCCCTCCTCTGTTGTAATACCTATTTAGCTCAATAGTTGTATCAACACATGTAGAAAATGAGAAATTTCACTTTTTCACTTTTTTAACCTTTAAAATATAGCATCCCAATGACTTAACAATTAAAATGACAAAACAGTTAAATTGACACAATTCGTGTTCCTTCAATCATTAATCAACTTCTTTGGAAAAATAAATTACAAACCTTATTTACTTTAGATCTCATGATGCATAGATCACATATGCTGCACAAAACAACAAATTTTGTTCCACTTCTTTTTATTACATTTTCGGAAATTTATAAGACTTTTATCCTCATTAACGAGTCACAAATTTTGAACCAGTATTACGAACAAACCTCTACATTTTTTCTTCAAAATATGTAAGACCTTGCGAATTTGCCAGGTTATATCAATGTGTGCTATTATCAGTTTACTTTAAAAATCTCGTTTCTTGTTGTTTTTTTATTTAAAAAAAAAATTTTTTTTCTTCTCCCAAATCCACATTCATATATTGAAATCAGAAGATAAATGATTAAAATTTGTATTGCAGCAATCATTAGTGAAGTATATAGTTACATTGACTTTATTCACACATGATTCCATATTCATATTTGCAAATTTTGTATCTGCCCAAACTGTCTAAATGAGACTATGAAAAAATATATCCAGAGTAAGGACATTACTTGTAATGATAATGCATACCTTTTGTTCTGATAATATTTTATATGTCTATATTCCCTGTAATAATCACAAGACTCTCAAGTTAATATTCTTGTGATTCTTTAATGGGTTTTCTTTAATTTCCATGAAAGCGTGATCTGCACATTAAATTTTCATACAGAAAGCAAACATGGATCTGCTATTAATTTTCTGTATTTTTATTTGAAATTGTTATCCTTTTGCAGCCATAAACAAAGTCAAACAGTTTACTAGCACATAGATTGTAATAGGTGTTTTTTACTATATATATAGTAGACTATACTAAAAATACTATATGTATAGTATTTTTTAATATATATATAGTAGACCTATATATATATATATATAGGTCTACTATTTCTTATTTAAGGCAGAATATTCAGTGTTCTGCTTTTCAATACTGATAGAAGCTCAACGATTTTTAATTTATTTTTATTGATTTTATCATTACCATTATCATTTATTATTATTATTATTATTATTATTATTATTTTAATACTTTATTTCAACAAACGTATTTGACAGTGGAAAACTGATAAATAGAATCGCTAAAATATAAAGCCGCATTAGAATTGGAACATCTTTAATATTTGAACAAAATATTCGAGACGAAATTCAATTTGGGTATGTTGCTATATTTTACACTACAAACATTATTAGACCTTTCTCAATCCTGAGCATTTTTCCAAGAAACCTTCCCAATTAGAGGTGTTTATATAAGTATTTAACATTTTATTTTTTATTAAGTGGGTTATCTGATGTATACTCCTACTATCCCTGACTGTCCCTTCGACAGGCCTTTATAGTAATATTAGTTAATCTTGCATTTTTCAAATTCAAGAAGATATAAACTTCCAATAGTTTCAATTTGAAAAAATATTGCAAAGATTACATCTATTATACAGTTGCTTTTTGTGAATAGAAATTATGTTGGGAAGCAGAAGATTCCAACTTTCTTAACTGACAACACAGTCAAGAGTAATTACTCAAGAATTTTTGAGACATTATCATAGTCGCACTAAACTACGAAAAGCTATCATATAGTGTACAATGAAATCAAAACAGGCATTTTATTCAAAGCTCTTCTGACTTGCAGAAAACTCATGTTAATTTTAAAACATTGACAACATATTGAGTGCACTTCAAGACACAAATATGCAATTTCATACACTTGACTGACAACATCGTACATTAAGCAAATCAATTCGTTAAAACTAAATTTTATACTGTTCTAATGTGGAAACTCAACAGTCAAGATCTATTGGAAAATATGAATAATTCATTCAAGACCAAAATTTTTTATTTAAATGACTATACACATTAAATATTAGACTACAAACAATTATAGTGTATATTCATATATTATAAATACATATAAAAGAAAAATTACTGTAAAATTACTTGAAATCAAGATTAGAAATTACTTTTACACTACATCTCATAGTTTATTGGGAACTATTTATTTGAATTTACAATCATCATATACTCTGATCAAACGTCATGGCAAACTACAAAAACTAAAAATGTATTAAAAGGCATTTAAAAATAAATTATGCAAACTTTAGTACATTACATCATTACAATATGAAATCAACCATTATAATATTTCAAAACATACCCATTTCCTTCAGGATTTACAAGAAGATATAATGTGTGATCATAAGATCTTAATCTGTCACCCGTGGTAATAGCTTTTTGAAGACCCTGTGCTCGAGCTGAAGCCAATCCCATTGCATCTATAATATCCGATACCTGTGATGCACATTTCCTGTAAAAAAAAAAAAAAAAAAAATTACAATCAAAATGTTTTTAAAGAAAACATTACATTCTAAATAGGTCTTTAATTAAATTGTTCATAGTTTTTTAACATACAAATTATGAAGTATCAGTGATGTGCATAGTAATGTGTGTCTAACACATACTAAATGAAGAATGAGAGTAAATTCGCCAGAAACATGACAAACTTTGTATTTAAAATTTTAGAATCAAGAAACCACTTTCTTGCATCTCCTTCTACAAATCAAATTCTATGTTCTGCTAGGGATTACAAAACTATACATATATGAAAAATACCATCTTACAAGATCCATGGATGACATGCACCCTCCCCACAATATTTTTTAGCATTGGAGGAGAGACTCATCACCACCACCACCCAATCATTTGTGCTAGTGATGCCTACAACTAGATGAAACTTTCGAGTATCCAATGCACATTTGAAATTTCACATGTACATCTATCATTTTCACTTTAAAGCAAGTATTTTTAATGCATTTTCAATAACTTTCAGAGTTGCTGATAGATGAAGGGTATTTACAAGCTCATTTCATTCTTTTATTATTGGTGCCTGTTCACATACCATAACAATTTTTTTTCTCCACAAAGGCTCAGATTACACTAAGGAACTAATTATTCAATCCATATACTCCAATTGAAACAGGAAGACCTTTCTAGGTCATGAGATGTCAGGGGAGGGGAACACTTGTCATTGAATCGCAAGCTTCGTTACGACTTAAACATTTTTAGTATAGAAGCTCCCGATTAGAGAATAACGTCCCTCTCTCTTTTCAGCTTGTGACCTTCAAAGGACTTATTTTTATTGAAGTACAGAGATTTTTTTTAAACTAAATAAAGGAAGTAATTAAAGAGACTTGTACCGGAACAAAAGTAGTACTCAATCAATAAAAAGAAGACAAAGTCTAATCTGTGTTTCATAATAAGGATGTATCAGTACACACATATAGATACAATGAATTTATATTTGATATAATAATTAATAAAACACACATTATGCTAGTGTGTAAAGACAAAATCTGATCACTTTCCATGTTTATACCAATCTCCCTAAACATCTCTCATATTAAAATTAGTTGTATTAAATAAAGCAATGGTCCACATTTATTAAATATAGCAATGGTACAAAAGAGCTCAAAACTGACAAAATGTCAGAAGTAAAGGCACGGTGCAGTAGAGAAGTGTCAAGTAGTTACAACTCAAGAATTAAAAATAAATAAGTAAATAAACTAAGAGGAGAAAATATGACACTGTAAATAACATTGTGAGCAAGTTAGAAAATTTAACCATAAAGCAATGTTACGCAGAAAGTAAAGAATGTAATTACTGGAACACCTGACAGGCAATACTTGTTGACCTTCCTAAGGAAGAAAATATTGTAGGTCTTGTACAAATCAGAGAATGAAAGTCATGCTTTACAGAAGTGCATTTGATCCAAATCTAAACAGTCATGGCTAGGAAGAGCCGACAAAAAACAATAGCTGACATGTGTAGAACCTGATGAAACTAAAGTATGCATATATCATTGGTCACGAGAGTACACTTTTCAAACTAGTGATCCAATCAAAAATCAAGCTAAGAATTAAAAGTATCAATATACAAGAGAAGAGACAATTCTGTATCGATTCCAGATGCACATCAGCCAGATATTAAAAATCGAAGCAGCCTCGACCATCTTCCACATACTTGTCTCCAGACAAACCATACATTACATTAAGCGTTCGACCGAGAGACCATCATTAATTACATATGATTCAATGCACAAAATCAATTTATTCTTAGACAATTAAAGTCAATATCATAATGGCATAAATTATTTTCAAAAAGAGAAGTTAATGAAAAAATAAACTGACTAATTGTAAAGCTGGATAATACACCATCCAGATTCAGATTACCCTGTCTCAAAGAGAAAATCCAGATACACTGCCGAAAATAATAATACCAAGCTTAATTATCACTTAAAATTGTTCTATTGTCTTCATCACACACGAACCAGAATGATAAACTTATGACATTTACATAGAAGATTGACACATCCCATAACACGTTGTATCACACATACCATGCAGCACGGGCATCGCCCGAGAATTCTTGGGGCAGTAGGTCCCGTTTAATTATGCTAATCCTTGTTTGGAAAATAGCGTTTACGTTGAAAGGGAATTCCATTGTGGTTTCTTCGAGTACATAAAAACGTCAAACTTCAGCGAAATGCAGCTCGCTCACTGTACATACATTGTCATGCCAATGATAAGTTCAATCTCTAGTAAATTAATCCTTTTCAAGAGTTTCCCATATATTACTATTACACATTTCCCCCATATTTTGAAAACAAAATTAGAAGTTAACAGACCCTTCCCCAAGCATCAGCCACATCCCGCATGACTGACCGACAATGACAGAACGGTGAAGCATGAACATTGTGAAAGGAGTGTCCGACAGCATGCGAGGACAAGACAGGCTGTTCCCGAGAAGCACCACGAGCGCGCTTCTTCTAAAATTTCATAATCCTAGTGGCTTTGTTTCACTTGGACGTATACGTACGCAAAAGAACTCGTATTATTTTACTTTTTAGCGAAATGTAACTTCTTTATAATGTTTGTGTCCTCTATTCCTTGTGAACTATAGACCTACGTTGGTGGATACTATTCTCGCATTGAAAAAAAACCATTAAGAGTATAACTAGTGGCTTGCATCAGCAAAAATGCTGCTAAACAAGAACACACAAATGGTTTTCGAAGTAGCACGTGCACTACTCAAGAACAAGAAATAAAATACTCCCTTACAGTATTGCAATAAATTAAATATTTTAATAAAAACGTTCTTCACGAATAGTGCAATGGATGTAATCTACGTAATGTGTAAATTGAGAAAGCTGTAATGCGAGAGTTCCCTTTTAGATCATCTTGAATAGTCAATCCAAGGAATGGTTTTTGGAGCTATTTTTATAGGCATGTTTGTGATGACCAATCGTGCAGATGGTTTTCCTTTACAGTAGATTCCTGAAGATTAAGGAGACAGTTTTACTGGTATTTATGATGAGTTTCCTTGGAACACTTTTACTAGTGCCCCTAGAACAGTTTGTGTTTCTTTTTTGTCGGTATTATTATATACTCGCTTTGATAATAATGTTCGTGTCGTCTGCAAATAGGATTACGTTGTTGTTTTGTAAAGTTAGGGGCATGCCGTTGATGTGTAAAAAAATAAGTTCCTAGGATTGCTCCTTTTGGTACCCCATAATTTATCATGTTAGGTTGAAAAAAATGGGTTGAAATATTTTTTTTCGCTAACACGTTTGATTGTGACAACTTGACAACGATTTAAAAGAAAGATTTAACCCATTGATATTAAATATTTTTAAGTTCTAAAGTTTCAAGTTTTGATAAGAGTACCTATGTGATCAAAACTCGCACTTACACAGGTACCTACCTCTAGAACAGTACTCTGACTGCTGACTTTTGCTACTTGCTCTTTTGCTACTAACTTGTTAAAATGACTAAGTCAGATTGCTGCTGCATTCCCAGGATCGAGTAACTGGAAAATATTGCAGTAGCTCTTACGGACCTTCATTACTATCCTCCACTGGCATTTTCTTTCTTACACTTCCTACTTACGAACTGAAATTCCTATTTGTATTCTGTGTGTAGCCAATTGTATACGTGGACTACGTTATAATCCGAGTGGCAAAATAAATATAGAAGTGTGGAAAATGAGTCGAAAGCATTTTGTTACAATGTGTCGTCGTAGGGATTCGTGTAAATCTTACCAAGGAATTTTGTTATCCATTCCCAAGCGTCAAGATATTCAAAAGAAATGGGTTGATGTTGTGTCACAGAAAAAGAAAATAAACAGCAAAGTTTACATTTCCTAAAAATACTTCAGCAAAGATCTGATTCTTGTTGTGAGAAATATTGTAAACACACTAAAAATTCTTGCATTGTCAGAAAATAATTTGTAAAATTTTCTGCAATCAATATTGTGAAGTCTTGCAACCGCAGTCTTTTTTACCTGTATAAAATCAATTAGAAAAAACATTGAACATTGTCGAAGAATTAAGTTTGCAGATGTTTTCAGTTTGAAGAATTATGTTTACGAGTAAAAACAACATATGTGCATGACGCCATCATAAATACCTGAGTCGAGTTCAGCGTACCGCACGGAGAAAAGAGGAACTAACTTTAAAGTCGTTTTAGAAAATCCTAAAAAAGCAAGTAGAAAAATCTATGTAAATCTCTAGAACATGTGTCTTAAGAGATCCTCGTGAGAGCACAGTCACTTCTGGATGGCAAGTGTCAGGTGCTGGATGCTGCGATCTAATGGTTAAAATACGGTACATGTGTCGATTTTCCTTTACTACATCGAGATCATTCTTAGTTTGAGTTTTTCTTCTGTCCATAATGGTTTATTTTTTTATTTATTTATTTATTTATTTATTTATTTATTTATTTATTTATTTATTTATTTATTTATTTATTTATTTATTTATTTATTTATTTATTTATTTATTTATTTATTTATTTATTTATTTATTTATTTATTTATTTATTTATTTATTTATTTATTTATTTATTTATTTATTTATTTATTTATTTATTTATTTATTTATTTATTTATTTATTTATTTATTTATTTATTTATTTATTTATTTATTTATTTATTTATTTATTTATTTATTTATTTATTTATTTATTTATTTATTTATTTATTTTACAGAAAAAAAACAAAAAACTCCCATGTAATAAAATCTATTTTCAAAGATAAATAAGCAATACATTTTGGCTCTTATTACTTCCTGCCACAACAACATGGAAACGATAATTTGAATAATTGTATTTCCCACTGAATTCTAGAAGACGTGCACAGAAAATGAAGTTACATTTATGTCCAGAAGCAAAACAAGGGGCCATCTCAACATTTGCTCAATGGATCAGGGAAACTGGACGAAAAACCTGATCGAGATGGGGGTCATTGACCCGGAAGCTGTAGTACAATAGTTGTTACAGGTTGTTTATACTCATTTATACAGTCCAAATGGTAAATAATGCATTATGTATCATTGTTAAAATTAATGTTAGTTTTCTTGTGATGCTCAGTATAGTCTCTAATTGTATAGAAACAGTTATGCAGCAGAAACGATTTCACTTGGGATTTAAACTTTTCTATTGAATTTAATCGTTTAATGTCATCTGGCAAAGTGTTGTAAAATAATGTACATGTATTGTATGTGAATTTTTTGTAATGAGCTGTTGATACTGTCACCTGATGAATATGATTTCTACGTCGAGTGTTATAGTAATCGACTTCGGCATTTTCTGAAAAAATATTCCCGCCCTTGAGCAAGTCATTTTTTACAAAAACCACTGATTCGTAAATAAACAGACACGGTAATGGTAGAATTCCTAGATTAATGAAGAGAGGCTTACATGAATCACGTGTTAGGCGTAATTTTGTCATGATTTGAATTAAATTTTCCTTCCAATCTCAGGCGGGAATAACATTCGCGAAATGTACACAACGAGCAGTATGAAGGTGACTGAATTTAAAAGAATTCTGAACGCGTAGCATAATGAACTTAATTTTGTGTTCAATTCATTTAAATGGACGTTCCATTTAAGGTTTGCTGAATTGAGACCAAAAATTGCCTTAACATCAGTCAATGGTACACTGTTCATTTTCAATGGAGCACAGAATTGTTTATTTGAAATGGAAAACTGCATTAAAACCGTTTTCTTTTCGTTTACTATTAATTTGTTATTTCGGAATCAATTTGAAACATCTGATATTGTACTATTTACGGTTTCTTTATTGCAAAGGATGTCCGTATCATCCGCAAAGAGAACCGTTCTTCCGTTTCGAATCGTCGAGGGCATATCGTTTACGTAAAGTAGGAACAGAATAGGGCCTAAAATCGATCCTTGAGGAACTCCACGTGCAATGGGCAAAGAGTCGGAAACGTACGTACGTAATGTTCCATCATTCCAGTAAGCTATTTCCACTCTCTGTTTCCCCTTCTTGTTTAAGGTACGAACATAACCAATCTAGAGCAATACCACGAATTCCATATGAAGGTAATTTGGAAAGTAAAATGTCATGATCAATGACGTCAAAAGCTTTTGGGAGATCTAAAAATAATCCAATAGGTGCCTCGTTTTGATCCAATGATGAGGCGACATCTTTGAGAAAAGAAAATATAGCTGTTTCCGTTGATTTTGATTTTCTAAATCCATGTTGGCAATCTGAAAGCGCGTCGTGTTTACTGAGAAAGGTTTCCATTCGTACGTAAAAAAGTCTTTCTAATATTTTTGAAAAAACTGATAGAAGAGAAATGAGCCGATAATTTTGAATTTCATTGTTATTGCCTTTTTTGAAAAGCGGCTTAATTTTAGCTGTTTTGAAAATATCTGGAAACGTTCCGGTGCATAACGATGAATTAAATATGTGAGTTAACGGGTGTATAATGCCATACGCACAAGTCTTTAACAAAGAATCCGGGAATTCATCTAAACCGGACGAATATTTATGTTTTAGTTTACCGATTATTTTGAGAATTTCATAGGAAGAAGTTTCGGAAACGAACATTGTGTCTAAAATTTTGGGTAAACTGTCGGTTTTTGAATTTTGTGCCTGAAGACCCTTAGTGAGATCGGCAGCAATTCTCGAAAAGTATTGGTTAAAGAGAGTAGCCACTGTTGCCGGATCGTTCACATTTATATCGTTATATTTTAAAACAACATTCTCTACGGGTTTTCTAGTTGATTCGGTAGTATTTTTTATTATATTCCACATTGCTTTTGTTTTATTATTTGAGTTCAAAATATCCTGATCGTTTTTCATGATTTTAGCGTGCCTTATGACTTTTCGTAACAATGTTTTGTATTTTTTAAAGTAGATAAGGAAATCTTGAGATACGTCATGACGTTTAGAAATAAAATAGAAAGTACGTTTATTTTTACACGATTTGTTTTACACACACGGTTGTAAAACCGTTTTTGTTTTGTGTAGGTACCTTTTTTCGCAGTGAGATGTTCTATTTTCTCTAAAATAAGAATGTATTTTCACGATAATCAAGTTGTAGGCAATATTGGACTGAGACAAAAGGGGGTGTGAGAGACAGAGTAAGCATTTTTGGATGTCCCATTATTCCCAGGAAACAGGAAATTAAAATTATAGCACCCTAGGAACAAAGAGAACAAAAGTGGATTTCTGTTTTCAAGCGAGAAAAATTAGATGTTTATTTTAAGTCAATAGTGGACACTTACAGGTACCATCTATCTTCGTAAATCGCACTTTAAACGTTTGAACATCTAAATATTTTCCTGTCATCCTCATATGTAGCACCTGCAAACATATGTAGATTTTCCACATTTTTGCATTAATATATGCAACCCCTCAACAAAAAGGACATAGCTCTCACAATAAATAAGTTGTCATTTACATGCAATGTCTGAAAGTGTTGAACAAACACAGCATCATAAGCATCAGTGGCCGCTGGTGCCCCCAACAAACTGAAGGTTGCAGCTCCATCGAAAGATGGAAATGTAATTTCCAAAATTCAGAACACTAATATATAATAAAATGTAAGCAATTCATGTATATTAATTAACATTAAGTTTAATAAAACAATGTTGAAACATTACTTACATGTAGCACCAATGTCCGGTTTGTACACATTCCACGCACGTGGTTCTGGCTTTAATTTCCACTGGGCATTTAAGTTTTATATTAGTTATGCAATTGATGCTAATAGAATGCTAAAAAAAAAAAGAATTTGGTTTCGAAAATACGGTGAGCGCACTCCAGTACTTTGCAACAAGCACTAGTGTTTGGACATGTTTTACACAAAAAAAATATTATATTTCGAAAATTTCACTACCCTGGTGTATATTGTAATAATGAAAGATCCGTCTACACACTCTCATGTTCACACCAGCGCTCTGAGACTGTAACTCGCAGTAACTGCAGCCAGAAATATGCACCCACCATGAGAGACAGAAAGGGACTTCCTTCCAAAACGGCCAAATTTATACAAAGAAATCGTCAAGTGTACATTTTGAATCAACAATCCTAATATCAAATGAAAACAAATTTTCTAAATATCATAAATAATGCATTCAATGTCGCCAATAATTGACTGAACTTTCAATAGCACACGAAATTCATAAAATTAAGATACAGCTAAGGTCAGACGAAGACAAAAAATGTATTCCCCTCGGACGCCGCCCAGTGCTCGGCAACAAGACCCCCACCCACTTGTGCAACTGGAGGCCCTGTTCAGCCCTATTTTGAAGCATAGAGCCAAAGAGTAAATTCAGTAATAGAGCCAAGAGCGTGCGTACAAGTCCTAGGAAGGCACGAGACGCTGGAGAGAGCGCTCGTTGGGCGCTCATTGGTTTACAATGATTTCATGTACATTGATATTCCTGCAATATCTTGAATATTGAATGTCATTAAAACGATACCGTATATTCCTAATATACAGGCGTCCGGGAAGGAAACGTCGAAAATTGAAAAATAAGCTCTTAAGACAATTTTAAGTATATTTTATCTAATAAAGTACATGAATATTCTGAATAGCAGAGCCGCAATGTGCACTCAAACGTTTGTTTGTTTCTTTCTTTATTTCTTTATTTCTTAATTTCTTTCTTTATTTCTTAATTTCTTTCTTTATTTCTTTCTTTATTTCTTTATTTCTTTCTTTATTTCTTTCTTTATTTCTTTATTTCTTTCTTTATTTCTTTCTTTTTTCTTTATTTCTTTCTTTATTTCTTTCTTTCTTTCTTTCTTTCTTTCTTTCTTTCTTTCTTTCTTTCTTTCTTTCTTTCTTTCTTTCTTTCTTTCTTTCTTTCTTTCTTTCTTTCTTTCTTTCTTTCTTTCTTTCTTTCTTTCTTTCTTTCTTTCTTTCTTTCTTTCTTTCTTTCTTTCTTTCTTTCTTTCTTTCTTTCTTTCTTTCTTTCTTTCTATTCCATTTATTTATTTATTTATTTATTTATTTATTTATTTATTTATTTATTTATTTATTTATTTATTTATTTATTTATTTATTTATTTATTTATTTATTTATTTATTTATTTATTTATTTATTTATTTATTTATTTTTTATTTGATTTTGATTTATTTATTTATTTATTTATTTATTTATTTATTTATTTATTTATTTATTTATTTATTTATTTATTTATTTATTTATTTATTTATTTATTTATTTATTTATTTATTTATTTATTTATTTATTTATTTATTTATTTATTTAACGTCAATAACAGTTAAAAACCGTGTGTGACGGGCTATGGGGAAGTGAATTATGTGCACGTTTTCCAAATTCTGTGATTCATACACAAAGCCATATACTACTTGAATTTTGAATACAGGAAGAAAACGAGCGTTTTTCACAAGAATTGTTAACGAAAATACTCGCTCCATTTTAAGGATAAATCAGCAATATATTTGTGCTCTTATCCATCATGTCCTTCGTCAAGGGGTAATACTTCCTGCCGCGACAATATGGAAACGATAATTTGAATAACTTCATTTCCCACTGTATTCTAAAAGACGTGCACATATAATGAAGTTACATTTATGTCCAGAAGCAAAACAAGGGGCCATCTCAGCATTTGCTCAATGAATCAGGGAAACTGGACGAAAAACCTGATCGAGATGGGGGTCATTGACCCGGAAGTTGTAGTACAATAGTTGTTACAGGTTGTTTATACTCATTTATACAGACCAAATGGTAAATAATGCATTATGTATCATTGTTAAAATTAATGTTACTTTTCTTGTGATGCTCAGTATAGTCTCTAATTGTATAGAAACAGTTATGCAGCAGAAACGATTTTATTCGGGATGTAAACTTTTCTATTGAATTTAATCACATAATGTCATCTAGCAAAGTGTTGTAAATTAATGTACATGTATTGTATGTGAATTTTTTTGTAACGAGCTATTGATACTGTCTCCTGATGAATATGATTACTACGTTGAGTGTTCTAGTTATAAAACAGAGATAGATGTTATAGTTAAAGATAGAGCGTTTTCTGAAAACATATCCCCACCTTTAAGCAAGTCATTTTTGACAAAAACTACTGATTCGTATAACAGGAGACAAGGTAATGGTAAAATTCCTAAATAGTAAAGAGGGGTTTACAAGAATCAGTGAGTGGGATTTGGTTATTATTCGTACAATTCGTTTTTGTAATCTAAAAGTCTGGGAGCTATAAGATGAATTTTCCGAGAGCATTATGCCATATCTCAGGCGGGAATGAACATTCGCGAAATATACACAACGAGCAGTATGAAAGCTAACTGAATTTGGAAGAATTCTGAACGCGTAGCATAATGAACTTAATTTTGTGTTCAATTCATTTAAATGGACGTTCCATTTGAGGTTTGACTGAATTGAGAGACCTAAATATTTGTTGCCCCTTGTAAAAAGTTTGCTCACCCCTTCTTTCCGGCCGTAGGAATTTGTCATAGCGTTGCAGAACATGGCGTGCTTCCGAATACGCTCTCAGTCGTTCTCGTACACGGAAATCTGACAACCTTTGCTTAAACGGAACTAGAACCGTTTTACAAAAGCTCGCACCTTTGCTTCAGTCTTTCTGTTTCTTTTAATATGTCTTCGATGAAAGTTTCAGTTAGTGAGAAGTTACGAAGTTTTGTTCGCGAATTCGGTGAAAGCATATTCAGTACTGATGTTGTGATATTTTTCTGTAAATTGTGTGAAGTGAAAGTTACTGCCCCAAAACGCTTCTCTGTGCTTCAACACTGCAAAACTGCGAAACATGGGAATTGTATAACTGGACATTCTGCACAGGAAAATATACAATGTTTGCTATTCGAAATCCCGACACGAAGTTCACAATGTTCACAATTTTTGCAATGTCTCTGAAGAAGGAATATCTGATCCCTTGTTATGAAGAAACGTTGAATAAAATAAGACTTAGTGTGGGGGACAGTGAGATATGGGTTTGAATACACGAGACTACAGATATGGATGGAAGATATGTTGAAAATGTGATTGTTGGCACGCTGAAAGATTATCAGCCTGGAAATACGTTTCTCGTGACATGTGAAGTACTAGAGAAGACAAATCATTCGACCATCGCAGTTTTCTTCGACAATTCAACGAATCTGTTGTGGCCGAATGGGGCAAAGAGAGAAAACGTTTTTCTATTTGTAACTGATGCTGGTCCGAATAGTGACGGCAGCCAAGGGACTTCAAATGCTATATCAAAAAATGATACACATGGCACGTCTTGCACATGCGTTGCATAAGGTAGCTGAAGTTAAAAGTAGCTACCCTGAAGTAGATAAATTAATATCAAACTGTAAGAAAATGTTTGTCAGTGTTCCGTTTCGCATTCACAAATTTCAAAAGGAAGCACCTTCATTGCCCATACCTCGCCAAGCAGTTATAACGCGTTGGGGTCTTGACTTGATGCCGCGATATACTATTGCAACAACTTACGTATCATAGAGAAGGTAGTAATGTCTTTCAATCCTGTAGAATCGTCCTCTATAAAAATTACTCAAGATTTATTGCCAAGTCCTAGATTAAAAGTGGATCCGGCTTACAGAAATTAAATTTCAATTCTTGAGCAATCACGCAACTGAAAGTTTCAGATGTACAACTAAGCATTGGATGCGGTAAAGTGAATTGAATAGAAATTAAAAAAAAAAAATCAAACGAAGTGTAAAAAAATTGCGGACTTATGTACCAGCGTGAAATAAGTGACATTCTCGGTGGAAACACTTCGACAGATTTTCAAGAAATTTCACCAAGTGATTTAACTCTATTGAAGTACGCACCCCCCCCCTTACATCATGTCAGAAGGAGGTTCTATCGCTACAAGACGATACTCAATGACAATTCTCATTTAACTCCCTCAAGTGATTCTCATTTAACAACTTTAAAGTGCATGTGGTAATAAATTGCCACAGTCCTGGTATTGAGTGAAATTTAATGAACTCTTTCATTATTCAGCCTAACAGTTGATTTTTATGTTCAAGTTTTTGAAGAATTAAAACTTTTTGAACTTTTTGACCATTAATTGCAGCCTACAACAATTGTAATAAAAGTGTTTCTGTAAGAGAATGAAGTAATAAATAATGCAATTTATTAACTCTTATTTTGAATATTATAGGTCATGTTTTAGGTCATTAATGCATACATATTTCATGCATTTTTAGGTCATAGAATTCTGCCCCCTATATTTAAATAAAAAAGAATGTTCAAATCTTTCAGCAATTAGTTAATTTTCATTTGTATCTGCACAAAAAAGTTATCCTTGCATAACTAACTGGAGTTTTTTCTGAAAGTATGCCCTAATAAATAATTAAAAGATATGCCCTCATTGTATCTAAATTCCGTCTGGGTAAATAGGGGAGCAGGGAGAACAGTGAACCCTTTTTTTAAATTTACATGTTACAAACACATGAAAGAGTCAAAGTTTGTACTTTTTGCTGTAAAACATTCATTAATATTTTACCTTGCCTAAGATACCTATAAAATTTTTCGTTTATACTTTTGCAGGTACACAAAACCTATTTTTTAGAAGAATGCACACTGGTTCCCTGTTCTCCAATGATGGGGTTGATGAACCACAATTTGGGGTACACTGAACCATGTATTTATTAATTCAAAATAAATTTCTCACTTATTCAGTATAGTCAAAATATTGTATTTAAATAGGAATGCATGAAGAATTTAAACTCTTGCAAAGATGTAACACTTATAATTCACCTTAACAAATGTTCTAATTTTCAAAACTAATAGGAAAGGAAAGAAACGTCTTCTTCCATTTGATGTACCCATACTATAGTGGGTTTCTAAATTTATCTTTTTTGTAGATTCATGCAGAGCTTTTATATCATCTTCTTCAGGATATCAGAAATGTCTTATAATTTTGCGGCTCTTCTTTAAATAAGATATTTTGTATTCAACTTCTTTCTCCTTGTATTTTCTAATTTTGTCAGAGTAGAATATTATCTTGTCCAGATCATTTGAAAAAGTAACTAAAACAAAGCCACCTATCTTCATTCTTGTTCTATTTAATGCTGGGAAATATTCATTGTCAAGATGGATAACCTTAACATTATCTGTTCACGACATAGTCTTAATTTTTGATGACAGATTCTTCCAAGTCTGAACCATTGCAAATTTTTTTTCTTAATTTGTTTTATCTGCTCATTTTTCACTGTCTTCTTTATCTGTTATTCTAAACCCTTCTTTACTGGATCAGATAGGCAAGTGTCCTCATGAGAATGGATTTGCGGTGCATTGAATCAAGGCTCTCTTGTCTCTATATTTGTAACTTCATTTATCATAAAATCAGAATCTTTGAAAACATTCTATTGAAGGGAAAATACCATGTTTCCTGAATCCAGCAATAATATTATAGGGGTTGAGAGCCCTTTCATGGGCGGACTTCACACACTCTGCGTGGTAAACTGTGATTGGCCTTCCTTGAAGACTTAGCATATATGAACAAAGTGCATCATTATAAAATATTTATATTCATCACGTGACTGCAACTTATGCGAAGTATGTGGAGGCCGAGTCAAAATTTTCACTCCAGTTTTTTTGCAGTATCTCAAGTTCTTATAGATATTGCTCAGTCTGCCCCAGTGGCCCTGGTTCACAGATCCCCATAGATACATTTCAATATGATTTTCAATTTAGAAGTTAATCATGAGAGAGAAATATAACTGCAGTCATTGTAATTGAAAGGTAGAGAACCATTCATTATCTTGATTAAAAAAAATTAACAGTTTTTTATAATGCAAAAAATGTAGAAGTCCTTTCTCTATTTTATAAAAAAACAAAAAAAAAACAAAAAAAAAACAAAAAAAACAAAAAAACAACAACCGGCATTTGTACCTCATATTACAAAATATCAAATAGAACAGTGAGTATAGTAGGCAGCTATATGCAGTCTTCAAGAGGGACACTCAGGTAGTGTTGCCAATAATTCTGCATGGTCAAATAAATTTTCCCTCTACAACAACAAAAAATAAATCCAATGGTTCACAGTACCCTGTTCCCCCTGCTCCCCTATTATTGAAATTGTGAGAGAAATGATCAATTCTGCTTTTTTTGAACATTAGTATTTTAATAATAATTTTTTTTTTAAAACATTTAAACCTCTTCATTTTGAGTATAACATTTCCATGGCACAAAGGATTACAAAAGACCTGGTCACTTGAAAATCACATTCTGCCACCCACTTTTGAAGATTTTCTCTCCGACAATGTTATAAATTTATTATTGAGGGCCTAAATAATAGAGATCTTTAAGGTAGTATGCTGTTATTAGCTGTCAGTGTAAAAATTTCATCAATAAATGTCTATAATTGACTTTTTTACAATTTAGCTCAGGCTAATTGAGTAAATAATTCATCTAAACTTCAACGTGTGCCTTAATTTTTCCTTCCCTGGCCACGCGATCCATTGGTACTAGTAGAGAAGCAAATTAACCTTTAGATCTTTATGTTGCACTTCAATATTTTATTTTATGCACCTGAAATAAAAATAAATTCATATAATTACATAAAACCCTTCATATGATGTCCTATTCTGTTTCTGCAGGTCTTACTGAAGCAACTTGCCTCGTAAATAATTATTTCTGAGCGTAACATGGACTCTCTATCCAAGAATATTTCGCTCTAACCACATTAAATTAAATCTATTATAAAAAATCAGATCATTCGGACATGTACATTTGTAAAAACGAGTAGTTTTCGCATAATTTCTAACTGAAGTTGTTGCAGTGCAAAAAAACATTTTCTTCATAAACGGCTCGAAATTTTTCTTTCAATTTTTTTTAAGGATCGAGCAAAGGACGCTTAAAAATGGCAGAGGTATAATTTTCGTTAAACCCAGAATTTTTGAAAATTGTAAAAGTTAGTAATAATGCGGGAAAGTATGTGCTGTTTTAGCACCACTAGTTTCGTATTCGGAACCTATAAACTCCTTTAATTCCCATTTATATGTCCTAATGCTCTCAAGCAAATCCCCACCATTTTTTGACACTGCAAAAGAAAACGGCGTCTTATCCAAAATTTGGCATGTTACTGTTTATTTTTAGTCGGTGAAACACATTGCGCAGAAGTCAGTAGTACGTGTATTTTTGCTTTTATTTTTTTCTGGCACCATACTCGTGTGAATATTTGTTCGAGAGAATGACGTAATGCAGCAGTGGCAAATACACACATTTGATTGGATATGTTCCGAAAATGTAATTATTTTGTGATAATTAATCTTTTCTCAGACGCTGTTGTTTCGCAGCTAACCTGAAACTAACCTTATATTGTACACATTCCTATACATTCTTATACAAGCGGCTAACGAAAGCCTGCATCACACAATGCACCATGCCCAAGGGAATTTCCTGTAAGACTTCTTGAATCCGACGCTTAAGATCTGCCAATGCGTGAGGACGTGTAGTGTAGGCTTGACTCAAGATATCCCCATAAGAATAATTCAGGGGTTGGCATATCTGCCGACAGCGCTGGCCAGTGGTTCAAGATCTACGGTTCATCTGCTAAACGACCAAGAAAATCCATTGTAAACGTCCTTCGGGCAACTTTATCATTTTTTTCAACTGTTGCACAACCTGTATCTTATAGGGGTGGAACTGTAGATCATCATGGATAATACTACAGCCTTAGCTCTAAGACATGTCCGATAGCGGGACGCCGAGGACTTCGGTCTAGTGCTTGACGGGCTGTCTCTACCACGCAGGGGCCCGTTATGTCCTAGGACGTCCGAGAATTTTCAGCGAAAGGCTAGATGCATCAATATTAAATTGGTTCCCACATCCTTCGGTAAGTGAACCAATTTCGGTGATCAGGATCTTTGTCGTGACGTCTGTCTGTAATGGCTACAAGATTCTCTGCACTGTAATGGGAGACTCATTTCTAAATTAGGTTTCCACACCCAAAGAGCGGTGCTCTGGACCACACTTTGACCATAACTAAAATGGCCATCCTTCCCCACTTCATTCCACATACTTATTTCGCACATGCGAACAATACGTCTGTGCCACGTGACTCAAACCAGGCTATTCTTTCTGCGCAACCCTATATTATAATTTACCATTCTCTAGAAAGGGTAGTACATAAGTTAAAACAATTTAACATAGGCTGTATTCTAGGACATCCGTTAGTTTTTGCTTTGTAATATATTTTCTGAATTATTTTCTATGTTCGTTTATCTTCAATACGAAGGCAACCAAGAAAGCTATTAGGTGTCGGGAATTTTTGAATGTGACAATAACAGCATAAAGTACTATGACTTACTCGTATTTGCAAGAACAATTTCGGAAACGAAGAATGTATGAAAAAAAAAAAAGAGTTCATGATATTTACTCATAGAAAAAGCACAATATCAGAACTTAAATAAAATGCACATTAACAAGAAAAACGGTCTTGTACTCCTGTCAAACTGTCTCCTGTCAAACATCGAATATCTCATTCGAAATCACCACCGCCACGCTAAGAGAGCGCCTACAGGGCTTCGCAATGCAGTTGTGATGACAGCTAAATGAGACGCCATCATTCCACGTCACATTCACCGTGAAGAATAACCTAGGTCGCTAGAAATTTTAACGTCCAGATGCCTCTGTTGACAGTATTTATTACATATAAGGACAAGATTTATCCACTTTTTCGATATCACGGCTCGTCAATATTATTTTTTTATGACAAAAATTGCCACTTTCCGCTGCAGCATTACAGTATTATCTCTTTACTACATAAGTACGATGTATAGCGAGAAAGTAAAAACAGTCTTCACAAATACTATGCTACGTAGTATAGTTATATATTTAAAGAGTGCAACAGTTCTTTATATTTACAGTATACCAAGAATATAAAAAACGTTGTCCCGTAACGAAACACGTGAATACAAATATTTAACGACGGGTGCCCTCTTCGTTGGAACAATGCTGTCGCAATCATTGCCAGCTATGTCGTGAGCAGTGATGCACTAAGTCTGAGAATTCAGAGCAGTACGCGCAATATGAGAATAAGCGGAATTAAACAATCAACTACCTGCATTTATTCGGTCAAACTCCAAACTGTCTTTTATTTTTTATTTTTATTTTTCTCCAGTTCCTGGGGGTCTATCGAAATCATAAACACCTTTTATGTGAGCGGAGGGTGCATAATATTCCTTTAGTTTCTGCGTTCATTGGAAATTAGTAATATAGATGACAAAATTTAAAATTATGTGTGAAGGTCAAGGATGTGTGAGAGCAACAAAGAGTGTGATGGAAATGAACCAATAAATAATTACGATAAACATGCTGTGCTCACATGTGATCCTATTACTATTCAAATTCTTTTCGAGACCAGCGTATTAAATGTTGTCCAGAATCATTACTAACAATGGAATTGGTCAGAATTATCAATGGTCGCCAACTCGCTGACATTCGGTTCAGGTTACCCCGACTGCGTTAGCAAGTAGAGAAAGAAATCTTTGCATTGGCATGAACTTTTTAGTATATACCCTATTCGTATATTATATTATGTTGGACCGAGGAGGTAGCTGCAAAATTTCGGAAGAATTGAACTGCACCGGTCTGTCAGGTGGTATTTTAACGTAATGCATCGTATTTAAGTCAAATTAGTATTTAATTTACATGATATGCTTATATCTGATCTGAAATCTTCCTTGAAAAAATGATCACGCCATGCTACTAAATTTGAGCACGTTTTTTTAATAACTTGCATTTTTTGCTGATTTGGGGAAGTATATATGTTGCTAATCATAAAACATGATTTTATGGATCTCATAAACCATGTTCACGTTTTAAGAAATTTCTACTAATTTATGTATTCTCACTACGCCTTCCACATTTTATATCATTCCTGAAAGTATTAATATCTCAGTGGTGCGGCAAGTACTCAACACTATACGCTGTAGACATATAACGATAAAATCTCGACCAGTTTCACGCTTGCGTGTAAGAAATAAATCCCAGATATAAATGATAAGATTTATTAACGCACTAGCATCGTGGCACAGTTTTGTCTTGAAACGGGGAAGGGAGTTTCTATTCTAATCAGTAGCCAATAATGGTTCGTTTGTTTTTGTCTTCTGTTTATTTTTATTTTTACTGTAGGTTTATTAGCATTTGGTTTTTATTCAGAACAATAGCCAATCGTGTATTTTTCGTAGAAACACGAACGAAGAGGTCTTGAAGTTGCTAAATTAAAATCCAATAGTTAAATCTAGTCGCTTAAATCTATCTATTTGAAATTTATTTTATGTCGTCTATAATATTTTGTAGACAGTTAATCTAGACTTAATATCTTGTATCACATGAACTTGAAATTCTTCAGTGAAACGTAACCAGCCTAAACTTGGATATTGCTATTGCAATTTTATTTTTTTATATAAAATACTCAAAGACACAATATTTATTATAAATAATGGTAATTTTTACAAAACACTTCGTTGATTGTATAAATTATAAGTATTTTAACACATTTTAACTCAATATGTAATTCAACTTCACTCCTGAAGAAGGGAAAGTGTTGTTCACGAAAAGTCGTGTGAAAGATAAAAAACAAAATACGTGTTTTTGAACTGTTAAAATGATATTCCGAATTTTGAGTGTCTTTCTAATCAATGTCAATGTTTGAGGTTTCTCATTTTTACTTCTTTACTATGTACTTCAATGGTAAAGATAAAATATTGTAATGTGATACGAGATAGCAGTGTGATATGATATTTTTTTTTGTGCAACGTGTGCTACTTTTTGGAGACTTATTTGGGGTAGTATTATTCAACAACATATTGCTCTCTATGCCAATAGTTTTAATTTTATTATAATTATATTTGTCGTTATGATTAAAAATAATAATTTTAAAATATTGTAAAATATAATTGTAAAATAATTGTAAAAATAATAATTGTTAAATATTGTAATTTTTCGGACATTAAGTAAACTTACAACAATCATTCTCGACACTGAGTACAAGACACTGCCCTCCAACTGGGTGAGTTAAATGAATTGTGTGTGGACTTAGTAGTATTTATTTTTTAATTAATTAATTATAAATAAATTATTTTTATATTTACTTTATATATATATATATATATATATAAATTAATAAATAAACACACATTTAATTAATTATATATTTTAATTATATAATTATTATTTGTTTGTTTATTTATTCATTCATTCAACGTCAAAAAAGCAGTTGAAATTTATTTGTGATGTACTATGTCCAATTTGATCACGGTTTCTTGAGCTGTAGGATCTCTAATTCATATACATATTAAGTTGAATTATAAGTACAAGTATCAGCGAGAATTTTTGGTGGAGAATTAATTAGACAATATTCTCTCCCGAGTAATAAAAAATATTTGTGAAGCCATATGAAGACTAGATTTTGGCTATTATCACTTATAGTGCTATACGTGAAGTAATCGATTTACTCCCACGAGAACATATAGAACGATTATTAGAATAACTTATATTTCCCTGCCAGCTCAAGAAAACGTGCACAGATTGCCAAGCTACATTTGTCAAGCTTCTAATATCCCGAGCACCATTTTAGCATTTGCTCAAAGGAACAAGGAAACTGGAAGAAAAAGTCGATCGAGATGTGGATCATCCAGAAGCTGAGGTACAAAACTTGATACTGGCATATTTAGTCTATTTGAGTGACACAGTACAAATGGTAAATAATACATTAAATATCATTGTTCAAATTAATATTGTTTTCTTTTTTTATTATCAGCGTGGTCTTTAATTTTTTAGAAATAGTTACGCAGTACAAAAGATTTTACTTGGCACTTAAACTTGTGTATTGATCCACGGAGAGGTATTATTTCACTTAAATTATTTTTCGGTAACAATAAATTGCAGCTAGTCACGAATCTTTCCAGCAAAAATATTTTCGAATAATCATTAAAACGAAGGAAATCGTGTCTTAGCATGAGCTGGGTTCAGCCTCTACTTAAACTGTAATATGACATATTCGACCAAAACATTTTGAAGTCCTTTTTGTACCACTCATAGAACATATAACCCTATACAAGAGGTTATTAAAGCGAACAAATCTAATAACATTTCTACTACTTTCAGCACTTACCTCTATTATATTTTTTTATTCACGATTTCTTTAAATATTTGTAAGATTTTTCAAGAGAGCAGTAATATACTTAATACACGATTTCCTTCTTTCCACATTTTCAAACAAATTTTGCTTGTGGCAATGTTCATCATCGTCCGTAATCGATAGATTAATTTTTATATTTTATAAGTGTATTGAATTGTTCAATTTATAATATTTGAAGACGAGACGAAAAAACAAGATAAGTTACTTTTTCCACTTTCATTATTAACCGAAAAGGGACACCACAAAATATCACTTTCTGCTCTGTTGTCACTGATCTTAATTAGTATTTTCGTATTTCATAATTTCATGGTATTCATCATTAATTGATTATTTTGTATTTCCGGGCACGTGATTACAAGATCATTAGTCCAGTAAGTATAGTGGATGATTTTATCATGGGAGGTGGTGGTATTCTTTCCCAGCTGGAAGGTGATAGACACGTCTTGCGAGATTTTTCCGCAACCAAGTATCTCCCAACGCCTGGTCACCGGCCCAGTTGGGACAAGTTCTCGGTTAATATACCGACATGCGAGGTAGTGCATGTAAGTGTGTTAGTAACGAGCGAGGATAGTACAAGAAAGAAGGAAAGGGCACACGCGGTCTGTGGCTCGTTTATTATGCCCCGGTATTCGTCTGGTATTGATAGGAGAAACCACGGAAAACTACCGATGTACTACCGTTAACTGTCGATAGGAGAAACCACGGAAAGCCCCCTGGCAGTCGCGGGTTGGTGGTAATAGGGCTTTCCAGGTTAATTAAGGCTGAGGTCGGCGTCCGCGTTCACACTCACGCGTCCGCACTCACAACATACTCACACCAAACATGCAATACACAAACCAACACACGTCCCACAAATCTCCAGGTGCGTGAACCAGCAAAGCGACGCTGAAAATCCCTACATCACATATCACACGACTACTAACACACTAACCACTAACTCTACATATAACACTCCACTAATCTTATTAACATGCACTAACAACATTTAACCAATACTAACATACTTATTTAGTAACACGCGAGTAACATTCACCAACTTCTAACAACTAACATCCACTTCTAACACCAACTACTAACATAACGACTGACACACTAACTACTAACATAAGTTGGCATAAAATATTCACTATTAAACCAAACACTCAATCATCTATCAAAATAACTAAGACACTAATACTACACTACACCATCATTACAACTAAAATCTCAATTATGAACTTTGCTTATTACTACACATCCTTTATAATTTCGTCTCCCCATGTGTTTCTATGTCTATATGCCTGTATATCTCTACGTACTCAAATTATCTGTAGACATTCCTTAACAAATCATATACCACAAATAAAACGCTTATTGACGTGTGTGTGTGTGTGTATATATATATATATAATAACACGCCCACCTACTACTTTCCAGCCGGTGGCGATGAAGCGTGAAACTATGAATGCTCGTGAAGCGAGCTTTGAATTCTCAGGAAGCAGGATCTTTCGGGTATGAGAAAGGTCTGAACCCTTGACACAATGAATTATGTAAAATTCTGGTAAAATGAGCAGTATTCAGATTCAGTAAAACAAATTACACAGTGGCACAAATATACAATAAAGTATGCACTTTGCGTAGATGGTCACTGCAAAGAAAACAGAAACAAAAGAACAAAAAGAACACAACCACAAAAGAATGTATAGGCGTCACCTTGACTGCCTGAATACTTCAATAAGCACTATTCACAATACTTTTGCTTCTACCTCTTTCTCAATTATTTCGTGTACCTCATTTAGCTTTTGTTAATCTTAAGTTTTCTCCGTGCACGGCCCTTTAAGTGATTCTCTATAATTATTCTATCATAGACTTCACAGAGGTCAGCCTTAAGCTGCGCATTTATTACAATGCTGTAAACTCTAACACAAGAATAAACGTGACACACACGTTACTAAATCGTACCCTTTACAAAATTATAGCAATGATTAAATTTATTTAGAAAAGTTGTACAAGGTATGGCATTCAAACGAATTTACTGGTGCGTACAGCGAATGAAATCTAAACTGCCGCTCATACGTTCGAAATACTTCTCCCAGTAATTACTTGGAATTTTCACCTATTTTAGGACGCTTCGCCTGGTATTTAAAGCTACACAGTTTCCCAACAAATTGCCGCATAGAAATTGCCAGTTCTTTACCTCGACACCTCCTTCCCGGTCGCCGTCAGTTAACCTTGGGGTGTTCGGTCGCTGGCAGTCCTCGCCACGTCACTTGTCTGGTTCGATGTCCCGCGGTTACACCACTTCCTTCGCTCGATCTCAGGATGCCGCCACACGTCCAAATTCCAAACCTTTCTCTCGATCTCGGGCTCGTACCATCCACGGTCCAAGTCCTTCTCGCCTACGCTTGAGTGTTCACTGGAGTCGTCCTTCTGCCGCCTGCCACGTACCCGTTGCTCGCGCTACCAATTTTAAATAACTAACGTGCTTGAATTGATTACTTCTAGCACTCGGCCGACATACCACACTTTGAGCGTGCGTGGTCGTGGCGTACAAAATTGAATACTGGATTTCGTTCAGAGTCCTTCTGCGCGAATTTACTTCGATTATGAAACTATTTCAGGTTCAAGCGATCACATCGCTTGCTCTCTCGCGTGATGTTAGTGCTAATAATGTACATGCACTTTGGTTCTGAATTCTATCACTTATTACCGCGTTTCTTAAATCAGCTTTACTTAAGCAAGTAAATTATACTCCTGCACTAACCAATTACTATCGCTGAAGAATTTAGTTGAGTCGCCGTCGCTGTCGAACTTGTAAGAGAGCTCTACCGAAGTGCGTCGCGGTATTTATGCGTCTCCGCCTGGGGAAATTTCTGGAGGGGTGAGTTTTCTCCTCCTTCGCGCCCTCTCAAGAAAATATTATCCGCAAACTTTGGACATCGGAGTGCGAAAACCTGCGGGTAGATGTCGCTTTCTCGGACCATCGCTCCGCCGCGTACCCTATTTCTCTGTTTTCTGGTCTTTTCTAGTGGCTTATGGTGGCGTTACGGGTTCGTATAATCCCGTGACGTCACAATATATATATAACTCTAATTTAATTTTGATTTGTACTGTAATAAATGGTATTTTGTATTTAAAAATTGTTCAAGAACTTCAATAAAGAAAACTGGTAAACTTGAGAGAATGAGAATGAAGGAATGATAAAAAATGTTGGGAGCAGCAAAGCAAAAAATAAATTAATGAATTGAATAAGGCAACAAGAATTAAAGGCAACAAAAAGAAAAAGAAACGAGCACCAAACGCACACGGGAAGAAAGGACACCCCCAATAGGTAAAGCATTTCGGGAAAACCGAAAACGCGATGCCACATTTGGAAAGAACTTAACCATCACAAACTGTACAGCAGTGCGTGGAGGAGCTCCCCTAAGGTAGTAGACCGCACGGTCCTAGTACTACGACCTCGTGTGTGTGGGTGTCCGCGTTGATGTTTTGAGGCCATCTATTAATTTCCAGAGCCTCTTTGATGCGTCTATTGCAGTACCGGTTTCCCTTGTGCAGGAGCCGGGACTTGTCAAAATCTATGGCATGTCCCGAAACCTCCGAGTGGTGCTCTATGAAAAAACGGTTGGACAGTCATTCGAACACCGTGCACCCGGTTTGGTCGATGTACGTCCTGCCACAGCTGCAAGGAACTTCATATACGCCTGCCGACTGGAGCGGTGGAAACGCGTCATTAATGCGTACCAGGGCGTTGTGAAACTTGTCCGGTGCTGTGAATACCGTCCGGATGTTGTTTTTCCGAAGTAGTTATCCCATACGATCGGTGACATGGCGGACGCAAGGAAGCATGGATAATTTAGTTTTACTACTCTCCTCCGTCTCCAAAGTGGCGTGGCGATCTTCAGCGTTGGCGCGACTTTCGGGGACACCACGCCCGCCGGGATTGCCGCAACTTTCGGAGTGACCCGTAGCACAGGCAAGCTCTCGTTTGACCACAGATCGGGAATAGCCGTTGGCCTCGGACGTATGTTCGAGCTTCTTGAGTTCGTCAGGAAGAGAGAGCTCGTCGAACACCTTGACAGTTCATATCGTCAGTGTCTTCAACACGCAGAATTTTTGTGGAAGGATGGTGATGCGAATATGCGTGGAAGTATCTGTCCGTGTGAGTCGGTTTTCGGTGGCACCAAGTGTCCGGAGGTGACAAGGACGCCCAAGAAGGGCAGACAGTTGTTCATTTCGGTCTCCATAGTGAACTTGATGTTGTGGTGGATGTTGTTCAGGTAAAGTAAAAGTTCCTGTAGTAATTTCGGTTCGTGTGGCCAGATTACAAAGAGTAGTCTACATAACAAATCCAGAGAGACGGTTTGTGTTGGACATTCCGAAGAACCTCGTTCTCAAGCGCTTCCATGAATAAATTGGCCGCGATAGGTGACAGCGGTGAACCCATAGCCGCTCCTCCTACTTGGGCGTAGAACCGCTCTTGGAACTGGAAGAAGGTGAACTTTAGGCAGAAGGCTGCCAGTTCCGCCCATTCTGTCGGTTGGCTCCGTTACTGTATTTTTTGACGCAACACTTCCACGGCCTCGTTCATAGGCACTTTAGTGAACAGAGATGTCACGTGAAAGCTGACCAGAAAGTCATCCCTGTTTAATATTTGTTGTCTAATAATATCCACGACGTGGGAAAAGTTCCGCAAGGCGAACACATGTCTTCGGCAAGCGGCGCAAGATGGTCAGCGACAAGTCTCACCAGAGAATAAGTTGGAGAATTGATGGCGCTGACGATAGGGCGTAGCGACACGTCGGTCTTCTGCACTTAGGGTAGGCCGTGAAACCTGGGCGTCGACGAGTTGTTCCGACACAACTCGAACTTCTTCGTTGCCTCTATGCATTGTGAGTCGCGAATCCGAGGGGCGGTTTCCGTTCTTAGTTTGTGCACAGGGTTATGCTTCAGAAGTGTGTACGTGGAGTCGTCGTAAAGGATAGAAGCCACCTTTTTCGTGGTAATCTGAGACTTTCATGATGACCGTGGCATTGTCGTTGTCCGCTGGTACAATAGCCAGATCACGTCTGTCACGTAATGTCTTCAAAGCTAAGCGCTCCTCCTTTACTACGTTTTTGCGAGGGGCCCGTGCGTGTTTGACTATCCTGGCGGTTTTTCTCCGGATGTCCTCGTCTTGTTCTTTCGGTGTTCTCATACGCGCACTTTCTATCCCCGCCATGACATCCGCAATCGGTATTTCCTTAGGAGCTGTCGCGAAGTTGAGCGTTTTGGCGAGGGCAGCAATATTTCTCCATTCAGGTTGATACCAGCTTTTGACAAGGTACCGGTGCGTTGTTTTGGACGCTGTTTTGTAGCCAAACTAAAAGGAATTTTTTGACTACCTTGCATTTGTCTCCTCCCGCTGCTGAGCAGTTCGTTTCGAGGGCGCGTAGTCCAGTATGTTCCAGTCTGCACATTTGAGTGAGTAGGCCATTCGCAGATGCAGATGGTACAGTGTGCGCTCCGTGTTCGCTAGGTCAGTTCTGGTATGATGTTCTCGCAATAAGGCCGAACCAGCTCTTCGCAAAATGCGAGTGGCAGCCGATAACTCTATGTGGTGCTTTATAGTGACGAATTCCGGTAGTATGTCCTCAACCCTATACCTCAGAAGGAAAGCCAGTTTACACAGGAGGCGTGTTTTTTGTCCCGTAAATTTGTGAACTTCTTGGTATTTTGGAAAAAATTCTCACCGTAGAGATTTGTCAAATGTACACGTAAGCTTCTGCGGCGCAGTTACCTTATTCCGACGGGCGCGCGGTCAGGGTATCGATTGCGTCAGATGACAAACGTTCATATTTGACGTCCTTTTTGATTCGGGCTTGGATCGGCACTGGCGAAGTGAGAACTATCTGTTTTGTATTTATTTTATTTTTTAAATACTTTCGATGTTTTGGAAACGAGTACAATTTTTTTCACGTGTTACACTTTAAAGCGTAGTTTAACACGAGGACCTAAAAGACATGGTTTAAGGGCCTGTTTCACGGTGCCTGATAAAGTTCGATAGTCTATCCAGAAATTATCTCACTGATAGTGAAAATTGTATTTTACGAGTGCTGATAAATCTACCCATTGGTTAAAGTAACCGGTAAATAATCTGGAGGTTTAGAGGTGTTAAATGTTATCTGGTAGATAACCCCCAAATATGAAGTTGAAACAAAGGATTTAGGATACAGTGACTACGATGCACAAATTCTAACCATTATAAGAAATGCGATCACTGACACAATACATAATACACGTATGACTAGATTGTTTACAAAAAGTAAAATAAAATTATTCATTGATTACTTAATGCAGGGTCATGGGTTTTGATACAAACGACAAATATAATTCTTTTTTTTTCAACTCTTTCATTTCATTTTAACACGGGCTTTCCTCTTCAAAAAAGAAAATTAAATATTTCACGGAAAAGCAATTCTTGGATAACACAAGGGATTAGGACATCTTGTAAAAACAAGCGAATTCTTGCTTTCATTTCTAAACGTCATAACGTATCTCATAGCGAAAAGTCTTAAGGCAAACTAAAATCATGAAACACAATCAGGATATTTTGAACTCAAATAACAAAACAAAAGCAATGTGGAATATAATAAAAAATACGACCAAATCAACTTGAAACCTTGTAGAGAATGTTGATTTAAAATATAACGATATAAAGGTGAACGATCCGGCAACAGTGGCTAGTCTCTTTAACCAATACTTTTCGAGAATTGCTGCCGATCTCACTAAGGGTCTTCAGCCACAAAATCCAAAAACAGACAGTTCACCCTAAATTTTAGACTCGATGTTCGTTTCCGAAACTTCTTCCTATGAAATTCTCAAAATAATCGGTAAACTAAAACATAAATATTCGTCCGGTTTAGATGAATTCCCAGATTCTTTGTTAAAGACCTGTGCGTATGCCATTATACACCCGTTAACTACATATTTAATTCATCGTTATGCACCGGAACGTTTCCAGATATTTTCAAAACAGCTAAAATTAAGCCGCTCTAAAAAAACGAAATTTAAAATTATCGGCTCATTTCTCTTCTATCAGTTTTTTCAAAAGTATTAGAGAGACGTTTTAATGTACGAATGGAAACCTTTCTGAGTAAACACGACGCACTTTCAGATTGCCAACATGGATTTAGAAAATCAAAATCAAGGGAAGCAGCTATATTTTCTTTCCTTAAATATGTCGCCACATTATTGGATCAAAACGAGGCACCTATTGGATTATTTTTAGATCTCTCAAAAACTTTTGACGTCATTGATCATGACATTTTTACTTTCAAAATTACCTTCATATGGAATCCGTGGTATTGCTGTAGATTGGTTATGTTCGTACCTTAAACAATGATCTCAGAGAGTGGAAATACCTTACTGGAATGATGGAACATTACGTACGTACTTTCCGACTCTTTGCCCATTGCACGTGGAGTTCCTCAAGGATCGATTTTAGGCCCTATTCTGTTCCTACTTTACGTAAACGATATGCCCTCGACGATTCGAAACGGAAGAACGGTTCTCTTTGCAGATGATACGAACATCCTTTGCAATAAAGAAGCCGTAAATAGTACAATATCAGATGTTTCAAATTGATTCCGAAATAACAAATTAATAGTAAACGAAAAGAAAACGGTTTTAATGAAGTTTTCCATTTCAAATAAACAATTCTGTGCTCTATTGAAAATGAACGGTGTGCCATTGACTGATGTCAAGGCAACAAAATTTTTAGGTCTTTTAATTCAGTGAAACCTTAAATGGAACGTCCATTTAAATGAATTGAACACAAAATTAAGTTCATTATGCTACGCGTTCAGAATTCTTTTAAATTCAGTCAGCCTTCATACTGCTCGTTGTGTATATTTCGCGAATATTCATTTCCGCCTGAGATATGGCATAATATTCTGGGGAAATACATCTTATAGCTCCCAGACTTTTATATTACAAAAACCAATTGTACGAATATTAACCAAATCCCACCCACGTGATTCTTGTAAGCCTCTGTTCATTAATCTAGGAATTTTACCATTACCTTGTCTGTTGATTTACGAATCAAGAATTTTTGTCAAAAATGACTTGCCGGAGGGCCGGAATATATTTTCAGAACACACCGATGTCTATAACTATAACACCTGACGTAGTAATTATCTTCAGGTGACAGTATCAAGAGACAGTATCATCATTACATAATGTCACATACAATACATGTACATTATTTTCCAACACTTCGCCAGATGACATTAAACGATTAAATTCGATAGAAAAGTTTAAATCTCAAGTGAAATCGTTTCTGCTGCCTGTTTCTATACAATTAGAGACTATACTGAGCATCACAAGGAAAGTAACATTAATTTTAATAGTGATATTTAATGTATTATTTACCATTGAACTGCATACTGTCCTCTCAGACCGCAAGTCGATCAGAATATTTTGAGATCCTTGATGAATGAGATTGCAGATACCATATTAACTTAAAGAAGCCTACGGTTAGCAAAATTATGACTTTGATAGAACAGAAAATAAAAACAATAACTGATTTATGAATATCTATATTATTTCTGCAAGTAATGGTCATTTATGTCAAGATAATAAAATTATACTTTGTGGTTTTTGCGATTTTGAGGCATCACCGTTGACCCGACTTCTTGTCACTGCGTTATTTTGCAATGGGATCATTTTTTATCGTAATTAGAGATTTTAGTGGTGTGAGCAAATCTACTGCTTCAAATGTAAGTGTGTCTCAAGCCATTGTAAAACGGAGACCTAAAGTCTGTTCGTGAAGTTTTCAAGGAATGTAGAAATTACCCAAGAAGATTGAAGCTTTTTTTCTCGGAAATTATTGTTTTCGAAAAAGTTTATTTGAAGTCATTTGAAGCACTTCTACACACAAATTAATGCATACAAATTTATGGAAATGCCAATATTTAATTCGTGAGAGGTAATTCAAAAAACTTACATTTGTGTAATTTTTGAAAAAACAAAGGAATACCCCAAAATGAACTTTATGTTATATAAAACAGTGCAATTAGCACTATCCATTAGAAAAATTGGAAGAAAAAAAAATTGAACCATTTTTGAGAAAATGGAGTTTTTGTGGTTCGGAAAATGCGGAATTTTGAGCTCATTTTATAGAAAACGGCTATGTTTTCGAGAAAGTTTAATTGGCATTATTTAAAGCGAACGTACCCATAAGTACGATAACCTGAAGAAATCGCCTCTAATGTAAATATTACCGACGTGAGAGACAGGTCAAAAAATTACATTTTTGTAATTTTTCAAAAAAAAATGAATAGAGCATAATGGCGTTTATGTGTTCGATTAGGGTGCATTTGGTACTAACTCTTCCAAAAATTTAAAGAAAGAATTTGGAGCCATTTTTGAGAAAATCTTGTTTTTGTATTTTTTAAAATTTCAAATATTTTACGCTCTATTCTAAGAAAAGTAATAAGATTTTCGTAAAAATGTACATGACTTTTATCATACAACTATTTATGGACAACAAATTTCGTTTGAAGGAAAAGTGTATCTTCAATTTTATAGTTGTAGGAAGACGCCGGAAACATTTCTAAGTTTTGCAATTTTCGAAACTTCAGAGTTAACCGTGAAAATCCCACCTATACCACCTTTATAACCGTATTTTACTCTATTCTTACAAGAAATTGAAAGAAAAAAATTTGAGTCGTTTTTGAGAAAAATTTGAAAATGTCCGGGGTCTTCATGTAAAGTACCCCAAATATTAAAGAATGTTTTTCAAAATCTCAAAGCTTCAACGAGAGCCAGATCGACAGGGATTTCTTCAATTGTGGAAAAGATTGTACACATGGTTTAGGCGCTAGTGTTCACAGACGGACGGACGGACAGACGGACGGACGGATAGACGGACGGACGGATAGACGGACGGACGGATAGACGGACGGACGGATAGACGGACGGACGGATAGACGGACGGACGGATGACGGACGGATGGGCAGACGGTGGGCAGACGGTGGGCAGACGGTGGGCAGACGGTGGGCAGACGGTGGGCAGACGGTGGGCAGACGGTGGGCAGACGGTGACAGACGGTGGACAGACGGGGACAGACGGGGAGGGGGACCGGGCGCGGGGCAGACGGACGGAGAGGCGACAGAGGACCCCGGGCAGGCGGGCAGACAACGGACGGGCAGATGGGCAGACAGAGGGACGGACGGAGGGACGCACGTTTAAAAAACACTTTTTCGGTATCAGGGGACCCCCAAAACGTCTATTTCCGTTAAAATCTCGAAATCGATTTTCCGCAGCATTACATAACTTACTCTATAGTACGATTATTATTTCGTAGACACGTACGAGTGTTATGCCGAAAGTTTTTAGCAGAATTAAAAATAAAGGATTTATTTTAACGATAACATTTACAACGATTACATTTTTTCAAAATACTCTCCATTAGCACATATACACTTCTCCAGCCTTTGGAACCACTTACAAAAGGTATCATCCCATGTCTCTTTTGTTTATAGCACCAATGTAGGTGTCCACAGCTTCTTCATCCGAAGAAAACCACTGTCCTCGGAACTTGGTTTGTGGGAACAAAAAGATATAACAAGGTGGCCCCTTAAATGGGCGAATGGGGTGGATGGGGGGCAACAATCGCATATGTTCATTGTCGAGAAAGTCGATTGTTCTTCCAGCCGTGTGAGCAGGAACATTGTCGTAGTGCAGCAAAATGTGATTTTTTTGAACTTTGGACGCTTTGATGTCCATGTTGTGATGACTTTGGGCAAGCATTGTGTCACATACCACTCAGCAGTCACAGATCCGCCGGCAGGTGATGCAACCCCCCCGCTCACGGGCAGCTCGTGGTCGCCGGCAGATGACGTAACCCACAGGCACCTCGGAGTGGCGCCGGGGGATGACGCAATATTCGTTACAGTATGTATACGAGAAAGTAAAAATTGTAATGACTTTCCTTGCCTTACTCCACATGTATAATTTCAGAATCGGTCGTATTTAGTAAGCATCATTTCAATTATAATTTTGATTTCAACAAATAAACTTTGAACAGCTGTAATTAGATTTTCTTAATCTCTCTTCAGGACTTTATACTTTTATTTAAGATGTTTCTCTTCGCGAAAAGCGTATCCCTCCGAGCTGTTGAAACCTTTTTCAATAGCTATCCATGCTATATCGTTATCATGCCACATGGTAGCACAATTTTCTTTATATTCAATAATATTTTTTCTTCCTGCAACGAAGGCTACAAGTCTGTTTCCTCACGTGTAAAATTAACCCCTCTTTCTCGCTTCCTTCCCTTTTCCATTTTGAAATTCCTACACACACAAAGTATAATGCAATAAAACAATCTTTTACGCTGAACTCGCACACAGCTCACGCCGAAGTAAACTGTAACACAAATTAACAACGAATGAAGCGAAAAACACCTCACTCTTCCATCAGCAAAACAAATTCGAATTCGCGCGTACAGAGCGCGTTTGAGCTGAAAATGCGGCGTTGCCTCTAGTGAAAGTGCAATCAGCAAGTTCATTTATCAGAAAGATATCTGTCAGATATTTTAACAAGAAAGTCCTTGGTGAAACGAAAAATAAATATCAGACACTTTTATCTGACAGACACGTTATCTGTCGGATTAGTATTCGGAACTTTATGAGGCACTGGTGAAACAGGCCCGAAAGCTTTTAATAATTAGAAATTTAAAAATTCACTTTTGTGTGATTCACATTAAAATATGGTGTAACACATACACTCCTTACACACCTGACAAAAGTATCACAACTCACGGCGATTCTTTTGCGCAACGTACACATTTCATGAGGGTGTTCTCCCCCAGCTGTTCGATGAGGACAGTGGCGCTCAGTCAATCTTCGTCAATCTTCTTCAACTTTCTTCTGCTTTTCTTCTATCCCCATATTTTCCGCGTTATGTAACACGCACTAGGGCTTCTTTATTTTTTATCCAATTTTCCTGTCTTTTTTATTACTTTCGGCCATTTCGGCGGGGTTGCACGTTGTCAACTTCCAAAATTCACATTTGCCACACCACTTCACAGCCAACAATATATCTGAAGACAGGAACTGATTTTCCCCTTCTTGACTTTCTGCTCCATTGTCGGCATATCTTTCCCGTACTTTCTTATTGTACCACATGCGTTCGTGACACTGTCATGAAGCGAGCTGGACAAAAAGAGAGGTGGAATGCTATACCAGTTATCCATGTATATATTGTGTCCTTTTGCAGGTACGGCTTCAGAAATGTGGTCACAGTATTTCCTCCTTTCCCTAAATTTGTCTCGTCAATACCACTCAACGAGCTCTTAGGAACAATAAAATCAAGGATCATTCCAGTTTTACAGTTGCAAAGCACGAAGAGTTTGATACCAAACCTGCTTCGTTTTGAAGGGATATTCTATTTGAAGAACAGATGCCCCTTGAACAAAATTAGACTTTCACTGACAAACAACGTCCCAAATGGGGAGAATGTGCATGCGAAGCTCCGACGAATGGCATCTACGATCTCTCTTATTTTGACAAGGCGATCACCGCCATGACCTACATTGTTGTCATTGAACAGAAGCTGTTACAGCAAAAACCTATCTCGAGACATGATCTCCTCGAAAATAGACATTGCCAAAAGCGGATCATTTACTGAGTTTTTTACTCTTGGCTTAAGTAAACTTACTTCCAGGAAAACAAACATTTCTCACACGCGTATCACTCCATTTTGCAAGTCGCGAATGAGGAGATTTTTCAGTTGTTTGCAGGGAATATTGATAGAGTTCATTGCTTTCATTAATAATGAAATGTATCTACGACTCCGTGAAAAATGAAGAAAAAATAAAATGTAGCTTCCTTTATTGAGTCCTGTTTTGTTTCTTCCAAATGAACTATCAAATAAATGCACAAACGGTGCATCGTCCTGTCACGGTGCAACGCTCCTTGTTACTTCATGTTTTAAAAGTTTTCCTTTTCGATGCAGATTCCCCGTTTCTTCATAACTATCGTTTTCAGAATTAGAATTGCTTCACTTAATTCGAACTCGCCTTGTAGCAGCTGGAGAACGAACTCCTGAAGATGTAATGACTCTGGACTGTTGGTTCTCTCGTCTTCTGAACTCAAATTCGTGATTGACGACAATTCACCATAGTCGCTTTTCGATAGAATTTCTTTTGAGGATTTCATTGTATACATATAAAACGGCTTGCCTCCTACAGTAGTAAAAAACAAGTATCGTAGAAAACATCCGTAAAATCAATGTCTACAAACAATGCAAAAGTTCATTGTAAAATCCGTGTAATCGTGCGAAAAATAATCCAAAATCCGTAAGAAATGACCACTAAACAAGCCAATATTTTTATTGTTACTCGAATAAAAAAGAACCAACTCACAGCAAGAAATATCAACACTAAGTGAGGATGATACTCCATACTAGAAAATCCTAGAGAAAGTTGTATGATGGTCATTAGGGAAGGGCCTCCTTCATGCTCCGCGCTAAGCCCTCACGCCGCAGGGCAGCCTACGAGTCCACAAATATTTACACTAGCAGCAAGGAGAAATGTCACTCTAGCACTCTCTAAGAGTGTTCAAACTAAACACCAGACTCTTACGAGTACATATCGCCACATGTCCTTCAGTCTTTCAGCCATTGAGAAGAATGCGAAAGACAGACGCGCGAAGTACGAAACACCTAAAAGTCTCAAGTACAGCAGAAGCTACTCCAGGCAGACACCTAAAGGCAACTTTAGCACACGGATCACGGAAAATCTGGACGCGTATAAATCGTCGTTAGCAGCGGAAGGGTTAATCACCAGTATCTTCTTAGCTTGCTGGTCCAAAGGGACTTGCAGGTAAGTCCAGAAGATCAATCTTGGAGAAACGATGCCCTCCGGCCAACTTGTGAAAAGATCTTTCGGTCTGGAAATAGGGTACCACTCGACTCCTACTTTTTGGTTCACTGAACAATCACTGCACAATCACTGAAGTCACTGCACAATCTAATTGCCCCGGCTTTTCTTGAGAATGTGCGAAATATCTTAGAACAGTGTTCGTTATTAGCATAAGGCATAACCTAACCCGAAAAGATGATTTCAACTACTTTTTCGCGAATTTCTTTCCTGTCACCTCTCCAACATTTCTCGTTAATTCTTGCCAGCGTTGTGGAGTTGGTAAGGAATAATTGTAACTGCCTCCGATACGAGCATCGGTATATCAGAGTTGAAGAAAAGCAACCTTTCCTCCTTTTAGGCGGCCATTTTGCCGTCTGTAAGGTAATCGTAGAGACTCCTACAGGTGTGCACTATTTGTGAAGGTATAAGGTTGTATCATAGGCCTGAGATAAGACGTTATGACTTCAAGTTCCGTCACGTGACTGTCAGTGCAGAACGCCCCTATCTTACGCGTAGCGCTAAAAGTCCGTAATCACTGACTATACTCGTTCACTGCACTGCACTAATCGCCAGAAGAACTGAATGCGTCGTCCACTGCCGCCCCCCTTATATTTCCCACTGGCTGAGGGGGCGCCGGCTGGCTCCGTCTTGGCGGCGACGTGGGAGTTCGGCCGGCACCGCCGCTGTTGGCGATTGTCGAGGCGTGTCCAGGGCGTGACGAATCTCTGATATTCTCTGATGACGAAATCTCTGATATTCTCTGATGACGAAATCTCTGATGACGATAAATACACTCTGGTGACGAACTCTTGTACTCTCTGGTGACGAACACCTTCGGCCCCTTCTGTCGGGCTTTCTCGGCCGGCGACCGAAGTAGCCTCTGACTCTACCGTCTTGCATCAGTGCTTCTGCGGCGGGTCTTTTAAAAGGTCTTGCGCGACCACAACACTAGTTCTGACAGGTTTTGTATGTAGAGCGGCGAACGACTTGGATTTTTAGTTGTTTTTTTTAGAAAGATGGCAGGCAATATGGGGAGCTGAAGTTTTGTTCTAAACTCGATGTTTGTACGGACTAAGTTATAAACGGAGTTGCAAAATAAATTTAGAAATTTTAAAAATGGTTAAAAGTGTATTGTTACAGTTTGTGATGGTCGTAGTGTTTCGTGAAAATCTTATCAAGTCCCTCTGCTTTTCGTTTCGAAGCGTGAAAATATTAAAAATATGGTTAGAAGTTGTCACAAAAAAGAAGAGGAAATTAAATTGCAAAGTTTACAAGCAGTGGACAGATTATTGTTATGAGAAATGTGGTAAAGAACACGTGCAGTGAAGAAATTCTACTCTTTGATATTTGATATTGATATTTAAGATACGAAAAAATCGAATCCAAGGCAGTACCATGAATTCTTCGTGAAGGCCATTTTGAATGCAGACTTTTAAGGTCAATGACGTCATAATGCTTTCAAAAGTTCTGAAAATATTCTAATAGGTGCTTCATTTTGATCCAGTGATGAAAACACATTTTTAAGAAAAGAAACAAATGTTTACAAATAAAAGTATCCAAAGTTTTTTTATGACAATCATTTATATTTATATATATAAAAAACTTTGGATACTTTTATTTGTAAACATATATTGACAATCAAGAAGAAATATTGATTTACTAAAGAAAAAAATGGCATTGTCTGAAGATTTTAATATTCTAAATTCACGTTGCGAGTTTGAAAACACTTGTTTGTATCTCATAGAAAATGCTTCTTTCAAAAAACTGACAAATCAAGAGTTGACCAATAATTTTCAATATCATTTTGTTGCCTTTTTTAAAAAGTGGTTTAATCATTGCTGTTTTCAAAATAACTGGAAAAAGGAAACATTGGATATGAAAGTTACTCAAATGTAATTGGTGCCACACAAGTCCAACAACCTGGAAAATCATCTAATCCTGTTGAGTAATTATTTTTTAATTTACTGAGTACTCTGAGGATTTCATTGGAAGTTTCGAAAATAAATATCGGATTGGGTATATTTTGGGAAACGCCAGGTGACATTGAATTTCATGGAACCAACCGGAATTTCTGCAAAGTACTTTTTGAGCCGGTGTTGGCAGCTCGTACACCTCTATCCTTAACCTGTAATGAAGAGCAGAGAGCAGGAACTATTATCTTTAGTTGAATGATGCTTTCCTTCTGCATTTTATTATACAATCAGGATTTCCATTTTATGTGAGTTTAATACTGATAGATTTGAGTTTAATACGGATTGGAATTTTTGATTATAGATCAAAAATGAAAATTTGCAAGAGAACTTCCCTCTGCCAAAGCTTTTTTCTTATTCAACCACTGATTCCCTGTTGCATTTCCCTACTCCTTTTAAAGAATTGGCTTTGAAAAGTAAGGTTGTAGGAGAAATTGTTTCTATAAGGTGCATTGAATATTGATCCAATTCAATTACATCAAGAAATATAGTGATTTCAGTAAAATATTGGTAAAACAATTATATCTCTGATTTATTTTTAAAAGTTATTAATTTCTTACTAAGGCAAGTGACCAGAAGTGTGCATTACCAATTGAAATTTAAGAACTTCTTACTTGTAAACAAAACAAGAAAAAAATGGTTACCATTTTTATCTACTCTCTTGGGTGCTCTGAGCTGTGGCGCACTTGCTCCTGGGCGTCGGTGTCGCGAACTATTTGTCTTGAAGTTACCTAACTTTTTTTTTGTATTTGACTAACAATTGGAATCAAATCAAATCAATTATTACATACGACGATACGGATACTTTATCGTCTTGAGTAACAAATTACTTTAAATAAATAATTTAATTTTCCTATGGACGAATGCATAATATTTGTATTGGAGTGAGAATTCAGATTATTTCTAATTAAAAAACTGCGTTTATTTGTTTGTTTGATTAAAGTATGTGGACAAAATGCCTGTTATATCATATACAGATAAATACAATTTTCATTGCTTTGTTACATATTTCTTAATTTTTTCTCTCCCGAACGCAGACTCAGGATGGAAGGAGAATAGTTAGTATTGACAATTGTACAGGAGTGGGTTGAAAATTGTCAGGTAATGCAACGAATAGAAGACTTATCTTATCAATAATTTATTATATGCTGATATACAATATATAAACATCTCATGACATATAACATCAATGGTTGTACAGAGCTCAGGCGATAAATATAAGTCCTTTTTTTGGGGTGTGGCTGAGTTTCAATCCACACAATGTTATTTTGTTATATTTTATTGAACACATAATCATCAATTTGTAATACACAACATATTTTTCAGTCAGTTTTTCTCAAAATACATGTCAACATCAATGTACAGTTATAGTTTTCTTTTAGATGTTTGGTAGACCCCACGATCTTTCTCCGAGGTGCGAGAAAAGCACTGCAGGGTTGAAGTCTTGACTGAGCAAGTATTCTCGATGTTGTTCTTTATATTTACCTGATGCTGTAAAAAAGTGAAGTATTAATTTTGTTTGTTCTTCGTATTTGAAGAGAAAATAATTTAATTTATTAATTAGTTAGGTACTAAAAGGATTTTTTGGGGGAGGGGGTCATCCATTGATTACGTAACTCAAAAGGGGGAGGGGATTTGAAACAGTGTTACGATACGATACGTAATTGTAGGCTAGGGATATGGTTATGTATCACTTTAAAAATACATTCAATCTTAACAGAAATATTTCCATTTCTTCGTAATCGTAAGAACCTAATCTATAATATATTCTAAAATCCAATTAAATTAGTACAAGAGACTCCCACCGATGTATTCTTCACCAGCGCCCGGCTTTTGGAAGAAATTTTCTCACCTTTGCATCCTTCCAATCCCCAAAAATTCTCTGCGCACTTTACTGTTAGATGCAGACTGCATCGTCAACTAATTCTGACCATCAATTAATTCAGTAACATTCAGATTTATTTTGATTATAAGGCTTCATTTTTAATCACGTGTAATTGCATGTGACTAGTATTTGAGAAATCAAAGCTATAAACCTCCAGTGCTGCGGATGTTTTTTTGTAGTGCATCATGAATGACACCCACCACTTTTGCCATCAGAACATTTGGGTAGGCCCTGTATCTCTATTTAAATACATATTTTTGCACTTAGTAAATAAATAGTTCATAAATGTTTCACAATATATTTATAGCACTTTTCGGGATAAAACAAAGTATGTTATCCTTTATTTTTTATTTTTTAAAAAATTCATTTATTTTTTAAAAAATTCATTTATTTTTTAAAAAATTCATTAATTTTTAAGAAATAATTTGTTTTTTAAATTAATTAATTAATTTTTTAAATATTGATTTATTTATTTTTTAATTAATTAATTTATTTTTATAATGTATTTATTTATTTAATTTTTTAATTCATATATTTAAAACATCATTTATTTATTTATTTAAAAATCATTTATATATTTTTTAATTAATTAATTTTTTAAAATTCTTTTACTTATTAAACTTTATTTTTTAATCAATGAATTTACTTATTTATTTATTATTTTATTTATTTAAAATTTATTAATGAATTAACTTATTTAAAATTTATTTATTAATTAATTTATTTACAATGTATTTGTTTACTTGAAATTTATTTGTTAGTTTATTTGCTTTTTGTATTTGTATGTTTGTTTCTATGTTCATTTGTGTGTTTGTATCTTAGTTTGTATGTTTGTTTCTATGTTTGTTTTTGACTTGCAAAAGGCAGCAAAGTGGATTATTATTACCTCTCAGAATTCCATTGTGAACTGCGTGATGTGTATATCTGTTGGCCATGCACAATTGATGGTACTCTTCTGGAGCGATTATCAGTGATCAAGTTGTTGACAGGCCTTACAATTTAGTTTTACTTATAATGGGCGGCAGCAGGGGGGAGAGGTTCATGAAAGCCTTAGGTAATTTTTTGCATTACCGTCAAATTTGCGTTATGTAATTTAAGGATTACCCCTTTTTGGTTTATATGGTTTCATACAGGTAATTGGGATATCAGTTTTATGCAAGATGTAAAAGATGAATGCACATTTCAAATTTCGTAGCTTTGTTAAGTTAATAAAATAGCTTAAAAAATTTATAATAAAATTTAGCTAATAATTTTCTATTTAGATTATTTTGTTAGTTTTTACAAATCATGCTTTACTTAAAAAATTGTCAATTTCTTAACAGTCATTGCTAGAACTATTTTTAAATCACTTTCCTTATTTTGAATTTTACTTTATTGAATTTGTATGTAAATAATCATTACTTATTCATAATCATGTTTTGGTATGTTGTGCATTTCATGAAACTGAAATAACTGACATTTGAGACATAAACCTATTATGTCTCCAATGTTAATAAAACCAATTATTTTATGTTGCCCCCTCTTATTGAAGTGTATGTAGCAAGGAAATATTTTTCGAAGTAATTTTCATTTACCATATAAATATCAATACTTTAAAGCATTTTTATGATTTCTATTCTTTGTTTATTTTAATTTGTTTGTGTCACTATTGTTAAAATAAATAATATTATTCAATTCTTCAGGTTTTTTAAATCAGAAATAAACATAGGACAGAAGACAATGATACATTAATATAATTTGAAGTGGAATTTAGATCCATTGTGGTCATTTATTAATAAAAGTAAATAACTGTTAATAAAACCCCACACAGTATAGTGTCTCATGTGAGATTGTTGCGGGTGTTCTTAACAATAATGCCTGACCATGAAATAAATACAATAGTGCAATTACATGTTCAGTGCTAAGAAATGGTAGGAAAAGTTTTAGCAAGCATGTCAAATTAAAGATATAACTTTCTTTGGTCAAAACACCAGAAATAAACATGCATAAATATTACTTGAGATTCAACTTTCAGGGACAATCCAAATAAATGAAATGAAAAAAAATATTGGTCAGAGAGAAGCATAACTTCTTTCTTTGGCATCAGTGTGAGATATAAATTTTTTTTTTCTACTTTATTATTCCTATCTCCTGAAAATTGGTAGATCTTTACACACAAAAAATATGTAGTAAGGTTTTATAATTATATAATATTAAATGAAACACTTATATTGGGGTTGTGCTTAGATTGCCTTACCTTAATACATTCATCTCTAATAACTAAAATCTTTAGTCTATCATATAAAAAAATAACCTTCCCTTGAAAATTGAACTGAGAAGTAAACAGTGATTAAAAGGTAATAATAACAATTCTTCCCTTTCTCTTTGTACTAAATTTACAAATAAATGTAGAAATGAAAACCTCATCTGATATTTTATTTATTTCTGGAAAAATTCTAAGTTCCACTTACTTAACAATTGGAATATGTTTATGAATTCTGTATTCCATATAAATCAGGTTTAAGCAATACCTTCTAATTGCCCCAAATTAAAATTTCATAAAATTTTAGATTTTAATTCCATATATGGAAAATGGATTAATTATGTACAAAAATTAACTTATGTTTACCATATTCCAAGATTCTCCAGCTTGGGGGGATGTTTTGCTCACATTGTACCTCAGCTCGTCTTATTGAATTGCATTGTGAAGCTGAGGGAAGTTCTAGTGGTGGTGGAGGTGGTTGTTGTTGATGTTGTTGTAGTAGTAGTTGTTGTTCTTTTTGTTGTTGCTGTTGTTGCCATATGTAAACTGCATCTTCTGAGTTGCTTTCTGTTGAGCTGGAGGATAATGTAAGTTTTTATAGAATTACTTTATATTTTATTTTAATTTGCCTGACAACGTAGTTTCTTTTCAAAAATATTTATTCATTACTATACATTGAACTTTAGAATAAGATCACAAAATATTTTTTCTCACATTGAACAATTTCTATTTGATAACATGTAAAGCAATTTCCATACACAGCTGAATTGTTGAATTTCAGTGTTAATAGAATATCAAGATGAATTAAGCAATGAAATAAAGAAAAATAAATTTAACATTAAAAAAGAATTAAGAGCGCAAAGTACTTATATAAATTATATATTATAATATTATGTATTATTATTATTAGTAATATTATTATAAAATATATTATATACAGCTCAGGTTTTTATGATTGCCGATTTCCACTTTATATGGATATGCAACTTTCATAAACTAATATTCTCTTCAAAATTATCCTCTCAGATGAAATTTTGAGAACAAGCATTTATGTGGAATTATCCAAGGTTGTTCATCTCAGAACTATGAAAAACAATAAGATCCTGTTTCATCATGTGCTAATAACATCAATACTTTGAACTGTAATGAATTCCAAATTATATCTATTATACATGCATGCATACATATAATTGTACAAAAACACAATGCAAACAGGTGAAATGCAACTCTTTTTCATGCAGTTTTGTCTGTAGAAATGTATTCATAATCATTTTTCCAAAAAACAAAAAAGGAATGCATGCTATTTTATAAATCAGATTTAATGTACGGTATATTTAAATAAGAAGGAAACACTATCAATTTAACACTGAAAATTTATTTTACTGAAGTATCTTCTCATTGAAAAATATATTTAGCTCAGTGAAAACATAAAGGGTTATTCACTCTCTGTAACAATGGATTCTGAGATATGATGTTTAAATACTATGAAAGATGTAAATAAGTATGGGAAACCCTTGTACCTTGGGTCAGTAGTTAATTTTTAAGAAAACATGTAGAGGAAAAAATTCCATCACTTTCATTCGTCACTTGATTATGTACATCCACATTTATTCTGAAAGAAGTTACTTAATAGGTTTCATTTCATGATGTCAAAAGTAAAATTTCCAGCATTTGCCAGTTTGGTATTCTATGAAATGTTAATGTAAATTTTTAGTGAACACTATTTGCATTATAATCCCCCAAAATTTTTGTAGTATTATTTATTTCAAATAACAAAAACAATATTATTGCTATTAATTGACATAGACTTACACCAAGAAGGTAGTTGTTATAACTTGGACCTCTTTACTACTTTATACCTTGGGCCTTCTAAAAACTTCTAAAATTAAGAATAATGAAAAAATTTAGGTTTATAATTTATACACATTGTGTTTCTAGTTCCTAAATCTTACAGATGAATGGTTGAGCAGTAATGCAGAAGTTTGGGTCATTCAAGGAAATGAAAACCCGAAAATTATTACAGGTGATGAGGATCTGGGCTTCTCAGTCACATTAAAACCAACAATCCCCTCATCATTTATTAACACAAAGCCATTTGCAACTACTGCACCACAATTGGTTGAGGAACATTATCAAAAGCTGGATAATGAAATGTGCATAAAGGTGGCCTAAATCCAAGAAAGTCAAGGGATTTGTTATACTCTCCAGGGAGGAACAAAATTGAAACCCAAGAATCCAGAAAAACAAAATAGTGTCCAAGTTTAACCCATGGGCATGGGTGGAACACAAAAATGCTCCTGCTAAAGTAAATAAAAAGATGAAAAATTAAGCCGAAACCAACTTTATTTAACAAGATTTTTATGTAAAATTTCTGTTCATAGTAAATTTATACATACTTTCCTTTGTTTATCATTCCCAAAAACCCTCTATATTTTTTTTATTACTTGTCTTTAAAAGGTGGGTGGCCCATGGCACAAGATTAGGTACCCTTGTACTTCGGGGCAATTTTCACTTTTATTTTTTTAAATCAAATTTTCAAATTGAATTATGAAATGGAAAATTATGCAACAATTACCATAATAAAAGCTTAGATGAAGTTTCCATTAGAGCCTCCAAAAATGCAAATTCCCCACAACAAAGTGAGAAAACATGACAACAAAAAAGTGGCCTAAGGTACAAGGGCCTCCCCTAAACATCAAATACATTTTATTAAAAAAATGAAATAAATATTTACTGAAAATTTATGTACTATAAACAAATAATAATTATTTTTCTTTGAACTTGACAATTAGGTGTGTTAAAACCATGCAAGAGCATACTTCATTGTATATTGTTAAGTGATAGAACATTTACAATGAACACATTCAGAGGCAATGTGCATGATAAGGATGTATGTGATTAGTGAAGAAATTCAAATTATTAATCCACATTAATAAAATAAATTCAATGTACTTCTTCCTACCTATAATAGTGCTTAGGGACTCTGACAGGGCGAGTGTAGCTATATTCAGGTTGAGGGCAAGGTAAACGTAAGCCTTCATCGGATGATCCCTCCACGCTTGTGCTGGATTCAGCGTGTACACACTGGCCTCTTAGCAGGTCTCGAACACATTCGTATTCAGGTTCTAGCATAGACAGCCACATGTGTTTTAATTATTGGATGAGTCTTTGTTGTATGATGATTATTTTGCTGTCCAATAACATAAAAAACAATTCTGAGAATAACAGGAGAATGATAGGTTTTTACTACAACTAACTTTACACACCTGGCTTTAAGTAGGAAGACATCATTAAATTGAAGGTTTTAAGAGAACTGGGAGAAAATTTACAGATGCTTGTGTCTGCAGCATCTGTGTCAGTTGTTCCATGTTCACTTGCAGACTGAGCAACTAAAATACATGACATGCGGTTAATACTACAATTGAATATCAAAAGCAAATGCTTGGTTTGTAGAATTCAGTTAACTTTTATCAAGAAAAAGTACTTACCCATGGCATTGTGACGTCCTGAAACTAGTGTTGAATGAGACATGCTATTCTTGAAAGAGTTGTTGAATGCTTTTACCAATTCATCCTGCGTGGAACTTACTGAAGTTACACTGGAAGACTGAGCTCCTTGTTGAACATCACTATCTGTTGAAATTAAACAAACATTTGTTAGTTCAGAAATAAACGAAAGGGCAAAAGTAATAGAGAAATAAATACAATGGATATATTTGACAAAGTAATTACGCATAAACAAATGACTTAAAATCCTCTAAAGGTTTTTTTTTTCTTAATCTCAGTTAATGTATTCTATTTCTGGATGACATAAACTTAATCATTCTTAATTTACTTTTGTAAGTAAAAATATAAACAAAATTAAAATTTCCATATCACTTTCAATTTAAATTTAAAATTAGAACTTCAGTTGTATAGTATAAAATGATTAAGAATGCTTACAATTAAATATATTACGTGAGTTTATTATCTCTCAAATTTTATCATATAGTTGCTTGTTATATTGTCTAACTTGTGTAAAATGTTCATTTCTAGCATTTCAAATTTTGGAATCACGTCTATAAATTACATAATGCTAAAAAGAGAGAGGGGTTTGAGATAGCATTATGGTGCATTATGTAGGGGTAGGGGTTTTTAGTTTAATGTTATGTAATGCTGATATTTTTTCCCCCACATTTCCTAATAAAATTTGTTTTATTCAATCGGATAGTAAAATATTAAAATATGAAAAAATGTAAATAAATTAAAGTTATGATGTATAAATTGTTACAATAAAAAGATTTTCAACAATGGTATATTAATTGAATTTATTTGATTATGAAGACAATATTCAAAACTGATCTGTAGTATATTCTAGAATGCAATTAAATTGGGGCAGTAGACTCGGACCAATGCATCATCCATGATTGCATGTGTATGGTGTGTGAGAAATTTTCTCATCTGTGCCCTTCCTTCACTCGCCCCTCAATTGTCCTGAATCTTATTGTTAGACAGAGTGAGCATCAGCAACTAATTTCAATTTTAATTATTGTAAATTGTAATATACAACAGAAATGAAATTAATGCAAATTGTTTTTACTATTATATAATTTAATTTTACTGATTGTAAATCGGGATGTTAATGCAAGCATTACACAATTATTTAGGGGAGCTGAGTTACACTTTTCACTTGTGTTATTTTCTGAAATATTCTGAAAAATTTGGTGTCATAAAATATATACTTTTGTGGCATAATACAATAAATTAACTTCATAGACCTCTTCATTTTTTTAATTTTATCTATAATATTTATAATTTTAACATAATATAATTAATGAACTTGAAAATGTGATTAATCATCTGTAATTTTGAAGTTTAATATGCCAGAATGGAAGGAATAACTCTTATTTTCTATTCTTGATTTCTGTATTATTTCATTTTTCAGAAGGAATTTCTCTTATCCCATGTGGAGAGCATTATTATTTTAATAACATTTACATTCATGTTACACAAACTCAAAAACATTTATTTGTTTGAAAAGCTATTTTATTCTGCTTTCATTTTTTTATTCTGTTGATAAATTTGTTAATTTTATTTAATTTTAATTGAGACCCATCATTATGTCTCTATTAAAACAGATTGAACTTTACAATCAAATGTGCAATAATAAACATCACATTTTTTTAAAAATTGAATAAAAAAATCAAAAACTTATTTCAAACTTCTATTCTCAGGTTTACAATCAAACTTCCATTAGCAAAGTTACCAGCAATTTCAATTGAGTGCTTGATCTTTTAAAATGACAACAATTTATTCTGCCACAAGATAAAAACTGCTTACTTTTCATAGCTGGGCTACTGTAGTGAGGGCTTGAGCTGGCTTTGTTGTACACCTTTTGATGACGATCAGTTCCTTCAGCACTCAAGAACTTTTTGGTATTAGACACTCCTGGAAAATGGTACATTTTGGCCTTGAAGCTCTCTTGATGAGAGCAAAAGGATGAAAAATTTTATGCAAGAAGCATCGGGTTGATGAGCTTGTACATGATCACAAGGATAATTAAGGTTATTGTCATTGTAAAGTACTGGAACCAAGCATTTACTGCAGACATAAGCAGATGAGCTGAGGCAGGAAGGAGAGAATGAGGTATCACACTGGCAGCCTGGAACAGCACTTTGAAACTTCTCTCAATCTTGAAGGCACTTATAAAAATGTTTCTGGCTGAGTTAACTGTTGTTTTTCATGCACTCACACAATTTTAATAGCAGCTGTCTTTTTATTTTGTCTGGTAACATTTACATACAGAAAATAGGAGGGAACTGGGAAGTGGAACTTTACAGTCATTGCATCAGTTGGCATCAGTATCTGTGAGCCTGGTACAAGCTATGGAGTGGAATCCAATCCGTACCTTCATTCTGATACTGGGGCTTCTTGCGGATCTTGGTATATACAGAGTCAGCACAACTTCCATACTGAAACAATATGATGGTAGTACCAATGGATATGATAATTAGCCATGAAGAATAAAAAATGTCAGATAAGTCAATTGAAAATTTAAACTTAAAACAAATAAGATATTACTGATAGGTATGTGATGTTTTCAGAATTATTAAATTTCTTTGACGACTAAATATTTCCAGTTTCTATAATATTGATGTTTTGTCCATAGCCTAAAGGACAAAGTTATTTTTGAAGCAGATATGATAACAAAATATTTAAACATAAAATTCTGAAGGAATGAAAATTTGAATTTCAATTAATGTAAACATCATTTCCTTTAGCACTCACAGATGAAGGAAGCTGCTGAAGTTTGTCACATTGCTGACTATGTAGTTGTTGGCCATGGTGTTGTGGAAGATCAGTTGATATCTCAGGCTCTATCCCTTCTCCAACACTCATTCTTGAACTCTCTCCACCTGAGACAGGAAGGCGGAACGTTGCATATGGGCTTATGTCCTCTCTGCGGCCTAGTGATACTCGCATAGGCGTGGGGAGGTAAGCAGAGTCCCGAGGACTAATGGGAATGTGAGGATCACCCCCTCCAATGCTACCACCAGTTCCACTACTGGCTTGTCCAGTCCCCACAGCACAGCTTTTCTTTTCTATTTCAGACATGAGGGCAGTTTCTGATGTCATGTCAGTTCCAGCATTTTTTTCTATTAAAAAAGAAATAATTTTTGTATCTACTGGAAATCTACGTGAGCTACATTTACACCAGAGTCATTCTAAGACGTTCCCTTTCCACTACCAAAGCCAAAAATAATTTATATTTGGTGATGTGGTTTATGACAGTGTTGAAATAACTACTGATTATTTGAATGGAGTTAGCGGTACTGAATCTCTTGAATCACCTACAGAGTACATACTGTCCTTTTGTTAAAATTTTTAAGTTACATTTTAAGACATCAATGTACTAACCTCCATATTTATTTGCTGGATACATGGTTTTTCTTCTCTTTAAGTATAATAATCCACCAACACTAGCCACTATTATCACAGCAATACCAGCAACAATTGGTATTATTATCCCAAGTTCATTATAAAAATGGGTATGGCCATAACTGGAGTGGACAATAAGTTCAGGAGCAATGGTAGCTAGAAGAATATTGTAGTATCTTATTTTATGGACAAAAAGTAGATGCACTCCAAAATCTCTGTGTTTTGACATTATTATTATTATTAAAAATTCAAGTAAACTAACCACCAGAATATGTGAGAGTGACAAAATCATAGCTTGCTATTGTAGAACCAGCACTATTATGAGCGGTCATCCTCAATGTATACCATGTTTCAGGATTTAAATCCAGAACCAAGAATTCAATTTGCTCAAACTTAACATTATTAGAAACAAGAGTCCAATCTAACTGTTGTTTTAATTTATATTCTACAACAAGAGATGTAATAGGACATCCTCCATCTTGCCATGATGCCAAATTCAGTGATATAGATGTTGAGTTTTCACGAATTAAATCAGCATTCTTTGGAGGTATAGGTGCTAGAATAAAAGAGATTAAAGTATTTTATTTTAAAATTATCACATTTTGAGACTTATTAGCCACTTATTCAATTTAGTGTGCTTACCTGAACCCTGAGTACGTGTGTGAAGCGTAAGAGTTGGGGTTCCTAATCCCAATTGATTGAAAGCCTGGAGATAAAATTGATAACGAGTTCCACATTGAAGTCCAGTTAGAGTGTAACTTGTGTTTTCTGGAGGAATTCTTGTTTTATCCCATTCACCAAATTCTCGTTTGTAGTGCAAGTAATATCCTGGAAGTGTACCATTTTGTTATTGTGAAAAGTGCAACATATTAAAATGTTCATAATGATATTCAATAAAGTAATGAGTTGAAAAAATATTAAACCTTGTCAATAAAAAAATTTCATTCAGACAGAGAAGTTTTAAAAAGCAATAAACATAAAACAAGAAAAATTAGTTGTATGAAATATATTACACAAATTGTGCATTCTCACTTTACTACTCATAATTCATTATTTGACAAAAATGTAGATGATGATGATGATGATGATTATTATTATTATTATTATTATTATTATTATTATTATTATTATTATTATTATTATTATTATTATTATTATTATTATTATTATTATTATTAATTATTTATTTATTTTGCTGGGGGAGATTGATGGAAAGGAATGATTGCATATGGTCTGTGATGCTACAGGCAGTGCTTTGGCTTTTGCTCTGAAGTGATGAAGAAAATAATGGAAAGCATGTAAGAGCAATTGACCTATGAGCTTGATCCTGGCACGTGCTACAAACCAGCTGGTGTTATTAACATATCAGGCAAATTTGATTCCAGACCAGGATTCCAACTATGAACTTTGAAACATGCAGAGTAATGGGAGGTTACTATAATGATGAGAAGTCTTAAAATTACTCTTCTGGTTCTCAGATTGTACCTTCACTTTAAAGAATTATTATTGTAAATAGGTACATTCTTTTTAGTATTCCATGAGATCTGAACTTATGAATAAGTTGATAACTTGAATATCTGGTTCATATCAGTGATTCTGCAAAATATGAATTTAACTGACTGAGAATAAATACCTTGCACCACATTTCCTGGAGTAGAGCTCACTTTCCATAATAATGTTATTGTTGATGTTGTGGTTGATGGAACATGAAAATCATTAGGTGCAAATGGAACTGAAAACATAAAAGACACTTCTATTAACAAAGTTATGTAATTTTATTGACAACAAAAGTGCAATAAATAAGGAGCTGAAATATTCATTCTGAGGTAGGTACTATTGGAAAGTACTTTTATTATTATATTGTTTAAATATTCAGTTATAACACCTCAGTTTGTGAAATTTTCAGCAAAAAGTATTAGTTTCAAAAGTTCACTGCGAGAAAGTGTGTCTACACAACACTGATGTTGAGTGAAATGGCATATTATGATACGTTAATAATAATTTAAAAAGAGGATTTCTTGATGTAAATGAATTGGTAATGTAAAAGAGGGATGGAAAAGACTAGTGGATTGATTTTGTGAAGCACTCAACATTAAAAAATAAGTAATATTTTTTCACTTTCTTTTCTTAATGTTTGATCAAAATAAATTTAACCTCTTTCGAGAATTTGTGAATAATTTAAAAAATTTACATACTTTTGACATCAATTTGGAAAATTTGAGTCTTCTGGATACTAATTTGTAAGAGCTGTAAAATATTCATTAACATGGCAGTAATGATGAACTTGATGTTATAACATATTGGAAACAGTCAACTTTTAAATATTAAATGTAAAAAAATATGAAATTACGCAAAAATTATTCGTTTTTTCAAATAATTGTTCTTGATCATTTTTAAAGAGTTGATTTTTGAACAAATTTAAGACAAAAATCGCTATCTTCAATATTACACTTTTGTAATGCTAACTTTTTGCAATTTTCAAAAATACAGAAAGTTCGTCGAAAATGGGACTAGCACCATTTTGAAATGTTCTTTGAAAACTTACAACGAGAAAATTTAAAACAAAAAAATTGGAGTCATTCTTGAGGAAAACATGTTTAAAACTGACTAAATTTCACGCAAAATTATATTCATATTTTGGAAAAATTATACGCGATGTTTCTTCCAGATCTGTCTTTGAACAACAGATTTCATTAAGGAAAAACCTCACTATCTTCAATAGAGTAGTTGGAAGACGTCCAAAAGTCTGAACTTTTGCAACTTTTCGAAAAATCAGGAATATCAACGAAATTAGACCTGAGCCATTCTTTTAAGCGTCCTTTACGCTATCTGAGGACTAACTTTAATCCAAAACTTTGGAACCATTTCGAAAAAAAAAAAAAAAAAAAAAAAAATTGAAAATGTTGAGACTTCGTGAAAAGTATCCCCAAATACCAAAATATCCGTGTCAAACTCAGAGGACGTAGCGTTCCTATTAATCGTTCGAGAATATCAATTTTGGAGAAAATCATGTGAATGGTTTGGGTGCTAGCAGTGACAGACAGACGGCGACACAGACGGACAGAGACGGTTTACCCCAATCGATTTTTCGGTATCAAGGAGTCACAAAACATGGATTCTGACTATACAACGTACGTATGTTAGAGGAAGTAATTTGCTGCATATAGGAACATGATTTTTCCACATTTTCGATTTTGGAGCCCAGCAACGAGGGTGTTTTTGTCGCCGTTTTTCGGCACATGAATACAATTCTTGTTCTTGTTACGAAATAATGCAAGAAAGGAAAAATATATGACAGTTTTGAATGTAGAGTGTTTAATAGTCTCAATCTACTGGTCTTATTCATCCCTCTTGGGCATTCAATTTTGGCTTGATCACCAGCAGAGGCCTCGTATATAGGTATTCAGGTATCCATGGCAAACAGAATCGTAACGTCCGCTACTGAAACACACGTGGCAGCGTGGTGCACAGCGGGTATCGTGGACACTTTCAGAGAGGACACATGTAGAATGTATCACAATGGGCATGAAGCGACGGAGGCCGAGCCCAAGGGTGCAGTTCGAGGGGGTACGCGTCACAGTTGTGCCAGATGTGTCGAAAGACTAAGCAGTGGCACCCGGCGGGTGGCGGTGCAGTCTCAGCGAGGCTATAAAGGCGAGGGGTCTTGAAAAGGGCAGTTTTGTTCCTCGAACTTTTGTCACGAGACCTTCGCGAGACGCCAGTGTGCGTGGGAGGCCGCAAGCTTATGGGTATGAGCGCCAGGCTCATGTTAACTGTTCATTCGGCAGTTAGCATATGCTAAAGGGGAGTAAATGCTCCTGTAGTAAATGGTAGGGCAGTTATGTGTGTGTGTGTGTGTGTGTGTGTGTGTGTGTGTGCGCGCGCGCGCGTGTGCGTGTGCGTGTGCGTGTGCGTGTGCGTGTGCGCGCGCGCGTGTGTGTGTATGCGCGCGCGCGCGTGTGTTTGTGTAATTAAACTGTAACCAAAGCCATCTTATCCAACCCACGACGTCACAGAATTTGCGTCCTGTCAGGAACTACTCTACTTCAAATTAGAGTTGTTGTTATTTGTTTTAGTGGGTATACTCTAAATAGTGCACCCATGGCACATGCCATGTTTGCCATAACATAGACGGGCTTCTGATCAACAGCCACAACAACTTACTTCTTAAACCAAATACTAAAATGAATTGGAAATATCAAAAATGTCACATTTCGTATAAATTGTTCAGTGTGTGCATGTTGCTGGAAAATGTTACATCTCTGGACAAATGACCAATATAAAAAAAAAGAAAGACACTTGCTTAAATTATATTATTATATTAACTGTAGGTCTGTGGCATTTTCCATATATCAAAGCTACAAGTATATTCTGAATCAAATGGTGAGCTCTTATTTTTGCAAAGATTGGAGATGTATCTTTTTTGAAAGAACAATCAATTAACATCAAGCAGAAAGAAAATAAGGGAGTAGGGCTTTATTTTGTTCATTTAATTGTTTCAAAAAGTAACTTACTGCCTTTATTTCTGCTCTCTGTTAGCATGAAAATACATTAAAAGAATACTTCAAAAAGCATTTCAAAATATTATTTACAGATTTACATTCAAGATCATAAAAGTACTTGCATCGTATTAAAAGTAAAAATCCCTTACCTTGAACTCTAACAGAATAAATAATTTCATCTTCTCCAAAAACATTTTTTACAGAACAAGTATAATTTCCAGCATCTGTATTTTGAATGGAACTTATTACCAGTGTTCCATCAGGAACAATTTGGACCCTGGTATCTTCTTTTATTGTCTTGCCACTGCAATGAAAAGAAACAATGTCTGATTTATAAAAAAATTCTTATTAATTATGTCATAATATATGTCATATCGGAGACTTACTTTAATTTCCATTGTCGGTCTGGTGGAGGCTGACCAACCATTCTACAGGCCATCCTTAATTCTTCTTTCCAAGCTGTAATAACATGACCACTGAATGATGCGACACGTGCTGGAACTTTACTTGCTGGAGCCTGAACTATACGATGAGAGGGATCACCTTCCCCTACAGAGGTAAATGCTCTTACCCAAAATTCATAACGATGATGCAATTTAAGATGTGTGATACTGTAGTATGTTTGCTCAGGTGGTAGATCAAATTCATCCTTTGCCTGTTTGGAAGAGAAAACAAAAGTGAATATTGAGTATTACTTCAGTGTTAAATAGAATGATAACATCAATAATGAGAAAAAATATTCTTTTTAAAATGATCAGCATTATTCAACAACAAACTAAGCATCAATTTGAGAAAATCAAATATCTTATCATCTCTAGGGTATTTGAGAATGATTCATAAGCACTTTTTCTTTATAAATAGCATTAATGTTTTAAGAAATTGTGAGCTGCACCCCATAAGAATACATAGAATTCTTAAAAGTTCCAAGTGTTTTTTCTAGCAAATTAGAGAAAGTTGCTTGCTTAATTGATGCACAGTTCTGCTCAAATTAGAAAAAGGCACATATTTAAATCTAAAAGTATTGCTAGATATGAGTCAATTGTTCAAAATTGTAAGAGATAATGAAAAAAAATGGTGAACAAAAATGACAAACAATTAAACATAACTATTGGCATCACTACTAAAGATAAAGGAATAAATTATTCAGTTTGGGAAGATGGTCTGTTTGAGACCCACTGAAGAATTTAATTTATTAGACCTTTTGAAAAGATTTCATTAAGGAAAAAATCTTAACATTAATATTGTAGTAATGCAATTTAATTTTTTTAAATTTTCCTTTTTGACGATCGGGCGGACGGGCGGAATAGACGAAGGGACAGACAAACAAACGGACAAATGGACGGTCGGAGAGATTGTTGCTTCAGCACTACAATAGTTCCTCTTTACTACGTAATTACGTAAAGGGCGGAAAATAAACTAGTGGTGCTATAACAGATACTTTCTTGCATTATTTCTAACTTTTGCAATTTTCGAAAATTTCAAAAAGCGCAATTTTGAAAAATTCAGAGAGAGCAACGAAAATGGAAACTATTTAATTTTTTAAGCGTCAGAGGAAAAAATTTAAAGAAAAAATTGGAATAGTTTTTGAAAAAATAGTTGTTTAAAAATTATCTATTTCGAGCGAAGGTATGGGAAAACATCTCATATTTTCGAAGAGAAGCAATGTTACAAGCATGTCACATATAACAGTGGCGTGCAGTCCATGGAATGAAGGAAATGAGTCATTCCCCTAAGCAAAGCAGAGAAAAAATCCTTTCAATATTTAAAATATTCGTTGCTAATGGCCAGTGCAAAACGTTTACTCAATCTAAGATTCTGAGCTAAGTACCAGTGGTTGAACCGTAACAATCGATGTTTTCAAAACAGTGTCTCGTGACGTCAGCGAAGCTTCGTTCGTGGAGGGGGCAGGTGTTCGACTTCGTCATGTGTCGTGGCAAGTCGGCTCGGTTCGTGAGTGCGCGAGAATGAATTTTCTAATACGTTCCGTTGTGATCGGCTGGTAGCTATTTCAAGTTCAAAAGAATTTTGGCTTTTTGAGAGTGTTTGATACACGCGCGAACGTAGTACATTATTTTACAACACTTTGCCACATGACATTAAACGATTAAATTCAATAGAAAAGTTTAAATCCCAAGTAAAATCGTTTCTGCTGCATAACTGTTTCTATACAATTGGAGACTATACTGAGAATCACAAGAAAAGTAACATTAATTTTAACAGTGATATTTAATGCATTATTCCAGTTCCCTGATCCTTTGAGCATATACTGAGAGAGGCCCTTGTTTTGCTTTTGGACATAAATGTAACTTAAATATCTGTGAAATTCTTCTAGAATTCAGTGGGAAATATAGTTATTCAAATTATCGTTCTCCATGATGTCGTTGCAAAAGAATTATTCCTTGACGAAGGACATGATGGATAAGAGCCCAAATTAATTACTGATTTTCCCTTGAAAATAAATTTTATTACATTGGAGCGAGTATTTTTGTTAATAATACTTGTAAAAAACGCTCGTTTTCTTTCTGTAGTCAAAATTCAAGTAGTATATGGCTTAGTATCACAGAATTTTTGGAAACGTGCACAGAATTCATTTCTGCCCATAGCACGTCCCATACAGTTTTTAACTGTTTTTGACGTAAAATAAATAAATAAAAGGACTGCGGACGCGCATTCCTTTTGTAGAAAATACCGTTGTCCCTAAACCATCACCGCCTCGGACTACGATCGGCGCGTGCACAATGGCCAAAGAAAATAGAGGAGATATAGAATAACACAGACTTTCTCGTACTAGTTTCTTTTTCTTCAGTCTCGGCTATCTTTGACCCCGTCTTCTCAACTGTCATCTATTGGTGCTGTACCGCTGACAAGCTCTCTCATCTTTTTATGAGAGACTGTCCCACCTGACGACCATGACAACCGATTACCATGGTGCCAGGTCAACATGTGAAAGATTGTCATGAGTGAATCATCCTCTCTTTTCCGCAAACGACACGCGGATGATATATGCTCTGTACAAATCCTAAGCTATTTTTGTTTATTATGTACAAATTAAATGTACACATATGAGAATCCTGTCGTCTTTATTCATCACGACGCTACAGCGCCTAAAAGTCATTTTTTAAACATTTTCTCAATTTTTCGCCTCCCTTATACTAGAATTGAATACAGTAAATCCTTGTTAGCACGAACTCGCTTAACACGAATTTCGTCGTAACACGAACAAAACTTCGGTGTCGGCAAGGGATTACGGTAATAGGAACATTTATAACACTTGGATAACACGAAGTCCGATAATTTCGGTCCCTTGGAATTCGTGTTAATTAGGGTTTACTGTATGATAGTATTATATTACGGAAGGGGAAAATATGGCTTAATTTGCACTTTTTCATTTTAAAATTTGGAGCCTTTAAAAATATGCCTTTTAAGCGTTCCTGAAAATGCGCATCTTGAAGTTTCTTTTCACCGAAAACTTTCGAATATTTGAGAAAATTCGTAAGAAATTATTTGAAACAATTACATGCCAATGTGATTAGGTGTAACAAACGCCCGTAATGTAAAAATTAACTAGGTAATAGGAAGGCGAAGGCGAAGACGAAGATGAAGAGAGGAAGAACGTTTCACATGGTCATCACCTCATCTATCGATGACCGGACGCCTCTCTAATGGCACGAATAGATGTGGCATATTAAATCAGTGCCCTTATGCTCTCACTGCTGTTCTTGTAAGAAAGACTGAACTAATGTTACTTTTGTAGAATGGCATATGTTTTGCTCAAGAAAGGGAATTAAGTATTTTTTAAATACCTATTCATGTAGAAAACAAACAAAGAAAAATAAATGAAATCACCGATTTTTGGATTTTTGCTGTTTTTGTAAGAATTCCTTCAATTAACCAATACTATGTATGACAATTTGATTCTACCATTCACTCACACAATGAAATTGTTTTTGAAAGACCGCTCATTAAATAATCATGCAAAATTTTTCGAAAATATGAGTAATTTTTTAGTAATTTTGAGAGAAATATAAATATTTTCTAAACAATTATTTTCTCAAAAGTCTCTAAATTTTTTTCTCTAAAGATTTTCCTCGGATAGAACGTAGAACCCTTAAAAATGATGTAGCTCTCATTTTCTTTGAACACTCTGAGTTTTCGAAATTTGCAAATGTTTGAAATAATACGAGAAAATAGCTACTGTTGTTCTCTAGTTCTCTCTAGTTCTTTTCAGTACCGCATACATTTCTTTATTCTACTTATGCGAGAATGTAAAAACACTTGGAACAGGGATCGTTTCAGGGAATTTAACAAATAATCTAACAGAAGCACTGCAAAATAAAAATAATAAAAGTAATTACTTACCAAGCCACCTCCATCCAGTGATCGCATGTACACCTTATATTTTCGTATACGCCCGTTGGGATACTGAGGTGGTTTCCAGGACAAGAGTATTGTTTCTTCACCCCTTACAAGCGCCTTTATTTCTTCAGGCTCTCCAGGCACTTCAAAACAAAAATAATATTCACTTATTCGGAACGTATAATTTTTCTCACTAGGGAATGGTCAGAGGTGACATGTCGAACACACTCAGAAGTATTTTAGTTAAATCAATATGTGAAGGATAGTGCACGATCAAAATTTCAGCTTCTCGTATGCACGGGATATATTTTTTTTAAATTCCCGAAAGTTATCGATCATTGCCATGCGAAATATTTTGAATCACGGGTCTGTACAGCCCCAGTTCTTAGTGCCACGTAAGAGAGGCGCATGGTGCTTCTGTCTGCCAGGAGTTGGTTTTTTGAAAAAGAACAGCAAAATTGATCTGTCTATGCGCGTAGGTAAAGTCATTACTTTAAGAAATTCCATTATTTGTACTTAATTCAAAACCAGTTCATAGTACATATTATATTTTAAGTGCTCTGAATTTACTTTTTTCCCCTACAATATCCAAAGTTCATGGATTGTATTTTGATACGCTGTTAATATTGATTTACATTCTTTGCAATTTTTGTTAGTGATAATGTACAAAAGAAGAAAAATACTATTCCTGTGTTATATCTCAAATATATACGAGACTTATGTAATTATTTGTTCGACTAATTTTAGTGAATATATAAATATTTTTTAAAATAATAATAATAACAATAGTAATAATAACAACGATAACAACAACAACAATAATAATAATAATAATAATAATAATAAACCCAGCGAAGTAGCTCCAGTGTGTAGTGCGCTGACTTCGCAGTCGGAAGGTCCGGATTTTATCTCCGGGCCGGCCATCCTGACCGGGGTTTTCGTGGTTTCCCTCGGTCTTACAGGCAACTGCTGGGATGGTTCAAAAGGCCACGATCACCTCTCATCATTCTATACCTCATAATTCATAATTCAAGACTTAACAACCTTGTCTTACCAGGGGATACAGCCAAAAAGCTGATCCCCATAATGACACGCGTTAACCTGTCCGGTATAAACATGACCTCGGAAGATAACGTGTAGCGTTGTCAGAAATCATAGCAAATAATAATAATAATAATAATAATAATAATAATAATAATAATAATAATAATAATACACGTATGCTAATAGTGATATGTACTGATGTTAGCGAATTTTCCCGTGTTTTTAGCGCAGGCACTCATTACATAAAAACACTAACTAATAATAAGATGGCAAAAAAGTAACACATTTCCAAACAACCAAAGCGTAGCGACTCCAATCATCCAAACTCCTTCCTTCATTTCGCGCAGTTCAGCTGTGTAGTCCTCATGCAGGTATTAATTACATTTAAGCAATTTCGAAATGAACGAGATCAAAGTCCTATTCTTTCTGTGACTACAAAACTTCACGACTGTGTTATTGTGATACAATAATATTGTAACGAATATTGTGTCACCGGCCGGCACCACCACGAACTACCTGTACGCACGGATTGCGTCATCTGCCGGCACCACCACGAGCTGCCTGTAAGCGCGGGTTGTGTCAACTGCCGGCGGTCCCTGCACTAGATTATTCCAGAACGTTTGCGGGGTCCGGAAAGTTCTCGACGGCACTCGCCGAGTAAATACGCGGCGGCCGGCGACCGCGAGCAGTCTTAAGTCCGCAGTGGAAGCTGAACTGTGAAGTGTGTGCATCGCGGTGAATACCAGTGCAGTGATTGAGCTCAGTGACGTGAACCGTGGTCATTGCATCGAACTGTGGTCAGTGCTTAGGACTGTGCGACAGTGTAAGAGAAGAGTAATGTAAATAAATAAAGAGAAGTGTAGTGTAAATAAATAATCAAGTGTTTTCAGTGATGGTGTTAAGAAGCATAATAAACGTTTTTGTTAAAATAATATCGGAGTTTTAATTCACCACCTAGAATCGTAACAATATCATTACTTAAACTATTTATATTTAAATTTTGTGTGTGTATTCTTCTTTACATCTACATTCGGGTAAAATAATTCAGGGTATGCTTCGACATGTCACCTCTAACCATTCCCTTGCCAGTGCACATAAATTGACATTGTAAAACCAAAATGACTTTCGAAAGATCAAGAGCATATTTGAATTATGTTTCAACCATTGGCGGATAATGGCTCTCCTAGAAAGAGGGGCACACATCAATATACAGGAAGCATGCAATTTGTGCTGATTTGCAATTGTAAAATGAAGTTGAAACATTTACTTCTACTTTGCCATATTCTAATAATGTTTTCCATTTTCACTTATTATTACATTTTGGGTCATTTGAAATATTTGTAGAGTGTGTTGGACATTTGAATATTTTAATTAATTTTAAATAAAAATAACTTTTATTTTCTTTCATAATTTCAAAATATATAATTATACAGAGAAACATTTTTTTATCGAAATCTTTCTGACCATATCATTTTTTTATCGAAACATAACTGCCCATATAATACATTTATAATTTTTTAAAGAAAAAGTATGGAAAAGTGTTCTGAAGTACATGACGATCTTACATCATTGAAAACAGCCTCGTGTATCATTGATTAAATGTGTTCCAGTAAATTTAAAGAAAACCTAAGTATTTCTCAAAGTAATTACTAACCTTTAATTAAACTACATTTTTAAACAGAACTTAATTGCGTACATCAAACATTTATTTCATATTATATTTCTGCTGTTGAAGACATTAATTTCAGCAAGATGTTGATCATTCTTTCATTCTGAGGAACCATAATTCATGGGGGGCTTTGGTAGTTTCGTAGTTACGTAATCAAATTTCTGATTAACGGTCATCAAATATTCCCTCATTGGCATAAAGCAATTTATTTTGGCACGCTGTTTCAAATACTTCACTTAATATTGAGAACTTGATACAAATACTTCACTTGATATTAACATTCATCTCTAATTTCTCTTGCGTAATGAGTTAATTTTCTGCTTCAAAACCGTACAAAGTCGCCCAACTCAATATTATTACGTTCCTTTTTCAACACAATTTCATCTTTGTTGCTGCTATCTTGCAGAATCATAACTCATTAAACACCACCAGAATAACTGTTTTTGTAAGGTGGTATATATAAACAGTGTTCACAGGTACAAGATATTGAGTATAGAAAAAGCAATGATTACGTTATCAGTTATGTTAAAATGAAAATAATGACAAAGCAATATTTAAAAATTACAGACAATCAACTTTCGCTGTCCGATTTGTTTCACGTATCACAAACACACTTATGCACACTTACACATATACGCACACACGCAATAGTCAAGCACATAAATATCACAACAAAAATACAACTTTTATGTGACCAAGACCAAAAAGTGGTGCTAAAACAGCATATACTTTTTTGACCTTAGTAATGATTACGAAAAACTATTTAAATTGTAGTTTCTCGCTGACTAGACACATGTCATAATGTTTTGTAAAACTCAAATTTTCGAAATATTGTACATATTTCAAAATTTATCTTTAAGGAACAAATTTCGTTAAGGGAAAAATCTCTATCTTTAATATATTGGTTGTAGGAAGACGGCAAAAAATTTTGAACTTTGTTAAAAACCTTGATTTTTCAAAAATTGCCAAACATAAGACCTGCATCATTCTCTTAAACGTCCTTCATACTATTCAATAAAAATGTTTAATCAAAAATTATGAAGCCATTTTTTTTTAAATTTTGAAAATGTTCCAAGTTCTTCACACAAAGTAGCATTAAAATTAAAGTAGCCCAAAATTAAAATTTCGGTTTCAAATTCAAGGAACCTCGATATCAGCCATATCATTAGGGGAATATCAATTTCGGAGAAAATCTGCTGAACGATTTAGTCGCTAGCGTTCTTCACAGTCGGACGGACTGGCAGAAGTTTTGACGTCATTATATTTTTCGGCGCCAAGGACACACAAAACATGGATTCTAGTTGCACCACATGTTAACAGATTTTTTTCTAAATTTACGAACTGGATTAATCCACATTTTCGTTACCAGGGCCCTGTAACAAAGGTTTTTTTTCATAAATTTCTCTATGTCATGAGCGGTAGCGAGAAAGTAAAAAGTTGGGTGCAAGGGCTTCTTAACAATCACTTATATCAGAACACACTAATGCCCTCTATCTGTTATTGATAAATGAACGTGAATAGAAACCGCGGATAGGCACTTATATGTCGTAAAATATAAAGTGCTGAAAGATATGCAACGTGAAAGATACAACAGTATATCATAACGTTTGTTGTATTGTAATTCTAGGCGAATATAATTCACTGCTGTGAAACATTTGTAACATTTTAGATATTGATAATTATAATTATAATCTAAATAATTATCTCTCTTACTTTTAATCAAATCACAGTGTTAAAAAGACAAATAGAACAACACTTTCTTATTTTTATAGATATAATTTCTACTGCACTAGTCAACGTACTCTTAAGGTAGTACGTGAGTTTCAAACAGTATGAACTAAACTGTACTAGTGCATGATTAGTAATACGAGAGCATTCTGTATGCTCACACGATTAGAGAAGTAACAAAAATTTTTACACTGAAAAATAAAATAATGTTGGAGTTCAATGATTTGTGTCATAGAGTAGAATGATACATAATTATTTGCTTACCATGCTACAATCACCCAAGAAAAACACACTTTCTTACGCGGAACTCGGCCACACAACCAGAGTGCAAGCTATTTAGAGCAGCAAATAGGTTTTAACCGATTTAAAAACAAGCATGTATCCTCGCCATTGTATCCGTTCGAAGACAACATTCTGAGGGGAGACGAACTTGCTTCTATATCTGTAAAGACGAGTCGCCACTGGTTTCAATCACTAGATCACCATAGAGATGCCTTATTATGTATTAAAATAAATGTAAAATGATTAATCTAATATTTCAGAATGTTTTAGTAAAATATTCTGAAACAAATATTCAAAAAGTGGAACGATTTCGACAATTTTACTAAGTGGTGAATTGTAATAGAGAAGAAAATGTCTGTGATTATACTAGTGCGAGAAGCTAAGTGTGATGTTGGCATTCAAACAGAATACGGTGTGTACCGTTAGTGTTAAGCTGAAGATCGATTGCTTATTTCGTGCTTCCGGGCACGTCAACACCTATGGTCTTTAGTCTCGTAAGTATAGTGTATGCTTTATCACGGGAGGTGGCAGTGTTCTTTTCCAGCTCGATGATGTGATCCGGCGCTCGCCGGATACACGTCGGCTCTTGGGGTTTCCTTATTCAGGTATCCCCCAATAGAGGGGCACCAACCAGGCCGGGATACGCTCGTAGGTTTCGACAGGTCTTCCGAGATGTGTGGTAGTGCTTGTAAGGGTAAGAGTGTGTAAGTAAGGTGTCAGAATAGGGTAAGGAAGAGGAAGGAAAGATAGCGCGGGTTCATTGACCCTTTTGTTAGGGTATCTCCGGTATTCTCCTGGTGTTCATCGGAGAAACTAGCGATCAGAGCAGCCGGACGCAAGAATTCTACTTCAGACAGCGGCTGAATTCGTCCTAGCTATCTACCTAGTTTCTGCCACCGTCGGGACTCGAAACCGAGGTCCTCCCGCTGAAGGGCACTGTAGTGACATCAAATGATGCCCTGGAGCATTTATATTCACACTTACGCTATAATACACGACTAAGACCGGACTGGGAGCGGTAGCTCGGATGATGTCACCGTAGCGCCTCTGACTGGGAAGTCATAGGTTCGAGTCCTGACAGCGGCAGGATTTTCGACACTAGCTTTCCAGCTAGAACGAATTCAGTCGATGTCTGGAGCAGAATTCTAGCGGCCGGCTGCTCTGATCGTTAGTTTTCCTTGGTTTCTCCGATCAACTCCAGGCGAATGCGGGAGCAGTACCCTAATAAATGGGTACTGCAAACGCGCGCGATCTTTCCTTACTCTTCCTTATCCTATCCTCTCCCCTTACACACACACACACACACACAAACATGCACTACACTACCACATATTCCGGGACCTGAGAGCTTGTCCCGGCTGGGGCGGTGCCCCGCTGGTGGGAGAGTCCTGGTTAGGGGGAAACACCAGTAGCCGACGGTAGGTCGGCGCCAGATCTAGCCATCCAGCGGGGGAAGATCACCGCTATCTCCCGTTGAAAAACCATACACTACACTTACGGGACTAATGACCTAAACTGTTGACGCGCCCGAAATCACTAACTAACCAACCAACGACTAAGACCGGTAATATTAAATTTCATTGTGTTTAATAGTTATATTTTGCATGAGTGTTATTAGTTTGAGTTGGGAAATTATGCCCGATGCAATTGATGCTAAGGGAGCATTGGAAGGTAAGTCCCCCTGGTGGCGGAGTTTACGGAGAGGCGGCTCGTCTTGATGCACTACGTTGCTGCAGCGCATATTTTTCGTTTTTTGTTCACAGTATTTCTATTGTACTGTTTTACTTTACGCAGAAACCAATCTTTCCCTGTTCTTTTCGCCTTTGGTGGTCAAAATTGTGGCCGTCGGAGATCGTAAGCTGCATCTGCTTGTTAGTCAGTCAGCGACGTTTGTAATGTGAAAATCTAACTGCTACAATGAACTTTGTTACGTAACTCAACTGACGCATGCGCAGGAACTGATAGTCTCTCAAATTCTGACTTCATCTCTACGCTTATCTTCATTGCCATGAATGATTCTGGAGGATTTTGAATTCTGTGCCACCGGAACCAGAAATGAACGGGATTGATTGAAGCTGTTATATTTGAATGCGGCGGAAAGATTTTGCCAAATTTTTCGTATAATTAATAATACAAGTTTTCATAATTACTGTATTACACTGAAGTACAATTTGTGCCCGAGTCAAAAAATTATCAAAATTAGAATTTAGTACTTTGTTAGCTGAAAGCTGGTTAGAAAGAATGAGTGAATGAAAAAAATGTTTCAGCAGCAATGTGGAAGCCATGTAGAAACCACTTGTACATCGATAATAAAATGTATATTTTATATTTGATGAAAATTACTTACAAAAACTGGTAGGGCACTATATTGCATTGTGTGTGTAATGTATTACAGTAGTTATTATTTATCAGAGTGGTCTCTGCCTACCTCAGAAAGCCATCAATGTTTTCAACTCATAACGACTTTTGTTGAAACAAAAGAGCGTCGCATTAATTTCGGGTTCGGTCAGTAATTGAGTAGCGTCCCGAGCTGTTTAACTTCCGTGACCTTACGAAGCTAGGTTAAGAAGTTTGGCTACAGGCACAGGCCGATTGCAAGCGAATCATTTTCAATCACGTGTGGCCTCTGATTAGGGTAGATTGGACATGTGCTTTTGGCAAGAAAGTAAAATGAGGCACTGTGAACGCAGAAGTATCGTTGAAAGCATTGAGACTACAGAATGCATATTTTTAAAAGTAAGTGTTATTCAGTCATGTGCACCAAACTAATTTTTACGTGTGTTCTTAGGTAAAAATTCTAGAGTGATACACAGAAAGTTGAAAGAAAGGTAACAGGAAAAAATAAGACTCGTATATGTACAATTTATATCATTTATCTATTAATGTGAAAATGAAAATGCTTACCATCCTCTTGGGTTCGGCAAAATATTGGTCTGCTTGCGACACCATCTCCTTTTCTTGTGTACGCCCTCACTTCAATACTGTAATTGCAAAAATGAGCTAGATCGTGGAGTTCGAGTTTCAGATCTTGAGTAGTCTGTTCCGCATGAGGCGAGAGATCTGGAACAGGGGCGTTTCTATGTAATACCTTTGAAATTATATAAATTAAATAAAGAAGATAACAACAATAGTCAAACATAAAAAGACCCCAAATATGTGGATATCAAGGACGGCGATTCATTGAACTGGAATACAAAATACAACAGAAATAATGTGAACAAAATCAATAACAGCTTTGTATTCCTATTGTTAACGGCGAAACACCATGGAACAACGAGTTTGATAAGTTTTAATACCTCATGGTATATGGTAACCAATTTATATAACAAAAAACTCGGTGTATTTTTTAAATTTAAAGTAATCCTCACTTTTCTCTTAAACAATAGATAATAAGTATTTATATAATTACAATACTTATTAAGTCGGCATGCACTAACTGCACTTCTTTAGGCACAGATGTAACCATGTTTTAAATGTTATCCTGCTGAATTAAAGACATTATTTTATCCATGTGTTCACAAGTATAAATCCCTTAATCACTTGGAAATGAAAATTATTATTGCACTCTTACGAAGTCCACTTAATGATACTCACCTTCCCATTCTGTCATTGGTCTGTAAAGAACTTTATAACCCAAGAGAATTCCGTTAATTTCCCCCGACGGAGGCTGCGACCACAGTACCAGAATTGTTTGAGAAGACAGAGCAGTGCATTGTACATCTACAGGAGGTGCACTGGGAACTGAAACACAGAGTGAAATTTTGTTTTCTAGAACGCCGTGGATTACAACTTTTAAACGACAAAGCTCTCAATAATGTAAGTTAGCTATTTTCAATTACGAGAGCTCTCTTTCGAGTATACTGTTTTAGAAAAGCTGTGTGATGATTATTCTGTTGCGCAACGTTATTCACATACAACTCTATTCTTTATTTTACGGTTTTACGATAGCTAAGAGGGCCTAAAAATTAAGGTCCCAGAAAGTTTTAGTAAAGTTATGAATGTGATTTGATTATAATCGAATAATAAATAATTATTTGCTGTGCTTTATTAGTGATGAAGTTTGTATTACATTTTTAGCGTGAGATCGTGAATAACGTTGATGTACGGTGAGAGAAAGAACTTAGAAATATCTTACAAATACATTAAATAACTCACAAATATATTAAAAATAACGCACGTATTATTTTTAAGCAACATGCTTTATTTTTTTTTATTTTTGAAAGTTTATGAAAAGGAGGAAACTATTTCCACGAAGTACACGTCTATTTATTGCCCTCTTGCTTGAAAGATAACTCAGTATTTAAAAGTAGTGGAGTACCTGCAACTATTTAAACTAACAACATATTTATAGTTAACATAGATTTTTAATTCGAGAATTTTACACATATAAATTTGACTATTAAAATTATCGTTAAAAACTGTTTTTGAAAGAATAAAGTTTTATATGCTGAAGATCTCATAAATGAGATTAAAACGCCTATCATTAAATATAGAATTTTTAAATTATGACTGGAATCATCGCTTGCTGTTTGATCTCAGTATTTGTTTGGATATACGACTTTGCAGAAATACAATCTATTTAAACCAAATATAAATTTTGGAAACTAGAAGATGTTTAAAAACATTTTAAGAATTGTAATTTTTCATTATATTAGTCCATACACCAAATTAATTGAAAACAAATTTTCTTACATCGGAAACCATTCTTTACACATAGTGTTTGTATTCTAAACGTAACTAATTAAATGTATTCCCCCATCTGTAAATCCTTACAACCAACTGTACACATTATAGTACTTGACTCTCATAGCGTCAGCTAAATCATGTGTTAACATGCCGAACATATAACACGATAACATGTGTGTAAGGCACTTGTTTTACATGTAAGTACGATAAAATCAAATTTCATTTTGAGACTGCCCCCTGCCATGAAGGCAGATGATCGAGTAAAGGGGCGAGCTCATTAAATTAAGAGGAGAAAGATGTCACCTCTCCCCACCATGGACAGCGGGACTGGCGGGGGGGAAACCCGGAAGGGTTGTCGGCGTCGGTAGCCGAACTGTTTAACCCCGCTCCGTGAAGTAATGGAGGTTAAGCTGTTCAAGGCACTCAGGGTCCCCGGGTGTGTGAACTTTTGGGAACCCCTGAAACGAACGGGGCGAAGGTCCTGGCCGATAGGAATAGAAGGCAAAATTATGTTCAAGTAGATTTACTCCGTGTTCAATGCCGAATAAAAGCTTGGAAAATCGTTACAAAAGGAACCCCCGTCGGGCCGTATGCGTGGCGGAGTCTCTCACCGTCCTCATCCGTGGTGACGGTGGCTTCAGGGCTGCGCGGCCCCGCGCCCGCTCGGTTGTAGGCTTGCACCAGCACGCTGTACTCGTTGAAGCTGCGCAGTCCGGACAGCGTGCTGCGCAGCTCCGTGCCAGGCACCGATTCCAGCGTGTTGTAGTGGAAGGGCTCTGAGGAGTTGCTGCTGACGCGATAACCGATGTAATAACCCATGATTTCACCGTGGTGCAGGTGCTTCTCCGGTGGCTGCGCAGAAATAGAAAATGAAAAAAAAAAATTTCAGCATTCAAACGTGTATTCCAAGATGTAATTGGCACAATGCTATAAAGAGACGCAAATCGAAACGGAATAAAGTAAACAAAGTTATAGAGTTATAGCAGAAGGATTATACAAATTCCCTGCTAAGAAAACAAAGGCGTGAAAAGTTTTGTGTTTGATAGTAAAGACAATAAGAGGCTTAAAAGATTTCATGCGCATTTAAATCAAAAGAGATTTGGACTTCTAGTAGTTAAAGATGAAGCTTATGACAGGCACCTAGTGTTGTCCCTATTCTGGCTCGAAAATGAAATTTATAAATCACGTCCTACAGCCAACTTTCTATGGTGAATGGAATATTCCGATCGATTATGAATATTTTGTCATAACACCCGAGAACACGCTTTTGACACGGAGTTACGAGACCAGTACGTTCCTTCCTAAAACAGAACTTTTATTAACGTCCAAGTTCGATAAAAGAAAGTTTTCTTATGCACACTATTCTGTTTGTAACGTCACAAACTCCTCCAGGTCTTTCCTTTTCGTAAGATACCGTTCACGAAGTAGGGATATCTAAGAGCCCTTTTGTGGGGAAGCAAAACGTAATTAATGCAAATATTGACTCTGCGTGCTGTAGCCAAGAGCCGAGATTGGGGATAGAAGATCCTGTGTACAGTTATTGAAAGTGGCACACCACGGTTCGCAAGGTTAGAACCATTATGGTCTCAGTAAGCTGTGATATATTACTGTGCATATAAAAATGGCGCAAGAAATACACGGAAAAGAATAAAGCCTTAAAAGGGCTGAATATTTCAAAATATTATTTATAATTTACCCAGAAGGTAAAAACATTTTTCGAGAGAACTAAATACGAAATTTGAAAAAAAATTGAGATGAAAAATGTAAAACAAAAGTGAATAATTAATAGTAGCGAAAAGTCAATTAGTTTTTGAAAATTCATCAGTGAGGTGAGTAGATAAGAAGAAAGATAAACGAGATATTATTTACATTGGCGCTCCGAGTGTTGTTAATAATTTTAAATATTCTATTTCTTTCCAAACAATTGTGTTACAATTTCCTCAACTTTCAACCAATGCACACACCTAGTATACCACAGTTACAATACAGTTCAATTCTAAGAGGGATTAAAAATATATTATTTCAAATATGTGCCAACACATTTAATCTTCGTCTGTATGATAAAAGCTAATATTTTATAACATGTTATTCTGTGTAAATGTTTGCGTTTATTTGGTGCTATATTTATTTATTTGCTTGTTTTGTAAAACGATTCACATATATATTGGCTTTAGTTACCGATTATATCATAATTTTATAAATTTTGATTTATAGTAATATTATGTGAGGACGGGAATACATACATTCCCGAAACGTGAAGCTACTACAGTATTGTTTAAAAAAATGAAGATGTAAACTTAATATGATACGAGTTATTTCTAATTGTCCCTAATATTAAGAAAATATATTTTACTTTAATCTTCAGTTTTAATACAGTACATCATATGTGCATACTGAGATTTGTTTTCTTTCTACGAGCTGCCTTCATACCTTAAAGCAAAAATTTTCGTTCATACAAAGCCTTTACAAAGCCGTTTGATAGAAGAACGTTCCGATCAGGGTAGACGACATTTAATATGTATTGTTTAATGAAATATTCATTTTAATATTTTTCTCTCAGTAGAATTTTATTAATGTGCATGTCAAAATAGAGGGATTAAAGATAGTCACAGTATGTACTACACGAATATGTGTTGTAAAACGTTTTAGAGATTTCAATTTTCATTAATGATGCTACACTTATTTTTCGTATTATTTGTAACGATTCCTTAATATTATAACATTGAAACTTGTATAGATGTTTAAATAAGTAACTCAGCAATCTCTTGAAAAACTCTTTTCACTAAACGAAGCGCGAAAGATCTGAAAAAATTCGCATCTTTAATTTTTATCATTTAGTTCAGGGTATTGTGCATTATATTTAGAAACGTATTGCAACTAGTGGTACTACAACAGCATTATTCGTTCCCATCATTTGTAACTTTCGGGATTGTTAAAAGTTCAGAGAGTTAGGCGAAAACGACACCTGGGCTATTTTTTAAGCGTCCTTTGTTCTAACCGAGGAAAAATTAATTTCTCTCTAGTACGATCGGGATATATAAGTTTTCAAGAAAACCTTTTGAAAAGATTTAGACGCTAACGTTGACCGGACAGACAGACAATAGTTTTGCTGTCAATCAATTTTTCGGCATCAAGGACTCTCAAAATATGGATTACGACTATACATCGTTTTAGAGGAAGTAATTTCCTGCATATAGGTACACAATTTATCCACTTTTTCGATACCAGGCCGCACCATATGAGTTTTTCTGTCGCAAAATCGCCTATTTCTGCCGCATCATTACGTTATTTTTACTACGTAAGGAAGTGGTAAAGTCGGAAAGTAAAAGGGTAGAGGTATTTTTGAGAGAATTAAAAAAATTCCTACAATAACGATTCCTCAAAAATTAAAAAATTCCTTTTACTCACGGAGGTCTCCGTTCGGGCGGATGAATCGGGGGATATTCATTTGGGGACAGACGGACGAAAAGACGGACGGACGAAAAGACGGACGGACGGTTGGACGGGCGGACGGACGGACGGACGGACAGACGGACGGACGGACGGACAGGTCGGACGGACGGACGGACGAACGGACAGACTGACAGACAGATGGACGGACTGGCGGTCAGACGGACGGACGGACATGCGGACGGACATACGGACTTACAGACAGATGGACGAACGGACGGACAGTCTAGCGGACGAACAGGCGGAGAGACGGACGCCTCAGGACTTCAGAGCTATGATAATTGTAATTTAACAGTAGTGTTTAATATGTAACTCTCATGTAACACGCTGATCCGCTGTACAAGAAAATCGAATAAAAAATATGGTTGAAAAATATGGTTTGGTTATCTTCAAATTTCTCTTATCAGAAAGAACCATACAATTAGCTTCAATAACTTCTCAATTTTTAAATACAGCAAGATTCTTACGATGTAGGAAATTGTAAGAAATATGACCAAATTCGTGATTGTGGGACTCGTGGGATTGGTGGAAAATTGAAAGGTGTGATAGATTCGATGATGATAGAAAGATGTGACGTGTAGGAAATTACTTTCCCAAATACGTAGTGTAATTAGAATCCATGTTTTTGGGTCGTTGGTGCCGAAAAAGTGGTTTATACTCAGGTGTCTGTTCATCTATTAACACCACTAGGATGGACAGGTTTTTAATCAATTATTGATATCCTTCAAATATCTGGGTGAATTTTCTTTAAATTTGAAACTAATCTATTAATTTTTGGAGGTCGTTTACATAATGCCCCTACACTTTGGAAATTTTGTCATAAATTGCTCTCAAGTTTTTCTGACTGTAGTGTGCTTAAATGGTCTCGATTTTTAGTGAAACCTCCGAATTTATGAAAATAACAAAAAATGCGGCGTTTTTCTATAGCTACATTAATGAATAATTTTACTCTCTCACTCACTACGTAAGTAGTAAAGAGAAAGTATTGTAATCTTGCGACCGAAATCGGCGATTTTTGCCAGCAAAACGTTAGAAAGATGGATAGTTAGGTAGGTAGATAGAAAGTAAGGCATGCGTACCTTCCAGGTGACCTGCACGGTGTCGGAGTTCTTGGCGACGACCCGCACGTCGAGCGGCGCCCCGCCGGGGATCTCCTCGGCCGCCGTGAGCGTGAGCACCTCGCTGGCGTTGGAGCGGCCCACGCTGTTCTCCGCCAGCACTCGCACGTGGTAGCTGCGCGCGGGCTGCAGCCCCACCAGGCGGCAGCTGGTCTGGTCGCCGCCCACCACCACGTAGGGCGCGCTGCTCGACCACGACGCTGCGGAGCAGGGCGGGGCTCACAGCGCGTCCCCTCCCCTTCCCCTTCCACTCCCCCTCAGACACTTGCAACTCGCCACTCCTCAGCCATGTTTGGTTGGTTTGGTTTGGTTTTTCGTGTTTCCGGGCGCGTCAACTGCTTTGGTCATTGGTCCCGTTAGTGTAGTGCATGTTTTTTCTCGGGAGATGGCGGTGATCTTCCCCCGCTGGATGGCGAGATCCGGCGCCGACCTACCGTCGGCTAGTGGGGTTTCCCCCTAACCAGGACTCTCCCACCAGCGGGGCACCGGCCCAGCCGGGACAAGCTCTAATCTCCCGACCGGTCTCCCGGAATATGTGGTAGTGTAGGGCATGTTAGTGTAAGTGTGTGTAAGGGGAGAGGATAGGACAAGGAAGAGGAAGGACAGATCGCGCGCGGTCCGTGGCCTGTTTGGTAGGGTACTGTTCCGGCATACGCCTGGTGTTGATCGGAGAAACCACGGAACATTACCGATTAGAGCAGCCGCCCGCTAGAATTCTCCTCTAGGCAGCGACTGAACTCGACCTAGCTGAAAAGCTAGTGTCAGGACTCGAACCTAGGACCTCCCGGTCACAGGCGCTGCAGTGACATCAGTTGATGCACTGAGCTACCGCTCCCGGTGCCATGTTCGGATATAGTCACGTGTATTCAGTTATACATTTATAAAGATTAATACTGGCAAAGGTGGCTCAGAGCATTGAGTACTGTCACTGCAGTGCCGGTGACCGGGAGGGCTTTGGGTTCGCGTTTCGACGATGGCAGAATTTTCGACACTAGCTTGACAGCTAGATCGAATTCAGTCGCGGTCTGGAGGAGAATTCTAGCGGACGGCTACACTGATCGGTAACGTTCCGTGGTTTCTCCGATCAACACCAGGCGAATGCCGGAGCAGTACCCTAACAAGAGGGCCACGGACCGCGCGGGTTCTTTCCTTCCACTTCCTTATCCTATCGCCACCCCATACTTTCACACACACACACACACACACTCACGGGAACTGCTCTCTCACACTTGTCGGGAGCTTACGGCTTGTACCAGCTGGGGCGGTGACCCGGTTAGGGAAATCCCAGCAAGCTGACGTAGGCCGGTGCTGGACTTCGCCATCCAGCGGAGGAAGATCACCACCACCTTCCGCGATGAAACCATGCACTACACTTACAGGACTAATGACCTTAGAAGTTGACGTGCCTGGAATCACTAATCAATCAATGAGTGTAATGTTTAGTTATTACTGTGATTAGGCCGTTATAGAGCAAAAATAGAACGCGGTTGAAGTTTGCAGACCGAAGCGATAGCTGTGGTTTATGGCCAACCAATTCCGTTGTTGCTTGTGGCCGTGTGTCATTCGATCCTTTTTGTAATACCACATTTTTATGAGAAAAAATCATAGAGTAAATAAGAAGTACTTTTCTCTTGTAATCGAAGTGCTCATGTACCATTTTTAGCTACAACTCATTTGTTTTTGTTCTCAACGGATGGCGGCGGCTAAAATCTTGAATGGAGGCTGTCCTTTAAGAGCGATTTTCATCCCTGTGTTTGGTGTCGTTATGTTGACATAACTGTATTACGAAATATAAATTTTCATTGGAGCATAAAAACTGGGGCAACGTTTTTGAGGTCAATGTGGAGCTGCTATTATTCTAATTTTGAAACAAACTGATAAGATGTATCAAAACGGAAAATTTCCACATCGAAATTACAGTTTAAAAATATAATTTAATATGAAAGTGTTATCAAAATCATAATTTCATCGTGAAACAATTTGACTGTAGCCCCTTGAATTTCTGCCATCTGCCTCTGACGGGCTGACCGAATCCGTTAATTACCCTGGTGCTTTGGCCTGCAAGGGGGATCAAGGTGCTTGTCATGCAAGCGTCCGCCCAGCGGCCCGCAAAGAGAAAACCAGGACTGGGGGAAGAGGAACAGCAAAGAGGAAAAGAACGAGGAAGAAGAGTGGGAGGAAGATGAGAAAGAGGAGGGAGGCAAAGAGAAGGAATGGAGGGGGGGAGTTGTGGAAGAGGGAGGGGTGGGGAGGTTGAGAGTGGAGAATGGTGAGAGGGAGTGAAGGAGGAGGAGAGGGACGGGAGGGGGAAAGAGGAAGGAGAGGGAGGGAAAGGAGGAAGAGAAGGATGACTAAATACAAGTGGAAAAGGAAGTGTTACGTAAGTCGAAGAGAAAGGGCAAGTCACAAATGCAAATGCAGAAGAAAACGAAGAAGACAAAATTAAAAAGCAAATGTTGAAGATGCGAGCGGGAATTTGAGTGGGAAATGAAAGACGGAGAGAGATGAAGCACACGAACTCACGTGCTGCATCGGGGGCCCTCAAAGTGGAACTTACTACACAGATATTTCCACAGTTGACTGTTCATTGTGTTCGCCAACTTGCTTAATGAAGTTTGCATATCGTTTATGAGTAAATTAGGATAAAAGAAGAGGGAAGGAAAATAAGTAAGGGTAGAAAGAGAGGGGGATAAAATGAAAGAATAGAGAGGAAAGAAATGATAAGCAAATGAAGAGAAGAAGGAAATGATGTAGGAGAAAGACACTGTGATGGCAACTAGGCCAATTCTTTGTTATAATCTAAAATTTGAAAAAACGATAATTCAAATGAACTAAAAGTAACATCCAAGTTATCCCGGCACCCCACATTTTATATTTACAAAACTGGTACCTTTATATTTAAAATTAATAAATAATTTGTAATATTTTTGTGTCAAGCAAAACTTAGTTACTACTGCTACAAAAGTTACAATTACTAGAAACTTATATTTCTTTATTCAGAGTTTTCACATTTGGGGGCTTCCAGTAAACGTTGGAAACATGTGTATTTTGAAAGTATAACATGTTTATTTTTAACGTGGGTGTAATTTAATTACATCACTATTGGATTATCAAAACTAAAAGAACCAATCGCATATTTTCAATTATTTAATTAATATTAACGAACATAGGGGATGGGGCGAGCCTGTCAACTATGTGGGCCGAAACGCATGGAAGCTCTGGATTTCATGATGAGAATTCTTAGTCGAGGGAGCGCTTGCGTACACATCGCAAATCAACGTATTCTTGAATACGGTTCAGTTTGTTGCGACTCCCATCGCATAGGACAAGTAAATACTTTAAATAAAACTCAAAAAGTCGCGGAAAAATTTGTATTGAAATGAATAATAAGTTCAAATAGTTTCACGTGGGAATCCTTGCAGAAACGTCGGGAAAGAACTAGACTTTCTTCTGAGCTTACAAAGGGGAACCAGCTTGAAAGGATATTCAGAAGCGAACCTTAAAATCCTCATTAACTATTCGTCAGGACCACAATTGTATAATTATGGGGAAAGGCAAAACACTGATATTGGACAATTTTCTTTCATTAACTGGACAATAAAAAACTGTAACAAATTACCTGCTAATTATTAAATGTTAGAATTAATGTTAGATTAGAGCATGTTAATTTTGAATTCATTGAGTATTAGTCAAAATTTGTATAAAAATATGCTTTAAATGTAGTATGTGTTTTGAATGTATTATAACTTGATGTACTTACGAAGAGCTGCACCGGGAACTTTCCCAAAGCAGTAAATATATTATTATTATTATTATTATTATTATTATTATTATTATTATTATTATTATTATTAAAATGTAAGAGTTGCAAGCATTGTAATATCTGAACTACATTTGCAAATTTCATATTTTTTAATTTTTTATTTGATTGTGGGAAAGAAAGAGAAATATTTTTCTTTGAACAAATTTAATCAATAATATTTTTTATTATCTTGTTCACTTTGGAAATTTTAACCAACCTTTGAACCTGCCAACGGATTTAGTGATCCAATAATGAAACGATCCATTTGCAGGTGGGAGTGTTATATGCTGGATAAAGAGGCATACATACACGTCAAAGAGCTTGAGCTTGACGCTTGACATGAGCTTGTAGAGGATGTAGAGGGGTATAAAATGATTATGAATAATATGATCACGAGGGACATTTTGTATAAGATAATATTTTTTATAAGATAATACATTTTTATAATTATATTTTACACAAGAGAATTTGCCCCTTAATCGTGGGCTACTCTGGTTCACGAAATCTCTCTGATTGCATCAGAACATGACGGCGTATATATGTTTTACTACAGGGGATTACATGTTTCAGCAAATAAAGTCGAAGGAAATATAATCCAATTGTCTAAGTGTACTGTATTTCGACTTACACTAGAACATTTGGGTACTATACATTAGTTCAATATTTTGTTTCCGGGCGCGTCAGCAAGTATAGTAATTAGTCCCGTAAGTGTAGTACTTGATTTTTATCACAGGAGGTGGCGGAGAATTCCATCTCTCCGGATGTCGAAATACGGCGCCGACCTACACGTCAACTTTCGGGTTTTTCCTCCACCAAGAACCTCCCAGCAGCGGCGAATAGCCCCTACCGGGACAAGCACTAAGCTACCTACTGATCTCCCGACATGGTGGTAACCATGTGCGTGTAAGTGTGTGTGAACGTAAGGCGTGTCGATAAGACAAGGAAGAGGAAGGATAGCTCGCGCGCTGTATGTGGCCCGTTTGTTAGGGTATTTCTCCGGCATTCGCCTGGCGCTGATCGGACAAACTACGGAAAACTACCGATCAGAGCAGCCGGTCATGGGAATTCTCCTCCAGACAACGCCTGAATTTGACCTAGCTATCAAAAAGGGTCGAAAATTGTGCCACCCTCAGGACTCGAACTCTAGGACCTCGCGATTCAGTGGCCCTGCAGTGATATCAGTTGATGCTCTGAGCCACGTAAGCTGGTAGTATATTGGTATGGCCGTTGTGCATTTGCAAATGTCGCTGAACTCATTTAGAAATAAGTTTAAATAATGTTTCAAATCTGTTAGAAGAATTTTATATGATTCGACAGGATTGCCATCTTACTACTATAATATGAAAAACTAGAGGTGCTACAGAATGGTACAGACTTTCTCGTAGTAATGTTTTTTACTTTTCTTGGTGTGTACTAGTTTTACTGTGTTATCCCATCCTCTTTCTAGCTGCCATCTATCGCCGCCAACAATACATTTTTTAGAAAATTTCTAAAATTTTCGGTTTCCTAATAGCAGAGAGAAATATTACTTAAAGAATATATTAGAAAAGTAAAACGTCGTCCAAAATGGAAATTTGCATTAAAAAATTTAGAGCAGTTTTTAACAAAATGGCGTTTAAGCGTTACTGTAAATGCGAAATTTGAAGCTCCTTTTCGCTGAAATGTATTGAGTTTTCGAAAAATTTAATTTAAAGTCATTTAAAGCATTTCACTCACAAAGTTAATAATGTATACAAATCGATGGAAACGTGCATATCAATAGCTTGAAACATATTTAAAAAAAATTACATTTATGTATTTTTTAAAAAAAACAAACGAATACACCGAAATGAACTTTAAGTCATATTAAACAGTACCATTACCACTATCCGTTGCAAAAGTTTGAAGAAAATGTTTTTAAGAAAATGGCGTTTGAGCGTTTCTGAAAATGCGGAATTTTGAGCTCGTTTAACACAAAACTGTTAAGTTTTCGAGAAACATTACTTGACATTATTTAAAGCACATGTATTTATAAATATAATATGAGGAAATTACATAATATAAATATAATAAAGTGAGGTAATGTAAATATTGCCGACGTGGGAGACAAATCAAAAAAAAATTGTAATTTTTGAGAAAACAAAAGAATAGGGCTATATGGCCTATATGGCGTTTATGGCATTGTATAGGGTTTGTACAAAAAATTTAAAGAAAAAAATTGGAGCTGTTTTTGAGAAAATCTTGTTTTTGTTTTTTTAAAATTGCAAAAAATACTAAACTTTTAAAAAAAATCTGTATGACCTTTATGAAATAACTATTAATGGACAGCAAATTTCTTTAGAAGGAAAAATCTCTATCATCAATTTTATAGTTGTAGAAAGACGCCGGAAAAAAATAATTTTGCGATTTTCGAAAATTCAGAGTTAACCGCGAAAATCGGACCTTTGTCACTTTTATAGGTGTATTTTACTCTCTTCTTACAAAATTTAAAGAAAAAATTTGGATCCGCTTTTGAGAAAATTTTGAAAATGTCCGGGGGTTTAATGTAAAGTACCCCCGAATTGTAAAGAACGCTTTTCAAAATCTCAAAGCTTCAACTAGAGCCAGGTTGACAACTTCAATTTGGAAAAGATCGTATGAATAATTTATGTGCTGGTAGTGTTCACAGACAGCCGGCCGGACGTTTTGATAAAAAACACTTTTTCGGTATCAGGGGACCCCAAAACGTGTATTTCCGTTGAAATTTCGAAATCGATTGTGCGTAGCAATACATAACTATCTCTATACTATATTACTTACTTATGTATACGAGAAAGTGATAATAATGTATCACGATATTTTCTAAATGATGGCGATCATGTAAGGGTTAAATAGGGTTATGTAACATTTGTGAGAAATTGAATTTAGAAAAATGAGAAGCAATTTGAACAGTGCAATTTTAATAGTACGTTTTTAAAAATTCAGTTTCTCTAAAAACTCTAAATTCATCTTTAAATTTAATAACTTAAGTTGAAGAGGTACAAGAAAAATAGGGAGTGTATTTTTTATGGAAGGAAAATAGTCTCATTGTATAAAATTGTTATTTGATTACTGAAATCCGTTGCATAATGATACTTATTACGATACAGATTTCCTTATGATATCGATCCAGATTCTTGACCAATCACAGAGAAGTTTACAAACCAATTATTGAGACTTAATAAATCATTGACAACCGTTCTAATAAATGTTTCTTTCGATTGTATACATTATAATTGCATTCAATATTATGTTATGCTTGTCAGTTTTAATTCCTTTCATTATTAATATTTTTTTACGTTGAATATTATTTAAAATAAATTGGACGGAAATTTCACTTTGATCCTATTTGACTAGTGCAGTGGTAAACCATAGCCATCTGCGACAGGTAGGTTAGGGAGCTGTCCACTAGGTGGCCATGGCTGAACCCTGCATGACAAGTGCCACGAAACGATTCAATGTAAAAGTTCAATTTACAAAAGTTGCTGTAAGTCGTAGAAAAAGTACCGTATGTAAATGTCATAGAAAAAGTACCTCGATGTAATGGGTATTAATGCACTCATGTGAAGTTTACGATATTTATTTCATAATGTACTATTATGTTATTAGTCTTACAATTTATTAGTCTTACAAATTAATATTTTTAGTCTTATAATTTAATTTGTCATGATTTTAGTGTTTTAGTTGCAAAAAATGGTATGATTGAAATTAAAATATATGATTCTTGACAACTTTGACTACATATATGTCTTATGCATTTTCTGAACATCATCTATATTAGAAATGTCCTATATGAGAAAATAACTATATTATTGACTTCTGTTATGAGTGACAAATTTAATTTGGAGGGAATGCCAGAGAATCGACTTCAGCATATTTGCTTTCTCCTCTCCTGGGAAGGAGATCGCAATAATACTTTGCCTTTGCTTTCTACAGTTTGAAGGATGATAATATTTTAGAAGTAAATGACTATGGAAGATAAGTGATTACGGATGGGATATTCAGATGAGAAACACATATGATCTGAAAAAGCAACCACGCCATAAACGCACGAAAATACATATGCTTTATTCTGAATTTAATGCCACAACCATCGAGTTCGCGTCCTCGAATGATGATGCTTCAAGTGCTTTGATTTTACATTAGCTAAAAAGCTAGATTGAATTCAGCCACTATTTGGTTCAGAATTCTCGATTAAAATCCCGAAATACATTAGGCCAAGTATTGGAATTATTAAATTAATTGCGTTTTAAATTTCAATATTATGTAGTTAAAATATCGGAAAAAGTAAAGCCTATTTTAAAGTACAATAATTTCCTTAGTTTCATTGAAGCACATTCTTTAAATTTTGAATGTTGAAACACAGTTATTAATATTTTACATTAAAAAAAATAGGAGAGAAATTGTTTGGAGAAACCGAGTTACAAAAAGTCTGTAATTTGATATCTGACTATATTTATACATAAAACGTAGGAAAAGTGATATATCAACTTTAAAACAGAATATTTTTCTTAAATGAACAAACAAGTTCTAGGTATTCACAAATGCGAACACGATAATGACTTCTGTCCGCCAATTCTGAAATCTTACCTATTCCTGACCTTCGAATTTTGAATTATCAATGAAATATATGTTTGCGTGAGTTGAAATTGAAACGACCTCTATTAATTATGATATATTCCCAATCCTTTTTGTAAAATAATTTTTTTCTGCGGTATGCAAAATAAATGGGATACCAGTGATGATCAAACTTCGGATTTAACATAAAATAGGAAAATATATACCGATACATAAATATGAGGAGATAATTTAAAAAAATATGTAGGAAAAATATGGAATAGTAAAACAATTTATATTATTATATGTTTACATTTACATATTTATTATGGTAAGCAATGTTTCGTAAATGCAATGCATGTTTTGCAGCAATGTTAATGATTGCTGTGTCATTGGAGAAATTTGCAAAAAGGCCATAAAACAACGATTTTACATGACCTAATATGTTATTCTTGACTACAGAGCAGTATTGAAGGTCATTCAGAGCGGAGTAGCCGACATTTTCAGAAAGCAGGCGATTCTCGCAGACGTGTTCGCTTAGTTCTGTTACCTGACAGTCTTGCAAGAGAAATGTGAAGTGTTGGAATTTTTTTTAAATATTCTAAGAATTAATCAATCAGAAAATTTTGTTAAAATGATGAGAATTCTGATGTAAAATACTCGGAAAGTGTAAAATTAAATGCAGCAGACTTTTTGTTAAATAGAAACAATGAAAAAATGACGAGAATGTAATTTTATGTCGAATGACTGAGAAAAAATAAACGATATTCAAATATGTAAAAACACGTAAATCAAAATTCAAATAAAACGAACCTTATATACTAATTGGAAGATATTCTTGACTCCAAAAGTGGATAACAAACAAGCAATTACAAGAAAATCCCAACTCTAATTTTGAAGCAATATGACCGTTTAAATAATAAGTTGTGGCATGAACGACATTATTATAGTAATAGAAAATAAAGCTGAAAGTGACGTTCCGGTAGAGGTCCCTCGCGCTGTAAATGTTCCTTTTCATGTTCGCGATTTAAATTCCATTATTCAAATCGCGTTCCTTTCAAGGCACACAGCATGGCACTGTCATGATGGGGCAACTGCGACAGAATTCCCAGAGCGCCGTGTCCGAAACTGGCGAACTGGGAAGTGCTTGTCAGAGACACGGGGGTGGCGAGGAACGCAGTCAGGCGATTGATTCCGGCTGCGGCGACGGCGTCGACGGCGTCGGCGGCAGTGCCTTGGCAGAGAGCGGGGTGGAAACGAAAGGGGGAGAAAGGGCACCCAGAGGGCACTTACGAGCCACCATGAATATGCATCATAGGCGCCAGGCGCCCTTTGCCGGCGAGAGCAGTAGCGCGGTTGCGGTCAGGTTCGGGACATCACAGGGTATCTGGTTCGAGTGCGGTAGCGGACAGAGGAGATGAGATCTTCTACCGTAAATTTCGCCACTTGCACCGCGAGAATGCAAATACACCGTTTACCTATACTGTCAAGACTCTCTCTCCATTTTCCATTCACATCTTGACGCGTTCACAAATGCGGCAAGCTGCTCTGCTGAGCACTTCCAACGTAATTCCACCTACTTCTCTGAAGCCACTTGTGCAACTGTGGTGAGTGCCTTTGCCTTTCTAGAAGGGTAATGGGACTGTCATACGGGTAATAAAACGATTTCGTGTTAGAATTTAAGGGATTCCCGCGTTTCTAATGCCACGTTTCCACTCTACATTTCACCTGAAACTACACTGTTTCCTTTATTTTTATAGTCATTTACGAACTATTGATATGAATATTCCAAAATTAAAAATTTCACGAGTAGGGTTAGTAGACACTTCCTCTGTATTTTATTGCTTCGCTTCCATTGTTTAAAAACGAAATAATGAAGCTGCTGAATTTTCGTCTGAAGTGATATGGTGTTGTCATGTATTTCGCAAATTCTCAAGTGTAAGTCTCGTAAGTGTTAAAGTTTCGTCAGTCGCCTCAGCATCGACAAAAACGATATCACGCTGGTTTGAAAAGTCGGTGCGAAAAAGCTTGAGTTTGATGACTCAGTACAGTAAGTGGATTAAGATATGTTACATAAATTGAAACAATTCCTTCATCAAGGCATATTTACTTCGAATTCACGGATTCCCTGTTTGCTACCAAAACAGCTCACTCCATTGGCAAATATTTTACAAGTCGAAAGACTTTTCACATTCTTACGTGGCTTGTCGTAAACAGGACACGTTCTCGTCACATTTTTGATTGGAATGAGAATGGTTTAAACTCGATTAACGGTAATAGCCACTGCGTCAATAGTAGCCATTTAATTAACAAAATTTGGAAAACAAGAATTGGAGACTCGTCATTTGCTTCAAACTTGCGGAACGTGGAGCTTATGTCTTCTAGTGGTGAGCATTAAAATGAAGATAAATTATTTTCTCTTATTTTTATTTTTTATCTTTACTTCGTACTTACCGAGAAAAGAGAAAATATTTGAATAATGCAGCCAAAATTGGTCAAAAATCGCCGAAAAAAATCGTATTGCGAGGCCCTCTCTGGTTTCGAAAAAGTAAATAACTCCTGTTTCTATGTGAAATAAATCAATTTTTCTACCACTTTTTGTTGTCAGAACCTATGTTTTATGGGTCCTCTTTACCTATCAATTGATTTACAACACATGTCTGTCCGTCTGAGGTCAATGCTAGCGCCTAAATCGTTTAAACGATTTTTCCAAAAATTGGTATTACCCAATTGATCTAGACAAACTCAAGACTGCCAGTATGAAACGGATATTTTGATTTTGGGGAGGAACTTTACATAAAGTCTCAAAATTTTCTCAAAAATGACTCCCAGTGTTTTGATTAAACATTTTACTCGGATTGCTCCCAGAACGCTTCACAATGGAACAAGTTTCATTTTCATTTAAATATCTAAATTTTCGAAAACTGTTAACGTTCAAAATTTTATTTGGCGACTTGCTACAACTTCAACATTGAAAATATTGTTTTCCCCCAATGAAATCTGTTCAAAGACAGTTCAGTTGTACTTGAAGGATAACGCAAAAAAAGTCGATCTCTCGCAATTTTCGAAAATTCAGAAATTTCAACGAAAATGAGTCCTCTGCCATTTTAAGCTCTCCATGCGCTATTCGAGGTAAAGGTTTAATAAAAAATGGAGCTATTTTTGCGAAAATTTGAAAATGGTGTTGAGGTCACTTGCAATGTGCCCCCAATAATCGAAAATTCACAGGGCGTCGAGTTCGTCCAGATTGATCGAGAAACATAAGTATTGGAGAAAATCATCTGAACGGTTTAGGCCCTAGCGTTGACTACAGACGGATGAGGCAGACGGACGGATATTCGAGTATTTTCGAGTTTCGGATAATTCGACGAACAGATATTCGAGTATTCGAATATTTGAGTTTTTTGTGTCGAAAAATCACTGACTTTTACCGCAGCATTACAATACTTCCTCTTTACTATGTAAGTACGAAGTATGGTGAGAAAGTCAAAACACAATTAGAAGAATTGCTTTTTAATTGGAAGTAAATGTTTAGATGAAAAACTGAACACCACCTATCATAGTATCAGCTAGTTTATCACTTCGCAAGAAGACCATGGTGACAAAAGAACGATCACACCAATCGCGCACGCGCACTAGCGTTCTTGACGCAATTTGTAAGAGTGGGAAGCCTTTTTCCAATGCATCATTTGTGAAAGATTTGTCGTGTCACCGTGTCACCGTAGCTAAGGTGAGGACCCACTCATCACTTGTTTGCCTCGTGGAGCCAAGACCACTTGCTCCCTGCTCTCTGCTAGCGGTTTGAACCCAACGGTAGCGTAATGATAAATGTGAATGTCAATTTCAGAGGAATGAGAAATTTCTGGTTTAGCGCCGCTGCTCCACACTGTGATGATAACTCGTACATTGACGGCACCCTTGAAATTCTACAATCGCAGAAATCAAAAATATATTTCGAAATCCTGCGGATGATTATTCTTGTATGCACGCATTGCTTAACACTAATTTCCACTAGTGGTGCTAAAACAGCATGGACTATCTTGCCCTTATTATCATGCAAAATTACGCGAAAAGTACTCAAAGTTTCGAAGAATTGTACATGACCTTATTTAAAAATCTATCATTAAGGAATAGATTTAGTTAAGGAAAATATCTCTATCTTCAATAATTTAGTTATAGGAGGGCTCCAAAAACGTTTTGAACTTTTTCAATTTGAAAAAAAATCAGGGTTTGAACATGAGAATAACACCATTCTATTAAACGTCCTTTACACTAACAACAAAATTTAATAAAAAACAATGGAGGCATTTTTTTGAAAATTTGGAAAATGTCCGAGAGGCTTCCTGTAAAGTACACCCCAAAATTAAAAAAATTCAAGGGAACGCGAGACCAGCCAGATAAATTGGGGAATATCAATTTTGGAGAAAATCAGCAGAACGATTTAGCCGCTAGCATTTTTCACAGACAGACAAACGGACGGGCGGACGGACGGACGGACGTTTTGCTGCCATTCGATTTTTCAGTATCAAGAGCTCACAAAACATTGATTCTGGTTACATCACGTGTTATATAATTTTTTCTACATTTAGCAACTGGATTTATCAATTTTCTCGTTACCAGGACCCTGCAATAAAAGTTTTTCTGCCGAAAATTCGCTGTTTTTTTGCGCAGCATTACATAATTTTCTCTGTACTGCGTAAGTGGTACCGAAAAAGAAAAATTAAAGGAAAATATTTCAAAGAATACTTCCGAAAAAATATTCTATTAGTTATGCTATTTTTATAAATCACGTATTTTATGTTTATCTAAGAGTTATATGAACTCAACTTGCGTGCGTTCAACTTCTAAGATCTCTGATTATATTTTTCACACATTTACATAAAAAACGTATGTCATTTCTCCACACACTTCTTACAAAGTCGCAGGCATGATTCCATGGCCTCTGCGAACGCTTCTTTAGGAGTCTGTTTCGACCACAGGAAAATCGCTGATGTAAAAGCGTCACGACCACGAAGAGCGTCTTTCATCGTTGAAATCAGCCGCAAACTGCTAGAAGCCAGGCCAGATGATTAGGGAGCGTGAGAAATCATTTTAAAGCTGCTTCCACGAAGAAACTCCTGGATCGCTTTTGCCCGATGTGCCAGTGCGTTGTTTTGGTGCAAGAGCACACATGCTCAGAAGCAACCTCTTGGGGACATTTTTCTCGCATTTATGGAAGGAGCTTGTTCATCAAAACATCTTCTTAACTCGCACCTGTCTCCTGTTTCATCCATTGTTACAAATGTTGAAAAGAACACCACTTTCATGGCGTCATCTTGTGCCAACATGATGTTCGGCCTTCTTTGAACTTTCGCACCCACGAACGCACATTCTTCATATAATGACACCATAACCACACGTATCTCTCCACTCGAGAAAAATATAAATGGAAGTCCTCCACGGAAATGAAAAAAACAAACGATTACACGCTGTTGTTGCAATGAAAACATCGCCAACTCTAGTATGAAAATCTCTACTCAATCTCACCGCAGTGGCTAGAATTCTCTGATGTGTACAGAACTGACAATTCTGTCACACATACACAAAAAGTGTCCGCGTATTTAAAGCTATGTCGCATGTTTCTATCTGCACCCAATCCTGAGAAAAATCTCTTGTCTGAAAAAAAGCAATTCTATTCTGTAATCAATTCTCATTGACGATTTGCAGCTTTATCTATATTCTTTACGCCAATTATACAAAACACTATAGGATTATTTTCTCATATCTCAGGTATCATATATCGATGAATTAATTCCCTATGTAAAAATAAGAAGCTATCAAAGTAATTATTTCTCTGACAAGAGCTTATTTTCAAGGTATTAACAATTTCTTTCATGTTCGTAAATTCGTTGTACTCGTCGATGCATTTGTACTCTGCTACATGATTACTCTGCTGATTACTCTACTCTTTGGATTAAACATTTTAGTGTGAATAAGTATAGTATGACAAGGAAACACTTTACAGTATGTTCAAAATAAAATAATCATTCTTCCCATTCACTTTTCCATATTAACAGACTATTAACGCGAGAGCTGCATCCTTGCTCTTCCATGACGAACAGACTAATTGCGCAATGTCTCTCGTGTAGCTGAGGCGTCCGACCCATCGCCTATGTTTCGGGACCTTGAACAGTCACTTTTCTTGCAACTGTTCCCACCTTCCACTCCGTCTATTACTAGAAGCTCTTACCTCGCGATCTGTCTTTTACAAAGCTCTACTCTAGAATACAACGAAAGGTGCTATTAGAAGTTGGGGAAGTCTGTCCGCCCTCTGGAGCATTTCCTCCATTATGGATAGAGCTCCCTCGCCTGCCAGCTTAGCAAAGCCCTAGAGGCCCGGCCAGGTACCCGCTCTAGTCAGGGCGCACCCACCGGCTTTCGCGCAAAGATCAAGGCAGATACTAGGGATTATTTGCAGCAATCGACAGCAATCTCGAGCCTCTGCGCATGCGCAGATGCTCAAACGTAGTGAAGAGTGGTCGAGATTGATTGATTGATTGATCGATTTTTTCGTGTTACCGGGCGCGTCAACGGCTTCGGTCATTAGCCCCGTTAGTGTAGTGCAAGTTTGTTCTCGGGAGATGGCAGTAATCTTCCCCCGCTGGATGGCGAGATCCGGCGTCGACCTACCGTCGGCTAGTGGGGTTTCCCCCTAACCAGGACTCTTCCACCAGCGGGGCACCGCCCCAGCCGGGACAAGCTCTAATCTCCCGACCGGTCTCCCGGAATATGTGGTAGTGTAGGGCATGTTAGTGTAAGTGTGTGTAAGGGGAGAGAATAGGACAAGTAAGAGGAAGGACAGACCGCGCGCGGTCCGTGGCCCGTTTGGTAGGGTAGCGGCCGGGTGCTCTGATCAGTAGTTTTCTGTGATTTCTTCGATCTCCGAACTGCCTTTGGCGAATGCTGCAACAGTAGCCTAACGAACGGGTCACGGACCGCATGTGATCTTTCCTTCCTCTTCCTCCTATCCCCACCTGTTTCTTACACTTACACGCACTACACTACCATACATGTCGGGAGACCAGTGCCGAGAGTTTAGAGCTTGTCTTGGCTGAAATGGTGCCCCGTTGGTGGGAGATTCCTGGTTGCGGCAAATCCCACAAGTCGGCGTGTAGGTCGGCGCCGAATGTCACCATCCAGCGGGGAATAACATAGTCATTTCTCTTAATAAAACTTGCAATACACTTAGGGGAATATGACTGATGAAGTAGCAGTATATACCTATGAATATGAATGATATACCAGTTGATGCACCCGGAAACTTAAAGTAATTAAGCAATGAACCAAATGTCCACATGCGACAGGGTCGGAATATCGCGTTTTTTTCAGTTACGTGCTTACAAAACAAGTGCTTACATTTTCGAAAATAAATTCAGCAATGAGGACTCAATTGTATTTGTAACAATGCTAATAAAGAATTTTAGTTTATTAAGTAAAATTTACAAATTTGGTGCTGTAGTTTCTGCGCGGTTACGGACAGCTCCCGCATGATATACGATATATCTCATTTATCATGAAAATGGATTATTCTCTCAAGTCTGATCGTCGTAGTATGCAGTATTGATAATGCAGACGTGGACAAATGGGTAACAAAAATCGATTTCTAGGAGGAAGTTTGAGTCTAGTAAAATATTCCTTCTCTTAAAGGGGATTCACGCACTTTGAAGAATGTAAATCACCATCTCAGTAGCCACGCCACCATAGTAAAACTGCTTAGTACAATTAACATTTTATCATTTAGCAAGTAGCACTGTTTGCCATTCAGAGAAGGAAAATGTTTCAAATTGTGAAATCACTCACTAATAGTGGGAATATGGTGAGATTTGAAAGTTATACAGAATAACAGCAATATTTTTGAGCAAACACATTAAGAAACTTTATTACTAGAGACACTGCAAATTCTATTTGCGCATTTTCTACGATAGGGGAGATATCGGATCTATAAAATCATATATCTAAAACATCTAAAGGTATTTCGATTTCAAACACACACACATACATACAAACGTATGTATCGTACATACAAACGTATGTACACAAACACACACCCACATACATACAGAGACACACACTTTTATTTAAAATTAAATCGTCGTGGAAGAGAAAACGGAATATAGTTTCATAAGCGGCGATAAAAGTAAAGTCAAATTGATTCTTTACAGTCTGCAATGTTCGGTGTTGTTTCTCCATCATACCTGAACAATACTATCACCACCACGAATGAATCACATTGGTCGCCACTGCTTTATATTATAAAGGTGCTGAATGATATTTTCTCATTAAGATTTTATTTAATACCTTGTGTTATAATTGTGATTCATTACACGTTATTATAATGAGGCGCGGATCCACGGGGAGGAAAATGAAGGAAATTTCTCCCCTTAAAATTCAGTTATTATTAATTTTAACTTGTCACGAAACTTTCAACCAAAAAATTTCCAGATAATCATTATAAAGAATAAAATCGTATCGCAGCATGCGCTGAGTGTATCCTGCGATATTTTACAAAATCTGTAATGACGCATTTCACGACATTTTTAATTTCCCCTCTCGAAATTTGTCTCTAGATCCGTCCCCATTATAATTATTTTATAATTACTTCCCATGCAAGAGAGTTTTCTATTCTAGAAGTGCTCGATAATTTGTTTCGTAAATGATAATAAAATGATAATAAAAGACAAGACTAATGATCGTAGCCCAATAGTGGAATGAGATCAGAAATGGAAGGTTCTCATAGAATTCAGATGCAGGCATCCTTTGTCCATCTCAAATTTAACCTGGTGTGTATCTGATTTTTGAATTCAGTCACCTAGGATTGATCGCACTAGCCACTTAGCTACGAGTCGCTCTCGTAACGGCTTCATGTCAACATTTCGTTACCTGTGTTAAAGTCGAAAATTGCCTCATGCTTTATCCCTTCAATGACATTATATATGAGATCTCGCCATTTCAGCTAGACGCGATGGAAGTGTGTCATGTATTCTCTTGTACCCGCCAGTCACATTCTGTATCGGCGTTAACACGAGGGTCTCGCATGTATCCGGCAGAAAACATTTAGGTGACCCACTTTCGTATGCCATGCTGTCAATTTGAAAATTCAAGAAGGAATTCTTTGATGATATTTTAGGAATGAAAGTAACACAAATATTGAGCAATAAAACAATTTTATGTAGCTCTTTTTGGAGCAGTAATTCATTTATATATTGATTAATATGTATGAATAATATGACTATTCGATGAAAAATATGGATGTATGAACTATATTTTTGTGGTGTAAATGTTTTCGATCTTCCTGTTGAATTATTTGATTTATAAAAATTAATCAGTCTAAAAATCTAAATGTATGTCGCTTTTAAAGGGATGTGCTTATTTTTTGACATTTAATTTTAAAGAATGTTCGTCACATTTCTAACTTCCTGTAATAATTCTGGTGTAGGGAATTTCTCTTGATCATCCAGTTTCCTCGATCTTTCATCCAGTTTTCACATGATCCTTAAAGCCAATGCTGAGAGAGTTTTTTGGACAGGATTTAAGTAGTATTAATTCTTCTCAAATGCCAATACAGTGTTTTACAGTTTATTTTACAAGAAGGAAATTATTTCAACTTATTTTCGACCTAAGATTCAGATTGAGAACACCGTGCAATGGAAGGAACTTTTTATGAGTAGCAATACAAGGATATATCTCTTGTGGAATCTTTATGAAAAATATATTTAGTGTTGAACGCAGTCGATCTGTGAAAATTATGACGAGATCTGATGAAAAGTCTGAAGATGCAACAATTTATTTATTCTCACTGCCAACAACCTGCCCAACATACGCGTTGAATATCGGAGCTCACAAGAAAACCTCGTTTTGTTTGAAAAACTACGTTTCGTTTGACTACCTTTTGATAATTCATTCTTCTACTTTACTATGCTGTCAACTATAATTAAATCGCCATTTTGTGCTATTTTCATTGCCATACTTCTGCCAGTAGTAAAAAACTTTCTTCATTTAGTATTTAATTATGATGAAGGTAATAAATTACAATAAGTTAGTTTAGTTTATTGTTGAAATAGTATTACTAATAATGATTATTACAGATTTACAGCAGAACATGAACGTTTTTCGTTATTCTCGTATTTTTCGTTATTTTCTAATAAACACGTATTTTACACATCCAAAAATCCGTATTTTGTTGTGATGATGGACATAATGCAAAGGGAGGAAAATAATTTTGTATTTACATGCATGCAGAAGTTCAAAGCATTAAATGCATTAGTTCTTTGCAGTAAGACAAACAAAAATTACCCAACCCGAAATGTGAGAGACCATGTGTAAATTGTCGTCAAATAATTTTTCCCGGCATTAGATTTTTCAAATTTCCGTAAATATATATTATAAATAGTATGTTCGCAAATAAATAATTGCGACACTCAATAGAAATACAGAAAATGATGAAAAACTATAGAGGAACCGTTTAAAAATATTTTGGGAGTGCTTTATCTAGCCAAAAACCGGTTTACTGTGCTAATAAGTATTTTTGATATTTTACTCTAAATTCTTCTGAATAATCCATTAATATGACATTTTTTAGAAATATTTGTCACATCTTTTGAATTGATATTCTTAATATATATGACAAGGAGGATTCCCCACAAATATTCATTGCTTTGTACCAGTTAACCTGAACTTTTGCAAGTTGGAAAATAATAAATCATTCTTTGAGCCCTAAATTTTATTAACTTAGTTTAATGATATCTTACGAATAGTCTTATTCTTACATATTAATTCAATAGCGTAGAATTATGGAAATATACGCTCTGCCAGACCATCGCCAACCTTCAGCCGGTGTTATACGTTGGACGTAGTAAAAGGCAAATATTATCAATACCGCGAGACATAATCTACAAGCGTATATCAACATAACTGTTAATGTATAAATAACTGTTAATGTTAGTGAACAAAGAAAACTAATGTATTTATATTTGCTGCAGCCTTAGTAAGTTACAGCATCATAATCATCCACATTGTTGTTGTTGTTATTGTTATTATTGTTATTATTATTAATATTAATATTATTATTAATATTATTATCATCATTACTATTATTTTTATCATTATTATCTTTCCTTGTGGGAACGCGTAATAACAAATTAATAGTAAATGAATGAAAAACCGTTTAACATAGTTTTGCATTTCAAACGGGCAATCGCATGCGTCATGGAAAATGAACAATATGCAATTGTCTGATGTTAAGGTAACAAACTTTCTAGGTCTCTCAATTCATTAAAACTTCAAATGGAATATTAATATAAATGAATTGAAAAATAAATTGACTTCATTATGTTACGAATTTAAATTTCTTTCAAATTCAGTCAGCCTTCATGCAGCTCGTTGCGTGTATTTTGCGAATGTACATTCCCATCTAAAATATGGCACACTAATCTGGGGAAGCATATTCTGAGGTACCCAGACCTTCAAATTAGAGAAAAATGTAAAAATAAGCAAATGACATCCACGTCATTCCTACTTCTTAACTGAGCTTGAAATTTCATCATTGCTTTTCTTATTTATTTACTAATAAGTAGATTTTGCGACTACGGACTTATTAAAGAGTGGGACGATATGAGACGCATCCTGCCAGTGAGTTTTCTAGGGACGTCTATAAAAAAAACACTGTTTCGTGAAACAAAATTCTAGCAGAAGCGTCACATGTTGCACCATTTTCCGCACAAATACACAAGAATTGAGACATTTATCATACTGTGGGATAACCTTTTGTGCCCCTATCCTAAAAGTCTGCCGACTAGAATATATATCACTGTTTGATAGCTGAATGTAACAAAATGATAAGCGTAATGCTGACCGGATAGGAATTTCTTGAGGTGTAAGAAAGATGAGGTATAAGCCGGCGGCGCTAGCCGTATTCGTTTACTACGCTCCCTGAAGTCACGAAGGTTAAGCGAATTCGAGACTCGCGGATTCCTGGTTGGGTGACCGGCCAGGAACCCTGGGATCTAACTGCGTCGAGCCCCTGGCCGAATGGATAAAAGACACTGACTGACTGCGACGGCAAATATAGTAATTATTCAGTGCAATAATTACACAATAACGGAGGATTACTTCAGGAAAAAAGCGCTGAACGCCCGACAAGGGTTAAGAGACGCGTTGCATCAACAATGATGGAAATCGGCGAGGCGGAGATCCGGCCTTAAGTTCGGTGATCAAACACTTCCATGAGGTACTGCTACAGAACTGCTGTGAGCAGACGTGTGTGTGACCGATCGTACCGGGAGCGGTAGCCCAGTGAATCAACTGATGTCACTGCAGCGCCTCTCACCGGCAGGTCCTAGGTTCGAGTCCTGACACTAGCTTTTCAGCTAGGTCGAATTCAGTCGCTGTCTGGAGGAGAATTCTAGCGGCCGGCTGCTCTGATCGGAAGTTTTCCGTGGTTTCTCCGATCAACGCCAGGCGAATGCCGGAGCAGTACCCTACCAAATGGGCCACGGACCGCGCGCGATCTGTCCTTCCTCTTCGTTGTGCTGTGCTCTCCTCTTACACACACACACACACACACACACACTAACATGGACCACACTATCACATATTCCTGGAGACCGGTCGGGAGCTTAGAGCTTGTCCCAGCTGGGACGGTGCCCTGTTGGTGGGAGAGTCCTGGTTAGGGGGAACCCCACTAGCCGACGGTAGGTCGGTGCTGGATCTCGCCATCCAGCGGGGGAAGATCACCGCCATCTCCCGAGAAAAAAACATACACTACACTAACGGGACTAATGAGCGAAGCAGTTGACGCGCCCGGAAACACGAAAAAATCAATTAATGGATCAATATGACCAATCGTTATCGTGCACGAAGGCAACACCTCCACTAAACATCTGTACTCTAACCGTCGCTTGTTGTGAATGGCCCTTCGTAAGCATTACGTGTGTCACGGTGACGCGGAGTTGCAGGTAGCTATCCCAGGTGGCAGACTTTTACAATACAAATATTGATTCACGAAGGGCAGACAGTATTGTTGCGTGTCCCTAAAGTTTCCAACCCTAAACTAAGGTTGTGCGCAAAATTTTTCCCATTATATGAGGGGCCGTACATCATTGAACAGATAACAAACCCAAACGTGGCTAAACTAGTCAACGATAACAGAGAGGTGGTGGGACATTATAATTTCTACAATTTAAGACCTTGCCCAACAAGAGAAGGCAATGGACAAGAATAGACCATGAAGTCATTGAATTTTCGGAGAAAAATCCAAAAAAGGGGGAGGGGGTAATGAAACGCACCGTGTTTCTGCCTAAAGAAACGGTGATACAACAAGTAAGCACGCGGCAAAACGGTTGCCAGAGGGCGCCCGCTAGCCACAAGAAACAGTTACGGGCGGCGAAGTGTTGTCGGTTGGCCGAAGGCGTGAGAAAAGACGCCGCGAGGCTTCAGTGTACGGCCGGTTGCCTGTAAGGAAGGAAGTACCTGGGCTGCTCCGAGTAGAATAGTGTCGCGAACGAATGAACGCTGCCAAAAGTGATTGACGGACGAGTTGTGCTAGATATAACCATCATTAGTAGCTCGGACGTAGTGCCAGAATAACAGCTATTATCCGGGGTAGTACTGATCGAGAGAACTTGTGTGCAGAGGAGTACGCCACGAGACTAGTAGCCTGGTGAAATGGTGAGACACGTGCTAGCAAACTGTACTTTGAATAATTAGTGGCGTTTGTCAGCTCGCGGAAGGTGACATCGAGTAGATCTGGGTGAACTGGAAAGGAGTAGGCGCAGAGGCACCGTGGGAAGATTACGCTGGAGAAAGTGCTTCGGAAACGCAACGCATCGCATCAGCTGGCCCCCAGTGGAGCGGGCATAGGCAGCACAGTGAAGGAGTACGAGACAACCCGAGAGTCCCCGAAGCCGCCGACGCTCGAGGGGGGAGTATTAAACGGTAAATATTTCTCGATCGATGTAAGATCGAAAGAACTAACAGTGATTCTGGGTGAGGTAAAGAAAAGGATAAAGACCACCACAGATATTTGTAATCAATAGTGATTTGTGTAGAATAATAAATAATTCATATTTATTTTGTTCACGGAACAGTGGTGTCTGATTTATAACCCCGAGCCCATTCACGAAAAAGAACACCTGTCCCTTGCAAATAAATTTACTGCGAACAAGCCGGGCTTACCGGTTCGTCTCAATATATATATATATATATATATATATATATATATATATATATATGCAAATTTTCATTGAAACATTTGGAACCGTTTTTGAGGAAATATCATTTGAGCGTTTATGAAAATGTGCAAGTTTGAGTTCAGTTTCACAGAAAAGTTTTGAGTTTTCGACCAGCTTCATGAAAAATCATTTGAAGCACTTGTACTCATAATGTAATGTAAATATTAGGGACTTGAGAGATATTTAAAAAATATATTTTAAAAAGTTTTGTAAAATCAAAAGAATTCGTCAGAATGGCGTTCATGTCATGTTATTCACTGTATCTCTGACCGCACAAACAAGTTAAAGAAAAAAATCTAGAGCCGTTTTTGAGAAAACTGTGTTTATGAAATTGTCAATAATTCACAAAGAACGCGAAAACTATTTTTTCGAAATAATATACTTGATATTAATATTAATCTTCTCAAACGCAATTATTAGAAAATTTTACGGAGATACTATTTCATTTAGTGAAAAAAACAATGTAATTGTACGAGGGGGTGGGTCAATAAAATTTCAACATTTCCGAAAATTCAGAGTTAACATCGGACACATACCATCTTTATTAGTGTATTTCATTCTATTCTTACAAGAAATTTAAGGAAATGATTTGAGAGAGCCATTTTTGAGAAAATTTTGAAAATGTCCCAGGGCCTTGTGAAGAACTTTCACAATTCAAAGTCTCGTTTTCAAAATCGAAGAGCTTCGAGTCGAGCCAGATCCGTGTGAGAATATTCATCAGTTTTCATCCATTCAAGAATGTTCTAAGAATAATTTTGGTGTTAGAGTTGTTCCCAGACGGATAGGCTGACAGACGGAAAGACGTACGGACTAACTGATGGACACACGTATGAACGTTTTGAAAACTATCACTTTTTAGTATCAGGTGACCCCAAAATATGCATTTCCGTTGAATTATCAAAAATACCAAAATAAAAAAATATCAAAACATTTTCCGCATCGTTACTTAACTTTATCGATTTTTCGTACATTTCTCCGTGTATATGTACTAGATATACGAGAAAGTAAAAAACATGAGGTGAGAGGTTGAGAGCGCCCACATATTTATTTAGTCAAAAAACAGTCAAAAACTGTATGTTACGTATGGGGGAGAAAATCATCTGCGCACGCTTTCTTGAGTTTGAGTCCCTTTCCAATAATTTAACTATTAATAGTTGAAAGATGCAAGAAAAAATAATAATAATAATAATAATAATAATAATAATAATAATAAACAAATTTAAAAAAGCGAGGGATTAACGTGTCAAAAACTAGATATTTTCGTTGCAAAATTATAGAAAACTTATTTTTAACGGTAAAGGAACAAACAGATTTTAATTTTCTGTATTGTTTACAAAATAAAACTCATCCTAAGCTCTACTACAACTACAAGCAAAAGGAAAGTTCAACAATACGTGCGCATTGTGAAGCTACATTTACGTCCAGAAGCAAATCAAGGGGCCATCTCAGCATTTGCTCAATGGATCAGGGAAACTGGACAAAAACCCGATCGAGATGGGGGTCATTGACCCGGAAGTACATTATTTGTTACAGGCATATTGAATATTTTTTTAAAATTATACAATGTAAATGTAAACTAATTCATTATACTATATATTGTTTTTGTTAAAGTAAACATTATTTTTCTTTTTGACGATCAGTATAGTCTCTAATTGTATAGAAACAGTTTTGCAGCAGAAAAGATTTTACTTTTAACTTAAATTTGTGTACCAATTTTAATTGTTTAATTTCATCTGGCAATGCGTTGTAAAGTAACGTACATGTATTGTATGTGGATTTCTTGTAGTGAGCTGTTGATACTGACACTTGATGAACATGATTTCTACGTCGAGTGTTGTAACTATTAATACCAGTATTACATGAAAATAAGTTCCCACCGTTATGTAAGTACTACAAACTCATAAATAAAGAGGCAAGGCAATGGTAAGATTCCAAGCTCAATGAAAAGAGGCTTGCACGGATCACGTGGATGGGATTACATAGAGTAGTTGTAATCGATATTTAAAATACTTCTGACAAATAGATGCAGTTATCAGCAACAACTGCTTTCTTCATTTCAGCCTTCCGTTAAAAGACCCAATTTTCCTTAATGCAGGATAGACAACGGAATGCACTTTTGAAAAAAATCGATCGATGAAAATACTTCTTTTGAGGTACATTGAATAAGTTTACTTTTTAAAACGCTGTCTGCCTGACTGTCTATGATCCGTAGAAATAAATGACCTAATACCTAAGTGACCTATTAAGCAGATATTACTTTAACGTACGACAGATATTTTGGATTGAAACATTGCTTGTTATGAACTATTTTGTTGAGTTACACTACTTTCGTACACACCATTTCTGAAAACTATGATTTACATTCAAATAATAGGCGTGCATAATTTTCGTCTGAGATAGTAATTTGATGGGAAAATAGGGAAATAAAGTGAAATTAATGCAAAACGTAAAAGAACAATGTACACAATGTATTTATGTTTTGATTTTTTATTCACTTATGGTTTGATATTTTATACAATGTACGTACATTATAATTAATAGTTAATATCGTAAGTAGTTATATATAAGTAGTTAACATCGAAAAAAATAAAATCGAAGTTTGTTTACTGTTATTACAAGTTTTGCATTAATCCACTAAGAATAAGCAGTAAGTGAAGGGTAAGCGAGCAGTGCTCACTTTGTTACCAAGTTAGTTGGAAGCGGGCTTCTCCTCCTCTTGAACTTGTTTTAATGGTCCCATATCTTCCTCAACTAGGAATATTTTTTAGTAATTTGAAGTAATTGTGGTGCACTGGAGGTATGTATTTGCTGAAGTTCAATCGTGACATTTTTGGCTACAGTTACAGGTTCTTCTCTATGAAACCGCGTCCACAGTATTTACAGCCAATTTACTTTTACTCCTCAATTATTAATGTTAATCACTATTGCCTTTAAAAGCTGCAAAATGTACTTAAAATCTGCTTGGTCCATTCCACGTACTGTTCTTTTTTCCAGCTGAACGGATGCTATTTTACTAGTCAGAGGGAACATAATACATTTCATTTTTGCCAGCTTGCTGTTTCCGAAATCGAAGTCATTTTTCACAAATGAGTGCCCTGATACAGCAAAATTTGTGGTCAATAATATTTAAATTATTTACTTTTTCTCTCACGAGTGAATTTGTTTGCACACAAGGTAATATCTAAATAGTTGTAAGGTGTTGAAATCCGTATCTGTCTGGGAGAAAATGTCTTCAAATAAATTCGGCAAAAAATTAATTTGAAGTCCTGTAACTTTGACAGGAAGCCATCTGCATCTCTTATGACCACTTTATCAAACTCTTTACGTGATTCCAGGATAGCTTCAAATAATTCTTGAATTTGGTCTCGAAATTGGCTACCGTTTGAACCACCCGGCTAGAGTAATTCCACTTTGAAGGGGTAAGGCGTGGGCATCGTTTGTGGAGAAATTTGTTCAATAAATTGGTTCTTTTTGATAGGGAAGTGAAGAATGTCACAAATCCGTTCAGTGTCGCAAAAAATATGCGGCATTTCTAATAAATGACAGATTGAGAAAACACTAAGTTCAACTTGTGTGCATAATAATGAATGAATGTTGCTTCTGGAACAATTTCTTTCACTCTTGACAGCACGCCACTCAATTGCTCCATCATATGTCTGCGCAATCAATTCTTGACAGGTTTATGCACTGAAACCTGTCAAGAATGTTCATAACAATACTCGATAAAGCTTCTTCGCTTTTATCGTAACTGATATCACAGAACCCAAGAATCGTTCAACAACATTGTTGTTACGAATATATCGCAGTACAGAAGACAGCTGGTATTTGTTCTTAACGTCTTGTCGATCATAATTAAAGCAAACGGTTTTCTCTATTTGGGATTTAATTTGTATCTGTACGTCGGGAAAGGCTTGAATTAAATAATTTTGAAGTAATGATGACGTACCCGCAAAAACGCTTGAAGTTTCTAAACGGTTCCTTAATTAATCATATTCCGAAATTAAGTGCAAAAGTTCAACATAGTTCCCCCGGTTGTTGGAGTCGGCACTTTCGTCGTGACCACGGAACGCCAATTCTTGATTGCCCAGGAAGCAAGTCACAGATGTCAACCGTTTTAAAATTTCTCTGTTGTGTTTCACAGTTTCATTATGTTTTAAAATACTCTGACGCCTTTTGCCATCATCCAATAAGTCTATTCTTGGTTTGCCGAAAACTGGCAAAAATTATAAGAGCATTGGGGTGAGCATCAGATGTTTCATATCTCGATATCGCAGTGTATAGATTATTTAGTTCCAAGTAGCCGCATTTATTATTGTTACAGGGAGAAGAGTCGGTTCCAGATAAAATGCAAGGCCAACAAAACAGCTTGCACAATAATATTGAACTGCACAGCCTCGTAGTTTTATTGTACTGATCTGTGTTAAAACTTTGGGTACAGATTTTGTTTTCACTTTTTAAATTAGGGGGAACTGGGTTTGGTCGTCCGTTTTTAATAATGTCGAGCTCTTCGTCTAAAGTGTGATTGCGGAATGGTTTCTCAAATAAATCCGATATTATATTGTCTTGATTCATTCTTTACAGCACACGAACACAGCTCTAGATTCACTACGTTACATACACGCTTATACACACTACGTATATCACGCCACGCACTTTTCAAAGAAGAAAATCGCGAACAAATCTAATCATAAGCAAAAAAAGCCACACACCTAGTGCCGAGCGCCGCCCAACCATCTGTGAATTTCCATCTTAATTCACGTTTTTAGCAACAGGGACAGTTAGTTCAGTTCTCGCCATGTACTCTTTGTCTCACCATGGCAAGTACTGCCATCTACAGGCTGTACTACAACTACAAGCCACCCTTCATGCAACTTTGAAAGTGCATGCATTCAATGCATTTTCGCGGGCTTTTATCCTTAGCCCCTTCACAGCGACACAAATAATCACGTCATCCAAGAGGTCGAAATATTACTATCACCACACATTGGTGTGTTATTGTACTTCGAACTCGGAGTATAAGAAGACTTACAGTGCCTTGTTCAAACCTCGGAACTGAAGATGTGTATCGTCTGGGTAGTAATTTTAAGTGAGAGAGAATACGAGAGTGCAAAATAATTTTGACTGGGAATGATGGAGGCAAGCAATGCATGCCTTGCATCCGTTGAGGACACGCCAGTTTAATTTCACATATAGTGTCATATTCCACAGGCTCTGAACAGGTGGGGTAGAATCGCGAAGCACCCAACCAGCAAAAATCTAACAGAATGTTCAAGAAGATCTCATCGTATAGATTACGGTATGAGAAACGTTTCTTTGAGGCCTTCAGCCTCAAAGAAAATAACACAAAATGCTTCGTTATGTGTTATTTAGCAATACAGATTCAAAAATGCGGGCGTGTTGGGGGCTGCACTCTACATGAATATTTAAATGCATTTTTTTAAACAAATCCTCCATATTTCTGAAGTCAAAGTGCAATTAATCAAATCTCCGTGGTATTATATTTCCTTAGAGACCTCATTTATAAAGATTGGTAGCGTGTGAGAGCTGCAAAAGGTATGTATACTACTGAAATAATAAATGTATACCACAGAGACGATAAGGCGCAGGTTCTAGCGTTAACTTATCAGATACGAGTAATTATATTTTACGAATTTCATTGTAACAAATCTATTTTGCATGTTTGAGACATGTAAGATCAAAAGATTGTCACTTTGCGATGGTCGAGGAGAAAGGTATGGACTACATGTTCCGATTGCTATTTGGATATTGAATACCACTTGTCGCCTGCGATCTGAGCCGCCAGACCTTTCGCGGGTGACATTTCAAAAACTGTAAACGAACAAGCTATTATTATGCAATATTGAACATACAAACGGAATACAACAGAAGAAATATTTTCGAATCTTAATGTACGAATTTTAACCATAACAGAGTACCGAATTCATTTGTTAGATAAATTTTAGCATGTGAGGTACTGCGTAATGAAACTAAACGCCAGCCAGCAATGGCGGTTTTGTTGCAAAACGTGATCGCTGTCGACTCTGTGGCATTGTTGGCGTACACTGATTGGTAATCTCACCGCTAACAGCCCTCAGTAGTCCCGCATTTCGAGACTTTGTCACATCATCATACATCGCTGCAGGTCAGCGCAGGTGAAATGCTTTACGAGCTAACGTCAATTACCGACTTCCACCATCAAACTACCGGGAGCGGTAGCTCAGTGCATCAACTGATGCCACTGCAGCGCCTCTGACCGGGAGGTCCTAGGTTCGAGTCCTGACTGCGGCAGGATTTTCGACACTAGCTTTTCAGCTAGGTCGAATTCAGTCGCTGCCTGGGGGAGAATTCTAGCGGCTAGCTGCTCTGATCGGTAGTTTTCCGTGGTTTCTCCGATCAGCACCAGGCGAATGACGGAGCAGTACCCTATCAAACGGGCCACGGACCGCGCGCGATCTTTCCTTCCTCTTCCTTGTCCTATCCTCTCCCCCTTACACACACACTTACACTAATGTAGCGTCATAGACTTGACTCCCTGCTCCAGAGAGACAAGTTGCAAGGTATGGGAATGAGGGAGCCAAAAATAGGCTTCCGAACAAAGGCCAACCCTTCAGGGAAAGTCCAACAGGGTTGAGGGTTTGGAGGTGCCGGTGCAAATTGACACGGAAAAAGCAGACGCCTCAAGACGAGTGCGTGGAGGAAAGATGACACAGGAAGTCATGTGACTCGAGCATATAAAAGGGCTGTGGCAGAAGCCCTGGGTTGGGTAACGTTTCTGGTTTCCTCGCGGCAAAACACCGCAAAACTTGTTCGGTCAAGTCTGGCGCGGAAGTGCTGTAGGCACGTGTAGGTGTTCGAGTCTCGAGCACTGTGAAGTATGCTTGATACTTCGGGGCAGATTGTCTGCCGAGGCACACCAGGTGCCATTGCGACTTGGCCGAGTTGGCTACTAGCAGGCGCGGCCGCAAGGCGCGTGTTGGGAGAGGGGGCTGCTGCAGGTAGCTCCGACAAACACCTTAGAGTGAGGTCTGTAAATAGTGGACATAATTTATTGTAAATAAATTGTAAATACCCACTCGTGTCTATTTCTTTGTGGTGTAGATCCCTACTCACGACGTTACAGACGAGGTAGTTTTTAATGGAGGCAGCGGTTAAAGAAAACCCGTCTATGACGCTACACTAAAATGCACTACACTACCACATATTCCGGGAGACCGGTCGGGAGCTTAGAGCTTGTCCCGGATGGGGCGGTGCCCCGCTGGAGGGAGAGTCCTGGTTAGGGGGAAAGCCCACTAGCCGACGGTAGGTCGGCGCCGGATCTCGCCATCCAGTGGGGGAAGATAACCGCCATCTCCCGAGAAAGAAACATGCACTACACTAACGGGATAAATGACCAAAGCAGTTGACGTTCCCGGAAACACGAAAAAAACAAACCAAACCATCAAACTCATTTTATTTTGAGAAGCTCTTTCAGATCTACGATTACAACAAGTTCTTCAATTCACTTCTGTTAACCTATGCATCAATTTTCAAAATATTAAAAAGGGGCACTAGTAAAAACAATTTGTGTTTTAAAACGTAACTCAATACTGTTGTGTAGCTCAATACTGTATTGTTTTTTGAAGAGACAAATAGTTATTAACGACATTTGATAGTTATTCATAATTCTTTTGTGATGAGCACTGAAACTCATTTCTACTCAGACAGGTGTACACATTTTCTAAAATAAATGTTTTTTCATAATGTGAAATATGAAAATTAAAAGTTGAGTGGCTGTTAAATTTTGAGCCGGAGAGATTAGGACTTTTGCCACGATTTTTCCCTTTTCGACGCCATTCTCAGAAAGGGTGCGCCTGTTCCAATTACGGAGCGATAACGAGCCATGGAATTCCGAACACAACCCCGCAGGTCGTAAATGGAGTTTTATAGCTTAATTTGCACCCCGGAATTTTTACTCGAGAACGAGGATTAGTGAGCTAATGCACAGAGTTCCTATGTTGCAAACAGTGACGAGATATGAACACGAAAGCTGACGGGAGTTTCGTGTTATTCTACCTTTCTCTTTGAGAGAGAATGATTACAGCGTTTTAAAGTAAATTACACGTTAATATCTCTGAGTATTCAGAAAATAATATAATATGATAATATGCTTAAATGGAAAGTATTGTTTCTAGTAAAACCTATTTAAGGAGAATACCTAACGGGCATTTCGTTTGTTTGTTTTTTCTAAAAAAAGAGCTGAACATGAAAGTGCACTAATGAGCTTCGGGACGAAGAGTATTTGAATTGAAATCAAAATACGAATTGAGTTGTAGGGTCTATGAAGAACATTGAACGGGAACACGCTTTCCAGTTATTTGAAATTGAAGAAATTAAGTTAACTAGTGGCCTGCAGCTTCAAAAATTCTGCAGAACAAAAACTCACAAAATTATAGTCTAAATAACGGCACCCATTATACACTCCACACCACAATAAATTAACAAACCATGAATATCAAAAAGTTGCTGTTTCATATTTGCTGTAACAAATATTTAATGACAGACTGCCTCCTCCTTGTAGCCTTGTTGTCGCATGACACTATCCGTGTCGTAGGCAGTGCCGCACTGAGAATGAGAATTCAGTCCGTACGTCCAATAAGAGAACAGGCGTAATGATGCAATCATACATATATTTACCTCTTTATCATTGGAAGCTGTCTATGTATTCATTATCCATACGGATTCAATGGCTAAGTCCAATATTTGTACTACAAGCTACATTAGTATGGTGCAAACTCGTAGAGAAAGGAACTAACTCTTGATTGTAAGTGTTTTGCTTTGGTTACATGTTGGTGAAGTTTGTTTCTAGCAAAGGTATTTACTTGCATCGAGGTTGAATATTTCTTGGTTGTTTGTCATGTAATCTTTTATGTTAATTGTATATGAGGATGGTTTCATGTTCAAGTTGTAATAGCTTTGTGTGTTTCGTCTACTGGTGAGTTCATAGATTTTTTACTCAGGGAAAATAGTTTTATATTTTGCATTGTTGTATATTAGTCATTGACAGTCATTTTATTGTAGCTTGAAGATGGGAAAATCCTTTCCCGAAACGTTGCAAATTGTGTAATACGTGACAATCTGAATATTCAACAATAAATCGGTGATAAAAATGTTAAGTTGTCTAAAAACATTTCAAGCATAATGTATATATTGCCTTTTGTCAGTCAAAATTGAAACACTTATACATTTTTTTAATTCTCCGAGTTTTTGGGTATCAAACAAAACCATAGACACATGCTGCATAGTTTTTGTTCAATTTCTGTGCGCATTGGAAATTAGTAATAGACAGCAGGTGTAAAAAATTAAGACACGCATTTTCCCTGTTTGTGTCTGTAGAAACAGTTCGATGGGAGCAGTGGTATTAACGTCAATCTCGACAAGAAAAAATTCTTCCATTATTTTCCCAAAAATAGTTTCACAACGCTACCAGTAGAGATTGCTCAGGGCATCAGCTGATGTCACTATAGTGGCTGTGACTAGTAGGTTCTAGGTTCGAGTCCCCTGTTGCAGAATTTTTTACTTAGGTCGAAATCAGCCGTTGTCTGGAGGAGAATTCTATCGGTCAACTGCTTTAAACGGTAGTTTTCTGTTGTTTCTCTTATCAATACAAGGCGAATGCTGTAGCAATTCCCTACCAAACAGGCCTCGGATTGCCGCGATCTTTCTTTCCTCCTTCATCCATGTCCCTTCCTCTCACCTTAAACAACACACACACTTACACACACTTAAATATCCTACAGTATCGCACATGCCAGGGGACCAATCAGAAGCTTAGTTCTTGTTTCGGCTGGTTGTGCCCTGTTGGATGATACCTGGATGGGGAAAACCCACATCCAGACACCTGATCTCACGGTCCGCAGGGAAGGAACCACCATCTTCTACGAAAACCATTTACTACACTAATGGAACTAATGACTGTAGCAGTGTACGCGCTCGGAAACACGAAATAATCGATCAATTCACAACGCTAAACCAATACCTAATGAAAACAAGAATCACTGAGTTGAAATGGGGCGCAAAAAGTATGTGGACGCCTGGAAGTAAAAATTTAACAACATACACTATGATATCGAAAATGGGGAATTAAGTGGCTTACATCAATCTTCAATACTCCTTCACAGTTACCCGCGCCTCTTCGTGTCAGGCAATCCTCTCCAATTTATCTATGGTGAAATGATTTCTATCAGAAAATTTACTATTGAAGAATGCAAAGGAGTAACCCGTTCACACAATAAGTGTGAACTCCATAGACGCATTGCCGCAAAGAAGTTCTGGGTGAGTAATATGAACACGAAGATTTACCTATCATTAGTAGCAAATCATGTAAATTTAGGTTACGATTTTCAGAGAAGAATATCCTCGATGTTCGTGTTTACTGGTGAAAGCAAATTATCATTTGTGGGGCAATTACAGTTTATAGATGGAGTAATGAATTAGCTCATGTCCCTTATTTTTCGAAAACAAAAAGGAAAACTGCAACGCATACCCTGTAATTATATTTAATATGTGTTACTACGCAACCAAAACACATTTAAGCTTGTTTTATAAACGGGGATCCGTGCCGGCTGGATTCTGAACATGTTCGAACAAGTCGCGCTAGACGAGCGTCGCGTGTCGCTCAGTGACAGCTTTTGTGCAATTAACACGAATTAGTTTGCTTTTAGATGATAGTAGTTTAATTACGAAGCGCTAAAAAGATATTTTCGTAGTGAAATGAAACAGTAGGTAACTAGGTAGATAAAGTACCAAATTAAGATTTGTTCTTTTTGGAAACTTTAAAGAAGCACGAAATATTTGATAAATTAATTTCAAAAGCAATTTTGATCACTTCTATTTTAATGATGAAACTGCTCTTTCGCCACTTTTCAACGACAAAGTTGATGTGATAGACCAAGTGAAAGTGAGAATGGTTTCCAACTTATAATGTGACAAGTCATTTAATTTTGGTAAGAGATATATTTCCTCTTAATAAGAAATATCAACCTCTTTGGATAGTAAGGTGTTATTGTAATTACTTGCTTTTAATTTAGTAGTAATCAAATTTACCTATTAATTTGTGATTCCAGTCTAATCCTTGGAAAACAAGAATCTCTTTTCGCGCTTCAATATTGTCAAAAGGTATCTCAAAGAATGAGTTTCTTCATTGAACAAAAATTAAGTCATTTTGAAAGTCAAAATTAAAGTTACATCCTTGAAAGCTGTAAAAGACACAGCAGAAAAGAACAGTCTAGCAAGATTTCCATGGATTGGTAACAGTGGATATAGATAAAAAACAAGTTCTTCTGCGTTGTGTTCAAGAGCACAGAAAACTGCCGTGATTGAAAAAAAAGAGATTTTAAAAATTAAGTACCAAATTAATTTTGTCGTTTTTATTAATTTTTATAAAAATGAAACTTATACTATAATCAATAGCCTATTTACGAGTGCACTTAAAAGCAAAACTTTGAAATAAATTCGGTACAGCTTCCCATCTAAGATTCCGATATTAGCGTACACTGAATTTAATTTAGAAAACATAATCGACTGGAGAGCTGTCGCAAACTAATTTAGGTATTTAACGCCCAAATTGTCACGGGAACTCTACTGGAAGCTAGACATTCTCACGTCACATTTTCTTATTTACCATTGTCAGAGGAAAGTCCCCAGCGTGGCACTGGAATTTCGTTTTGACGATAATTGTGTCGGTAGCTTGCACTACATTAACCATACATCTGTAAACTGCTTCTCTTTGAAGCATGCTACAATAAGCGCCACTCTCATTTATGCCATCAAATGGCGTTCAAACTTGTGCATACACTCGACATTCTGGAATGCACACAAAAACGAACATCAATGCATAATCAAATAATGTTTAGATACTAGAAGCTTTTTGACTTACCATAGGAAGGAATATGATAAGAATTAGTGTTTTGAAGAATGGAGATGATAATAGCACATTTTCATGTGACAAGGCACAAGGTAAAATTTAATTGGAGCAGTCGTAGCTGTGATAATTGTCACAACGCTTAACGTAGGATTGTTAGACGAAATACGTGTATGGAATGTCTCTTGGAGTGTGGAAGAGCTAGAAAATTATTTTGAGCATTTTACAATCTCAGAGCGAAGTTTACGATCAAGTTATTGACATAGTTTTTCAGAATATTGCCGTCAGAAATCTTCGAGTTGGCACAATAGAGATGAAGGCAGGTATTTTTGTATGATATTTTATAAATAATATACATTTTTTATAGTTCTTGAGTTTCACAAAGTAAATAATGGGATTGATTAATCCAACCACACAATTTGAAAAACGGTAAACATTTACTTGTAATGGTAAAATCAGGTACATTTATAATCTGCAGAATAAGTAATGGTAACTGGATAAGTCTAATTCCTTAGTTGCAAAACCAGTTAAGACCAATCCATTGGTTCCAGGACCGACTTAAAGCCATATAATTATTTCCGTCATTTTTCAGAAAAATAAAAAAACAACACATATTCGCTACGCGTGGTACCCACAACATCGTCCGCTCTGCTCGCGTGTGCGTCGGTAAGTACTCATTTTCTCTGGTGATATTATAATTACATATCAATTTTTATATTAAGTGACATCTCATAAAACTGTTTCATCGTCTGCCTGCTGCCTTTACGGGCGGCACTATTCGAAACCATGACCACCGTAAACAACATTAACTTATCCTCAACTACTCATAATGCACAAACGAAATCTTACGCTGGAGCTGCTATTACTGATATCTTCCCGACCAAGGACCAAGCAATTATCATCGAGGCGCATGAAGGGTTAACATTGAAGGACTATGTGAGTAAACTAACTATTGATTGATTGATTGATTTTTTCGGGTTTCGGGGTGCGTCAACGGCTTTGGTCACTAGTCCCATAAGTGTAGTGCATGTTTCTCTCGCGAGATTGCGGTGATCTTCCCCCGCTGGATGGCAAGATCCGGCGCCGACCTACCATCGGATAGTGGGTTTTCCTACCAGAACTCTCCCACCAGCGGGCACCGGCCCAACCGGGACAAGCTCTAAGCTCTCGACCGGTCTCCCGGAATATGTGGTAGTGTAGTGCATGTTAGTGTAAGTGTGTGTGTAAGGGGGAGAGGATAGGTCAAGGAAGACGAAGGAAAGATCGCGCGCGGTCCGTGGCCCGTTTGGTAGGGTACTGCTCCGGCATTAGCCTGGCGTTGATCGGAGAAATCACGGAAAACTACCGATCAGAGCAGCCGGCCACTAGAATTCTCCTCCAGGCAGCGACTGAATTCGACCTAGCTGAAAAGCTATTGTCGAAAATCATGCCGCCGTCAGGACTCGAACCCAGGACCTCCCGGTCAGAGGCGCTGCAATGACATCAGTTGATGCACTGAGTTACCGCTTCCGGTAGTAAACTAACATTATACCAGGAAGTGATATTCGTTTTATGTCAAGAATCGCCAACAACAGGATATGTGTATTTTTAAGCTCAAAGAAACTTGCTGACTATATTTCAGATAATCATAAGTCTCTCACTATTAATGATCTTGAAGTAGCTGCTATTCACAACATACATGTTATTGTTGTGAACCATGACATTCAAAAGGCCTATGATATTGTCTGGATACCCCGAATTATATGGACTCTTACGAACATTGGTATCGGTGGTAATATTCTTCAATTTATCAAGAATTTTACAAATAATCGATGTATTCAGGTCCGAGTCAATAATTAGTTGTCGGATACAGTCATAATAGAAAATGGGCTCCCGCAAGGTTCCACCCTAAGTGTAACTCTTTTCTTAATAGCAATTAGGGGTGCTGGGCAAGGAATTATGCCACCCACGATCATCCGTAAGTATGCAGATGGCATGATCATTCTCAGTAAAGGAAAGGAATTCCTCTCTACTCAGTCCATTACTCAAGAAGCTGTGAACTCAATCCATAGCTGGTCATTAATTTCAGGATTTATTAACTCCCCAACTAAATCTGAATGTATACTGATATCTAGACGTAAGTTATCGGGGGATTTACATCTGCAAATGGGCAATGTAGCGATAAGAAGAGTTTTTTCAACCCAAATTCTTGGTTTTGTATTCGATAGCAAACACACATGGTATCATCATATTAAGGGGCTCATCACTGAATGCAAGAGAAGAATGAACATAATAAAATGTTTGAATCACAATAACTAGGGAGCAGACAAACGTACCTTGCTCCTTACCTACAGAGCTATCATCCGCAGTAAAGTAGACTACGGAAGCATACTATATAACAAAGCTAACAACTACTCAAAAATTGGACCTAATACATAACACTGGGCTCAGGCTATGTACGGGTTGTTTTCACACTACGCCAACCGGTAGCATCCTTATAGAAGCCTCGGAACCTAACCTTCCATTTCGTAGGGATTACCTGGCCATCAAGTATCTAAGCAAAGCCTAGTCATCCAACAACATAATTCTTAAGGAAATTAATCCATTAATTTAAGCTCATATTAGCCACCTGAAATCATATCAAAACACTTTCTATGAAAATACCATAGACATCATCAGGGACTACAAAAGCCCACGATTGACAGTGGGAAAACACAGAACTCCTAAATATCCACCATGGGTCACATCGAATCTAACTATTGATAACTTTCCGAAGGATTATCCCAACTTCAACCTGGCAGCTTCTGATCCGGACCTCGTTCTGCTAGAAATATTTAACAAATATCAAGATCACCACGTTATACACATCCAAGACACATCGGAAATAGATAGACCGGGCTTATTCATTCAATCTCCTTTGAAGACTTTTCATATTAAGTTCAACATTTTTAGCAGCAAGAAAAGTGCCTACAATTATGCATTCTTAATGGCGATTGACCTCGCTAAATCCAACAGTAACAAGAAATCCATTATCCTATTCACATATATACCGAATTAACGTTCCTCCCAATTATCATATGCCATTAATCCACACCATACTCTTTGAAGTCTGTAAAGAGACCACTGATGCATGTATTGAGCCGGTCATATTACTAGCGAAATAGAAGCCAGATCCCCAATCGGCAAGTCTACACCACCGATATTAATAATCGATTTTCAGGAGAAGATCAATGATAAAATGTCGTATTCAACTGACGACTATCTGAAGCACATTGGTCAAATAATGAAGAAGAGGTGGTAAACTATATGGATCGATGCTAAAACTAGTAAACTCCACAAGGAAATCTACGAATTCTTTTCTCTTAAAACCTATGCAAACTTTTCTCGTCGGGAACAGTTAATTCTTTCGCGTATTCGATCAGGCCATATTAAATTATCTCATAGTTATATACTAATTAAAAAACAATCCCATTGTGCGATTGTTGCAACAAAATCCTAAATACTGAACACATCCTTATGGAATGTCCAAAATATAATCTCATAAGACCCAAATATTTTGATGATAAACACATAAACTTCATCTTAACAAACTACCCTTTCCAACTCAAGGTAATAAACTTTTGTAAACAAATGGGCATTCTAGAGTTAATTTAATGTAAATATATTGTTATGTTTTCTGTCCTTGTGTACTTTTAATTCTGTAATATAGCCTTTGTAATAATATTTATAAATATTGCAGTATCTATTAACTGTTCCTTTAACGAGTGTAATAATGTAAAATGGTTCCAAAATGTATTTCTATATGTAAGAACATCATTATGTAAAAGATCAATAAGCATTGTAATATCTTTTTGTAACTAATGGAGTCGCTAATAACCTTTACTGTTGATGCGACTTAAAAATAAATGAAAAAAACAACAACACTCGTTTCATATGTCATCATCTTAATCTTCTTCTTCTTTTTCTTCTTCTTCTCCTCCTCCTACTTGTTTCCACTGTAGGGATAGCTCCATAACCCGTTCCGGCAGTTATGAATTACATTTTTGCAGTGGTCTATCCAGATCTCTTCTAACTTGCGGTCTATAAATAAACGCATACTTTGGGATGCATATTTGTTCCTTTCTTTTGACATGCTGTACCAAATCAGGTCTGTAAGATTTACTTTGTCAATGATTGCTCGAACACTTAATTCTATTCTCATATCTGATTCTATCAAGTCTCGCTCATTTCTTTACAGATTTCAGAAATTTCACTTCGCCAGATTGTAACACCAGTTTATCTTTCTCTCTCAGTTCAAAATTCACTTCCAAACAACAGAGAAAGGTCAGCCATTAATTTATATTTTGTATTTGTTTTTAGCCATTATGTCCTGTAAAGAACAATTGGTCTCGGCGCCGTCAGTTTCGGGGGTTCCTACTCGGCCATCCAACCAGGAACCTTTTTTTAATAAAGCTTTATTTTCTATCTGTTCAATGCACTGATTTTACAGAGACTTTCTTGACTTGTTACTATTACTGGGTTAAGGCATAGACAGGCGGGGAGTTCATTTAGTCAAAGCACCCTCTTACTTAGCCACTGTTCTCTTAATTTAGGGTTCCGTTTTTTTATGTATTTTAAAATTGTGACAATCTACTTAATTTTATTTTTGTATGTTTAATAATTCATTCTATTCAATTTTCATTCTATTGAAGCCTTTATGTAGGCACAATTTATCCTTGGGATATCTTGAAATAATTTTCATGCCTTCTGCTGACCGTCCTAGATCAAAGTTATTAACACATTCCGCTTTTGGTAGTTCCTCAAAAAAATTACTGACAGTCTTCTAATGTAAGTATTGAAGTTTTCAATTAGTTTTTAATTTGTATATTTGACACAAATCATGGTGCTTTATTTATGCGTCTTAAAAATTATTTTCAACTACTTGGATTTTGTAAAAATTCCTTTTTGCGGCTCCACCCCAGACAAGGTAAACATAAGTAAGCGATGGCCGAATAATTAATTTGAATAAAGCCATACCACATTCTATGCTTAGTGTAGAATGGTTATTTATGAGTGAATAGTTTTGCTATTTTCACATATGTTTTATTGGCAATTTCTTTAATATGATATTTCCACGTTATTTTTAATGGTCTAGAAGTACTCCTAAATATATCACTGATTGATCTTTTTTCATCCATTTTTAATTTACATTTTAAGTTATTAATGGGTTGGGCATTTTAGGTCTTACTAGCGTAAATATCTTGGGTTGTGATTTAGTGGGGTTTATTTTTATTTCCATTTTGAGTACCAATTTATGAATGAAACTAATGATTTGCGTAAAATTTCTCTACTTTGATCCACATCTTTGTTTGTTGTGAACAGCACTGTGTCATCAGCAAAACTATGCTATATATGTTCTTTTCATCTCAGGGTAGTATGAAATGTAAATGTTAAAGAGGTTTGGTGAGAACGATGACCCTTGCAGTACTCTTGCTTGCGTAATATTTCGATCTGATAGAGTATTCTTTCACTTTCACCTCGAAGGAACGATTTTGTAGGAAACATTTAATTATTTCATATTGATAATTGGGTATTCCCAAATTTCTCATTTTATATAGTATCCCTGCATGCCAAGATTTATCAAAGACCCTTTATACATCAAGGAAAATAGCTAACGTGTGTTAATGCTGCTGAAAAACCTTTGCTATGTTTTCAGTTAGTCTTAATGCGAATTGTTCTTTAGGAATTATATTGTTTTCTTTTAGAAAACTATTAAACTTTATATGAATTAATTTCTCAATAACTTTTCCTATAGTAGGCAGTAAACTTATTCCAACCAGGAACCCGCAATGTCTCGAATTCGCTTAATCTTCGTGACTTTACGTAGTTAAGGAATTCGGCTACCGACGCCGGTCTCGCGGTCGTGACCTTTCAGTAGAATCATCCCAGCATCCGCCTGGATGACTGAGGGAAACCACGAAAATCTCGGGCAGGATGTCTGGTAGGGGGATTTAACCCGGCCCTCCCGAATGCGAAGTCAGCGCGCTACGCCCTTAGCCACTTGATAAGACATTAATGCATATATTTTCTTATATATAAATTCTGACTAAGGTATCTCTGCGTTTTCTGTTTTTGAGAATTCGTTGAATGCATCCACATATTTTCTGGTACTTTTGGATCTTTTCATCTTGATTACCCTCTGTGAAGAAAGTTACATTATAACCGCAAAAAATATTTAAAATAAATAACAGGTTTCAGTGTCATATTTTCTACGATTATTTTTGTGCGTATCGTATGTTTTTCCATAAGTGACATTGTTTAAGTTTTTGTTTTTGAGAGTTTGCTGAGTTTTTGTGAGTTTGATTTAATTGGTAAACAGCCCTTTTTAAAAACATCTTCAATATCGAGTATTATAATCTGATCGTCAGCAAATAAGAGTGAATTCTTGTATATTCCATTTCTAAAGTTAATTACTCGACTGAATTTATCTTGTGTTCTCGGACGACAATCCTCGAGGCACATATTAAAATACGTTGGGGAAAGACTACATCCTTGGCGAACTTCTTAATTCGTTTTTATGTCTTTTGAATATCTTTAATCCAAATTTAAAATAACGAAGGCCTTTGATGTAGAAATTTCATTTTATTGGTTAGGTGATGTGAATAGCTTATTTTTTCATGATTCCCCATAAAGTTGAGCGTTTTACTTTAACGAAAGCTTATTCAGAAACAATAGAAACCAAATGTGCCTCAAGATTAAATTTTCTGCGGTTTTCTGTATTTTGTAGCACATTAAGAATATTATCTGTACAGGAGCGTTCTTTTCTAAAACATTTTTTCTTATACTTAAACACCAAATATACTAACATGCCTTTTGCTTTAAACTTTTGCATAGATAAGGTGATTAAAAAAGAAGGAACATATTTCAAAATCTACCACCAATGAACGACAATAGATAGGCACACGTACTACCCATCAGTGGATAGAGATAAATCCAAAATTTTATTTTGTACTTTCAACATGAGCACAATTTGTTGCGCGACAAATCTAGAATCGATAGTCCATTTCTTGCCACTCACGAATTAACTGGTCGCTGGTTACTGAGTTCACTGCTGTAACAATTCTATCTCGATGATCTTAACCAATGGCATGTTTATATGGTACATACACCTTATCTTTTATGAACCCCGATAGATAAAAATCTCACGGCGTCAGATCTGGAGATTTGGGAAGCCACTTGCGATGAACAAGATCCGTGCCGTTTGTGCCGTTGTGATACTTCCGTACCTCGTAGTGAAAGTGAGGTGGAGCGTCACCTTGCATGAATATAAAATCATCCTGATCTTCTTAAATATGAGAAAACAACCAAACTTGGTGCATGTCTTGATAAGTAATTCCAGTAACAGTTCTCTCAATAAAAAACAAAGGCCCATAAACTTTGTAGATACTAATGGCGTTAAACACATTCCGTTTTGGAAAATCTCTTTCATGTTCGATGACAATACTGGGATTTTGCCCCCCAAGTTCTGACATGATGGGGATTCACTTTATTATATATATGAAATGTTGATTCTTCTAAAAAAAGTTTTTCAGCAAACATGTCACCTTCCATATCTTCCAACATTGCAACGCAAAACTCCGATATATTTGGATGATCTCCAGGACGCACGCTTGAAGTAATTGCAAACTTATACGGCTTCTGACACAGACGTTTCTTAAGCACACGCCATACCGTTGGTTGCGTAATTCGAAGTTCTCTGTTTCCTCTTCTTGTGGATTTTGTAGGGGTACGTTCGTAAGCCGATCGGATACGCTCATCTAATGTGCGAGGGTGACAAGTACTTTTCTCTTTGCATATGCAACCTTCTACAAACTTCTTGTATGATTTGTAAATCTGTTTATGACGAGGGAGTTCTTCGTTGAACTTGCCACGAAATGCATGCTGCAATGAAACAATGGATTCACTCTCTGCTTACTTCAGCACACAAAACCACTTTTCGCGTGGCGTCACCATTTTCTTATAAACAAAATACAGCGCCACTGAATGGAATTAATAAGTAAAAGCTTAAAACTTGGAATTTTTCTCTATCCAATGATGTGTCGTCTGTCTCCATCCATTGTCGCTCATTGGTGGCGGATATTTGAAATTTGCTCCTTCTTTGTGAATCACCCTGTTTTTTATAGCATGTAGGAAATACTGCAGTAGGTTTCACAAACAATTCTCTCCCCATTTTCAAAAGTTCAAGAGTTCAAGAGTTTACCTTTCCCATTTATTATGAACTCTGCTTTCCTTCCAAAACAAATTTAATAGATCGAGGAGACTTAGTTTTAACAGAAAGCCTCTATATTTAATTCGTTCAGTATTTATTTAATCCAGCATTTGGTTTTTCAGCTCCTTCATTGCTGTGTCTCATTCTTCCATTATCCATTAAAGCTTGTACAGGCATTTCGTATGGTATATTGTCATCTTCGTTATTTTACCATATAGTTTCATAATGTTCAAAACACTGGATTTCTTTTATTATTTTCATTCTTCTGCTTTTTTGTGATTATTGATACGCCTAAAAACTTCGCATACGAGCAGTTGTATACTATTAATGTGATTTTATAATTCGCTAATAAATTTTACACACGACGTTGGTTGTAAACTTTCCTATTTTTTTGTAATGTTTCTTTTTACTTTGTGTTTTAATGTCTTTATTTGTAGATGCTTCACATTCGGTTCTTTTTTTCAGTAAAAGCTTCTGATAACACGTCTTTATGGTTTTGAAATTTACCCAGTCGTTTTTATCGACATTAATGTTGATCTTCTATGCTATTCTGTTTTGGTACAATATATTACGCTCTGTTGTCTCAGATGGGCTTTGAAGACTTTTTCTTCTTTATCATTGCGAGGATTTCTATAACTGATGTGAACAAGTAGTGGTCTAAATTTTTCTCTTCCTCTATGCACGAGTGCACATATACCTAATAGAGTAACATACATTTTTAATTCTACTATACTCTATCATTAACAAAAGTCTAACTTTCAATTTCGTTTTCCTATTTTAATCTGTAAGAACTGCCACTCCATTTGCGGTTCATTTTCTTTGCTGTACCCCACTGTTCATCATTACACATTTTCCTGGTCTTTTTTTCTTTAGGTTTTTAATTTGTTTCTGAAATGATGGCTACATTTATTCCTTTCTCTTTTAGTTCCCTATCTATATCCATTTATTCATTGGATAGACCTCTCACATTCCAAGTAAGTATCTTTATTACATCATTTATTACAGATCTCTTAACCTCATTATTACCAAATTAATCGGTCCGGCTGATTTCTTTGAAACTTGCAAGTAAACCTCGGGGGAGGGTCAGCAGCTCTTCGCACAACGTCCAAACAGGGGAGAATCTGCAATTTTCTTCCAGGTTGTCGCACTAGGTAGATTGACTTCCCACCGCCTGAAGAACCTCGCTTGCCCATCATTTTCTTCCGAAGATTACAGGACCTCTTCGCCATCACCATCATGCCGAAGGTTTTCGTTGCATAGTCATCTTCTAAACTTTCTTTCCGAGATACGTGTTCTTTGCGATGAGATCCTCTTTTGGAATCCTTCCTCTGGCTTCTCCCCTTCGACTTACGCGCCAAGGTAGGCCCTACCAGTAGCTACGCTACCGCCGACACAGCTCATGGGTCACTCAGGCTCCCCCACCAACAAGGCCACGTTCTCCCCAGATGGAGCCTATAATAAATATATCTAATATTATTTGAATGAACAGTGAATGACATTAGGTATTAGTAGTTTTCTTTATTATTTTTAGAAATGAAACGTTTGCTTCCAATCGAAAGAAGTTGACTTGGCCGACTTTGAAACTCACCGCTTCATAAATTGTGTATAAGTTTCGATATATTTGTATGGGAATACGTTCGCAAAAGCACTTGTCTATACTCCGATTTCAACACAGTGGCACTTCAAGATCACCAGCTGGACGGAGAGGAGGACACTGTCATCCAATCAGGAGCTTCATGGCGACTTACATTTTTGGTATTCGAGCTCCCTAATGGAAGACAATGAACCCCTCTCGTTCCAGCTCGTGACCTTGATGTGCCACTACATTTATACACCGATTTTAATATAGCTGCACTTGAAGGTCACGAGCTGGAAGGAGTCGGGCCCACTGTGATCCAAACGGGAGCTTCGTTATGGCTCTAAGTTTCGGTATTTGAGTTCCCGATCGGATAACAATGTCGATGTCAACAACTCCTTCCAGATCGTGGCCTTGAAATGCAGGTCTGTTTCAATCAGAGTCTCAATCGGAGTGTCCAGTTGCGCAAGCAGCGCCCCGGCGGGAGGCCGGGCCGCCGGCGGCGCCCCCGGCACCGGGACGTTCTTGTACTGCACGACGAAGGCGGTGACGGGGCTGTTGCCGTCGTGCGCGGGCTCCCAGCTGAGGTTGGCGGCGCGGCCCGAGAGGCGTGCACCAGCAGCACGCGCTCGGCGCGGTCGCTGCCCCACAGGTTGCTGGCGACGCACGCGAACGCCGCCGAGTCGTCGCGGTGCGCGCGCCGCAGCGTCAGCTTCGACACCGCCCCCCACGCCTCCTCCTGCTGGGCCAGGCTGGCGCGCTGGTGGTGGCGCACGTCGAAGCGCCGCCCGTTGCGGAACCACTCGATGGCGATGGGCTTGTCGCCCTCGGCGTGGCACTCGAGCGTGGCGGCGCCGCCCCGCGCCACCGTCGTGTTCTGCGACGCCAGGGCGAAGCGCGCGGGCACTGCGGGGCACGCCAACCACACACGCGTACAACAACAAGCATAGGGATTACAATCAGTACACAGTTGACGAGTTCTTTTTGGTTTGTGGACCCCAGTCCGACTGCGCTTCCAGTCTATATTTGGATTAGTGTATAGTCTGATCCTGCCTATATTTGAATCAGTTTATATTTCTGCTGATGTTGCCGTTCTCCAATCTCTGGTTAATATTTATCGAATGGACTATCACTGCAAGTGTATTGTTAATGGCAATGATAATATTGAAGTTTTCGATCCCGAGGGGAGGTCAATAAATATCTATTTGTTGCTACAGGGCCTATGTTTCGGCCAATTATTTGGCCTTCTTCGAGGCTATACTATTTACTAGCAATATGGTGCTCGCACCAGGCAACATCAAATAGCTTATAGCCTTGAAGCAAATGAAATATATGGACGAAACGTTTACACTGTAACAATAAATGAATATTTATTCACCAACCTCAATAATTCATTAAAATACGAGGTTAATATCACCATCGGAAATGGTAATATTGTTAGAATGGTAAATGAGCGGACATATTCCCATGGGGGGGAATGGGGAAGGAAATACGACCCTCGTATTTCACTAAAAAATAATAATAAGCGATATTTAGATTGGTATTCTCCAAGACATGCCGATTACAAAAATTAATCAGATTATTGAAAACGTACAAGCATTTATTCTAGAATGATACCATTTTGCCTTTCAGAACTATTTCAAAGCACTTGGCAGAGTTGAACATGTAGAAATAATCAAATCTCCACAAAATCAAGGGATACAATAAAAGTACACATGAAGTTTGTCAAACATATTCTCGTTTGCAATGCAAAAATGAAGAGGGAGAGAGACCCAATATTGACGACACTGCATACTTTATAACACAGTTTGTTCACTGATATAGAAACACAACGCAGAGACAGGAATAAATGGAAGGGACGAATCAAACCTATGCTTTGCTGATGACTTGGCCCTGTTTGCTACATTCGCGAAAGAATGTGAATATATGCTGGAAGAACTAAACAGACCGTGCCAAATCTCGATATTTCTAGACACCTACACCGCGAGCGGTAGCTCAGTGCATCAACTGATGTCACTGCAGCGCCTCTGACCGGGAGGTCCTAGGTTCGAGTCCTGACGGTGGCAGGATTTTCGACACAAGCTTTTAGGCTAGGTCGAATTCAGTCGCTGTCTGGAGGAGAATTCTAGCAGCCGGCTGCTCTGATCGGTAGTTTTACGCGGTTTCTCCGATCCAGGCGAATGCCGGAGCAGTACCCTACCAAACGGGCCACGGACCGCGCGCGATCTATCCTTTCTCTTCCTTATCCTATCCTCTCCCCTTACAACACACTTACACTAACATGCACTACACTACCACATATTCCGGGAGACCAGTCGGGATCTTAGAGCTTGTCCTGGCTGGGCCGGTGCCCCGCTGGTGGGAGAGTCCTGGTTAGGGGGAAACCCCACTAGCCGACGGTAGGTCGGTGCCGGGTCTCGCCATCCAGCGGGGGAAGATCACCGCCATCTCTCGAGAAAAAACATGCATTACAGTAACGGAACTAAGGACCAAAGCAGTTGACGTGCCCGGAAACACGAAAAATCAATCAATCTAGACACCTACGAAAATGGTTCATCACCGAGAGAGGTACTTTGTAAACAGAAGCAACAAATTGAATATATGCAATAATATATACCATATGTGATTTGTACAAGAAAAAGAAATAAACAGAAGGGCATCTTTATCACGAAATAAGTTGTGGACATTTGTCTTCATTATATTGAACAAGAAAACAAATATTCACAATAAAAATACAGTAATCGACTCATGTATTAGACCAGTTCTCACATATTGAGCCAAACAGTTATTCACGAAACCACCAATTACCAAAGAGAGAGGTTAAAGTAAGATGCGTAGAAATCATCTTTTAATGAGTTTACGAGACAATAAAAAATTGCGACATTACAAATAGAACAAGCATTGTAAGATGCATCGACTCGTCCTTGGCGATTAAAACGGAAACGGTGAGTTATTGTCATGAGAATGGATTTATAGCAATGGACGCAAAGCAGTACTGAGTGGCAGGGTGAGCTGGCGCAATTCAGGAAGGGAACGCACAAGACAGACCGATATCTTAAAGAATGATCTCGAGAATATCTGGTGAAGAGAAGCAAGGAACAGAAGTGTGGAAAAACTTACTCATAAAGCAACTACATATCTATAAACCCGACTGATTAGTTAAGAGACAAGCAAGTTAAATGTTAATAGTGATGAGAGAGAAACCTTTAGAGATAGAAATGTTGTGTGTATGTATTTGAAATAAAAAAGTAAAACAGATATGTGTGTGGTGAATTGTATATGTGTAAAACAAATCAAATATAATGTAGTGCCAAGTAGTTATTTCTTTAATTGTTTTCTGACAGGGCAAATAACATTTTCAAAATGCCGCAGGTCTTATTTTCGTTGACCTCTCTGAATTTTTGAAAATTGTAAAAGTTACAAATAACAAGAGAAAGTTTGTGCTGTTGTAGCACTACTTGTTTGATGATGTAATCGAACTCTTATTTTGTTGACCAGTTTCATTAAATCAGCTAAATATTTGTTGTAATTCCGTCTTCACCTGGGTATTTGCCTGTTTTCAGAGGTTCATATCGAGTTCATGTAATAGCTATAACGAAAATCATTCTGGTGTACAATATTCAAATATGAAATATCTAATGCGCCTTGTCATGATGTAGCTGATAATAAGAAATATTTCTTATTCTATCAATACTGTTATGAATCTATACATTATATAGACAATTTAACATTTTTGAAAGTGTTTGTTTTCCTTAGCATTTCTCTTCATGTTATTATTACCGATTTATTTGGTGAACTTTCAGCGAAAGAAAATAAGTTATTTTAGTGCCTTCACTTACTTTTATGTCAGTGAAGATGTCAAAATACTGGTATTTCAATCCGTTTGCCGTTGAGTGGTCGTGTAACACCTCGAAGTGGGTCTCGGACGGAATTTAAGGGCGAGAAATAGGAGAAATTAATGAGAGGAAGTGAAACGAAGTCAATGTCGCAAAGTTCGGGCACTAAAACGATGAAAGCGCCGAGGGACACGGGAATCGATAATGAAGAATCAAAGAGAAACAGTAATGCAAAGAGACTTACTCACATTGAAGCAAGAGTATCGGTTGTGAGTTTCGTGTTTTACGAATCTGCCACTCGCGAATTCACAACGTTCAGTTTGTTAAAACCTTTGCCATGTAAGGGTACGTTCGACATCATCGAACATCAATGAAGCCTCTAAGAAATTATAAACATTAATTAAGTTTAAACTTTAACGAAACAAACAAAATATCTACAAGACATTTTCTAATGTACTAATAATAACTCATGGTTAAGATTGCATTTCTTGATGATAACCCTAATAGTTTGATGAGATTGAAATACAAATGGAAACATTTCAGGCTAAAAATATTTAATACTCTAAGAGAAGAAAAAAGTGACGTTTGAGATTTGAGTAATTAAGATGACCAAACGGAAGTGTGAAATATTTAAACGTTGATTGATTATTTTATTTCCGGGCATGCTAGTTGCTGTCTCGGGAGGTCGCAGTATCTCCACCGGTGCCAGCCTGCGCGTAGACTAGTTTCCCTCTTCAAGTACCACCGCCAGCGGAGCACCGCCTCAATCGGGATAAACTCTAAGCTTTGAACTGCTCTCCCAACACGTGGGGAAGTGTAGTGTAGTGTATGTATGTATGTATGTATGTATGTATGTATGTATGTATGTATGTATGTATGTATGTATGTATGTATGTATGTATGTATGTGTGTGTGTGTGTGTGTGTGTGTGTGTGTAAGGAGAGAGGTGGAAACAAGTGTGAGGAAGGAGAGATCACGAGCAGTCCATGACCTATTGGTTAAGGTATTGCACCAGCAGTTGCTTGTTATCGATCGGAGAAACCACGGAAAACTACCGATCAGTGTAGTTGGGCGCTGGATTGAATCAGTCCGCAGTTGAATTCTGAATATAGTGCTAGTGTCGATCCGCCACCTTGGAAACTAACTCTAGGATCTGTCAGAGACGCTACAGTGTCAGTTCTGCCATACGTCATCTCATCCAGTTATGAGTTATGATGATAACGTAAATTTTCGTGTTTTCGGTCATCAAAATGAAATCATAACACAACAAAGCATTTAATTTATTTGCATTGTAATGATAAAATCGCTTGGTAATGGTAAGTGATCCTCTAATGGTTGTGAGAAAGGTCAATGGCGGCCAAAAACGATGGGTACAGTCGCCTGAAGAAAGTGGAGTTCACCAGTGGTTTCAGGAAGTATTTTTGAGTAAGTAAGTTTGAGTTTGAGTATTAACTGCTCTAAGTAAAGAGAAATGCCGGTTAGAGTCAAGGAAATGGGAGGAAAGAGGGAGGGAGGGAGGGAGAGAGAGAGTAAGAGTAAGGGGAATAATGTTTATTATTAAATTGATAAATATAGGAAAGGAAGAAATGGGGCAAAATATCTTAAGTTTCATGAAATTTGTTTCTAAGTTTCATTAGAACGTCATAAGAGCGTAACATATAATTTAATTTGGGGAATTTCTGAAATTAAATGTGGAGAGATTCTCGTTTCTCTATCTAAAACATTAAGCTTTTAAAAATGAAAGGTATGTCCTGTCTTCAATTGATGTCGTGGAACAGAATTAATACTTGGACCTACCTCTTTGATGTTATGTGAATACTCACACATTCTAACCTTAGCCAAACGCTTAGTTTTACCTACAAGATTCAAGACATTTCAAACACAGAATGTGATAAAAAAATGCATGTCTAAAGCAGCAATTCTCTTTCTCGTTTTTAATTAAATTTTCATTTTATATTAAGGTATTTCTATTGCTGACCTCTAAATTGAACTTTCTTTCTTGAAATGCAGACAATTCTCGGTTAAAATGATAAATAATAAATTTAGGATTACCTTCTGATGAAACATTTCCACTTTATATTACGTCAGCAGAAGTATGATTTTTCCCTCACAAAAACACTAACGATTTTATTTCTGCATGAAATCTATTGGGTAATTGTTTTCAACAAATTATTCTCTCATTTTTGTTAAGAACTCTTTGTGACAGGAATATGAGCCAATTAATAGCTTTGTCAACCATACCATAAAGAATCCCTCTTTTGTGCTGCAGGGGGTGTTTAAAAATAATATACAGGCGTTTGAGCAACCTTTAGGTAGTAATTTGTAATCAGTTTCTCTTGATGATCACATACCAAAATACCTAGATGTTTAAAATAATTATCTTGTTTTAGTTCAAGGATAAATTCAATGCTGTTTTCGTACGAGTTGAAACAAATGAAGAATCTTAATATTGTCTTCGTGTGTGATAATAAGCAAGTCATCAACATTCTTCTTATCAAAAAGGGTGTAAATTTTGGTAAAATAATTTTTTCTCCCTTACGCATCTCTATTTTTGAGAAAAAGCTGAAATGTCAAATATTTCTAAACAAATCAAATATAATAATAAACGCTAATTGGCACAGGTTTCCAAATAAGAAATCAGATTCTTCTAAATTATCAGTACTTATGTTTAGTATTCCTCATATTAAAAACCTAACGGTGGAAATATATATAGGTAGGAAGGTATAAATATATACTTCTATTCAAGAAATCAAAATAGTGTCAATATCTCCAAAATCCCAATTTGATAAAAAAGAAGACGAAATAAGTTATTTGTTCCATCATCTACACTATCTTGGCGCGTACCGCATCCATCGCGATCTGTCAAACCAAAGGAATTTGCCAACTTCGGTACCTCAAGCTGTACTCTACAAAGCTTATGTTCAAGACCATAAATTGTATGAGCGTATATTAGACCATTTTTCGTGTAAAACTATTTCGTAACTTCTACAAGAAAGTTTAGGAAACATAGTTTTGCATTGCATTAGTTGTCTACATCATGTCGTCATCGTGTCTTGACACCTCAATTTGAACAATAAAGTAAATGAGAAGGAATCAAAAAATCGTATTAATGGCTAAAAATCAAATAATGAATATGATTCGAATGAGAAGTTCCAAGTAAATCTACAGTTATAAGCAATAATTAGTGCTTTCCCTTTAAAGAGTCCTTGTTTAACGAAAAATACTAGAGTAATAATTTGATTGAATTTAAAGAATACGAATGTGTCTGTATATTAACGGCTAGTGAATGATCTATGTTACACTTCTTAGAGAGCATCGAGTGTAGTCATTCCAAGTTGGAGAGAAGCCCCACGAACAATCAAGTGAGAGAAATGCGAAAGTCGTAAATCGAGAAGAAGAATTATTGAAGCTTTGAATAATAGTTTCGCCGAGTGAGCAGTAATCTCGCATGATTCGAGACCGTGGGTGTTCGGCTTTAATAGAGCGCACGAGCGGAGTAATTCGTTGGCGATTAGCCTCGGACCTCCAGAAAGAAAGGTCGAATGTTAGAAGTCTGACCAACGGCTTGAGGCGCCGTGTGTTCTTGATTGACGGAGGGCGGGGCGGCAGGGGGGGAGGGGGGGGGGGCGGAGGGGGCGGGGGGGGGGGCGGAGGGCGGAGGGCGGAGGGCGGAGGGCGGAGGGCGGAGGGCGGAGGGCGGAGGGCGGAGGGCGGAGGGCGGAGGGCGGAGGGCGGGGCGGAGGGCGGGGGCGGAGGGCGGTGAGCGGGGGCGGGAGGGGCGGTACGGGGCGGGCGGTAGGGAGTGGTACGGGGCGGCACGGGGCGGAGCGGGGCGGGATGACTCGTTGGTGTGCGAACAGCTTAGGCCCACTGAAGGCTCACGAGCCTCCTCGGAACTCGCCGAGTTTTCCACAGATCTTTCGAAAGTACATTAAATCCGAGGGGGAAACACTCCAGCCTGCTTGCGGGGCGAGAGCTGCTCCTTTCACTGCGCAGCGGATCTCGCGGAAGACGCTGCCATTCATCCTCGCAGCCCTAATTTCCACACCGTTTCGCAGAAACATCAGAAAACATTCCTTCCTTACAAGCGTAATTCTCGTGCTCTAGACTTAACATGATGCCAGTTGACTCTTAGCTTTACTAAAATGAGACAATGTTCCGTGAAATTAATCATTAGAAAAAACTGTTTAGAGTTTTTACCTTGAACTACACATGCCTCTAAATTCACCGTTAAATATACGTGCGGTGTATATTGTACAAAGCAATAAAAATTTCAAAAGTGAATTGTCTTCAATAATTCTATGCACTTAATGTGCTTAAATGTTTTTACAATCACACTACGACCTTCTTTAGGGTGAACGCTTTGAATATATTGTGAATGCTATAAAAGGTCACAGAAAAACGGCAAACAGGCAACTATCTAGGATGCTTATTCTCCGGTCGTCTGCATTCATTACTCTTAAATTTGACTCTCGAAAATTATTTTATATACAAAAAAATATTTTAATGAATATCTTCTTCACACTTCATGATTTGTATAATTATTCGTTTAAAATACACTTTCAACACCAACTTCGAAGTTCCCAACCGAAGTTCAATTCGTGAAAAATAACATTTTCTGTTTTCGTTCACGTTCACTTTCACTATGGACAAGTTCTTGAAGGTGAAATGTGAGGGATTTGCCATATTGCAATACATTTGATATATCAACATATGATAGGTATATGGCAAGAGTTTACCGTCATACTTCTAACTGAAAATGCGAGGTTGCGAGGATCTGCCGTTTTTATCTTGGACGCTTCATTTCATCTGCTATTGTGGATATGAAGAGCTTAAAATGTCGTTGATATAAATGTTATGGGCCAGTAGGTGTCGGAATCATCCCTTCTTTTAGTCTTCATTGATAAGACTTGTGTACAGGATTCATCCACCGATGTGATGTACTGTTTGAAGTAGATCATCTGTCGAAAGACTCTGTAGTGAATGTTTGTAAGTTCTTTCAGTTGTAAGTGGTCTTCGTTTGGGTCAAGAAATCGAGACAAAATGTTTGTAGTACCTTTCAGTGTGTGTGTGTGTGTGTGTGTGTGTGTGTGTGTACCACACGATAAATACGAAGATGTACTCTTCTTTACGCGATACAAATCACCAGTGAATCACAGTGCTAATACAAAGTTAAAAACGAATCTAAGGAGTGGTTTGCCTTAAAAAATTGTTGCGTCTTTGTTGATGCGACGCGTTTTCACTCGTTTTTTAAGCGTTGAGCGCCTACCTTGGAATAATCCTCCGTTATTTTCACTGTCAAGCCTCGTCACGTCGCAGTCAGTGCCTTTTATCCCTTCGTTCAGGGACTCGGCGCGGCACCCTCCGCGTCCGTAACTTCATGGAGCATAAATACGAATTCGTCTAGCGGCGCCACGTTCTTCACGTAGTAGTAATGAAGTCTGATATTAATGTTGTGAAATGATTACAATAATGTTATTTTGAACTTCAGCTATTTTTGTCTACGAAGGAAACGTATTTTTTTTATACTTACGCATACTTTATACGTATACTCTAACCCACCAAAGACTCACATTACACCATATGTCGACGGTGAGGGCGGTGCCGATTCTTAAACGCTTGAAAATGAAACTCCTTCACTGCGTGTTAAAGAAATAAATAACTGCATATTGTTTATCATTTTGTTAGTATGGAATTTTATACCATAATATTATTTACTCTGTTTTTTTATTTATGCTTTTATGCTATTTTTAGTTTTTTCTTAACTCCATTTTTTACGAATTTTTTAATACAGAAACTACCGGAGTGAAGAATGGAAAACTATTTAATGCCCAGGCATAAATATTTTAAGATTAATTAGCAGTATTACAAGAATTGCACTGGTCGACTTTGGTCTTATCTTTGGGACATCCGATATTTTCCTGTTGTTTGGCCGTAATATGAAGGGAAAACCATAGTAATTCCCTCGAAATTGCTTTTGTAATCATGCATCAGTGCATGATCATAAACTTCATCTTTTTTGTGAAAAACAAATAGAAAAGAAATAATCAGCGTTTCGAACCAGTAAAAAAGCGTTGTAAACAGTTTTTTACAATCCACCTCTTTGTTTTGTCAGTCAATCATTCACTAATTTGTGCTTCGGAGCGATTCATTTTGCAAAAAAACACTAATTGTAGTTTCGTAAACTAAAATGCTTACGCGTTAGATCAAAGGTGAACGCGTCGGCCACTTCTCCTTCAGTTTGACATATGTGACACTGTCTCGCACTGAGAGTTTACACCCCTCATATTATCGAGTTCCTTTCATTACGAGTTTTTAAGGAATAGATCCACCAGACTCCGTTAAAACACATTAACGTCGCATGTGCATGCATGTATTTTGGCATTTAAGGGTCGGTTTTTTCCGACTTTTACCAGCTAAAGGTGTTCCCAGACGAGGATTGTATTTTTATTTATTATCCAATCCTCGGGGAAGGGAGACATGAGGCGAGCATGACGTATTCCCATCGTCGTTCTTGACCTGCTTGAGCGTTTTCTGTCGTCACATAGCTATAGAAACAGAGACGATTTGTACCAAAGCTACAGATTCATTTTTGCCCCGGCAGGGATTCGACCACGGGACCGCCTCAAAGGAAGATGAGATCCATGAGGCCACTCGAGGCTAACGTCTAATAAATAGCTAATTTCAAAGTGAACAGTTCGTAGACCCGTCGACCTTCGGTAGGTTAAGGCAGCTCATGTTTTCAGTATTATTGTGAGAGATAGTGTAATGCAACAACGGGAATACATTTTACAGAAATTTGCCTAAATAAATAATAGAATGACACACTCATTTTAAAGAAGAAATTGAAATCAAAGCTACGTAGCAATGGTCTAACCTACTTTTTACAGCATTGTTATTAGTCCAAATTAAGGCAGAGCATCTATGAAATCTATTAGCAAATTACAGTACATGAGTCAATTTTGTTAGCCTGACATAACTATTTTGTTGACATTAAGTCTGACAATAATTTTTTTGTGCATATGAAATCTTCATTTTTTCTGCATATGAAATGTTGAGCACTGTTGTGCTCATCATCTTACATATTACTAAAAAATTTTTGTCGGAAAGTTGTTCGAAAGTAATATCAAGATATTAGTACTAATCGAGTCTTTTAAATGATACGATTCGTATGAATACAGAATCGCGTGTAATGTTCTGGTACGGTCGTTATCTCGAACAGGGCAATATTGTAAAATTTCCGATAATGCTAAATTTCAACGTGGATTAAAATATTTTTTGTGGGAAGAAACAATTGAAACGTATTTAATGAGGTCGTAAAATAGCCATAAAAGCACGATGGAAAAACGATCATTTCCCAAATTCCAATATTATTACCACGCAGTTCTTTTGCATTCATTCTGTCTTTATTATGTAAACTATCGCAGGGTTATCCTCTGAATTTTTGTGCGTCGAGTTGCGTAAGCGTTCTAGATCTAGTGGGTCTCTGTATTTTCCGGTTGCAAGTGAGTGAGAGTAATGAAGATCAATTAATGCTAATTTGCAGTTCCATGAGAGCTTTATGAAATGACATGTTCAAGTGCCTTCGTTTGAATCTCACTGAAACCCATAGCAGAGCAAACAATGCATCCATTAAAAGCTAAACAAATAAACTCTATTTACCAATTCCATACGTGTAATTAATATGCGCAGGTCACGTTTGTTTAAAAAAATTATGGATTAAATGTAATCTTAAAGATAACCAAGTGAGACAATTCGTTGTTCTATTTTAATTTGTCAAACTACCATCATAGAACCTTTTACGCGCGTATTTCCGAACCCAATCTTTCTCGCGTATATTTCGATTAGCATTAACACAAAACGAAATAAAAAAAAGTAATTTTCTTACTAGTTAATAAACTCAGGTAATTCCACCTTAAGGCACATTTTGTACAGTATATTTCCCCTTCTTAATTCCCTAGCAAAGTAGGCTCTGTATGATCATTAGCAGTTCAGTAAGTTGATAAATATTATACAGTGGTTCCGCGGAGCGTCGCGACTTCAAAGAGGTCGCAAGGCTTCCCGAAAGTTGAGTAATAGCTGCGGAGGAGAAGCGCGCCCAAAGCGTGACGCGGCCCAAGTCAAGAAGTGCAGTTTCGTACTTGGGATGCGGGCGGGCAGAGCACGCAAGAATAGCGCGTTCAACAGGGAGGCTGCCTGCGACTGCAGGACGCGCGTCCCGACCCGTCGGTTTCCAACTTCTGGCAAACTGTTCAAATCTTGTCAACTGCGCTTCTGGTTTTATGAACTACAAATTTAGCGCTGGACATTTTTGTTCTTGTTGGTGATGCAATTCGATTTTCATTGTCACGCTAATACGTATTTTATTATGAGCGCAAATTGGATGTTTTTATTCGATGCCCTCGAATAAAATTACTTTTTCATAGGAGATTGTTTTAATCCTTGTTAGATGTGTATCATTTTAGTTTATTCCGAATATGTTTAAGCGGAAACGTAAAAAGGGCATCCAGACATGTGCTTGTTAAACAGACAGTATATTTATATACTCTTTGTACGTTTCTATGGCATTGCATAAAGTATAACTTTTGGTGCCAACAATTATCTTTATAGCATATGATTTCGGTACACCTTTTCCATATTTATTGACCATTGCATGTATCTATTGGGCTGATTTACACCCATTAATTTACAGTCTTACTGATGATGCTAACTGATATTTACTTTAGAATAATTTTTATTTATTATTAAATTTATTTACTTTAGTATAACAAAGCAAAAAATAACTTATTGAAAAGTTTATTACAAAATATTTTGTAGATTACTCGCATAATTCAATAAAAATGTTTTAAACGTTAAATGTGTTGTGCGTAGAATGGCTACTGGAACCATAAATTCGAGTAATTCGGATTGAATCTAATAGTAACTGTTTATGTGCGTTAGTATCGGCATGTGAATACAAATATTAGCAGTATCTTTACCAGCACTACTGAATTGTCTACAGCATTTACCAGAAAATGATTTAACGTGGAGATCTAAGAGCAAATGTTTTGGTTTTTTATTAAACCGTACATTCCATATCGTACCTTCAAATTTAATATCTTTCCTTTTATAACATAGAACGTCAGATTAGAATTAAATAAAGGAACAATATTTTTTAACATTTCATATTCAGTGCGGTGCCTTTAAACTTGCATGTCTTCCCCCTTTTCCTGCAATCTGCCTATCTAGTTCCCTCATTATAGCACAAAATCTACTGCCTTCATCGCTCTTTCCTTTAAGATTTTCTTTTCTATACTTCCTTCACCCCACGTAAGCTTCTTGGCAAACCTTATCAAGAACGCAGAGCCTTACAAATTAAAAAAGGAAGAGAGCGACGCATGTCTAAGACGACGGCCGGAAGAAAAATATTTGAAAGCATGTAAATCAGAAACCTTCTTCACGTATCTTAATATCCATGTAATTATTAAGGTTTGGAGTTTATCACGCACACGATTTATTAGCAAAAATAAAACTGTTGCAATTTATAAATTCTAATATTTTTTTGAAAATCACATTGTATTGAAATAAATTAATACAACAGTTTCGATTGAAATACGTAATGATTTCAATACACAACAGTTTCGATTTATTTGAAACTGAATAATCACAATTGATAACAAATTTATAAACATGAGGCATTTTTGTGGCAAAAATTGATCATGCTTCGACCAGACCCTTATTCGTATATGATTCAACGTACTATATTATGTTCAATATACATTTTTGTGTATGATCAATATTGTATCGCAGGAAAGGCCCTGTATTAATAATTTTGTAAATATTTTTTATTTAGTTTCAAATGATGTATTGATCTCGGAACATATTTCAAAATAGTGTGATGTTGACAATAAATAATCGGTGTAAAAGGGCTGTAATCTCGTTAAATTTCAGCTAACATATCACGTGTATTATCAGTTTAGTAGGTCAGTGTATATTTTACCATAAAATCGATAACTTTATTCAATTCGGGTTAAAAATTATTTTCTAAAATGTTAATTTTCATTTGAATTCAATTCAAGTATATTAAAACATTTATTAAATGAAATTCACATATTCTCCTTTAATCTGTAGTTTCCCTTTCATATAACGTAGTACCTTTTCGTTTCAGAGCATTACATGTTTTTTCATCATCAAAAATGAGATGAGATGCTGGCGTCGGTGGTGGAATTGATGAACTACGTTCGATTCAGTCTTGGAGGTTAAGCAACTCCACGGGTTTCTGGGCGGATGACCCTGTGGGAACCCCCGGGGTTTTAATAAGTCATTACGCGTCGCGCCATTTTCTTTCCCATCTCGGACAGAGCGAGGACCTCACTGTTGCCTGTCTTCGCGCGTTTCGGTGAGTCCAGTTATTTGAAGTCTGTGAAGAAGACAGCGGTTTACTTGCAGACTGTCGGCCAGCTACTCGTCTTTGTGTAAAAGTGAATCATGCGGGAGTAGAAACTGCAGTTTTCATCTCGACTCCGCTATAATTGATTAATTGATTGCTAGTGATTCCGGGCGCGTCAACTGCTTTGGTCATTAGTCCCGTAAGCATAGCGCTTGTTTTTTCATCGGGAGGTGGCGGTGATCTTCCCTCACTGGATGGCGAGATCCGGCGCCGACCTATCGTCGACTAGCGCGGGTTTCCTCAACCATGTATCTCCCACCAGCGAGGAACTGTCCCAGCCAGGACAACTTCTAAGCCTCCGATCGGTCTCCTGGCATGTGTGATAGTGTAGTGCATGTTAGTTTAAGTTTCGTATGTGTAAGGCGTGAGGATAGGACAAGGAAGAGGAGGGATAGATCGCGCGCGGTCCATGGCCCGTTTGCTAGAGTAGTGTTCCGGCTTTCTCCTGGTGTTGATTGGCCAAACCACAAAAAACGGCCAATCAGAGCAGCCGTCCGCTAGAATTCATCATGCAGAGGTTAAATTCGACCTAGCTGACAAGCAAGTGTAGAAAATCTCACCAACGTCGGGACTAGAACCTAAGTCCTTCCGGTCAGAGGCACTGCAGTGACATCAGTTGATTCATTGAGCCACTTCTCCGGTTTGGCTCTGCGTGCTTAGTTGCTGCTCCGAGCCCTTGCGTTACTCATGTAAGTCTGCCAACTGAAGCCATTACTATTTAGGTGCGTCGTTGTCCCCCTCTCATCCCCAAGTACGTTGCCGCCACCGCTACCATCACCGCCGCCGCATGCCATTTTCTCGACACGGGCAGGTCACCATACACTGACGGACCTACGAAAAATTTAGGCGTTGCCATTGGAGCACAGAAAAGAGAAAAGGTCATGTGACGCGGGAGTGAGCAGTGGGGAGACATCCTTGAGAATGACTCTGAGCCGCCTAAATTTATTGTCCACAATATAGGAGAGACTGTGCACTGTGGGAATTGCGGCTCAGCTTAGCCACTTAATCCGCTCGCGCGCCCCGGCAATGGCGTCTGGAAGTGCAGAGCAGTCTGGCTCCTTGAGGCGCGAGGGCGGTGGGGCGGTGGGCCGGCGCAACGCTATGCCGCCCTCCCGGCAGCCGGGCTGGCTTTGTCTAAGGGCGCGCCTTCTCGCGACCAACGCAATGTGTCTGCTCGCCTCCGCGGGGGCTTCGTCTTCTCACTGCCATTTTATCACCTTATTGTATTCAACTCTTAGCCCACTATTAGCTGACATTGAAAATGACAATATTATGGAAAATATATTAGTTTATTGCATTCAACTCTTAGCCCACTATTAGCTGACATTGAAAATGACAATTGAATATGGAAAATATATTAGTTTATTGCAGCCCTCTAATTGCTGACATTGAAAATGACAATTCTTATGGAAAATATATTACTCATTGGACTGCAATTTCAATGTTGCATAAATTAAATTCCTGGATAGTTCGAAGGGAAGTCAGTTCAGTTATTTTGAGATTCTAATGTAAGAGGACGATACATTGCAACAAACACATTGCGACTTTACCCGACATACATATACATTGCAACTTTGCCTGACGAATACTTAAGCAAACTCTTCTCTTCAGTAAAGGACGCGCAGAAGGTAAAAAATATACACTATATTTAATTTTGAAAATTTAAAAGTTTTAATGAATAAAGCACTTCTGCTATTGAATTCTGTGTGTAGTTCAAATTTCTATCTGTGATCTATATTTAAATAAAGGTTCATGATAAACAAAATTTTCCGGCTCTGATGTACGAACAGCCGCTCTTACAAATAACATTCACAGTTCGTGAAACTACGTTAAAAGGCTGTTATTATTAATGTAAAGAAAGGAAATAGTCCCTGTATGTCCGCCAGCCTGCCACTCTGCCAGCCCGACTAGCTAAGTTACTGTCAGTGTAAAACGTGACACGGACACTGACGGTAGTTGAGAAAGTGATCGTACAATTACCACGCTGGAAGCTAAATGTGAAAAAAATGCTAAAACGTGATAAGGACACTGAAAATATTTGAAAAAGAGAACGTACGCTTACCACGTTATAAACCGAATGTCTTAATAGAAAATTCGGGATGTAATAAATGAGTTAGCCTAAAATTCAAATTTTTATTAAATTGCATATATAGTATATGAATAAAAAAACCCAAATACATACGTAATATCAAGAATTGAAACAAAATGCCACAGGCATGCAGACTAGGCGCAAAAAGTGATTGTAGAGCGAAATGGAGAAGCTAATATTGAATATATCGACCATCTATGATCCACGAATCTCGGTGTAGTACTGATAAGGCGCAAAGCATGGTTAATCCTCAGTAAAAAGTTAACAGCAGTTCATCATGGGAGGTGAAACAGCAACCGCAATGGGACAGCAACCGCACAAAAGCTAATGGTGCTACAAGAAAAAATAAATACAAAATTGCAGAATAAGGGCAAATCTTTGCAAAAATATCTCAACAAGTAAACATACCTCATTGAACAGTGCAATCAATAATTCATACGTTTTGGTTCACAAACCAATTTTTGAAACCCTAGAGGTAATAAATCGTCCGAACAGGTAGACTAGAAGAGTTCAATGAAGCAGATAAAAGGTTTATTATTCAGAAAATTAAGAAGGGCATCAACATTAGTGCTGTAAAATTGGGATGGAAATTGAGAAAACGTGAGGTTGAAATATCTGCTAGTGTAGCACGCTAGATTTGTAGGTAAAAAGGGTATCATGCCCTTTCCCTCATCCCATAAAGCGATTACATTTTGCAAAAGAGAGCTGAAATAAAGCATCGGTCATTTTGAATTGTCAAAATTTCAGACAAATGAAAATATAATAATTTTGGCTTCGACGGGAGACGTATAGTATGGCGTAACCTTAATATACCAGAACTGATCCTCAATATCTTGTGCCGTCAGTGAAACATGTTGGTAGTTCTATGGCAGTCTGGAGATATACGAATTCCTCAAGACTGGGGTCGTCTGCATGTAATCGATGGTGTGATGAAACACAAGATGCATATTCACATTTTAAAGGGAAATATTCACGTTAATGCAATGAAAACGGGGCTTGGTGTTTCAACGTCAGAGTAACCCGTAACATTATGTATTCAATACTCGTTATGTCCGCTCTACCCAAAAAAACAAAAAACAAGAACAAAAAACAACAAAACAAAAACAGCAAAACAAAAACAAAAACAAAACAAAAACAAACAGACAAAAATCCACAGATTAAAGAACTTCCTTAATTATTTACAGCATTTACCAGAAAATGACATTACATTGACATTAAAACATTAAAGACATTAAGACATTTAGATATTAAACTTACATATGTGGCCTGATCTAGGAATAAAAAATAAAGAATACAACGGTGTAACAGACATGCTCTCGTAAGAGATTGCAGTTCAATTGACCCCGCGACTTCTGCAGAGTTTCTGAAACCCACGGCACAGACTGGAGGCAATAATCAAAGTAATTGGAAATCCTACACGGTATGAAATGGCGTAATATTTAAAAAAAAAATAAGTGTACGATGTATTTTTTCTGCATTAAAATCTATTGATAATTTTGTTATATTCTCTTACGTGTACGATCACTTTCTCTACTGTCTGTAAATATTCTCTATGTTTTGAGTCTATACAAAATGTTCAGTGTGTTATTAACAATTAGATAAAACAATCTTAATGAAAAAAGTTCTATTTTTATTTTCACAAAAATAGCACAACAAAACTAAATCAATACCTCGGGTACTAAGGAAATCAAGAAACACTGTGCCGAAATGGGTTACAAAACGTTTTTGGGCCCAGAAACAATTTGTTTTAAAACAACGTTCCTTAATATTTTGTAGTTTTGTACTTTATACAGACTACAACATGTATCCTGACTGTCGTGAATTTCACAATTTTGTCGTATATTTGGATAAAAGTGCTGTTTAATCTCTCTGGTTTGTCACAAATCCACAGCTCCACAGATAATTCCAAATTGACTCCATACAACACCATATAACAACCCAGTTCTATCACTCCATACCTCAAATTTCACACCTAGACAACTTTAGACTCCGGAAAACCTCATACAAACAGAATAAAAAATCCATACCAGGCATTCCTGGTAAAATGTTCCGAAATAGATTGTTTTTAGAGGTGTCTGGAGAAGATTTCCTCACCCAAATTAGTTTGTAGTCCAGAATTGTAGAAAGTAAGTCATTCAGTACATATGTACTGAACTATGTATGCTCTGTAAAAAAACATTTAATAAAAAACCTTAAGACATTAAAGTGACCAATGCGCAGTTTGATGTCAAGGTTTTCTTCTGACTAAAACTGTCTACAGTGCCAAATGCATTTGATTTCGTGACTCCAGTTCGTTGAGAAAGCTCAGTATCGATGCGCACTTATTGTGTCAACGAATTACCCCTTTGCATTCTTCAATAGTAAATTTCCTCTTCGGAATAATTCAACCACAGTGATAGTATATTTGCGAAGTTCATAAGCAGTGAAGCAATGGTGAATGCGTCGTTTTATTCGAATTTGGCACAAGTTAAGGTTTGTTTGCCAGATGACTACTGGCAGACACGAAGGAGCGCAGGCGTTAGTGGAGGTATATTAAAGGAGGCAAGCCGCTTGCCTCCCCTTTTTCTATAATGTAAAGTATGTTATTAAACATTGCTTTGAGGTGTTCAATGACTTTTTGCGCAAAAATTAAAACGTAGTGATTCTTGCTTGCATTAGTATGGATATATTGGTTTAGCGCTGTGTAACTATTTTTGTGAAAATAAAAAAAAAATTAATGTCGACTCTGTTTTATCTTATTAATGTTAATTTCCTCTGCACAGTTTCCACAGACCCAAAACAGAGAGAAAACACTATTGTTCACTCACGTTTTTCATTAACTGTAGCTCAGAGCCAGCATTACCGTTCTCTCTGCAGTGACTGGTCAGACGGTTCTAGGCTTCGTGTGTCGAAGTTGGCAAGACTTTGGACTCTAGCTAGGCCGAATTCAGCCGCTCTCTGAAGGAGAATTCTAGAAGCCGGCTGCTCCGACCGGTGGTTTTACGTGGTTTCTTTAATGAATACCAGGCGAATGTCGGAGGAGTACCCTAACAACTAGGCCACAAAACGCACGTGATCTTTCCTTGCTCTTCCGTGCCCTGTCTTCACCCTTTTCTGTCACATACGTTTACATGCATTACGCTACCACACATGTCGGGAATTAAACTTGTTCTGGCTGGAGAGGTTCCCCCTGGGGAGATACCTAAGTGAGGGAAATCTGTCGGGACTTAAACTTGTCCTGGCTGGGACGGATTCTCGCTGGGGGAGATACCTAAAGTTGGGAAATCAGCATGAATTTAAACTTGTCCTGGCTGGGACGGTTCCTCACTGGGAGAGATGCCGACAGCCGACAGATAAGGGTAGAAACACACAGGATGCTACGCGGCGCGACGGGGCAAGAACAATTACATGTATGGCTATGAGTACGAGGGTTAACCAAGCGGCGCGGCACGATTTTGAAACAATCAAGTTTGATTTTTCCACGGGGAATTCACGTCATCTGAATCCGCCAGCGTGTGATCACGGGCGGGTAACGATGTGTTTTCGAGGCCGCCAATTTGGCAGAGTATGCACAAACGCAATCTGAATTGAGGTGTTCTCACAAAGATGTGAGACCGGGAGCGGTAGCTCAGTGCATCAACTGATGTCACTGCAATGCCTCTGACCGGGAGGTCCTAGGTTCGAGTCCCGACAGCGGCAGGATTTTAGACACTGGCTTTTCAGCTAGGTCGAATTCAGTCGCTGTTTGGAAGAGAATTCTAGCGGCCGGCTGCTCTGATCGGTAGTTTTCCGTGGTTTCTCCGATCAGCACCAGGCGAATGCCGGAGCAGTACCCTACCAAACGGGCCACGGACCGCGCGTGATCTGTCCTTCCTCTTCCTTGTCCTATCCTCCCCCTTACACACACACTTACACTAACATGCACTACACTACCACATATTCCGGGAGAACGGTCGGGAGCTTAGAGCGTGTCCCGGCTGGGGCGGTGCCCCGCTGGTGGGAGAGTCCTGGTTAGGGGGAAACCCCACTAGCAGACGGTAAGTCGGCGCCGGATCTCGCCATCCAGCGGGGGAAGATCACCGCCATCTCCCGAGAAAAAACATGCACTACACTAACGGGACTAATGTCCAAAGCAGTTGACGCGCCCGGCAACACGAAAAAAACAAACCAAAAAAAGAAATTACGCAGGCAATGAACTCTTCAAGTAGTAGGCATTTTGTATCAACTTGTGAGTCATACATTTTCTAACCAATTTATATTCAAACAAATCTGAAACATTTTTAATTTTGCGAAGTACGGGAAATAGATGATGATATTCCTCACGCTCCTGCAACCCACTGCATTCATCCACTTTCTTCGCATACGACTTAATACTTTCCATTTTAAATACATATTTTAATACGGGCACAACTCTCGTGCTTTCAACAGTGCCATTTATCAACTATTCCCGCCAGGTCGAGTCCTGTATGCGCTCCTAAATCTGCTGCGCCGCGCGCCGTCACGAGGCACCGCCTCGCACCCGGTGTGTTTCTGCCATAGGTTGGTGCGGATCTCATAAACCAGCGAGAAAGGAACATCGACACTTGCCGAAGTAATACATTCACTACACTAAGGAGAACTAATGATCATAGTAGTTGATATTCCTGGGATCATCAATCAATCAATCAGCCTATCTATCAATCCGCCAGTCCGCCTGCTCCGTTTGTTCCTCATTTTTGCCGGCATTTCTCGTATAGTAAGGCGCAAATGTTGAGAAACAATCCGGTTTAATGTAAAGAAAATAATAATGATCGTCTTTTATAACGTGAAATATTCCATTTCAAAATACGTAATTTAAACAAGTTATGAAACTGTATTTGCTTTAAATTGAGCTACGCATTTACTTGCTTATTAGACAAATGTTTCTGTTGATTCATGATTTAAAACAGAATGGTTTAGATAACCTAACAAAATTTACACGTCACCTACATGTTCGTTCACAAAAAACGTTTCTCAGACATATGCTTCAAGTTTTTGTAGTTGCCAGCTTATATTTTTTAGTCTTAAAAGAAATATGAACGAATTACTTTTTCTTTCGCTAGTGAATTTTATTCACAAATGCTGTCATTACACACGTAAAATAATACTAATTCCCGTGGATGATATTTCGTACAAAAAAGATACTTCTATTATATGTAGCTATTTGGGAAATTATGAATCGATTTAACGAAAATATTTACAGAGGTATACCAACTGAGAGCGAAATTTAAGTCTTTAAAAGTTACATGTATAAATCACACGGAATTTTTTAAACAAGTTCATAATACAATAAAAAATTCTAATGTTGATGCACAAGTCAAAACAGATTCCATATGCTCAAGCCAATAATGAATAAAAATACTGGCTTCCTAGGTTTTTTAATACAGAGCTCTACCCTTAAGTCATGGACAAGATCGTTCTCATGTGTTCGGTCCTCCATGGAGTTATGTTTGTTCTCCATGCGTGTTCTGGGTAAGGTAGACTTAAAGATATATGTTAGTGTACGCGGTAGCTTGCAAGAACATTCACACGAGGAAAGCAGAACAGAGCCGTAGCAGAATGGCGAAGAAAGTCAGAAAAAGTATGAGGGAAAGAGAAGAAGCGAAGTCAAAGGGCACAGTATACAATTGTACAGAAGTGTAATTAAAAAGTAATTTAACAGTCTCTTTGCAAAACTGTTAAATTAGGCAAAATATGTAATACAAAACTATACATATCAAGGGGTTGCACAAAAAGAATATACTATGATAAAGATAATTACAATACTTCAAGGCCTTTCTAGCTCAATATACATGTTAAACGCTCTGAATGAAACTGAATCTCAATTTCTTCAATCCTTCGGGTTGTACAAAATAGGCAAACTTCATTATTTCAGGGAAGGTTTACTAACTGAATACGCAGTTTCAACGTATTTTCAATACGTTGATTCAATACATTAATTTCTAAACTACCAGTGGTAATTGTCAAAAACGAGTAGATACACGAGACAGACGACTAAATTTATATTTGGCAAAGAACTAAACCACTCATTAATCAATTGCCATTATTAATGACATTGCCTATCAATCAATCTGCAAATCGTTTCGGTAAATGTAATACGGCACAGGAACAGACTAAAATGAATAAAAAAATCATATTACACCCCACCCTCATTCTTCGATCCAGTAATTGAACTCCGATTGTGTTAACTTCACATCCGAAATATAGTACAGGGAATTAGCAACAAAAAATACCCAGCCATTACCACTTACCGTGCACCGTTAGGTAGACGACCTTGCTGAGCTCCGTTCCGATGCCGCTGGTGGCCTGGCACAGGTAGTAGCCGCGGTCTTCCGGCCGCGCGCCTTCCACGCGCAGCGTGCCGTTGGGCAGGATTCTAGACGACACAATTCAATTTCATCGATTTATTGATTTTACTCCAAAAAAAAGAAGTTAAAACTGCGTATGACGTGCTATGGGGAGAAGTGAATTCTGGGCAGATTTTCAAAATGATGTGATCCCTACACTAAGTCATATACTACTTGAATTTTGAATGAAAAAAAAATCGCTCCCATGTAATAAAATCTATTTTCAAGGATAAATAAGCTAAACATTTTGGGCTCTTATCCATGATGTCCTTCGTCAAGGAATAACACTTCATGCCGTGAGAACATGGAAAAGATAATTTGAATAACTAATTTCTCACTGAATTCTAGAAGACGTGCACAGATAATGAAGATACATTTATGTCCAGAAGCAAAACAAGGGGCCATCTCAGCATTTGCTCAATGGATCAGGGAAACTGGACGAAAAACCTGATCGAGATGGGGATCATTGACCCGGAGGTTGCAGTACAATACTTGTAACAGGTTGTTTATACACATTTATACAGTTCAAATGGTAAATAATGCATTATGTATCATTGTTAAAATTAATGTTACTTTTCCTGTGATGCTCAGTATAATCCCTAATTGTTTAGAAAAAGTTATGCAGCAGAAACGATTTCACTTTGAAACACACAGAAAGAAATGAGCGTTTTTGGCAAGAATTGTGAAGAAAATATTCGCTCCGATGCAATAAAATCTAATTTGAAAGGCAAATCAGCTATAGATTTGGGTGCGCATGCCTCAACATGTTCTTCGTGAAGGTATACACTTCTGCCGCGACAACATGGAGAACGATAATTAGAATAACTACATTTCCTACCGAACTCTAGAACACGTGCGCAGATAATGCAGTTACATTTATATATACAAAGCGAGTTAAATCTATTTTATATGACATAATTTTTATCTTAATTATGGTTAAGTATGTCACAGAACTGAATTGCGGCGTTTACACTATGGAGTTGGTGCGCAAATATAGGATAAAGAAATGAAGGCTTTTTACATGTACTGAATGTTTGGATGAATGCGAAATAAAAATGTTTTATCTAGCTATCGCACGTAGTGATAGTTTCGCGAAGCTAACAATCCCAATGCTCATTGTGATCTGAAGCGTTTGATTGGGTTCAAAAAATGATCAATGCAAAAAACTGTGACTTTTAATTTGATCTGATTGTGCTGTGATTGTGAAGAGATTGTGAGTGATTGTAGCTTCATTGTGACCTAATTTCAATGTGATTGCCATGTAATTTTGATACAAAATAGAAGTTAATTTAATCACAAACTCACAGAAAAACATTTCACGTTCAAGCGGTGTTGATTTGTTGCTTGCTGGGACGCTATGATCAAATCGTAGAGTCTTGTTGCCATTTGACAAAAATGTATGTTTTTTCAAACAAAAAGTGTCTGGTTTGTTTCGTCAAGTTTTTTTAGACAATCAGAATGGGATGGACATTGTACTGTATGTAAAACAGTGATAACACCAGTGACAGTGCCAACTGGTAGGGTGATTCACTGCAGCTTTTTGGTATACAACATACTGTAAACTTTAATTTACATTAGGAAGAATACTGGAAATAGAGCATCGCGTATTTTCTCGTATTATGTGTAACACGTAATACTAACTGTACCCGAGAGAAAATTTCGCCCATTTGAACTCTATTTCAAATGTTTTTTAGGCTAGTGATACGTTACTTCAAATAGTATACTTCTTATTTAAAAAACCTCTTGCTTCAGCAATGAAGAAGTAGAGGGATGAACAAAATTCGAACTCTTGTAATTTTTAAATATTAAGAAGTGTTAATGAATATTGCGCATATGCCATATTTGTAAGAGTACTTTTCTTTATTCCAGCAAAAATTCTAAAGAAAAACTGGAGCCATTTTTCAGAAAAAATTAAAAATGTGCTAGGTTCTTCATGACAAGTACCGTCAAAAATGAAAAAAATATGTATCACGTTTGTAGGTCCCTGAGTTTGGTCAGATTGATCAGGGAATATCCATCTCGGGTAAAATACCGTGTACGGTTTGAGCCCAGTGTTGCTGACAGACCGACGGATACCAGTTTAGAAGAAAATCACTTTTTCGGATGAGAGACCCCAAAAACATGCTTATCCATCAAAATATCGATTTTTTCAACATTATATAACTTTGACGAAATATGTATAAAAGAAGAGTTACGAAACACGAGCTATAAAAAAAGTATGAAAGAACAAGACGGGAACGTACGAGAACGAAAGTTCTGAAGTTACGAGATACTTACGTAAGAAGTATACGTAAGAAAATCGCGCTACTGAAAGCGACCGATATCCTTGAAATAATATTGCATTTATTTTAGCAATGATAAAATGTAATGCATTAGTTTACTTTTGTATTGTATAATTTTAAAAATACTTAATATGCCTGTAACATGTAATGAACTTCACCTTTTGCATTGCTCGCCATCTCAATCAGCTTTTTGTCCCGTTTCTCTGATACATCGAGAAAATACTTAGACGGCCCCTTGTTTTGCTTTTGGGTATGGATGTAGCTTCACTATGCGCCCTTTTGTTGAGCTCTCTTTATGATATTTAAGTAGAGCGAGAGGTATGGGTTGCTATTTAGCGAGCAATAGTGAAAAATCACATCTGTAGTTCGTTAACAATGCTTATATTTTTTCTACAACTCGGGAGCAAAAAATGTCTAGTTTTGGGGGAATATATTTGTTGCTAACCGTACTTTGTTCGTAGTTTTATTCTGGAATTTAAGAAAACGTGTGCAGATTACACTTCTCCCCCTATATTACATACTCTTCTTCGAAAAAAAATCAAATCAAATCAAATGAAAATTATTGTAAATGACTTAATGATATATGTTTCTCTATTCAGTGTATGAGAAAGGTATAAATCAAATCTACTTCTAAAATAAATCAACACGTTAAATATAAGAATTTTATTGGAACCTCATTAAAATGAGTACGCGTATAAGGCATATACGAAGAAAAGTATATCAACAAAATTCTCTTAATGTAACTTATATAAATTATATTATATATTCTCTTAATGTCATGTATTCAGCCACGGCGGGAGGGAATCACTTTCTGTGCTCTGAGCCTTTCGCTGCAGCTTCATGTACGACTCAGCATGGGCATTGAAATAATTGTGGAGAGGGCGTTCAACCACAAAATGTACACTAACAATCCATTAGGCGTTTTGATCCTCCTTGATGTAAGACCGATAAGCAATGGTTCAATAGCGTGTCTTACCTACGTCACCCTACGTCACCTTGTCTTCATTTTGTGGTGGCCTAATGGAAGGCAGTACGTGTCTGAATGTGTTTCGGCTTATCACCGAAAACTTCACAATGCAGGATGCGACATTTTATGTCATGCGCACACAAACACAATTTCAGCAAACAATTGCGAATTCGTGATTTTACCAAGAATTGACGTACGCAAATATTAAATCAATACATTCCCCGGATTTACCTCCCTCAGCATACAAAGCATTCTGTTCACGCGATACGCAGTACATTTCAAAGTGTAATGAATTCCAATAAAGCTACTAAATCACGACTTATGATCTGTTTGCACATATCTTGGTATAAAACGGGAAAGGGGAGATTTTAAAATAATTTATTTTCCCAATGGATAACTTGTATCGACGTGAGGAGAGTCTGCATCTCGGTATTGGTACAACAAACTAAATATCAATTATTTCTTCCCTTTCCCAACGATGACAACGAAACAATTGTGACACGAAGTGAAATATTCTAGATTCCGGGAGCCATTCACATAGTCAAATTTGACGGGATCATATGAGCCCGTAAATTGGATGGATTTTATTTGAAAACTCTATGGTACTTTTATTTGAAACTAGAATATGAACATAAAAGGTGAAAAAATATTACGTTTATGACGTAAACATTAGTCGAGTTATTTAGGGTGCTATTGTGAGGAAGAATCGTTTAACGATGCTTCAAATTATGAATTGTATTAATGTTCACTAAAACGTGAAACTTGTAACAGCTCGTAAGTTAAGTTCAATCGAAGGAGATCTCACGCGAATTCACACTCGAATGATTTTGCTCTTTCCTGGGTTTATGAATGTTCTCCAACAAGATTTGGCAACATAGTCGCGTAATCGAGAGCAACAGGTAGTTCTATGGTAGCACGATCGTGTGTAGTACAGCCACAGCAGTTATTTTCCGGTCTGTCAGTGAAATACGGATTTCCAGCTTTACTGTTGTCGCGCTTGCGTGGTTTGCTTTACGTCACAGCCGAGGACATTTATTCGCTAAACCAATCAACATGGTCTCTCGAGGCCAACTCAACGTTCCGTTGGGGATGTTCCTAGAAAATATCCTCGTGAAATCCGGAAGTATTTATTACTGTAATTAAAATGTTGCACCGTGGCATGTTTCCACTAAATTTGTGTGACAATGAGAATAGAGCTCGACGGCTGAAAGATGTTCCTCTCTCATCCTGGAACTTTTGGGGAATGAAATGTAAAACTAAGCTTTCAATAATGTATTTATTTATCTTCTCAGATCGAGCTCTCATAGAGGCAAGGCGACCTCACCAGTGCTCAAAGAATGCAACAATAATATCTATTACAGAAGCGGTAATCCACACAACAGCAACAATGTACTTACGCTCTCGCAACTACATTCTCACCTCTCTCAGCCTCTCAAGCAACACCAATTTATAGATTGACGTACACAATAGCCAACAAAATAAAATAGTTTCACAAACAATCTAAGTATTAACCAACTCAGAATAATCTAAAAGATTAACTAGTAGTCCTACAACAGCACACACTTACTCGCATTGTTTCTAACTTCCGCAAATTTTTGAAAATTCAGAGAGTTCAACCAAAACGAGACCTGCGCCATTTTTAAACTTCCTTTGCTCTATCTGTGGACAATATTTATAGAAAAATAATATGGTGCAGTTTTTGAGAATTAAAAAGAAATAATTGCATTGATTTGTTAAGTAGAATTTACGAAAAAATAATTACGATTTCAAAATATTTAGACCTACTTTAAAAATTGTATCTAAAGACATATTTTTATAACAGATTTCATTCAAGACAAAATATCTTCATTGATGTACTTTTGCAATGTTAATTATCTGTAATTTTTGAAAATGCAGAGTTCACCGAAAGTGGAACCAGTTTTTATCGGCCTAAAGGAGCAGGAAAAAATTTAAATAAAAAATTAGAGCCGGTTTCGAGAAAATAATTATTTCAAAATTCCACGTATCCATATATTCCACATCATTATAAAGAAAAGAACGTCTGTCCACAGCGGCTAAACTGATTGTAGGATTTTTCAAAAGAAATTTATTTGTAATTCTATCATTATAATAGCTTTTACACTATATTCATCTATTAATACACATTTCTTTTTGGCCTTCAATTTTTTTGACAGACATTAAATTATAAAAAATGTTATATATTCACAATATTTACATGATATTTTTAATTCTTTAAACATTTTATTTCTTCTTAGACTTCAATTTTGATTGATTTCAGAATACAATCATATTTAAAGCATAATAATGATGCCACGTTTCGTGTACTGATTTTACCAGTGTGACATAATTGTTTAGAAAACATCAATATGTTCTTCCATTGTTATTGAGTTGAGATCAGGGAACAGACATGAATGCCATCCATGTCTGGTTCTGTCAGTCAGAATACAATAACAATGGAATATCAAATCAGTACCCGAAATGTCGCATCATTTTTATAATGTTTTAAATGTGATTGTATACAGAAACCAAAAAAAATTAACCAATTTAAAAAAAATTTTTAATTAATGTGTATCAAAAAATTGGAGGTCAAAAGTAAATAATTGTAATAATAGAATTTGAATCACAGACACACCTTAATGTCAAGTATACCCATCTGTCAGAAATTTACATAAATTACTCCATTATCAATATTTCATACTTGTTTGCTATTGTATCATTTTGATTTTTGTTGGTCGATCTTCCCACCTCCCATTCCCAATCGCCATATCCATCTACAAAACCGTCATTAGACCACTCCTTTACACCTGTCCAGTTTATCTGCACTGCAAAACAAATCTTAACAAGCATAAAATATCCCAACACCATTTTCTTAGAACTATAACAAATGCTCCTTGGTATGTCAGGAACTCCACAAAGAATTCCAAATTGACTCCATACAACACCATATCACATATCTCTCCACCCAGTTCTAGCACTTCATACCTCAAATTCCACACCTACTCAACTTCAGACTCTGAAAAACTCCTTCTTACAGAACCAGAATTAAAAATAGATATCCATACCAGAAATTCCTAGTAAAAATTTCCGAAATAGATTGTTTCTAAAGGTGTCTGGAGAAGATTTCCTCACCCAAATTATTTTGTTGTTAATTTTAGGTAAATTACAATGTAAGCCTTCACTAAATATGTACACTGTAGGTACAGCCCTATGTATACACTGTAAAAATAAAAACAATTATATGGTGAATTTCAGGGTAGGTTATGTGCTTTCTTACCGATTGTCTCAGAATGTTTATACTGGATCCATCATATCAACCATTATATAAAATCTGTAGAAGCGAGGTGAGTTGATGAAACAACTATAGCGTAACATTCACTGATTAAGAGAAGAGAACCATGTTATGTACGCAGTGTACAGCTTGACCTATATTTAAAGTAAATAAAATAATTTGAATCAACCGAAATACGTGCATGTATCAAAATACAGAATACAATAATTGCTTAAATTCGTAGCGGGAATGCGAGAAATTTGAAATGATCCCATTATTTTGAAATTTAATTATTAACTGACAGTTCTTTGTTATCCGTCGGAGTAAATTTTATAAAAGTATTTAATAATAGAAAAAATGTAACAGCACTAATTATGAATTAAACCAGAATACAAATATCACATGACAACGTACAATTTACTTTCAAATCAAATGCGATTCATTTGTAATTATTTAGAGATTAATATAATTTGATATTTTAGAACGCAAAAAGTATGATCTAACGGCATGGGTACTCAGCAAAATTAATATCCAATGACACTTTATAAAAGTTATTACATTAATTTTCAACTGGTACAAACGGTCTATTTTCCAAACAACAGTGAACTAGAAAGAGCCTTCTTATATCAGGCCGAATACGAAGACGGTAATAATTTTAGAACTGTTAGTTTGAATTTTTCATATGCTGGTAAATACCCAACTCTCGTGGATTACTATTAAAAACAGATTATTTTTTTGCATGAGGAGCAGATCAAGATAGGAAGACTCCATCTTGAGAAATAGTGTTGTGGGGGGGATTAAAGTTTGGGAGTAAAGGACGAGGGCGTAGTCGTGGCAGTAGTAGAAACTACTCTTGCGGATTAAAGGAGCACATCAGATGTTGGCAGTTAAATTTAGACAGTTCTACTTTTGTCAACCATTTGATACACACATGCCATTTCTTTGATCTTAAATTTTAAAACCTATTCAGTAATTTAGCTTTTCTACAAGTAAATGATCGTTCTTAAATAAAAAGGGGTTTCATTTGACATATTTTAAAGATTAATGTACTTTCCTTCTACTATTTCTTCTTCCTTCGTTCTCACCAATTACCATCTCACAACACTATTGCTTAAGATGGTTTTCCTTGTTTGTTTCTCTCATCGTTTATAGATAATCTGTTCTGAAATGTAATCCTCGCTTTTGAATAGTATTTTTCTTCATTTTCACTCGACTTTCATTTGCTTATTATTTATAGTTTTGTTATAGTATCCTTTTTTAAAACAATTTCTTCAAAAAATCTTAGTTGTAGATTCCACTAAAAAAGAAGAAAAAATTGTTCCCGAAACCTTGCTATGGTATTAACGTTTTACTAAATCTGCTATTGGGTGACATGTATTATTGCATAACAAGTTTGCAATCGTAAAAACTTTTGCGTAATATGCTGTAGTAATATTATACAAAGAGAAAATATCTAATTTATTGTGATTCTGATGTATAATTTTTAAATTATTCTTCGTTTAAAAATTCGAAACAATTTATTTATGCTATGAATCTAGAGTGAGATTAAGTATTTTGTAAGATATTTCCAATCTACACTGATTATTATACCTTGAAATATGAATAGGTGGAAACCAGAACGGTATAAGTTATATTTTATAAATTCTGAGAAAAGTATTTATTTAATTATATATCACTGTAAAATCGTGGTGATTTGTTTCATCATTATAACTACGGTATTTCAATTGTTCATTAAAACCATGAAATTTCATTACCACTGAAATATAGTCTAATATAAACACGTTCTTCTCTGAATTTATAAAATGTTACTTATAACGTTCTGGTTTTCACCCATTCAGGGTTTGGAAACGTTAATCTGTTTCGCAAATCCAATTCTTTTTTGCAATGAAGAGGCACTTAGATGACAATTATTATCGCCAAGACATTTTTATAACCACTCATGACATTTAATACAAGTGATACACGCAAAACAAACTACATAAACGATACGGAATAATCTAATGTGCTGATGAGATTTTTCATCAAATTCACAATTGCACCAAAGAGAAAGAGACCCCTAGAAATATCAAGGGTATCTCGCGCGCAAACTCGACCATTGGCCCTACGACATCCTGCAAGAGTGAGAAAGTTGATACATTTTAACTGGTAAAAACGCATAGACGCTCTTGCAATTTTGGACTGGAATAAGTTACTCAAAGTAATGCACTGATAAGTCATTTGCAACATGAACATTCATTGACCATCATGCTTTGTCATTCTTTCGCCTATTGCTGAATTCGCCAAAACTTGCTGAACTTGCTGAATTTCCCAAAGTGATTTCTTTTTAAAAAAATTGTCTTTCTCTCTGTTTGTCTGTCTGCCTCGCTGTCTCTCGGATTTCCTGTCTCTCTGCCTGACTGCCTGTCTCCCCGTCTGTCTGCCAGTCTGTCTCTGTCCCTCTGTTTGTGTCTCTTTCTATCTCTGTCCTTGTCTCTCTGTCGACTTTTCATCTTTCTCTGAACAACACTAGCTCCTGAACCGGTCAGAGAGTTTCTCGCCAACTGAATATTCGACGTACCATCTAGTGGACCTCCAGACTCTACGAATTTGAAACGCATCTTTCAGTTTCGGGGGAAGTTTACTTGAAGCCCTTAGAATATTTTCAAAATTTTCTCAAAAATGCTTACAATTTTTTCTTTATTTTTTTCTCTGAAATAGATCAAAGTGCGTTTAATAATATGGCATAAGTTTGATTTTCATTCAAACCTGCAAAATTTTGAAAGCAACAGAAATTCAATTCCATTATGTAATAGTTATCGCTGTGAACACATTACGAGTTCTGGTTCAAATCCCAGCCCCGACATATACTTTTACGGATTGAAAACTCAGAGGCGTGTGTTAGGCCAATGAAGTGATGCGCAAATGAACTAATCCGCACCGGCAGCAAAAATATGAAATGGAGATCAAAAAACAAAATTTTCGCCGGGGTTCAGCTAGTAATATATTCCAGTAATATTAACATTATGTGACTACACCACGTAATACTCGAATGAATATGATGCTGTAGCACCACTAGTTTTAATATTGACGGTCTTAACTTATTTTAATTCCTCGTCCGACTGGAGAAGCCATGTCTCCTCCCGTTTTCATCTCTTCCATCCCCAGTCTGAATTATTTTCAAGAGCGAGTGCACATGGGGTGTCGGGGTTGTCTAGTTGCCACCATTATTTTTAAAGTAGTTTTCGCCTTTCAAACTATTTTTATTTAAAAACATTTTAGATTAAAAATTCAAAATTACAAAATGAAAAATGAATGATTACATAATTGTTTACTTTATTAATCTACCTTTCACATTTTTGATGGTTCATTTTTAAGTATCTTTATAACCCGTTATTTAACTGTTTGTTAAATTAAACTGCTATATGTGATTTAAAATAATATCTATTAATATGTATATTAGATTCCATAATTGTATACTTATATACAAATTGTTTATTACGATTGTTCACATTCTTAATATTTACAATGTGCATTAGTTAAGCACCTCGTTTCTTAAAATCCTGCGTAAGAACATTGTTTATTTTGAGCATTTGAAAACAATATAACACCTGGGGTTCGGTTACCATCCGTCCCGATTTCGTAGGGATCGCTCCTCCTTAATTAGAAACGTCCCACGAACCATATGTCGGAAAGCCCTATTGTCCCTACTTTGCTGCTTAAAACAAACAAACAAACAAACAAACACACACACACACTTTATTGCATTCTATTGCCTTTTTTTAAGTTTGTTTATCATAATATTAGCATTTTCTTATTAAGGATGAATTTAAAATTTTAAAGCTTAACTTCTCTACAACTTCTTCAATGTGTTTACACTGCTGCAGAAACGTTTCCTGAGTTGTCTGATTTCATCTCTCTAAAAACGAGATTGCAATAACCGGAAATGATTAGCATTACGATGTTCTGAATCAATTCCTCTGAAAGAAAATTCTCAGAAATGGTCTTGCATGTAAAAGTTCGATAGTTTTCTGTTGGTCAAAATACTGAAACAAGTGTAGTTTTGTTTTGAAAGATAGTTACATTAAAAAAATTATCTGCCAGTATTCAAAATTGTTGAAAATCACCTTTTTAAAAATAAATCATAATACACAGTTCAATACATTAATCCATATGTTTCCAATGAAGTGTTTTTTCCACTTTATGCTTAACTGCATAAAGGTTGTGCCATGCTTTAAAGCATCATCCCGAGTTCAAAGGATTGTGGCTTTTGATTCGTTGAAGGTGGGAACCCTATCCCAGAGAGCGCAGAAGTGTGGGCGAGAACTCACTTGTAGTTGGCCATGACGAGGTTGAGGTCCTGGTAGGGCGAGGGCGAGGGCCCGGACTCCTTCTTCCAGAGCACCGTGGGCGGCGGGGAGCCCTCGGCGGCGCATGGCAACATCACGGCGCCTCCCATGGGCACCTCGGCGTCCACCGGCTCCGCCACCCACGTCGGCGGCACTGCGCACACGACACACGCCATTCGTTGCTACAATTACTTATTCACTTTTGCTCAACTTGCTTTATAAACCTTTAGGGCCCGGCACGCGCCCCAAATTAATTTTTTTATAAAAATAGTTATATGTTTATAATAAAATTTAACAATTATAAATTACACTAAATAAAAATAAAATCAACGTCAGCATTGACTCTACGTGATTATAATGAATAATAATAATAATGCAAATAGAATAATAATAATAATAATAATAGATAATAAAAATAGTTTATAGAGCTATTTTGTATTTCATTAATAAAATAGGCACACACAAAAAAAAACAACTAGTGATACTAAAACAGCAGGTATTTTCTCCTCCGTATTTTTGCGCAAAATTACGTGAAAAGTAGTCAAATTTTCGAAAAATTGTACATGATCTTATTTCAAAATCTATATTTAAGCAACAGATTTAATTAAGAGGAAAATATATTTATCTTAAATATTTTAGTTTTAGGTAAACTCCGAACAAATTCTGAACTTTGGCATTTTTCGAAAAATCAGGTTTTTCAACGAACGTGAGATCTGTACCAATCTCTTACAAGTCCTTCATACCATCCAACGGCAAAATTTAAAAAACGAAGTAGTCATGTTTTGAAAATTTTAAAAATGTTTCTGAGGTTTCATGTTCAGTAGCCCCAAAATTCAAATATCTGTTTCAAATTCAAGGGGCCGTGACATCAGCCACATCGATTGAAGAATATCAATTTTAGAAAAAAATCGGATGATCGGTTTAGCCCCTAGTGCTGTTCACACACGGACAGACAGTCGGACGGACAGACAAATAAATCAAGGGAAACGTGACATAAATATGCTAAATCCAATTCTATGGAACTCCCAGTTTATATATATTAACTGGGATACTTTCACTTAATAAGAGATTATTGATGATTCAAATGGAATTTTTGAGACCAAGTTGCAGAATGTCTCGTTTACACCACATACCTATGAAAACATAAAAGAGAAAATGGAAATTCAAAAGGATATACAGTTGGTCGAAAACAGCTTCAATAGTACGGACATCTGCTGAGAATGCCTGAAAAAAGTGGCCCAATCAGGTATATAAATGGATAGCACCGTATAGAATACGGCGGGGCAGATCATTCACCCCATGGAAACAAGGAGTACTGACTGCGATGGTGACAAGAAATTTCACAGAGAAAGATGAAGTGAATAGAGAAAGCTGGAAAAGACGAACCGAGAAACATCGCCAGATGTAAACCACTCGGATATATAAAAAAAGACATCCAGTAAGAATGTATGATTTCAGTAAAAATAATAAGCTGTAAAAATGATAACGAAATCCATCGATGTGGGAAAAGTAGAATGAAAAACGAGTAACGTTTCAGAAAGTACATTTCAGAAACGCTATGAATTACATACTCTTAAAGGCATTTACACGTACGACTTAGTTCATCCGATTGTCAATTAATGAAGCTAATTTTCTAATGAAACAAAAAGTTATACAAATATTTTTGTCGAAACTTTTTCATGTAACTTTCTACGCCTGAAATGTGGGATCAAGACAACTGTAATAGCTTAATATTGTTTTTATTATGAACTAGTCAATCACAAATGAAACTTTTTAACATGAAAGTATCCCCCCAGAGGCCTCACGCTAAACCAGTAAACGGTAACAGTTGCACACATATTAATAAATGACGGATTAAGGGATTATTTTGCCATCTCACAGAGTGGTAAACTCGCAAGGAACGACAGCAATTAAGCGCAGCAATTACGCAGCAAGTAAGAAATGTCTGAATCATTAACTTTTTTAGTCAATTGAAATAAATTTTAATTGGTGTGGCAAGAATAGACTTAGGAGAAAATCATGAAACTTATTTGGGATTATTCATATTTTTATAATCTTGGTAGGCAATTATTTATGTCCCTTTTTAAATGATTGTTTAATGCAGTACTCGTATATTTGAGGTTTAGAATTAATTTGTTTTACCGGATAACACATGTCCCAAAAGGTAAATAACATTAAATCGAACCACAATGCAACTTTGTAGTATATATTGTAGTTCATACCAGTGAGACGAAATTTTTTTTGGAGTTAATATAAAAAAAGAAAGATAACCAAGGCAGGAGTTTAGCATTTCTGCACTAAACGAGATAGGGTATTTCCTTAATTTTCCCTTCAACGCCTTGTCGGCTTTCTATCTTATCCTCTTTATTGTTGTCACTTTCAAAATCAATGTTCTAAAAAGGCAGCAAATTCATAATTTATTGTAAGTATGATTAATAAAGTGTATTGTAATAGCCTTCCCTTTTTAAAATGCTATTATTTTTCCCAAAGCTATTTTTCTTACGGAATCTAGAAATGAATTAAATACATGGCGGAAATTGATTGCAATACAAGGAACGGAAATAAAAAACTGTAAAATTGAAAAGAGATAGAGGAAGTTTAGAAAAATATTTCTATAAAAACAGGCACTGGAAAATGCATCAACGTCGAAAATTATGGCTGAATTTTTAAACTTTGCTCTGTGTGTCGGAGTTCATTTTTATTCGGAATATTGTTTGAGATGGCAAAGCTAAACACGATGATTCAGTTCATTCATTCTTCAATTCTCCTGTATGTACCGCGTGTGGCACACAGGTCCTCTGCAATTTATCATCATTTAAAGGAGAGCGCGCAAATAGGTTGGAACGTTTAAATTCTAAAGCAAAGAATCCACGATTGTATTATAATATTGTGTGTCCGATAACCACTGATTTTCACGAGCAATGAGACGAGTGTCCTGCAGGCATCGTTTTTTGCCAACTAGATTTCGATTCAAATCGCTAAATTTACAGGTAACAGTATATCGCAAACAATCACAAAGAGAAGTGTCATCGAGAACAACACGCTGCTTTTAAATATGATGTACAAAAGCAGGTCAGTTACAGACGGATCTCTCTTCTATTCCTTATATTTCTGAAATAAAATGGAAAACAACCCAGAGTGTCGTAGAAAGTGTATTGATAAATAACTTTTTGAAGAATTATACAAATACATGAAAATCATTGAGTAAGTATATAAAATGAGAACATTAATGATGATAACTTTATTTCTTATACTTCTTTCCATTTTGAATGTATTTGATATATTGGGTTTAACATTATTACTTTACATTAAATAGAATAACGAAATAGAAGAATTCTAATTGAAACAAGTACTGAAAATTATTCTTCGTATAATACCAGAAAAGTGTCATTGTGAATTTTACTTCGAGAAAAATGATAAATTCAGTGAAAACGAACGCAAATATAAACAGAAGCGAGTAACAGCGGGAATTTGGATAGAACAGTTAAGGAAGGTAGTACGTTGTAAAGCTCATCCAGAAGACAAAGATCGTATGTTAAAGGTAGGATTATATGATTATGTATGATTACGTGGAATTTTAACTCGCTTCTCTTGCGTAGCGACACACGTTTACTTCTAATCGGACTACGTGCTTTTATTACAGACTAATTTCATACGATATCACCATTTCAAACAAAACTGTTTCTCGACGCAACGGAAAACTCGTTACTCCGCTCATTTTTCAAGAAAATATAAAAAACAATAGATTAAAGGATTTGTGTTTGCCCCGTATTTGTACGGGAAAGAACTTTTTAAAATTATTTTTCGCTATGTAACGCTGAAAAAAGCGCAAAGCAACCTCATTCGTTGTTCACTGGTTTACCAGCTAACGAAAGTTTGTCCAACATTTTACACGATGCGGGCCAGGCATATGAAGTCCTTTCCGATCAAGTAAAATCTGTATTCATGACACTCGCGCTTTGTTTACTTGTATTCCGGTTCATTAAAACTTCAGATAATGTATTGTGCACGCAAACAAATTATTTGCTTTACCCTATGTGTTGGTTATTTGCGTTTTAAATAATTAGTCATAAACGGAGCGAAACAAATGGCAAAGTGAGATTACGCCGCCTGCGGTAAGAGGCAGGCCGCCCACCGAACTCGCCGACCCGCCCGCAACAAATCAAGCATCGGCAGGGGAGCCGGTGTCGTGGGACACTTGGCGGCCACCGGTTGCGCGCTCGCGCTGGTTGACCGCTGCGTCTGCACTAGCATAAACACAAACTTTGCACAGGCTGCGGGCGCTGCGCCCGCTCGCACGCCGCGCCACGCTGGCCACGCGGGCCAGCGCTGCCCACGGAAGGCCACGCAACAGGGAGAGCGAGAGGGAGAGCGAGAGGGGAAGGAGAGGGAGAACGAGAGGGAGAACGAGAGGGAGAACGAGAGGGAGAACGAGAGGGAGAACGAGAGGGAGAACGAGAGGGAGAACGAGAGGGAGAACGAGAGGGAGTACAAGAGGGAGTACAAGAGGGAGTACAAGAGGGAGTACAAGAGGGAGTACAAGAGGGAGTACAAGAGGGAGTACAAGAGGGAGTACAAGGGGAGTCAAGAGGGGTACAAGGGGAGACAAGAGGGAAGGGGGGGAGATGGAGGGCGAGAGGGAGGGTGAGAGCGCGGAGGAGATGAGTGGGACGGAGAGGAAGCGAGTAGAAGGAAATCTTTTATTATGATTCCAGTATCTGAGCGTGAGTGGTCTATATGGAAAGGATGAGTGGGTGGGTAGAAGAGATGACGTGAACTGTGAAGTGGATGAAACGGTCATTGAGTCGTGGTGGAATAAGTGGCCAGGGGTAAGGGGAAAATCGCGAGAAGACCACCCGTGTACCATACATTGAAGTGGAGTGATCGGAATTTGAATCCTGCTATCGGAAGGTGGCAATGTGAGAGGGTAAAGGCAGAGGCGTTGGAGTAGAAAAGCAACGACCTTGCAGTTACAAGAAGTAACGAAACGCCAATAAATAATTAGCAGATTTGAGGGTCTTTGAAATTATGAACCTGCATAGAAGAGTAACTAAAGAGGAAAGGACTATTGTGAAAAAAAGTACTTAAAATTGTGAGGAGGAACGAAGAGTTTAGTGAGTGTTAGAAGGTGAAGTAGTAGACATGCAATTCGAACTTACGAAGGTCGACGAGAAAGCCGTTACTATCAAATGACGCAGAAAAAAAGAGCATATAAAGGAGCTCTTTTTGCAAGTTAAAAGGGCTGATGAAAGGAACGTGAGAAGATATTCATTGCTATGTCGAGAAGTATAAAATATCTAAGAATATATAAAAATCGAGGAGAGAAAGAAGATGAGATGGAGATCTTGAAGAAAGAATGGTAAATCCTCAGCAGGTGATCAAAATGAAATAAAGCCTGAAGAAGAAGGGGGTGAAGAGGGAGAACAAGAAGTCGAGAGGACGCCGCGTGGGTGACGGGGATGCCTATGGTCTGCAGGAGTGGGTGCGAGCGCGCGTCCTCTCGGGAGCAGGGGAGGGAAGCGGAGGGCGAAGCATCGAGGGAGGAGGAGGTGGAGGAAGAGTGGGGCAGCACGGGCAGCGGGCACTCGCGTGGGCTGCGGAGCCGGGAAGCCGGCGGTCCGCCGCTAGCCCCGCCGCCGCCGGCCCGGGCCAGCCACTGCAAACCGTATTGACGCAAGGTTTCGCACGCTGCCACAGACGTCAGCGGACGTGACAGAGATATCAAGGCGCATTAATATAGACAGAAGTGCGCTCTCCGCGTGTGGATTATTTGTCCTTAACCCGGCGCCGTCGGGGCGCACCGCACCGGAGAGGGTGGTGGGCTTAGAGGGAGTGGCGCGGGTGTGATTGAGGTGTGACGGGCGTTTAACGGGGATTTGGTGGTGGGCTGCGGTGGACGCCGCAGGCGGCGGTGAGGGCGACAGCGGTGGCGGCGGCCGTCGCGACGGAGGAGGCGGGGGCGGCGGCGCTGCGGGGGACGGTGGTACGGAGGGGGAGGGAATTCGGGGCTGCGGCCACGCTGTGGTGGCAGAGCCTCTGGGCCCCCTCCAAGCGGGGTGGGGGAGAAGCAGTGGTCTACCCCTTCAGTTGCCGGGGCACCTTCGAAGGCCGTATCACGTCGGTCGCTGTCACCAAGAAACCATTTTTTGGTTTGAATGAACTGTTTTGAAATTGAAAACTATGTCATTATGTAAAAAAGTTAAAGAAAAAATTTGGAGTTTTTAAGAAATTTGGGTTTTTGAGAAAATAATTGTTTTAAATATTTTGATTGACTGATTTTTTCGTGTTTCCGGGCGCGTCAACTGCTTTGGTGTTCTGTTAGTGTAGTGCATGTTTTTTCTCGGGAGATGGCGGTGATCTACCCCCGCTGAATGGTGAGATCCGGCACCGACCTACCGTCGGTTAGTGGGATTTCCCCCTAACCAGGACTCTCCCACCAGCGGGGCACCGCCCCAGCCGGGACTAGCTCTAAGCTGCCGACCGGTCTCCCGGAATATGTGGTAGTGTAGTGCATCTTAGTGTAAGTGTGTGTGTGTGTGTGTGTGTAAGGGGAGAGAATACGACAAGGAAGAGAAAGGACTGATCGCGCACGGTCCGTTTCTTAGGGTACTGGTTCGGCATTCGCCTGGTGTAGATTGGAGAAACTACGAAAAACTACCGATCAGAGCAGCCGGCCGCTAGAATTTTCCTCCAGACAGCGGCTGAATTCGACCTAGCTGGGAAGCTAGTGTGCCGCCGTCAGGACTCGAACCTAGGACCTCCCGGTCAGAGGCGCTGCAGTGACATCAGTTGATGCACTGAGCTACCACTCCCGTTGTTAAATATTTTGAAAATTGCCTACATTGCACGCAGAATTACGCCAAAACTTGTTGATATTATTGAAAATTTGTACATAAAATTCTTTGAAGATATAATTGAAGAAAAATGTTCATTAAGAAAATATATCTATATTCAATATTCTAATTATGGGAAGAAGCCAAATCAACTTTGAACTTCTGAAAATTTTTGACGAATCGGGTATTTCAATGAAAATGAGACTTGCGAGATTCTTTCGAGAGATCTGTACACTAAACGTAGCCGAAGATAAAAAAAATTGGAGCGGTTTTTGGAGAAGTCTTGAAATGTTGGTTTTTGATTTTTTCTTCTGGTGAAAATGACAATCATTTTCCAGAATCTTTGAATTTTCGAAAATTGCAAAATATTAACACTGCAAAAGTTCAATTTTGAAGAGAATGATTTTTATCTTAAATGAAATATGTTCTAAAAATTAGATATTTAAAAATCATATAATATGTTTTGAATAAATGAACTGTTTTTGCGTAATTTCTGCTTAAAATTAATGCAATTTATATTTTTTTCAATAATCGCTCCAAATTTTTTCTTTAAATTTTTCTCGGATAGAGAAGGAAGTTCAGAAAAATTATGCAAGTCTATTTTTTGTTGAAATTTCTGAAAGAAAATATAGAATTTATACGACAAAGTATGTGATTTATCAACACTATTTTACATATTATGTTGCTTTCGCTCAGTCCAACAGATGCAGACTTTTTTATCTACAGCCATGCATTCTCGAAATTACTTTGTTGCATTCAGTGGTCCAGGACACATGGTTTCCTCGCGCAAACAGCGAATAGTATTTGCTTGGTCTTTCGCGAGTCACGGCACAGGAGAGTTCAAAACAGTCATTAATCAAAATGTTTTAAAATAATGATAATATAAAAGTAATTCTGATAGCAATAAAAGTTATTATCGTACTATTGTACAATAATTATTATTATTGTACTATTGTGATATCAGTCCGGATAGGACATAGTAAGAATGATAACATTATTTGAATGATACAACTGACTGTGATTACAATTAGCAGGAACCAGCTAATTACAAGCAGCCAGTATATTTTATTTAAAAATTTTGCGACCATAATTCTGTTGTACTTCTCTAATATTTCGTCCTACATACGTTGCATTTCTCTTACTACAGTTATGATAAAATCCAGCATTCAGATATTTGTTGTATGGACTTTGGTTACCCAAGAAACATATATGCTTTATTTAAAGTAAGTATTGATGTGGTGGTGTCATAACAGAGATGCTCAAAATTGTTATTTGTCACGTAACCCTCACATTAAACTGTTTGTTTCTGCTGGTTTTGGATCTTTGGACCATTGTTTTATTTCGGAATGTGCCAAGGAAATAATATATTCAAATTAAGTTATTAACTAGAATTTACTACAACGGAGTTTGCGTGGATATTTCATTTGTTATAAATTCTGCTGCGGGATACATGAAGCAGCTGTTCGGCGTAAATTGGTCTTTTACTAGCGTAATAACACAACCGAGACGCTACTGTAGTTATTCACGGTGTTCTGCATACAGTTGCATCGTAATGAGCTTTTGACATTATCAATACTCTGTAATTTATGACGAATACAGCTCAGTGGAGGATTATGCCAATAATTTCGAAGCCATCAATTTGTTTAATCGATTACCCATTTTCTCATCTCATATTCAGTTCTTTCTTTTCACATCCACTATTAATATCTCTCTTGACACTATGGCGATAATAAAGTTATATTCATTTTATTAGCATTTCTGTAGAAATTGTCTTTTGAAACTGAGTACATGGTGCAATGTACACAATATTCTGTGTAATGTGGTTAATACAACGTATTATGCTGTTATACAACCCGAATAAATATTTTGAAACTAGTGTGACGTTTGTGTAATGTATTGTTCTAATTGTTTGAGTTAGTGCACGCGTTTTATTTCGTGGCAATTCCCTGTGCGCGGCTCTTTAATTATACCTAGCGATGCTATTAGATCTCACTATGTATCCCACATAAACGCCTCTTGACTACGAAATCATGTATCTTTCTAGATATTTGAGAAGATCGTTTGCAGTAGTTAAATTGGGCGAGAGTTGACGTAAATTTAGAAGTTGGGGAAGTAAGGGATATTTTCCGTCTCTTTAGTAGGAGAAACTCAATAAAACACAATAATCTAGTCCCGGAGGTACGGAATGTCTATAGTAGGGCACGTGGAAGTTATCGTCCAATTTAGTTCAGACAATGCTATTGTGACAGTCTCCGAGAAAAGCTGCTTTTGTAAAGGCACCTTTAACTCACCTGCGTTTGATGAAGCAAACAAGGGTTGAAAGCAGTACGACGCGAGAGCTGGTGTTCTCGTCCCGCATTGTTGCAGGGTGATGCTGTTACATTGCAGTTATTGTCCTTTTCTTTCACGAGCACAATGACACAATGCACTAGTAAATGTAGTTTCTTCATAACTTTGATTTTCGTTTTTTAAAATTTTCTTCTTTAGCTATCGATTTCCTCACATTTTCTTCTTTCTAATCACGACAGGGACGCATGCAACTTTGACACACTTCTAGAGGCTCGAAACTTTTCAAAAGTGTATCACGTGTATTGGAACATAGATAAAGTGAATGACAGCATAAGGTTGTTAAAGGTCAACCACTAGCGCGAAAGTTTTAGCAAGCACTGACTGTTATTATAAATTATTAGATTTATTTTCATAGCTTATACAGTCCTATTTTTAAGAATATAAAATTACACTATTTTCAGACATATTAGTTTTTGTCTTAGCACCCTCTCTCCATTTTAGAGTCGACTTCGTTAGGATACCTACCTCTCCTGCCAGAAAACAGTTTTCTGGCAGGAGAACAGGATTTTGTCTATAATTTCAATTTTTCTAGTTATTTATTTATATATGTTGGCAAATACATATGTCAAAATGTTAGGAAAAATTTAGTATTACCTTTCATTTTAAAACAAGAAAGCACGCAATCTAGAAATAATAACTGTAAAAGACATCAAGACATGAAATGTAAGTTTCCTAATACTTTCGATTGCAGGAGACTTTAAATACAGGAAGTTCGACGGATCCACCGGGTGTGCTGTTCACAGTTATGGTGACGTATAGTCCAGCGGCAGCACACTCATAGTCAGGCGACTGGGAGAGATGTCTCAGGGCATCAAATGATACCACTGCAATGCCTATGACCGGTACGTTCTAGATTCGAGTCCCGACGGCCGCGGCAGGGTTTTCGACTGTAGCTAGATAGTTACGTCGAGTTCTGTCGCTATCTGGAGGAGAATTCTATCGGCCGGCAGCTTTGATCGGTAGTTTTCCGTGCTTTCTCCGATCAATACCAGGCGAATGCCAGAGCAGTACTCTAACAAACGGGCCACGAACCGCGGGCTATCTTTCCTTTCTCTTCCTTCTCCTATCCCCACCAATTACTTACACATCTTACTCTTGCACCACCACAGATGCTGGGAGACCTATCGGAAGCTTAGAACTTATCGCGGCTGGGGCGGTGCTCTGCTGGTGGGAGATAACTGGTTGAGGAAAACCCCGCTAGCCGACAGGTAATTCCGTGCCGTATCTCTCCATCCAGCGGGAGAAAGATTACGGCCACTTCCCGAGGAAAGAAACATGCACTACACTTACGGAACTAATGTCATTAGCAGATGACGCACCTGAAATCATCAATCCATCATAATCAGGCGAAGGCACCCCACCCCACTTGAAGAGGAATCCTGTCCATTTTCCATGTCCTTTGCGTACACGATTGGTTGGTCGTCTTCCATATTTGACGAGGCATGTCAAATCCAGGAGGCTTTTGGCTGATACATTTGTGTTGGCTTCTTCAAATGTATTGTTTCAATACCTTTCCCGTTCTGTCTGGGTGTCAAAATTACTCGCATTTAAAAGTATAGCAGTTTGAAGAGTTGGTTTCCTAGATTTCAATCTATTGAGTCACACGGGTCGTAAATAGCTATCGATAGGGAAATTGGTGTCGATTAAATTTCTTCTTTTCATTCCTTTCAGCACGGCATTCTTACTTCTTGAGAAAATTTATGCAGCATAAACGATTTTACTTGAGATTTAAACTTTTCTATTGAATTTAATCGTTTAATGTCATCTGGTAAAGTGTTGTAAAATAATGTAAATGTATTTTATATGAAGTTTTTGTAATGAGCGGTTGATACTGACACCTGATGGATATGATTACTACGTCGAGTGCTATAAGTATAGAATCGGCGTTTTCTGAAAATATATTACCGCATTTACTGAAAATACATAATACAAACATACTGAAAATATACTACCGAAAATACATTATTACAATGTAAACCGATAAATCAGAATATCCATTTCAAATTTGCAGGAACTCGAATTCGACCAGATATATGGTGAAATATCAATTTTGGATAAAATCATTTGAACGGTTCAAGGACTAGTGCTCACGAACCGACGGACAGACACTGGACAAAGCATGGAAAATGGCCACAGATTTACCCATTTGCAAACCCAACAAAAATCCTAATAATCCAGAAAATTACCGACCAAACAGTCTGCCCCCAGTATTTGCATAACTGTTTGAAAAACTAATGTTAAAAGACATCAAAAGTTTTAACAGAAAATAATATAGTCTCAATTTGGGTTTAGACATAACTATTCAACCACACATCAACTTTCAAGAACTACAGAATTCATAGCCAACAGGTACCATAAAAATCAATACACCATAGCTATCTTCATAGACATATCAAAAGCATTTGACAGAGTAAGGCATTATGGCTTATTATATAAATTATAATGAAGAGACACCCCGGACTACTTATTCAACATAATTAAATGTTTCCTTATGGACAGAATTCAGAGTCAAAGTAAACCATGGCCAATTCAAACCTTCACAAAATGTCAGCAGGACTCCTGCGAGGCTGGCCACAATCTCCCATCCTATTTAGCATATTCATTTCAGATTTACCGTTTTTAATAAACTCTCAAAAGCTTTTTATGCTCACGACTGCAGTTTTTGTCAAACATCACAATTTACAAACAGCCATCAATAACTTCAGGATGATCGTAATCTATTCACAGAATGGGCGGGTCATTGGAATATCAAAATCAACCAGAATAAAACACCAGGATTTTTTTCACTACGACAAATTAAACCTCACACACAAAGAAAGATGTATAATATTCCTCTCGAATGGGTGGATAATTCCCTACTTGTTAACTAGGTGCACTTCTCGATAATAAAATAAAATGGAATAAACATTTGAAATCCAAATACAACAACACTAAAGCAAAACTGACACAACTTGATACACTAATCAATAAAAATTCTAATCTAAATATAGATAGAGTAAAATAAATTTATACTTATATTACACAACCAACGCTTACTTATGCTTGTCCAGTTTGGAGAAATACTGACAAAACTAACCTGAATAATTTACAAATTACACAAAATAAAATTTTATGAAAAATATTAGAAGTACCATGGTTCATTTCAAACATGCGAATACATGATGAATTACAAATTCCAAATTTAACAGACTTTATAACAAATCAAGCACAAAAATGTTTCGATCTTATTCCATCTGCAACTAGTGCCAACGATTTTAAACTAGGTCAAAGCGGAGAGTTAGGTCTCCGAATAAAATCAAAATTTCCAAGAGACTGGCATCATCCCCTATAATATAGTGTAAATAGATTAAATTTATAATTACTTGTATCAAAACTAAAATAATCTACTGTTATCTGTCGTTACAAGAGTCACTTAAAACAACATTTCTTAGTTACCCGATAGGTTCCCATAGTTAGGTTAGTAATGAAAGTTTAATGAATTGGTAAAGATTAACTTATCTGAAAAACGTGTATTGTTGAACAGATAGCAAATAAAATTTAAAAAATAACAGGCGGTGGACGAACGAGCTAACAGCCGATTCGCTGTAAACCTATTGCTCGGTGTCAATGACGTGTGTTCTAATTAAACGTGTTTTCTGACGAGATACTAGATATTAGATGAAGCAATTTACAACATTTTTGAGCAAGCGTTATTCACTTATTCGTCAACAGGCACCCACAGCCCAGGGAGCATTTTTTGAAAGGTCGCCGCATTGCTCTCCAACATTAAAATATATTATATTTACAACGTTAAACGCTAAGTACACAGTAGGCGAGAAAGTAATAACTTCATACACTAAGGTCTCATGCTGCCGTTGCTATCCGAATTCATTTACTGCGCTCCGTGACCGGAGGTTGAGCGAATTCAAGACTTCACGGGTTCCTGGTTGGGTGACCGTCTAGAAACACCGGGATCTAACGACGCCGAGCTCCAGTCCAAAAAGGTAAAAGGCACTCACCGCGATGTGACGAGACTCCACATGGATAGTAATTACTCCATGACAAGCGCTCATCGCCCAACAAGGGTTCAGAGACGTGTTGCGTCCAAACTAAATTTCGATTCTCTATCAAAATATACCAACATTTGAAAATTTTAAAATTATTTATTAAAAGTATTTTCCGTAACAAGAGAAAATGTTCTGCAATAAACGGCTACTATTTCTAAAAGAAACATCTCCAATACAATATACGATTTCAAAAGTACACCTACAATTTTGCAATTTCCCGTTGTACTGATTTGGTAAAACAACATAATTAAGTGACAATGATTACAAGTAAATAATAACAAGATAACAAGAAAATTAACCAATTTTAGCAGCAACCTGACGGCGGCAGGATTTTCGACACTAGCTTTTCAGCTACACCGAATTCAGTCGCTGTCGGGAGGAGAATTCTAGCGGCGGGCTGCTCTGATCGGTAAATTTCCGTGGTTTCTCCGATCAACACCAGGCGAATGCCGGAGCAGTACCCTACCAAATGGGCCACGGACCGCTCGCGATCTTTCCTTCCTCTTCCTTGTCCTATCCTCTCCCCTTACACACACACACACACACACACACTTACAGTAACATACCCTACACTACCACATATTCCGGGAGACCGGTCGTGAGCTCAGAACTTGTTCCGGCTGGGGCGGTGCCCCGCTGGTGGAAGAGTCCTGGTTCGAGGGAAACCCCACTAGCCGACGGTAGGTCGGCGCCGGATCTCGCCATCCAGCGGGGGAAGGTCACCGCCATCTCCCGAGAAAAAAATGCCCTACACTAATTGGACTAGTGACCGAAGCAGTTGACGCGCCCGGAAAGGCGAAAAAATCAATCAATCAATCTTATTAGCCACAGTGTGTTCTATCTTATTCATGATAAAAATACTACATAAGAGAAGTTGAAAAAAATGCTTTGTAAATAATTATACGAGGTCATGTTTCAACATTGTCTTGGCGCTGTACCTTGTACGTGGTATGTTTACAAACAAAAGAGCAGAGGAAATATTGGTTATTTTTAATTTTGTGGGGAATGCGATAGTGATCATTTTGTGAACGTGGAACCCAAACGGTAATCGTTTTTCAGCAATGCTCGAATGAAAATTTGACACGCTCGTTAGTAGTCCAATATTACGGGCCACTGCGCGAGTAATCGAGTCTGAGAAAGTCCCTTGCGAGAGGGTGTGATTTTAAATCTATATTGTGGCAATTATGTTGCATGTTTTGTTTACTTTCACGTGAAATCTAATCCAAAACAAAGATTTAAAAGGAGAAATCATGAAAAGAGGCTATCATGAATATGTTTTTGTAAGAATATTCTGATTTGTTTTTGGTTGTTGGTTAAAGTATTCTGAAAGAAATAAAGATGAGAAAAACCCTCAAACTTGTCATTTAAGACATCTGATGTCACTACTTCAGATAAATCAAGGGTAATGGGGTCATTAGTTTGTTTGTATTATATTAAATTATATTGGTTAGGGATCGTCCATAAAGTACGTAACACTAGAGATGCGAGAGGGTTTGAGGAAGCGTTACATGACGTTATAAAGGGGTACAAAAAAACATAAAATTTTGTGTATGAATTGTTACAATAAATGGAAATATTTTTCCTAAATGCTATATTCACATAAAATGTTGGATTACGAAGAATTTATTCAAAACTAATCTATGGTATGTTCTAGAATCCAATTAAATAGACACAGGGAAACTGGCTTTTGTGTTATTCACGACAGTGTGTTCACGTCTTCAAGAAGGACACACGAAATTTTCTTTCCTCTGCATCCTTCCTTCATTCAAAAATTGTCACCAATGTTAAGTACCACCACCAGTAAAAATGTCACCATTGTTAAGTACAGTCAGCATTATTAATTAATTCTGACTTTAATAAGTCATATATTTAAATACATAGCAGAAATAAAATTAAAAGAAATTGTTTTTGCTGTTATATTATTTACTTTTACTGATTATAAATTGGGCCGTTTTTAGAAGCGTTAAGTAATTATTTAGGGGATTCAAGCGCTCTTTACACCTGTTACAGAAGGGAGAGTGAGTATTCAAAATATTCCAAATTTATGTCACATAGTTTACGGACGTCTCCTTAATAAATAACTATGTTAACGACGTCAATACTGAGTAACATTCCTTCCTGTGTTTACGTGTCAATATGTAAATGCAACGTTCTGAATAGCATCCCATTCATAAATGTTTCTGAACTGCACAGAATGCTGCATAGCTTTCTTTCAATTTGTGGGCGCGTTGAAAATTTGTAATAGATAGTACGTACAATGGTTATAATTATGAAGAATAAGTACCATCACTTTATTTTGCATAGTTTGAATGATTGTTAATTATATTTATGCTTTATTAGTACTCTGCGTTTTGTGAAAATTGCAAGACATAGGAGCAGAACTTTCAGCATGTCATGGGAAGAATAAAACAACAACATTCAGAACTTCAAATCCTCAATTTGGTAGCATAACATTTTGCGAGCCTTCTCGGCAATAAACTTGAGTACTGTGAAACGATTTCGTGGGATTCAATAGTTCTTTGAAGAAATCATAAGCAAGAATGGTGAGCTCTCAGTTTGCACAAGTATTTCATCAGACAACCAAAATGTCAGTGTCAAACACAATGTCTTGACCCTGACAGAAAGAAACATTAAACACATATTTTGAATAAATGACATCGTTCAAACGCGACATGAGGTTTGTAACGCAACTAGATGGTTCATCTTTTCGCCAGATAATTATTTGCATGGGTACGCCGGCATTGCAGACGAGTCAATGACCACTCTGCCGAATTGGAACAGGTCATTCACACTATCAAATTGAAACAGGACCTCGTAGTTGAAAAGCTGACATGATGTAAAGGTTTTTGCACCCATTATTGGTAGGGTAGGTGTAGCGACCTCCATGGCGTTTCTGCCGCCTCTTACAAAGAGGTTGTCTGCTTGCAGTCTTCTCTCGGAATTACCAGCCAACGCTAACGATCGCAGGAAGCCTTGCATATGCACACAATGGGGAGTTAATTAGTGGCAGGCTGTGTTTTCGGAGAAATCGCAATTGAATTTGTCAAACTCAAATTGCAGGCTACGTGTTTGGGCACCATTTACGTTTCTCGCCAGATACACATACTAGATGTAGTGACTCTCACCGCTCAATGATACATCGAGAAGGATGTACTATCAGAGGTGGTGGACATGGAATGCCGTGGTTACACAATTTAAAAAAATATGTTTATGTTTTTCATGTAGGGCAAAAGACTGCCTGAGGCTCCCCCCATTTTTACCTTGGAAACAGTTTTGAAGTTTCTGCCCCTCCCCCCGTCCGTACGGTGGTTCAGAATCTTTTCCGGTGAATGTCGTCCTGCACTATAACTTGTTCTCGTGAGGTCTTCATTCACTTATCCACTTATATTTACTTCCAGAATTCCATTAGTTTTGGATAGAGTATTAATGATGTATACGAATTTATTTATATCTTTGTTTTATTTAAATGCATTTATTTAATCCTAAATGTTTATTTAGTTCATTTTTTATTTAAAGCATTGTATTTATTTAAATCATTTTGTTTATTCAAAAAATAGTGTTTTTAATTAATTTTTAAATCGCCGATCTTTCATCAATAAATTGTACACCATTGTGCCCATTAGTTTCATGTCTTTGGAAATTAACTGTGATTCACTGCCTTTTGGAAAATCAAATTAAAACTAAATTCTACACTTTATCGATATTCTTATACCATGACAGCACATTCAGAATCTTTTTGTTTTCTTCTATCAAAATTTTCAGGACAATTTTTTATTGTGTGCCACTGTTTAAAACATTATTTTTCATTAACGTATCATTATGAAGTGAAATATATGCTGGGGAAATTATAACTGAACAGAATGTCATAATTTTGATATAATTTTGCTGCTTTGAAAATTTCGTCGTTTATTAATTACAACACCTGGTAATTGATTTGGCACATTGACGTGTTAATAAGAGCCAAGTTACTTTTGACACTGTAAATTATAATTATGAAAAAAATATTTCCCTTGAAACAATTTTTAATGTATCTTCAGGGCCTGACAAAAGTAACGGTAATTTTTCTCAGCATGTTTGTCATGTCAAGCGTTATATTGTTTATGATAATTGCAACGCCAAATATTAGGCCGGAAATATTCTTATTTGAAAAATTTAAAAACTGTTTTTATTGGAATATCTTTAATATGTAAACAGTATTTTATGTAAATATAATTATTAATAAACTACTTTTTGGACGTACATTTTATGATCACATTGTACAGGCTGAACATACGGTAAATATATTTATTTTAAAACATACACGTATATGTATGTGTAATTATTAACTGTTTTCTTTGAAGCCACGATTACTTCTATTTTGGGTTACTTATGTATTATAGTTTATATAGATATATCAGTTTAATAAGTTTTAACATTCAATAAAAATTTAATTTTTATTAGTATTCAGTAATTTGGGAGAACATTTATATATTTAGATCCATAAATAATATTGGATATGTTTATTGTAAGACTGTTAGGCAGCGTATTTTATTAGCCTTGTAGTTAACTAGTAAACTATAGATATTACAAATTTATCGATAACTTACATTGTCTCGTTACAATTCTACAAAGCTATTTCGTTTTCCAAATGTTCAATTACTGCTGTAAATTTCTACTACATACTTTTGTAAAGAAGTTTTGATTATTTCATTAAAATGATATCAACTCGAAATTCGTTATTTAAAGATGTCCGAAGCCTAGTCCTTTGCGAGGGAAGATATAAAGGAAAAAATTGGAACCGATTTTGATAATTTATTTCTATAAATGGCAAGGACTACTAGCAGAAAGTGCACGAAAATTACTGGCTTTTTCAACTGTAGTGCATGATCTTTATTTAAAGATTTTTTAGAACATTAAAAAATCTCTATAATGGATATGATACTTCTGCAATGCTAATTTTTTGCAATTTTTGAAAAATTCAGAAAGTTCTTCAAAAATGGCACCAATTTGTTTACCGTCCTTTGCGCTATCCGAGGGAATAATTTAAGTCTTAGTCTGCCGAAAAACCGTCGTTTTCTGCCGCAGCATTTAAATACCACTACTCATACAATACAATCTTTTCACTACGTAAGGACGTATTAAAGCGTAAACATCTTAAACAGCTGAATATAATCACTTCATCAAGAAACGATGGCGATGTAGAGAAAGAAACATTTATTACTGTTTCAATTATTTGTATTATTGTTGTTCATTACTATTAAAATTTTATTTGCTTAAATTTTAAAATCAACAACAAAATGTACAAAAAGTAACAAACAGCAAAAGATTGAAAGTAAATAAATACATTTGAATAAAATGGTTGTACGTATCCATCCTTTTATGAAAGCGTCCCATATAAAGTTATTGTAGTGAGGAGCTTTTTACCATCATTCGACCCCTGCGCGTCAACCTCGTTGTGGGGATATTCGGGAGTGGTACACAGAGCGCTTTTGCGTCCATTTCCGTTGACAGATGCGGAGGTCGCGGAGGACGGAAAGGGCGCGGCGCAGTGCTCCCCCGTGGGTGCTCTCACTGCCATCTCCTGGGAACGACGCGCTCCGAGGTACGGGCTCGTAGTTTCCGGATTTTAAGAAGTGATGCTAATGGTAATAGTACAGGCATTCTCAGAATAAATGTTACAAACGTCTAGGTATGTAGGTCTATGATGACCACTTTTTCTCAATGGTCATGATGTGGGAATTTTCACATAACGAAGTTGTGCATGTTACATTTGCCCCTGATTGATAGACAATTGGATCATTTTGCATTGGTGTTTGGCAGCTCTATTTTCACGCAGTTACAGAGAGTGTGCCCTACATATTGAACAATGCGTTGTCTAATAATCAAGGGAATATGTTACATATGTAACTTTGTTGTACAAAATTTCTTATCACATGTTGATTGTCATAAGTTATCATTTCGACCTCTTCACACCATAGAAATTTGTAACATTTGTTCTGGGACATATGTGTACAGGGCGTCTTAGGAAGAATCGTCAACATTTTGGGAGGTGAAGGTATCGATTTGTATGAACAGGTGGCCTATTTCGAAGAGTTTCCGAGATAGAGGTAGTTGGCTGCCCAATATTGTAGAGGTCTTATACTGAAGGGCATCAGCCATAGAACACACCGTCTGAAATATCGGTATTATTTTCTTAACTCTCATGGGTGGTACGGTTTACAAATTTGAAAATATTTCTTCAAAATTATCTTTTTGTTCAAAATGTTCGCCTTTCGCTCTTCTAGAGCTGACTGAAATTGATAAAATTTTGAATGCCTAACGTAAGGATATTAATTTTGTGTTCAATCTATTTATTTAGATATTTCATTTAAGAGTTGAGTGATTCAGAAAGGCTACCTCAACGTCGGTGAATATTATTTTGTTCATTTTTGTGCATACTGCTCACGCATTTCTCTTGGGGGAAGCCCTTAAAGCATGTCCTTGTTTTATGACCATCAACCTAACTTCTCGGTACATCTACAGAGGAAGCTGTGGTGAATAATACCCTTCCATACCCCGACAGTCACGAGATGTGCAGGATAGTTTCTGCGAGGTCGCATAGAAACCAGTGATTAGTAACGCACGCGACAACCTGTGAGTGAGCGGACTGATTGTCACGTGCGGTAATCGAGCATCTGCCTAATTGGGACCGGGAGCGGTAGCTCAGTGCATCAACTGATGTCACTGCAGCGCCTCTGAAGGGGAGGTTCTGGATTCGAGTCCTGACGGCGGCAGGATTTCCGACACTAGCTTTTCAGCTAGGTCGAATTCAGAAGCTGTCTGGAGGAGAATTCTAGCGGCCGGTTGCTCTGATCGATAGTTTTCCGTGGTTTCTCCGATGAACACCAGGCGAATGCCGGAGCAGTACTCCCGCGCGCGATATTTCCTTCCTCTTCCTTGTCCTATCCTCAATCCTCAGAGAAATTACGGAAAACTACTGATGAGAGCAGCCGGACGCTAGAATTCTCGTTCCCTCAGCAACTGAACTCGACCGAGCTATCTAGCGAGTGTCGAAGGTCCATCCACCGCCAGGTCTCCCAACCTATGACCTGCCGGTCAGAGGAACTGAAATGGCATCAATAGATCTGAGCCACCTTTCGCGGTGTGTTCTGTACATGAAAGGAATGTATTATGACCCCAGGGTAAGTAATGGTGCTGGTGAGTTTCCTTCGAACGGATGTGAGGAGAAACGACGGAGTTATCTCAGAGCCGCTGTCTCCGCAACACTGGCCGGGAGGTTGTAGGGTTCGATTTCCGTCGCTGTTGGATTAGCGGCACTACTTACGTAAGTAGGTAAGATAGTTAAGTTAATGCCTTGTGCCTTACGTAGCGATTTTATTTTAAGTATGTAGAATTCAGCCGCTGTCTGGACGAGAATTCGAGGGCGGGCTAGCCTCATTGGTATATTTTCTTGTCTCCTAGTGCAATACCAGGCAGATGCCGGAAAAGTACCCTCACAAACGGCTCACGGACCTCGCGAGATTCCTTCCACTCCCTTGATCTATTCTCACATTTTACGTATACACACTTATACTTACATGTACTACACTACCACAAGTACGGGGAGGCCGTACGAGAACTTAGAGTCTATCCCGCTGGACTGGGACCCCACTGGGGAAGATACCTGGTGTGAAAATTCTCTGCAATTCAACACCTGGGCCGGTGCCGAATCTCATCTTCCAGCGGGAAGGAACACCGCCACTTCCCGTTTTTTCACATTCACTACAGTAGCGAGACATTCAGTAGCGAGACATCCTGCTGACGTTTCCGGTAACATTCATCAACCAAAGAAATTGGTGTGAGGAATATATTTCTTCAGAGCAGTCACAGCGACGCAAGTACATTCATATGCGCTTTTGACAGAGACAGAATACTTGGCAGTGAAGCGAGGCGCGTGTTACTGTGCTTAAAAATAAGAGAGCAAACAGCTGATTGTTTTGCGGAAGCCTCATCAGCCCCAATCTCAAGAGAAATGAATATTTATTTCCTGAAGAGTCCGGTACGATTTTCCAAAGAGGTTAGGCGGAGAGGAATGGTTTGAAATGGAGATAAATAGATTGAAATGGAGAGATATGGATAATTATTTTCATGAAGTGGAGAGAAATTGATAATTATTTGCTGAAATGTCAGACACAACTCTCCAAAGAGGTTAAGAGGGTTTATCGTGCAGGTGATATACTCTTCGCATGAGATATCAGTATCATCTCCTCGGCAGGTGCCGAATGAGAGTGCGCTTACAGCGTGGCACTGAGACTGACAAATGACGTCACTTGATTGAACGATTTTTGGATTATTTAGTGTTTCCCCGCGCGTCATCTACTACGGTCATTTGTCTCGTAAATGTAGGCATGTCATATTCTGAGAGATGGCAATGTTCTTCCTTAGATGGAACATGCCATTCGGCGTCGACCTACAAGTCAGTTTACGAGGTTTCTCCCTCCGGCTATCTCCTCCAGCCTAGATCCTGCTCATTTAGGTCAAGCTCTAAACTCCTGAATAGACTCCCGACATGTGTAGTTGCACATGTAAGTGTGTGTGTATGTGTGTGTGTGTGTGTGTGTGTGTGTGTGTGTGTGTGTGAGTGGAGGGAGAAGCGGGAGGAATGATGAAGAAGGAAAGACCGCACGCATTCCGTTTGTTAAGGTACTGTCCGCGCATTCCCCTGATATTGATCAGAGAAACCATCAAAAACTACCCACAAGAGTAGCTGTTCGCTAGAATTCTGCTCAAGCCAGTGGTTGAATTAGAGATATTGGAATGTAGCTAGTGTCGAAATTCCGCCGCTGACGAGACTCGAATTCTAGGACTTCGTTTTGAAGGATGCTGAAGAGGCAACGGCAATGCCTCTGAGTCATAGCAGTCAGTAAATAACTTTGCGGTATGAGGTAATTAAAACGATTTGTGCTTGCAATCCGATAATCGTAATCCAAATGGAAATAAGTAAAAGTTGAATATATTAAACAACTGATAGCTGAGCTGCTTATGAAAACTTTTGTTTTGTATATGTGGTAACATTAGACAAGAGTGCATTAATAAATACATGAGTGGATCAATGAATGAACGACATGTCAAACTCTCTCATTGAGAAGAGAAACAGTTGAACATTTAACTAATAATTTAATCTGTCACAAGTTCTTGCGCAATTAACTACCCGCTACTAACTATTTCGCTCATTGCTGGTTGGATGGAAAGTAACGAAAAGTAGGAGTTAATTAAAAAAAGGGCTTTGAAGATAAATAAATAAAATTTAATTTGAAACCACTCTAGAGCTTTATCAGAAAAAAAAAGATTCTTTGTTTTTGTAATCGCGAAAATCTGCATTTGTTTTTCTTTCTACAGGTGAAAATGCCTTCTTCGTAAACTATTCCGTGAGAACGTAATTGAGTAGTTCGTCCAAAAAGGAACCTAACCGAAAAATTTCTAGAATTTTTTAATTATAGTAAAATGTTGGTATATATGGCTGAAGACAGGGCTTCATAAGTTCAGTTCAACTGAAAACATTTGAGAAAGACGATGTATTCGAAAGTTGGTCTTTCGGTGAAAACTGATCCAGACTCGACGGATCCAAAACCGCAGCAAGATGGCAGACGCTAGCCGGTTATTTGCATCGCTATGTGCTGTTCAGCAGCAAAATGAACACCGGAAAAGAACAAATATTGGACAATGGAAGGACAACTCTACAAACGCTTAATAATCGTCGGACAACTCTACAAAAACCTTCTTGTCCTCGCCATGAAAATAAGCGTCTGTAAAGTTAGTGGAATATTGGAAGATTTTTTTTTTAAATTTGTTGCGTCTACACCTTGACGCAACGCGTCTCCAAGCCCCTTAAGGGGCGTTGAGCGCTTTGCACTCCTCCATTAATGTGCTTTTAATTTTTAATTTTTGTCAAGTCTCGTCACGTCGCAGTCAGTCAGTGCCTTTTATCCCTTCGGCCAGGGGCTCGACGCCGTTAGATCCCGGGGTTCCTTGCCGGTCACCCAACCACGAACCCGCGAGTCTCGAATTCGCTTAACCTTCGTGACTTCACGGAGCGTAGTAAACGAATTCGGCTAGCGCCGCCGGCGTGATTTGCGTGCCATGTGTACATTTATCCCTCTAGTACATCCAACGTTTCATGAAAATATCATTATAGTATGATTGGCAATCTTTGCCCTACATCACTAAATGTGATATATTCTGTTGCATTTTTTATTGTGAATTTTGTTACTTGTAGGTTAATATTAAAAAGATTTAATGTTAGATCTTTTTTCATAAACATTTGATTATTTCCGTTAAAAAATTAAAATATAATAAGTATCCCCTAATATTTGATATATGTTGTTTAGTGTAGACTCTAGTTACCTATTTTGCAGCTTGTTTGTTTGTTTTATAAAACCGTTGTTTGTCTCTCCTGAAAGAAAAAAGATTTTGCTGATTAGATCGCTCATCGGTGCAACTACTCAATTATGTACTACATAAATCGCAATTTTTGTTCTATTGCTCCCTACCAGCTACAGGTTTCGTAAATGTGTCGTTAACCTCCGAATCTCTTCTTGTGTTACTTTGTAGTATACCGTGATAATTTCGGGGCATAAAATATTCGAGACGTTCGAGTGTAAGTGATGGGATCTTACATTTTGGTCGATACCGAGATTATTAGCTTTTAAGAAGGAAATGAAATAGATCTCTCTTTATGCAAAGTGGTTTCAAAAACAAAAAAATTGGAAATGATAATTCATTCGAGCATTACACGAGTTAAAAATCATGTTCTATAAACAATTTGGTATTATTACGATATGAAATGCGAAATATCACTAACCATTATGTACTCTGCAAAGCGTCATTTATAACTCGCATTGGTATCCAGCTTCTAAGTAATACATGTGTATGGTATTCCACTTCGTTTGCCATTGTATTAATGAATGCATTTTTAAATTACGTAACAGTTCTGCGAGAGCGAATTCTCCCGAAAAATATGTAGTTAGTCCAAAGGGTACTATAACTGAATTACCATTGACCTTTCTGTCCAATTTTTAAATTGATGGCGGGTCAACGCCGTAAATTGATTACTATTACTAGGAATTAAATCTCGAATTATACATTGTGGAGAAGAGCATTCTTATGTCTCGGATTTTAGTAAACAAATGATAGAAAAGTTCACGTCTATTATTATGAAGTAAACCGATATGTTTTTGTGAGGACAACCCTTGGTGTAGAGGACAGATCGTTCAGCATCTATTTCTCTACCCTGGGATTCAAATCCAAGTCTGTAGATGTGAAATTTGTGGTGGACAAAGGGGTCTGTGGTAGGATTTTTCAGAGATCTCCCGTTTCTCCTGCTTGACGATTCACCATTTCTCCACCTTTCATATTTTCATAATCATCACCTTTATTATCATCACCCCCATCATATCTCAGGTATAGTCAAAAAGCGTAGGTGCATCACTGATAGTAAAGTATTCTTTGGAAATAAATTGATTCAAATATAATTTAAGCCTTACTTATGTCCAATATTTTACGTATTTTAACCATGTAACAACGTAACCACGTAACAAGAAACAAAGATAAAAATAACACGTTATTTAATTAATCTCCCACCAGCGGTGCACCGCCCCAGTCAGGACAAGCTCTAAGCTCCCGATCTGTCTCCCGCCACGTGTGGTAGTGAAGTGCATGTTAGTGTGTGTGTAAGGGGAGAGGATAGAAGGATAGAGGATAGAAGAGGTAGGAGAGTTTGTGACGGTACTACTCTAGTATTCGCCTGGTATTGATCGGAGAAACCACGAAAAACTATCGATCAGAGCAGCTGACTCTCCAGACAGCGACTGAATTCTAGCTACTGTCGGAACTCGAACCTAGGACCTCCCGGTCAGAGGCACTGCAGTGACATCAGTTGATGTACTAAGCCATCTCTCCCGGTTTAATTATAATGTTTACAATACAATTTATATATAACATGAATTTAAATTTATAATTCGTTGAAGTTGTCTTCATTGAACCTTCTTTGCCTATCTTGAAGATTCTTATGAAAACCTTTTCACGGCTTGTGTGCTGATATGCGACAGACCGCCAAGAACACGAGCAGCGCACGAGCAGGAGTCCCTACATCATTCTTACTCTGAGTGCTGGCCTTGGGACCGGTTGTCGAAAACGGAGTAAATACCACACGTCAGGCCGGCCGCGCTGACATGTAAAATCGGGACGCTACGTAGCACGCCTATGCTAATAACCCCATACATAGTGAGGCAGAGGCAACTCCAGGAGGGGGCAAAGGGCTATTCCCACGTCTAAATTTAGGATTTTTTGTAATGTTTCATGATTTGTTCAAAACAATTATCATCACATACTATATATCGCGTTATGTCCAAATATGTATTAAAATACTTATTTGAATACTACGTAATAGTAGTATTTCAATATGAAGAGCATATATTTTCTATTTCAAAATAATTTGTAAAAAATCCAAAAATCCTACATTTATGAGGAATCCATTAAAGGAGTCCAAACTGAAATAGGCCTCCTGAAATAATCTCTGGATATGTCCTTGCATAGACATAACTGAGGGCTAGGTGGGGCAGATGCCCCCTGATAATTCTAGCTTCCTTGAATTTTAATAATCAAGTAAAATATTTTGAATATTAATATAAAATGTTAAAAACGTTTGTATTACAATCGAATAATTTGAAATAATGAGTATGTGTGAAAACAGAATTGTATAATGAACTCGAAAGAGTTCCTTTTCATTTCACGAAATAATCTCCCAGGAATCCTAGGAAGCGCCACATCGCAAGCTTCCTCTAGCCATCATTTCGTATCGTTAGCGTTGATTGTTTGGCTCAAGTGTTTACTTCTCACGTTTCTGTTTACATCTCACACAGTGGATGAAGTCCTCATCACGTCCCCGGGAGATAACTTCTTTTCGGCGTGCGAAGGAATACAAAGCCAGCTACCGATGATTAGAGGCCGGATTTTTATGTAATTACATATTTTTTGTCTTTCTACTGAACGTTCTCAAAACTAATCTTGGTGAATCGTTACGATATTAACACAATATCCAATTTTTTTCAATACATATTTTTTACATATTTAGTTCCATATTACATATTTTACTATTTTGCTATTTTTACATTTTTTGTATTTTATCAATGTTCTTTTATGTTATACATATTTTTATGAAAAGAAGTATTCCAAAAAATCAGAAATTGCTCCACATCATTACTGAGTGCTGTCGAATTAAGATGCGCTTCGTTAAGGTGCGGTCGGATATTCTTACACTTCGGTGCGTCTGCTTCAGTTATCTGAGAGGCGGGTAGTGCGACTGTGACCATTTTCACCTTTAGGTGTGAAATGCGTCTGACGCCGAGATTGGTGATCTGTAACCTTAATTTACGAGAAAATTTGGCTATCACCGACGTGTAACACTTCAATGAGAATGCTGCACACTGCAGTGATTGTTGGTGGTAGATATCGTACGAGGGCCTCAGTTTGCACGAAGGCTTCTATTTCCTCTAGTCTGTCTGGCAAATTACCGTTTTCGATAGAAAAAGGTGAAGCTTTAATTACTTACGGAAAGTGTATGGTGAAAAACGTGCATCAACTTGTGTTCTTCAAATGATTTTTAAAACGTTTGTATTCTTTTTAAAATTTGTTTAGGAAAATTTTGATAAATTTAATTTTGAATTAGGTAACTGTGTTTTATTAGTGTATTTTATTATTACATATTACATCTGATTTTACATATTTGTTACATAGTCTCACTGTTTTCAATTCATATTTATGTACATATTTTAACGTTCCATACTACATACTTTTCCGATCTCTAGTGATGAGTGACTACTGGCTGTTTGATAATTTTCTGCGATGTGTTTATGTGGGGAAAGTGGTACGTTCTTTCAGAGTACGCAATAATAATAATAATAATAATAATAATAATAATAATAATAATAATAATGTTACACGGACATTTATAGTTATTTACGCAGAAAGGCGTTATAAGAATTTTAATGCATTCATTCGCTCGGCAGCAGTGGTCGAGGCAACATCGTGTGCCCCGCTCAGTAGTGCCCCGCGGTCTGTGACTTGTTTACGTGTTTTCATCGAACACAAGAAGTTAAAGTGTCAGTGTAAAGTAAGCAGTCTACTTCAGTGCATATAATTGTTCTGATTTCGATCGACCTGCTTCTCATTGTGAATGGGGAACAGAAAATAAATGGCGGATGCCGAAGCCGCTACCCGAGGGCAGGCCTCTGACTACAGGAGCCAGCCCGCTGAAGGAAACCACACCGGCCGTCCAAGTTACAACAGAGTCGTTCTCAATGCCATGTACCCGGAGAAGGAACAAGGTATTATAATTGAAGGCAAAGACCACAGCACACCCCTCGAAAGGTACGTAGAAGCCTTAGCATTGATTGTTCCGCCTAGTCACATCACGTATGCTTCAAAAATTTCAAATAACAGGGTGTGTGTATTTTTGAGCAGTAAGCAGTTAGTGGACGAATTAACAGAGAAGCACAAGACTATTAATATTGAGGGCTCCTCCCAAAATATTCGGTCTCTTGTGAGTAGACAGAAACGTATAGTTATTTCAAATGTTTACCCTATGATTCCTAATGCAGTAATTGAAGACGAACTAGACAAATTAAAAGTGATACGCAGCTCTCAAGTGTCGTTTCCAGAGCTGGTTTTGTAAAGAACAGTTCACTCATATCTTAAGTTTTCGGAGACAGGTGTTCGTTCCGGAAGACTCAGTAAATTTGATACCTGAAGCCAACATATCACATACAAAGGAGAAAGAAACTGGATTTACATGTCAAGTGGTATCATTAAGTGCTTTCACTGCAAGGAAGAAGGTCATATTGCCAAAACTGTAAAAATGTAGGAGACATTAACCTCAACCAACCGGAAGACATAATTGATAACAATGTAGCCGTTGATAACGAACAAAGAGATAAGGTTCCTAGTTACCAAGAATTTCCCCACTTGACCAAGGCAAGCTGTTAAGAGGGCTTTATCTCAGATCACAAGTATTCCCAGCAACAATTCAAGCGAAGTTCAGGAAGAACAATACAACGTCCCCAAGGAAAAATTAACGGTGCGGCAAAACAAACTAAGAAAAAGAAAGGAAAGTATCCAAGGAGAACACCATTAGTAGCGTCTGCAATAAGAAAAGCATAGTGGAGCAACTAGCCCCAGCGAAAGAAAGAATAGAAGGATCAACAATGTACTAACGTATGAGCAACTAAAAGACTTTCTGGAAAATACTTATGGCGTAAGTAACCCCTTCAAATATCTCTTTGTTACACAAAGAGACAGGCAGGCTAATTGAAATGCTTAAAGAAATATATCCATTACTGTCTGATAGAGGAATAAAATCAAGATTTACGAGAATTATGAAGAAGCTGAAGGACCCAGTCCTCTCAGATTCCTCAAAAGAATCGTCTGACAACGACAAATTTAAATCAAGCGAAGATCTTCAAATATGAAGATTAAAATTTTACAATGGAATGTGAACGGTTTTCTTACTAGATATGAATTTCTTCAGAAGATCCTCAAAGACGAAAATTATGATATACTGTGCATCCAAGAAACCAATTTCAAAAATAAATACCATTTTAGTATAAAAGGTTATCAATGTTTTTATAAAAACCGAGTGATATGTGGAAATGCCAGTGGCGGAGTTGCCATCTATGTTCGTACGTCTATCAAGTGTAGTGAATGCGCGATTATAAGTGACCTAGAAGTATGTGTAATACGGCTGCATATTGAGGTAGTAGTTTTAATCTGTGTAACGTATACATTCCTAATGCGTTTCAGCTAGAATCTCACCACCTAGACAACTTATATGCACAAATATCTGGCCCGGTACTGATAGTGGGCGATTTTAACAGTCACAACTTGATTTGGGGATCAAGAAGAACAGATCGAAGAGGGAAAATTGTTGGTGAATTTGCGAACAATGAAGATCTTATAGTCTTGAATGATTGCAGAAAATCTACATACTTCAATGCGGGTAGCGGGAACACATCTTGCATCGACCTAAGCATCTGCACTCCAACTTTGGCGAGATATCTAAAATGGAACGTAATGGAGGACCTTCACAACAGTGATCATTATCCTATAGCATTATCATATGAGAATTCGATTATTCCTGAAGACATCTATATGCCCAGATGGATATTTAAAAGGCCAACTGGAAGTCGTACCAAGACATCATTGCGAGTAAAGTTCAGAACCTTAAGAAATTGAACATCGACGACTCAGTGCAAATAAACGATATTGTGAGCAACTTTACAGACCTTATACTGTCGACAGCGGATGTGACTATACCCAAAACAAAAAATACTAAAAGTAAGAAGAAACTACCTTGGTGGACAAAGGAATGTGAAGAAGCGGTTATGAATTACAAGCACTGGTTTAATGTTTTTAAGAAACATAACACAAATGAAAATAAATTCACGTTTAAATCAGCACGGGCCAGGGCAAGAAGAATCATAAAACAATCTAAGAGGAGCTGCTGGAAGGAATATATATCATCCTTAAACAGTAAACTGAACTCACAGAGGCTTGGAAGAAAATAAATGCTATCGATGAAAATGCAGAACAAATTACCGAAGTCTATGTATACGCCAGACGGACAATTCATTCAGGACCCGTGCGATATTGCAAGTAGCTTTGGAAAGTTTTTCGCCTCCAATTCTAGTGATGCGAACCTTGCGGATAGCTTCACGAAACATAAAGAAGAAACTGAGAGATCTCCCCTAAATCTGGAAGTAGAAGAAAATGAAATAGATGATTCCAAACAACTGAATGTACCCATTACGCTCCGAGAACTTAAGGTAAATATACGTCAACTAAAAGACACCAGCGCCGGTCCCGACGGAATACCTAACATATTTATCCGGATGCTCCCTGAAGAAGCTATCAGGTTCTTTTAGACATTTACAATTATCTATATTTAAACAATGTCTTCCCACAAAATGGTCAGAAGCAGTTATTGTTCCAATTCACAAGCCTGGTAAGGACAAATTTTAGTAGACAGCTACAGGCCTATTGCCCTAACGTGTTGTCTGTGTAAATTACTTGAGAAGGTAGTGAACACAGACTTAAATGGTACCTAGAAAAACATCAGCTAATATCGCCTCACCAAAGTGGTTTTCGCAAGAACCGATCTGCCTTAGACAGCATTGCAATAATTGAGAACGCTATCTACAATGGATTCGCCAATAACATGTTCACAGTGGTACTAAGCCTCGACATTGAAAAGGCATATGAGATGGTTTGGCGACGCGTGTTATGGACATAATAACGAAACATGGAATTAAAGGCAACATAGCTAAGTTCGTGCATAACTTTATTAAAGAACGTTATATTAATGTCAGAGTAAGAGGAGCCTTATCAGAGAGATATATGCTGACAAATGGAGTACCGCAGGGCTCAGTGCTTAGTGTGACCTTGTTTCTGTTGATAATAAATGAACTGCAGACCAAAATCAAACCTCCGCGCTAGTAAGCATGTATGCGGATGACTGTAATATATGCATCACTGGAAAACATCTGTCCTCCATAGCAGTTATAGCGCAAAACATCTTAGACACCATCCTCGAATTCTCCAATGAAGTTGGTCTAAAATTCTCCAAGACGAAATCCACATTCATTATTTTCTCCAGGAAGCGATCCACTGAGAAGACTCTATCCCTGAATATCGGTGAACACAAGATAAAACAATGTAAAAACCCTTAAAAGTCTTAGGCCTGATACTTGACGAAAGATTATCCTGGATACCTCATATTAAAAGCCTGAAAGTGGAATGCACGAAAAGACTAAACTTGATGAAAATCATAAGTCATTCGGCGTGGGGGGCCGATTATACAGTGCTTAGAAGAACATACCAGGCATTGATCAGGGCTAAATGGATTATGGCAGCATATTCTACGATGCTGCAAATAAGAATATTAAAAGAATACTCGACCCTATCAATAACACTGGTGCCAGGCTTATATGCGTGCATATAGAACAAGTCCGGTGATAAGCATGTTACAGGAAGCTAATTTACCACCCCTGGATAAAAGAAGAAGAAATCTAATTGTAGGATATATAATCAAAGTTACAGCTAACTGCAGCAACCCTGTGAACCAAATTTACCAGCTTACATACAGAAATAGGAAGCAATTATGTTTCAAAAAGAAACTACCAAAACCAATCAGTGTACGGGCTATACAAATACTAAGCACAATGTCAGAAAAAATTCCTCTTAAACCTATTAGTATCACTGACTATGCACCATGGACCATGCAGGACATTAAAGCTGAGGAGCTGATAAACAATCCTAAGAAGTCAAAAATTAACAACCAAGAGATAAGAGCCAGAATAGGACAAGAAATAGTCAAATATGAGAACTACAACAAAATATATACAGATGGCCTGAAAAGTAGCAACTTGGTGGATGTGCCGCTGTAACGTCAACAAGTGTAATATCAACCAAACTGGCTCTGTCGACTATTGGAAATGTTTTTATTCAGGAAACTCGCTAGCTGTAGACATTGTTGCCAAACTGCCCGAAAGTACTCAGTCCTGTCCAGCGAATTATATGCCATCATCACAGCACTAGACTACATTCTCGAAGACAGTGAACGTAAATTTTTGATAGTAACAGACTCCAAATTGGCTCTGTCGACTATTGGAAATGTCTTTTATTCAGGAAACTCGCTAGCTGTAGACATTGTTGGTAAGATTAGAAACTTGAACTTTAAAGGTAAAGATATAGTTTTTGGATGGATCCCGGCTCATGTGGGTATCAAGGAGAATGAGCTGGCAGACAGATCCGCAAAAGAGGCGTCACAACTTGATGAAAGAAGTAACCTCCCATAATACCACAGGACTATCATACCAATATCAAGAGAAAATTACAAGAATTGGACAGACAGGAATGGAATAACAACGCCCGATGTAAATTAAGAAGTATATGTGAATACGATGATTATAATCCAGCCACATTCTTCTGCAGAGCTGACCAGGTTGTGTTAACTAGATGCAGAATAGGTCACACCAAGCTCACACATGCCCATCTGATCACAGGAAAAACAGCTGTTATGTGTAATGTGTGTAATGTTTCTATGTATGTTAATCACCTATTTATGTGCCCCAGGTTTGAGACTGACCAGTGTGCTGAAGGACAGAGAAAAATGTAATCGGTTTCTCAATTTTCTGAAGACCATAAAATTGTACGGGGACATATAAGACAAGTGTATAAACTTTATTAATGGGATGTGAATGTTTCTATAAATGTCATAACTCCCCATGTACAAAATATTAATGTGATTGTATAGATGTCGCTAATAACCTTTGCAGTTGATGCGACATAAAATAAAATAAATAAAAAAAAAAAGAATTTTAATGATCGAGCGGTGACACAGAGCTCGAGAGCCTTTGTCTCGAGGCCTTTTTGTGGCCCGAGATCATTAGAACCAGTTAACATACGTGGTACATAAATTATTTAATTTTTTACATAAGTTTAATGATTGAGGTCGACTTATTTACTAATTAATTAGTTATCAACTTGACTCGGTTTGTCTTTTCATATTTCCCTGCCATAATTCTCTTCCACAATTCCCCCCATATGAGAACATATAGCACCATGCAACTGTTTCCGCATTTCCTTCGAAACACGATCCTCTCGATTCAGGTAAGTTATGTTAAGTTCTCATCGAAGGCAATAACAAGCACTAACGTATCAGTAAAAAATAAAAGAATTATTTCCGTCAGTATTATTGAATTGAATGCGCTGTTGTTTTGTCGCCACAATTTTTGACCCAAGTTACGCCCATCGGAAGAGTAGGCGGGTGACCTACCGTTGACGACGACGGCGGCGGTGTGGCTGGTGGTGGCGGCCGCGTTGGCCACCTCGCACGTGTAGTTGCCCGTGTGGCCCTCGGCGAGCGCCGGGAACGTGAGCGTGCTGGAGTACTCGTCGATGGCGCGCTCGTGACGCCGCCGTCGGGCGGGATGTCGGCGCCGTTCTTGAGCCAGCGGATGCTGATCGGGAAGTCGCCCTTGCTCACGAAGCACGTGAGGTGCATGCGCATCCCGCGCTGCAGGTTGGGCTTCACGGAGAACGGGTCGATCTCCGGCGCCTCTGCAACAGCCAACGCGCGCGCCGGCTTAGAGCGACGCCAGGGGAGGCCACGGCATTCATGGCCTCCTCTCCCCCCATCTCTCTCTCTCTCTCTCTCTCTCTCTCTCTCTCTCTCTCACACACACACACACACACACAATAAAAAATGCACTTGCAAGAAAAAGTTCTGGATTGATTTATTGATTGATTATTGCGCGATTTCGCGTGCTATGGTCATTCGTTCCGTAAGTATAGTGCATGATTTTATCTCGGGATGTGACTGTGTTCCCCCGTACTGGATGAAATGAAATCCGGCACTTACCTTAACGTGGACATGCGGGTTTTCCTCTACTAGGTATTTCCCAAAGCGGGACACTGCCCTCGATGGGAAAAGCTTTGTGCTCTAGACTTATCTTTCGCTATGTGTAGAAGTGTAGTGTATGTAAGTGAGTGTGTATGTATATGTAAGGAGCGAATATAGGACAACGAAGAGGAAAGGAATATTGTGCGCGGCACGAGACCCATTTGTCAGGGCACTGATCCGGCATTTGCCTGGTGTTGATCACAGAAAACACGGAAAATGCCGAACAGAGCAGTCGGTTGTTAGAACGCTCCTCGAATCAACGGAAGAATTCGACCTGGCTGTAGGGCTAATGTTGAAAATCCTGCCACTGTCGAGACTCGAACTCTAGGACCTTCCGGCACTGCAGTGACATTAGTGATGACCTAAGCCATCTCAGCCGGAAGGAAAACGTATCTTTTCTTTCAAAGAAAACATATGGAAATTTCGTATATACTGCGTTAGTCACACACAACTGAATGTTTTAGTTTACAAACAATAAACTACGTTCTATTATTCAAACGATTCCGTTATTGTTTTTTATATTAAATTTTGAATAAAAAATGATAATTTAACTTCTTTGCATTAATGAAGTAATTTTATTACAAATTTAAAATCTGCAAGTATTTATAAATTAAATATCCGACTCATTCAGTATTTCAACAGTTAATTCTACGGTCGTGATTGTTCAGTGTTGATGCCAGACATCTGACGCCGGAGGGATGAGCGATGGGAATTTAACGGGAGGTATAATTAATAATGCAAACGATTCAATTTTGTTCTTCCATTTGCTACATCGATACATGTAAACGAATAAAAATGATTCCCGGGCAATCATCAGATATTGAGCAATTATATTCATGTTAAACCGCAAACACCAAAAAGGATCTGAAGTAGGTGGTTAGTAGACTGACGTGGCGTGGAAAAAAATGTTTTCCCGGCCCCCCTTTCAAATTAGCTTTATTCTCTGTTGTACTGTTTCAATATATGACGTCATAATTTAATGATCTATTTAGTTTCTCATGGTAGGTAGTATTGAGAAAGCTGAGTTACGTTGCAAAATCTGATGTCGATATTTTGATGAAAATTCACGTTTAGGGGATCCCTGAAATAGAAAAAGGTTTTTTTTAGAACGCCTGTCATGTGTCTATTGACCGTGCGTGTGCGAAATTGTCCATCTGTGCGACGAGCCTTGTGTGTAACTGTCCGTCTGTGAGGCTGTCTGCGTGTCTGTCGGCGTGTCCGTCTGCGTATCGGTCTGCGTGTCCTTTGTCTGTTCTTGTAGCGCCTATACCGATAACAGGATTTTTACCAAAGTGGATATTCTTCGATCTAGCTTACCTTACTCTCCTGTGAATTTGAATTGAAACTTTTAGCTTTTTGGAGTTCAATACATTGAATATTTCGACATTTTCAAAATTTTCTGAATAATTCAATCAAAATTTTCCCGTAAACTTTTTGCTCGAATAGGCCAAAAATGCATTCGTTTATTACAATTACACAGGTTTTGTTTTCATTAAAAATTCTAAATTTTTTACTGGATTAATAAACTGGAAAATCTTAACATATACTGAAGCAGTCTTTTAAACTCAGATCTGCCAAGTTTCCATGTTTACACCACAGTCAGTGCAAACAGTGATCCTGAGCAAAACAGTGGCCCTAATTGCAAGGCTCATCATTGTAGGTGAACAGTGAATCTGTACCTCTGATTTTGTTGCTGCGATTCATTCGTTAATTTTGAAGTTTTCTTATTAAAAGTCACTGTATTTGGGCTACAGTCCAGCCGCCAGTCTTGTAATTTTGATAATTATGCTGAGATTAATCAAACATAAAGTCAATTTCAAATATTAAGTGAAAAGGAAAAAGAGGCGGAAAGTTTTATGTTAATAACACTCAAAATTGAACATATAACGAACAAATGAACAGTGCTAAATATTCGCGGTGAAAATCTTGGAAATAATCTCGACAGAAATGTAAGCGAAGAATTCACATAATTTGTCCAGTAAACATTAATATTTTAAGAGATGAGAAGAATAGTTTCATTGCTCGTTTTTTAAGCAATTTCATATCTACATCACAGCGTGAAGCTATTTTATTAGTAAAGAAATATTTTAATAGGTGATTTATTTAATTTTTATTAATGTGGTATTTATGTAATTAATAATACGAAATGTAACCGTAACGTTTTTGTAACAGAATGTTCCTTCACCAAAACCATTCAATTTTTACTTTACTTCCTGTCTGGAATTTAACCTGAAAATGAACTTGTTACCTATGCCAAAGTCATGTTATAGTAATTATAACAATAATTATTCAATTATTGAATTGTCGAAAAATTGTCGTTTAAGAATTATTTATAGGCTTATAATTATACTTTACTCCCACGCATGATAAAAAGTATTATTTACGAATGTCGTATATACTTATCCAGTAAGGCTAGAATCGGCATTTTATAATGACGCATTTTGCAATGCTTTCTCTTACGCCTGTACTTAGCTTCGAATTAAATAGCCTTAATCATAACTGGAAGAAACGAAAGAAGCTCGCAGTACTGAAAGTGATCCAGTGTTTTGACAGCAGCACAGACGTGTCTAAACTGTATATAAAACATAAAAATCTCTACTCTCAATGGATTGTTATTTAAGATCGAAAAAAAGTTTTTGTTAAATGCCATTGTGTGAAACTGACCTCTCTCTTGGACGCATCATAATATAATAGTTTTATTACTTACAGTACTATGTAATTAAAACTGATTATTAAAAGTTAGGAGACTGCTTTCCAATGCATTAAATACAATTATTGGTATTTCTGAGAAATAAATACAATATGTTTTAACGTTATGAAATTCTTCAATAGTCGATGAACATCATTAAAGCAGCGAGTATTGAAATGAAAAAGCAATAAGCAAATGACTAATGAAGCCTAAAAAGCATCAAAAGCATAAGAAACCCAGTTCGGTTGAATTGTTTTTGCCATTCCGCTCACCGCGTACCCAGCAGCGAAGCGCATCCTCATGCACGCTCTCGCCCGGCCCTGTTTCCGTTTTATTTGTAGTTCTTTGTAAGGGTTGTTCCCACGCTTGCATGCGCATACCGACATCGTGTCCGGTGCACAAACCGCACGGCTAGCCGGGTGGGCCTTGCATTGCTGTTTACGTCCGCAAAAATTTTCAAAAAGAAGTATCGAGTGCATGTGCGTGGAGAGCGATGCCGCGGGGTCGCCGACGGGGCGTGTTCCATATGCTCCACACCCATCCCTTCCCCGCCCCCTTCCTCCTTTCCCCGTCCACGCCCCTCCCCTTCTCTTCCCTTTTTTCCGACTTGCGGAAGTGCCTCGCTTGCCCCACAGGTTCGCTCGTCCCCGCCCCTGTCCAGCCGCCCCACGCGTGCAATCCGGAGCAGCGGGGTCGCATGCGCTGTCCATCCTGGAATCCCGCCCCGCCCACTTTCCACGCGCCGCCCTCTCCAGCTCTGCACTACCTGTCGCGGCCGCTCCACCTATTTTCGGACCTCCCCTCGGGCGGTTGCCTCGTATCCTCGTACTTGTTACATGCAGTTTCGCACATCTAACTACATTGCAACGACGCGCTTTTCTGTTCCACTCCAATAATCCGCTCATCATTTATGTTGTTCTCACGCCATCAGTTCTCTTACCTGGCGCTTCCAGCTCTCGCGACTGAAGCATTGCCAGCAGATGGTCGCTTTAAATTCACTCCGAATTATCTGTCTGTTGGCGACAATTGTTTCCAGTTAAATGCTCAACCGTAACCTTCATTGCACAACTCATACGTATTTGTCAATGACTTCTAAAAAGAAAGTATTTGTCCTAACATCTTTCATTTGTCCTGTGCTCTTCTATTCCGCCACTTTCTTGACTCATAATTTCCAAATCTTTTGCTGTATCTGAACCAAACTTTCTGCATAAATCGTGGATATTGTCTTTTATTTGCTGTGATCCGACTTTTTTAAAGCAAAATCGTTCAGTGTCTATCGCGTTCTGTCCCTCTATCGCTCTTGCCGCTCTCTCCACCATCAACACTTCCCCACTCTCTTCTCCACTTGAAATTTCCGCTACTCTTCTCCAGCCCAATCAGTAACATCCCACATCCCACAACTATATATCCCACCCTCTTACCGCCTGCAGCCAGCGGCTAACACAGCCCTCTCATTCCACTCACCCCCGGGTGCAGGCGATCCCCGTGGGTCATGACTACCGCTTCGTGTGACCCGCGCGCCGTCCGCGCTGCCCGCACCGCCCGCGCCGCGGTGCAGGCGCCACCCGTGCCGTCCACACCGCCTGCACCACCAGCGCCACCCGCGCCGCCCGCACCGTCCGCGCCGCCCGCACCGCCTGCGCCACCCGCGCCACCCCTGCCGCCCGCACCGTCCGCGCCGCCCGCACCGCCCGCACCGCCTGCGCCACCCGTACCGCCCCCACTGCCCGCGCCACCCGTCCTGCCCGCACCGCCCCCCCCGCCCCCACCGCCCGCGCCGCCCAACCTCCCGCACCGCCGGCACCGCCCGTTCCACCGATCGCGCCGCCGCCCCTCCGGGCAGGCAGTGCGCGCTCGTCGCTGGCGGTCGCCCGCGGTCCTTCCCCACCGCGGGCGGCTGAGCGTTGCTGCGTCGCTGCCGCCCCGGGTGCGCGCGCGAGCGTCCGAGCGTGCGACTGGCCGGCTGGGCTGGCCGGCGGCGGCCGATGGAGCGTCGCCCGCGGGCGCATACGCGCGCCATGCCGCCCCCACCGCCCCTCGCCCTCCCGCTCCCATCACTCCCGGCGCGCCCATCGATACGCGACTCCGCATTACCTTCCCGCCCGCGCTTAGAACGATCGCTCTTTTCCCGAAGTACAGTACAGTCTCTATAATTCGAGTCTCGATTGTTCGAATTTCTCATAAATCGGAATTAAATCAGACTTACCAAAAAATTAATTAAAATAAATGAATTTATTCCCGAAAAATGACCAAGATATGAAAAATTAACAACTGTTTTTTATTGTTGTTTGACCGGTTCGAAGCATTGTTGTTGGACCGGTGCGGTAGCATTGTCGTTACGGCCAATCGGTCAAACAACAATTAGTTTAGTTGTGCAGATTGCAGTTCGATTAGTTCGGTACTGGCACGCGCAATTTAAGTCACGTTCCAAAGATTTTTTAATTTAGTTTATAGGATCGTTCGAGTGCCGCCATGGGCATGGTTGTTTGTCCCTTGTCTTTCTTGTGTGTTGTTACGGAAGACCTTGTGAATCTGCTTACTATAGACCGAGGAGCCCGCAAGTGTGTATAGTATAAATGGTTAATATATGTTCCCGTGAGGGACATAGCGGGTACCCGGCGCGGATAATCAAAACCGACATCCCCTGAAGCTGAATATATAACGTAAGAAAAAAATACGAATGAAAATAACGTGTTAGGGGGAAATTCCAACATATTTAAAATGTACCACGAAACTTGTTACAAATACGAAACTTGAAAACTTCCCGAAACGATTACGTCGTTATCAATATTAGTAATGGAAATGGAAGTACGGAGATTCTATGCGTAAATACGTTAAGATTGTTACATAACAATACAACAGTGCGACATCATTGGACAATAGGATGTCGCGTTCTGAATGGGAAGAATGAGATCAAACAGCGCGCAGATAGAAGTAAGAAAGACGTTGCTTTCACGAAGACGTAAACACAACTAGAAAAACTTTTCCTTTTCTGAGAAGGGGGGACGGGTGAAAATCCGATTCGCACATGTTTTCGCAAGTGTGTTAATGTAACTGATGTCCAATGAAGTTGCAACATTCACACGATCTCTAGGGACGTACACATTCTCTAATATTACGTGGAATGCTAAGGAAGAACAATTCTTCTCTTCTTGAACACATAAATAATATCTGTTTGTGTATTTCCCTTATCTGTCTGTCAAAGAAGCTGTCTAGCGTATTTGGTCATGTGAATGAGACCCCGTCAATCATTCAAAGTTATCCATTTTAAAATTTAAAATATATCCACGGCAACTTGTGTTCTTTCGTCATCATTAGGAACAGGTATGCCTACAGCGGTATAAAAGAGCCCCGATTATGGGTCATTCTGTACAGTATCAAAATGAAATATACATGATGGTATTTCAATGAGTATTGACACAGAGTAAATGAATAATTACATTTTAAAACTTGAAATGGATTCAGAAAACGAAAAATCACAAAAATAATATTTATGACCATAATGGGTATTATTTGTCACATTTATTTTGAAAATGATTATAGCGGTATGTTAAGATGAAGGCAAATATTGAGAATGATAAAGGAAAAAAAAGCTAGTGACGCTGTAACAGCAAAATATTTGGAACAATACTAAATAGTTCTAACGAAATATTACACCGCAGCTTGAGGAAATATCTAAATGATATAAACACTCTAAATGTTACTCTAGATGCGGACAAATATTTTAATAATATTACATACTATTTTTAAAACTGTAGTACGAGTATAACGACGGCACCCAGAATTTTGTTTCTTGGGATAAAGTTTAAGAAACATTTTGCTGATGGTCATAATGAGGGGTCTTACTGAGGGATCGTAGAGTTGGTTGCGAACATAAAAAATGCCAGGGTTTGCGAGACTATTACCATGGTAATCGTATACCAAAGTAATCACAGATACATGAACTTATTCCATTTCGCAAAAGTATGCGATGATACTAGGAAATTTTTAGTGAGCGTTATTCGCAACATCACAATATGGCGAATGCTGCGACCAGATTTGGCAAAGCGTACTCGAAAACTTTCAAATCAAAAGATTGTTTACTTATCAAATTACTAACAAACTACTAACCATTTGACATAGATAACGTCCCATTTCACGTCTTACATATAATGCTGCACAAAGTGAATGAGCAGTTTAACTACTCACCCGATCAGAGAAATTTAGAAAATGAATGATGCAGCAACAAGACAATGTATCATAGTAACTACCGTGAAGGAGCAGTCCGCTTCAGACATAGGCCACAGTTTGTGATATTGGAAATATGGACATTTAGTCCCCGACTACTACTCATAATTGAATATTGAATATTATTTTATGGTTACATTAACGATTCCTATTTTGTATAGTTCTTCAAAGTGTTATGACACTGTTCAACGGACGATTCTGCGTATACCAGATAGGAAGGATCAGGCATTTGTATTGGGTGTGCAATATCCCTGTCTTTCTCAAACCCATGTTTCATTATCGTACACACACCGTAATTCTGTTTCCCTATGAGATAAAAGCACCATTCGATTAGTCAATAATCGAAACAGAGGCGGTTGAATATGCAACTGGAATTGTGAAAACATAACACTTGTAATGAATGCCGATGATTTTGGCATGTTAGGACAGTGTAAATACAATTTGAATACTTATGTCTATGAAGCATTTTCTGATTCCTTTCCAATATATTGGAATAATTTACGTCTGGGAAAATGGGAGTATTGTATTATTTATAGTATGACACGAAATATAAAGCTGTTGTTCCCTCCAATGTTTAAAAAATGATTTAAAAATCACTTCTGAAAATCTTTGAGTGTAGACAATATTATTACCCATTAGTTAAATTAAGAATAGAAACAATTCTGGGAAACAAAAATAAATTTTCTTCTGGCACAAGAAGCCAAATATTAGATTCTAGGAGAACGTTTACGCTGAATTCTAATATTTTTTTCTGTTCTGGTATTCACTGCTCCTTTGCGACATTTTGATAAACCTAAAAAAATGAAAGCATATCAACAGTTGATTCCCCTAAAATGCATCTGCAAATGGAACTGTTTTTATTTTTTGAATGGCATTTGGAAAAGCTTTATCATTGTTGAACAATAATCTGCGAGTGCACTTGCTGCCCATTGCTCGTGTGATCTCTTCTCCATGATGTATTTGGTGGGGGAAAAGTCGCCGGTCACGGATCGCACCAAAACTTGCCAAACTGGTGAAGCTACAGCAGCACATATTTTTCGCATTATTTATAACTTTTGAAATTTTTGAAAATGGAGAGTTCATAAGAATAAGACCTGTGCCAGTGCCTTAAGCGTTCTTTTTTCTAATCGCAGAAAAAAATTACAGAAACGCAAAAACTACTCACATTTGTGGACAATCGTTTATGACCTTATTTTATGATCTGTTCTTCAAAAACAAATTTAATTTAGGAAAAGTATCTCTTCAATATTTTAGTTGTAGGGAAAGGCCGAAGAAATTTCGAACTTTTGCAATTATTGAAAATTCAGGAGAATATCAATTTCGGAGTAATAGTGTCAGCGGTTTAGTAGAGGCAAGCCGTTGACCACAGACAGATGAACACTTTGCTGTAAATCAATTTTTCGGTCCCAAGGACCCACAAAACATTGATTCTGAAAACACAATGTGTTCGAGGAAGTAATTTACTATCGCCGATATCGGCGGCACGATTACAATACATTCTTTTTACCTCATACGTAGTACGGCGAGAAAGTAAGAGGAATGTAAGAGGAGTCCAAAAAAGTTCTTTGTATGTATGAATGTTATGTACGATATTTGTATGACTGCCACAATTCACCCAAAATCTTGTGGTAATTCGAGGAGCCATTATACTATACAATTTTTTGTATAATATTTTTTCAATTATTTCTACGTTGCAGTCTCAACTCAACTTAAACCATTCATTTTTCTTTAATTTTAGCATCGTCTACGTAAGAAAATTTTTATTTTAAATACTGAAACCCAGAATTATTTGTATTCACATCCATAACAAAATGTTTGATAAGTTATAATGAAGTGGAGGTAGAAGAATCGTATTAGAATAAACTAGTGCGGGATAAACAAAGGGTTTCTTTTTAAAGGTACTACATTATTCCTACTTTGGTCATTCCTTTCGGATACAATGTTATATTTCAATGTCACTACGCTGCACAAATTCTTACAATTACTAATAACATGAATACTGACACAATAAATAAAACACGCATGTGCAGAGCATTTACTACAGTTAACATAAAGTTATTTACGGACTATTTGCTGAAAGAATCATGGGAGGCAGTTTATAACGCTATTGACACAAATGAAAAATATAATTTATTTTTCTCAAAGCTTTCATTTCTCTTTAACGCATGCTTTCCTATTAAAAAGAGAAAATTAAACATTTCACGAAAAAGTAATACTTGGATCACAAAAGGAATTAGAACATCGTGTAAAAATAAACGTACTCTCTACTTTATTTCTAAACGTCATGACGTATCTCAAGATTTCCTTATCTACTTTAAAAAAATACAAAACATTGTTACGAAAAGTCATAAGGCAGGCTAAAATAATGAAAAACGATCAGGATATTTTGAACTCAAATAATAAAACAAAAGCAATGTGGAATATAATAAAAAATACTACAGTTCCATCTCGGCAGCCGACCGAGACACATCGTGCTCCGATCGCGGCCAGTGAAACGTTGTTTTCATATTGTCATTCAGACAGTGAACTTAGTGGCATTTAATTAGTGGTAATACTCTAGTTCCACGAGTTGTGAGTGTCTGAAATCAACTATACAGTCAGCCGCTGCAGCGGCTACCCTGCTCGAGGATGAAGCCCACGGACATCGGGGCTCCCATAACCTCAACAGCACCACCTCAGGTATCTACTCAACCAAAGCTGAAAACCTACGCAAATGCCATGTCAACTGAAGTGTTTCCCACCAAGGACCAGGCAATAATCATTGACTCACTAGAAGGTCTCACCATTAAAGATTACATAAACAGTCTCTCCAACATTATTGACCCTAATGAAATACGATTTATTTCAAAAATTGCAAACAACAGAGTATGTATTTTCCTAAGCTCTCAAACAATAGCTGACACCCTTACAAACAACCATAAAGTCATTAAAATAAAAGACCATGAATTGAAGCTGAGACCACTTCAACAAAAGCCAAAAGAATAATTATTTCAAACGTCTGCCCCATCATCCCTCACTCAGTAATAGAGAATGTACTCATCACAAAGAACATCAAATTGGCATCCAAAATTTCATTTGTTAAAGCTGGTATTCCTGGACAGGGGTTCTCCCATATTATGAGTTTTCGGAGACAAGTATATGTCTCTCCTGAAGATGTAAGTCTACTAACTGAATCCACTACTGTATATTATGATGGCTCAACATATAGGATATTTTCACAACTGATGAAATGGCATGCTTTAATTGCCACCAAACAGGGCATTTAGCTGGACAATGCCCTTCACCCAACACTTCTAATCACCATAAGACTACCAATTTAAGTAATGCTCCCATGGAATCTGAACACATTAGTGAAAAAGCCTGTGACATGCCAGATCCAGCAACCAATGGAAAAGACACTGAAGTAGCAGACATACAATTTCTACCATGAGCCCATGAAAAATCCACAACTGAGCTTGAAACCATGGAAGAGAATGGTAATATGGTCTCTACTATACCAAAAAGAACCCTTTCATCAGACTCTTCATCACAGATTGAACAAGAAAATAAAAAATTGGTTTATCCTAACATGGAATAAAAAAAACAGATTAAAAAAAAAAAAATTTTATAGATATGGCATCTGGATCCAATAATCCAACCTTAATAGCTAAAGACTTCACAAATGACATTCAATCTATCATTAAAATGATGACAGTTACCTATCCTTTACTTACTGAAAGATCTATAAAAAATAGATTCACAAGAATAATAAATAAATTAAAAAGTTCACAACTACAGGAAGAAGAAACTGACACAGAAATGTCTGAATAAACCCTCTCAATGAAAATTACACAATGGAACTGTAATGGTTTTTATGCAAGATTACCCTACTTGAAATTGTTAATAAAAGACACTAAACCAGAGATTTTGTGCCTTCAGGAAACCAACTTCAAGAAAATCACTTTGGAAAAATATCTGGCTATAAGTCATCTATTCGAAATAGAAATAGTAGCAAATTGCCAGTGGAGGAGTAGCAATTTATGTAAAGAACGATTGTTTTATGCAGGAAATCCCTCTACAAACTGCCCTAGAAGCCAGTGCGGTCAAGGTAAAAATTAATATTCATATAACTGTTTGTAATATTTATATCCCCAACAGTCAAAATTTTGACATCTATGAACTGGATAATATTCTTACGCAGCTACCTAAACCGTATGTAATAGTGGGTGATTTCAATAGTCATAGCAAATTGTGGGGTTCTACCAAATTGGACAGAAGAGGGAAAGTAATTGAAGAGTGGCTGGATAACCACAACAACCTAATCTTATTAAACACTGGCTTGCCTACACATTTTAATATAAGTAATGGTACAGATAGTGCTATTGATCTAAGCCTTGCCTCTAATGATATTGCAGTAAGAATTCTATGGTCTACAAACTCAAACCTATATGACAGTGATCATTACCCCATTAACATTCATATTCCATCTAATGAACTAGTTTCAGAACTTAGGTGCTGGCCTAAATGGATTTTACATGAAGCAAATTGGCAAAAGTTTCAAGAGATTATTGGTTCCAATGTTGACAATCTCATTAAACCTGACAATCTAAACCCACAAGATATAAATAATTTATTAAGTGACTTTACTAATTTAATTATAACAGCAGCTAATGTCTCTATCCCCAAACAACAGGAAAATAAAAAGCACCAAGTGCCATGGTGGAATGCAGAATGCACTACAGTTATTAAAAATAAAAAGAGAACCTTTAGAAAATTCAAGAAAAACAACACATTAGAAAATGGAATAGCATATAGAAAAGCAAGAGCCTTAGCAAGACTCACCTTAAAATCTACTATGATACAATCCTGGCATAAATACACATCCAATATCACCCATCAAACCTCAACAACTGAACTTTGGCAAAAAGTTAAGTCAATCAGTGGAAAAGAAATCAACACTCTGGACCTCAAGCTATTAGTAATATTCTTGCTAACAACTTTGCTGACAACTCAAGTAATAAAAACTATGACTCAAACTTCCTGTCTGTAATAGCTCCAAATATCAACTCAAATCAAGAACATATCAGACTGACTCTAAGAGAGAATGAAGAACAGCATAACCAAGAGTTCCTAATGAGCGAACTTACAGTAGTACTAGACAAAAGTAAAAATTCAGCCCCAGGCCCTGATAGAATTCCGAATAGTTTCCTAAAAAACCTGCCTAAAGTTGCACATGAATACCTACTCCAATTGTACAATTTTATTTGGAACACTCAATCCTTTCCCAACCAATGGAGAGAAGCAATTGTACCAATACCCAAACCAAACAAAGATCACACCCAACCAACTAACTTTCGCCCAATCTCCCTAACTTGCAATATATGCAAATTACTAGAAAAAAGGTCTGCAACCGGCTGAGATGGATATTAGAAAGCAATAAACAGATATCACGCAACAAAGTGCCTTCAGAGCATTTAGATCTACCAATGACCACCTAGTCAATATTGATACCGAAATTTGTGATGCTCTGGTTTTGAAGCAACATGTGATGGCTGTCTCACTGGATATCGAAAGGCGTATGAAATGGTATATAAAGACAGGCTGATTAACATTCTGTCAAACTTGCAAATTAAAGGTAACATCTTAGCATTTATCATAAACTTTCTAAAACACAGGTATATTAGAGTCAGAATTCAAGACACAACATCGCAACCCACAGAGTTGACAAATGGTCTCCACAGGATCAGTTCTTAGCGTATTACTCTTCATAATTGCCATCAATGAAGTAAACCTGGTAGTCCAACACCCTGTAAAAATATACCTTTTTGCCGACGATATCACCCTGCTCTGCAGTGGAAAAAACCTTCAGACAACTGGAAATATCATCCAAGAAACATTAAATAAAATCAATAATTGGTCAATTAACTCGATTCACAATTTCGAAAACAAAATCGGAATTCATAGTTTTCAAGAAGACGCAAGGACAGGAATGAAGGAATTCAACTTAGACTTGGAACTTTTCAACTCAAAAGAACAAGTGTCTGTAAAATTCTTGGTATGCTTTTTGATTCTACTCACTCATGGAAACAACATGTAGCTGCTCTCAAGTTGGAATGTAAAAAGAGACTAAATGTAATAAAAATGTTGTCGTCTATCAAATGGGGTGCACAATCTGAATGTCTAGTCAAAATATACCAAGCATTCATTCAGGCCAAGTTGGATTACGGTGCAGTAGTATATAACCCAGCATCCAAGAGAACACTGAAAATGTTAAACCCAATAATCACAAGCGCATGTCGCTTAAGCTAGGCGCCTTTAGAACCAGTCCTGCTAATAGCCTATTAGTGAAACAGGGCAAATACCATTAGTCCTAGACGTAAAGTTCTCTGTCTAAATTATGCTTACTCAACTTTAAGTGTCCTCCAAATCCTGCATACACAAATATTTTCAACACCTAAAAACATATCTTTATGAGGCCCACCCTCAATTCCCACTACCACTAAGAGAGGATTCCTAAGTACCTGAAGGAACTTAATATTATTGATCCAGTTACCTTACCCAGATGTATGCCTCCCATCCCACCCTGGCGAGATCATAATGTAGTAACAAACATGACCTTAGCAAACAGTCCTCACCTTACTTCTGGTCCCAATGCTAATTTCAAGAATTTAATAACAAGTTTACAACGAGAGTATGTCAATTATTACCAAGTATATACAGATGGTTCTAAAAGTGATGGTAAAGCTGGTTGTGCATTCTATGTTCAGTCTCCCAATATAGTGGAATCCCAACGTCTCCCAGATTATTTTTCCATTTGTTCATGCGAAGCATGGGCAGTCCTTAAAGCCATCGAATTCAGTCTCAAGCAAACAAATTACTTGCCCATTGCAATATTCACTGACTCAATGACGACCCTTAGAGCCATAGAAAATAAACACACAGGTAACCAATCATACAAAAATCCAAGAATTTGTATTTAGTGAAGGTGAAAAGGGACAGAAATCGAATTTATTTGGATCCCATCCCATAGGGCAATTGCTGGTAATGAGAAAGCTGATAAATATGCAAAAATGGCAACATCATTTCTAAGTTTTGATTCACAAATTCGTGGCACTATAAAATACATTAAAAAGCTCTTCTGGACATCTTGCTTCAAATATTGGGACTCACAATGGAAATTAAAATCATCAAAATTACATCTAGTTAGGAACTCAGTACTGGAACCAGCCCTGCTGAAAATCTGCCTTAAAAGAAGAAGCAAGTTATCATCACTAGATTACGGATCAGTCATTTTAATCTGAAATATTGTTATATATTTAAAAATGCGACCCAGAACCATGCCCTAAAGGTGGTGAAATAATATCTACACAACACCTTATCTTAGAATGCCCCGGTATAGCAAAGGAAAGAAACCTACTGAAACTAGAAACTAACCTACATAAATTGTTCAGCTCTGAAGACGGGTGTGCTAAAGTACTAAAGTTGCTAGACATTGTTAACTTAAGTAAGGTAATATAATATAAAATTGAATGTTATTAATTTTAAGTAACAATCTGATGTAATGCAATAATTAAGAAAAATATGGGCTATAATATTGTAAATTGTTATGTAATTTAAACTATAATGTGATGTATACTTAATTTGATTGACATTGATTGTGTATACTTAATGAATTGTGGACGCCTAATGTGTGTATACTAAATTGTGATACTTAACGCATTGATGTATACTTAATTGCGGTCGTTGATGATCTTTGATGTTAAAAACGACCTTAAATAAACAAAATAAAAAAAACACCTACCAAATCAACTAGAAAACCCGTAGAGAATGTTATTTTAAAATATAACGATATAAATGTGAACGATCCGGCAACAGTGGCTAATCTCTTTAACCAATACTTTTCGAGAATTGCTGCCGATCTCACTAAGGGTCTTCAGGCACAAAACTCAAAACTACAGAACTTGGGACACAGAGAATACAATTCTCATTGAAAACAATATTTTGAACATTCGAGCGGTAAAATCATTAAAACACAATGACTTTTAAAACACAAAATAAAGGCCTGTTTGGACCTGTTAATTTTATTTAATTCCTTTGGGTTAGTTGTATAAGCTAGTGGAAAAAGAGTCTTTACTTTTTCAATTCCGTTTCAAAGAGAATGTAGTTTGTTGCCGTTGTGCGATGGCACATCTTTCAAACTATCTTTTAAGAAATCAAAGAAAAGTCTCCCCTCTGTTTTATTATGCTGGAAATAATGTACAGTGTCCATAAACAGCAAATATTATAATACAGTCTGAGAAGGAAACTTGGAGACTTCGAAAATAAGCTCTTAAGACAATTTGTAGTATATTTTGTCTAATAAACTCCTTGGATATTCCAAATGGCTGAGCCGGAATAATCACTCAAACACTGGTTTGAAAAAATACTTTGTAGGCAAAAATATGCATTGGAGAAACATATAAGCACCCCAGAAACATGTAAATTGTTTGTTATTTACAAAAGAAATGAATATATTTTATTCAGAAAGAAAAATTAACCCAGAAGTAAAAAAAAAAAGCTGACGAATTGTGTAAATTGGGTGATGCAATGACTCATTGGGACAAGTAGGCGTTCCTATACTTAAGGAATAATGATTAAATTATATTATATACAACATTTTCTGTACTTGCAATCCTTTCCGTAGGGAAACAGATGGCTAAGTCCTTACTTGAAGAACTAGTTAAACGATTGCACAACTGTTCTATACACCGTTAGACACTGAAATAAAATTCCAACGTGTTTTTATGCAGATCTTACTGTAAAAGTACGCCGAAATTTCCAGGAAGTGATTACGCAAGGCAACAGTTTTTATTTTTTTCAAACATATGAAAAGTGTTGATAAACTAAGGGCTCAGAAAGATTGTAATAATAGAAGTACTAAGAGCTAAAATATTAACTCCCTGCCTAAACCAAGATAATGCAAAAAATCTGCGCTGTGGTCCTTCATTGACCCTCCCCACTGGAATGTGATTGTAATTAAAGTTGTGTAAAAAAATTTCATTAGTGACTTCACACAAAATTCCGATAAATCCGAAAAAATCATTAATAATATGATACCATGATGAAATAGTAGCCGTGAGTTATAACCAGAACTGTCTACCACGTGAATTTCTCAAATATTGTAAGTAATGAGGTAAAATATCTCGTGATGAGTAATGAAGTAAACTATCTACTTACTAACAGAATTTGAGTGTACATCAACACTAATAATTTTTAATGTTAATTAAACTGAACTGATTGTTGCTGAAAAAGATGATGGGTAGGCGATACTTGGAAGCATATAAAAAGTGCGGTTGTATTAGTTTTTCCATAGGTGCCATGAACCACTACGTGCTAGATAAAGTATGGGTCGAAAGTATCTTCACATTGAAGAGTATAATCATAAAACTCCTCAAATGGAAAACCAGCTTTAAGTGGTGTCCCGGATTAAGTGGTCACCAGAGTTGAGTAGTTCCCAGTGTTGCCTCGTGACCGTCACCAAGTGGTCACTTCGTGTTATATCCAAAGCTGTCTGCGATGTGAACTCATTAATTGTAAATCCCTCATTATTAGTACATAACTGATGGAGTTTGGCACATTTATGTCAACATTTCTACTAATTATAATGGTAAACGTGTTTGCGAGTGTGTACAGTGAAACTAGTGGTGCTATAACAGCATATACTTTGTTGAATTACTTCGAACTTGCAATTTTCGAAAATTATGAGATATCAATAAAAATCGGACATGTACCATTCTCGTAAGTGTACATCGTACTATGGAAGAAAATAATATAGAAAATGGAGCTGTTTTGTTAAGAAAATATAGCTTTAAAAATTACTTTTATTTCACGAAAATTTAACCAAAAATTATGCTAAACTACCGATATTTTGAAAAAAATTGTACCTGGTCTCATTTAAAGACGTAATCTGAAAATCAGATTTCATTCTTAAGAAAAATATTTGCCTTCAGTACTGTAGTTGCCGGTACACGTCGTAAAAACTTTAAACGTTTGCAATTTTCGGCAATTCAGAGAATTCAACGAAAATCGGATTTGAGCTATTTTCATTTGTATACACGCCTAATGCATCTATACATTCAAATCTTGTATTTTTTTTTTTTTTTTTTTTATTATTATTATTATTATTATTATTATTATTATTATTATTATTATTATTATTATTATTCCTCTATTTCACTACTAAAGATGCTATGAGTCTGTTGATTATAAAATCTATTCCAGGTTGCAACCAGCTTCCTAAGGAGCAGATCTAAGGACTTTCAGTGCCTCTAGAATACTTTGCGCAAATTGTGAGCTGCTCCAAATAAAGCAATCCCTTACACTCCCCAGATTTTTGATTGACTTAAGAGTTTAGCCAAGTTCTTTCAAAAATGTTGCGGAACAAATTCCAGAGCTCCCATAAATATCGGGACGACCAGTTCATTTACGCCTCACATTTAGCCGACCTCGATTTCCAAACTCTTGTATTCAAGACGTTTCACTGCCTCCTTGGTTACGACGTTTGGATCGCACGGCACAGCAACATCTACAAGGAGACCCGTTTCTTCTTCAAATCCCGGATAACAATATCCGAATTGTTTGCCGCTGCCGTGCAATCAGTTTGGATTTGTCATTCGTACAATATTGTACACAGACTAACAGATGACAGCAGTTTTGGTAAGTGTTCGTACAATAGTACGAACCAAATGCTCCAAATATGGAGCATGTGTTTGTAACTTCGAAGGCGTTACGAATTTGTCAGCAACTACATCCCGACATTCCGCTGCGAGCAGTCGTCCTGAGCGGAAGTCTGAACGCAGCGCAACTATCAGTATCAGATTACCATTTGTAGTGTTAAGGTATCAGTGATAAGTTGACGTCTACACAGTGCGTAACTTCTTGAATCTAAAGTACAGTAGTTTAACAAGTTATTAACTCTACAGCACCATTCAACAGCGCTGGCCTGCGTCAGTGCACTGTCGATGCATTAGTTTTTGAATAATCCAACTGAGGACCAAAAGGAGGTAGTGGAAGGTGACGACCGGGGAATACTAGCTCCGAACGCAACAGCATATTTACTAACTCCATCACAACAAGAGCAGATGTTTCTTCATTCAGCATCGATAGTGAACTCAATGCATTGAATGTATTGAGCATGCATTGAATGTATGCCTGCATTGAATATATATATATATATATATATATATATATATATATATATATATATGCAAAATAATCCAATTCAGGTCAGTCATTATATGCCAGCCGAAGGCGTACTTCATCTTCAAATGCAGCAATCTTAATGCAAACTTGGTGCAAACCCTCAAGCGAACAGTGGCAAACGTGGAAACAGTGAACATATCCAAAACCCAAATCAATTTAAAAAAGCAGTAAACAACTCTGCAACTAATTATATTCCTATTAAGAATAGATTCGATCGTCTAGCTGACCTTCCTGTTGATGATATTACAAACCCCACGCGGCCCCGCCATAACTAAAAATATTATAATCCCGCCCATAATATTACAACAATTATTGATTTAAATCAGGAAATTAAAATCCAAATTGGTGCGCAATTCACCGTAACATTTAACCCCTCAAGCGCGTACGACGGCATATGCCGTCCCTCATGGGGTCATTCTCTAGCGTGTGCGACGGCATATACTGTTAATGCTTTTGAATGCATCGCCAGGGTTACTCGGTTAATTTACCGAAGTGATCGCTAGATAACTATTCATTGTAGTATCTTAGCTTCTTGTATTCCGATTTTCACGATTCTCACATTAGCCGTTGATTTTTTATGGCCAATGGTGTGGTTGCTGACGTAGAATTTTCTGTGGTAGTACTACAATGTCGGAATTGACAAAATAAATTATCCAGACGTAAACTCAGGTACTAAAAACAGACGTTTGTCTAAAGAAGTGAGTAGTGTTCTATAACAACAAAAATAAACATCACATTGTTGCAATCTTTGCCAAGGGAAACCACCTTTTTGTATTATTCTTTGTTAGAAATTCGTCGCTCTCGGGAAGATATTGTTTGTTTATTTTTTAGGTTAACGTGCCTATTGTGTGTTATCATATTCAATAAACTAAATGAAAGAACATACTTTCCTCTAGCAATCCTATTTTTTTAGACAATTTCCTTTAATAGTTTAGAAGATATATAATTTTAACCTAGATGAAAACGGAATTGTAACATAGGCAAATTTAAAAGTCATGCTGCAGCAGCGAACGGCGGGCGGCGAAAGTCACGCCAGAAGCATTAACAATGACGAAGCCAATGTTAACTTCCTAAAAATAGAAGACTTTAGAAAAACAATGCAGTATTTCGTAAAAACTAACAACTTCATACGTATAAGGTCTGAACCAACAAAACGTTGCCATGGTTTTCAAAAAACATTCACCTCTATCACACCAGAGGAAATATATAACGACCTGAAGGAACAACACTCTTTGCTTATTAATGCAACCAGGTTACATAAAAATGATCATCCCATCCCTGAGATAGTGGAGTTTTTAGGTCAGTAATCGATTGAACGATCCGAACGAGTCAAATCTGCAACTTTAAAGTTAAAGTTTAAAGAAGACTCAAAACAAAATGAATAATAAAGAGCCTGCGTTGTCTAGACTTTGGAGATATTAAAAGTAATTATTACAACCAAATCTCTTGTATAAATTGTTCCGAGAATCATTACTCAGTAAACTGCCCCATTAAAAACGAACCAACGAAATGTAGAAATTTGCGAAGGGACTCACAAAGTAGATATCCGTTCTGACGAATGTCAATATTTTAGAAGATTATGGGAAAATAAAAGTAGAATTTCTCAAAACTTCTCTAAATAGTACATGAGAACTAATAAACTAACCCCAAACCCACCCCGCCTCTAAACACCCAAAATTTCCCTCGACTCCCAAGAACCGCGAACATACCAAATTTTACTAATCATCATTTAATCGCCCACAAATAAATTCCACCAATTGTCCCAACTCACAATCCACAAAATAATCTCCCCCAAAACAGCTTTCTGAGGACTCTTTTTATCCATAATATTATCAACCATATAATAACTCGCATAATCAACATCATAAATTCAGTTATTCCAAGTATTATTCAAAACATACAACAACTAATTACTTATTTTAGCTCTCCCAATGGCACAAAATAATTCAAATCATAAATTAATCCTAATGAGCTGGAATGCATGTGGCATCAATAACAAAAAATTATTACAGGGCCCTGATAACGAAAAAATAAATCTAGTCTAATAAATTTAGCAAAAACAATTCTCCAACACGTGGTACAGCCAAAATATATATTTCGTGGGTCCTTGACACCTAAAAATGGAATGACGACAAAACGTCTGATCGTCCTTCGGTCTGTGCGTCTGCCCGTGTGTCAATCAGTCCGTCTGTGAAAAACGCTAGCGGCTAAACCGTTCTTTCGATTTTCTCCAAAATTGATATAATCCAATCGATCTGTCTGATGTTGCGGCCCCTTGAATTTGAAACCGATATTTGAATTCTGAAAGGTACGTTACATGAAGCCCCTGGGACATTTTCAAAATTTACCCTGATTTTTCGAAAATTGAAAAGTTCACAATATTTTTGGACGTCTTCCTAAAACTAAAATATTAAAGATATAGATTTTCCCCTTAATGAATTTGTTTCTTAAAAATAGATTTTGAAATAAGGTCATGTACAATGTTTCGAAGTATTTTCGCGTAATTTTGCGTGGAAATAGGGGGAGAAAGTAAGTGCAGGTTTTGCACCACTAATTCTGAATTGGGAATGAATTAGGACAATGGTAGGGTTTAGGACACTTCACAGACCTGTGCTGTAGACAAGCTCGTTCTGTCGGAACAATTTTACACGAGAATGTACGGGAATCGATCCCGGACCTCTTTGGCGAAAGGCAAGCAACTTTCGCTCTAAACCACGAGCTAGCTTACTTTCAAACTACCAGATTACAATACAGTAAAAACGGATAGGGCCAACTCTCCTGGCGTTGGAGTTATCATACTAATCGAAAACACTCGCATATTTCGGAGAACATTAAACACACGTCACTACCATCAAAACCATAGCAGTTTCACTTACCAATACCAACACGAATCATACTAATGGACGGCTCTTACGAATGAAGGCTTGAATCATAAACTCTTTTCAATAGGCAGTCCCATACACCTCGTCAAAATAATTAAAAGCTTCCTCACCAATAGAACTTTCTCAGTTACAATAGAAAATTAAAATTCGAATCCCCGCCCTATCACAGCTGGTCGACCTTAAGAATCACCCTTCTCTGGCCATTACTTTAAAACTTATACACAGTCGTTATGCCTACCTGAAGATCAACTAACATTGCCTAGTTTGCAGATGATATAGTAATCTATATGTCCCACTCCTCAATAAATTACATAGCTAACGAAATTCAATCTCATTTAAATAAAATAGAAACCTGAATCACAAAATGGAAGATCAAAATCAACCCATCGAAATCTGCAGGTAAAATCATCACTTTAAGACCAAATTCCTTCCCCATTCCGTTTAAAATGAACAACATAATCTCTTAGACTCCTCATTATAACATCGTTAAATATCTTGGACTTCACAAGGCCACTATACTCAACTAGAAAATACACACAGATACCAAATTTCAAAAAGCCAAAACCAAAATACAATTAAAACCACTTATAAATAACAGTAAACATTAAGCAGTATGCATCCTTATACACTGGAACGTTTCCAGATATTTTCAAAACAGGTATAATTAAGCCGCCCTTCATAAAAGGCAACAAAAATGAAATTCAAAATTATCGGTCCATTTCTCTTCTATAATTTTTTTCAAAATAATTTGAGAGACTTTACGAATGGAAACCTTTCTCAGTAAACACGACGCGCTTTCAGATTGCCAACATGGATTTAGAAAATCAAAATTAACGGAAACAGCCATATTTTCTTTTTATAAAGATGTCGCTTCATCATTGAATCAAAACGAGGCACCTATTGGATTATTTTTAGATGTCTCAAAAGCATTTGACGTCATTGATCATGACATTTTACTTTCATAATTACCTTCATATGGAGTCCGTGGTATTGCTCTAGATTGGTTATGTTCGTACCTTAAACAACGATCTCAGAAAGTGGAAATACCTTACTGGATTGATGGAATATTACGTACGCACCTTTCCGACTCTTTGCCCATTGCACGTGGACTTCCTCAAAAATCGATTTTAGGGCCTATTCTGTTCCTACTTTACATAAACGATATGCCCTCGACGATTTGAAACCGAAGAACGGTTCTCTTGGCGGATGATACGAACATCCTTTGCAATAAAGAAACCGTAAATAGTACAATATCAGATGTTTAAAATTGGTTCCGAAATAACAAATTAATAGTAAACGAAAAGAAAACGGTCTTAATGCAGTTTTCTATTTCAAGTATCAATTCGGTGCTCCATTGAAAATGAACGGTATACCATTGACTGATGTTCAGGCAACAAAATGTTTAAGTCTCCTAATTCAGTGAAACCTTAAATGTAACGTCCATTTAAATGCATTGAACACAAAATTAAGTTCATTATGCTACGCGCTCAGAATTCTCTCAAATTCAGTCAGCCTTCATACTGTTCGTTGTGTATATTTCGCGAATGTTCATTCCCGCCTGAGATATGGCATAATATTCTGGGGAAATACATCTCATAGCTCCCAGACTTTTAGATAACAAAAACGAATTGTACGAATAATAACCAAATCCCACCCACGGGATTCTTGTAAGCCTCTGTTCATTAATCTAGGAATTTTACCATTACCTTGTCTGTTGATTTACGAATCAGTGTTTTTTGTAAAAAATGACTTGCTCAAGGGCGGGAATATGTTTTCAGAAAATGCCGATGTCCATTACTATAACACTCGACATAGAAATCATATTCATCAGGTGACAGTATCAACGGCTCATTACAAAAAATTCACATACTATACATGTACATTATTTTACAACACTTTGCCAGATAACATTAAACGATTAAATTCGATTGAAAAGTTTAAATCTCAAGTGAAATCGTTTCTGCTGCATAACTGTTTCTATACAATTAGAGACTACAGTGAGCATCACAAGAAAAGTAACATTAATTTTAACAATGATACATAATGCATTATTTACCATTTGGACTGTAGAAATGAGTATAAACAACCTGTAACAAGTATTGTACTACAGCTTCCGGGTCAATGACCCCCATCTCGATCAGGTTTTTCGTCCAGTTTTCCTGATCCATTGATGAAATGCTGAGATGGCCCCTTGTTTTGCTTCTGGACATAAATGTAACTTCATTATCTGTGCACGTCTTCTAGAATTCATTGGGAAATATAGTTATTCAAATTATCGTTTCCATGTTGTTGCAACAGGAAGTATGATTCTTTCACGAAGGACATCATGTATAAGAGCCCAAAATTTATTGCTTATTTATCCTTGAAAATAGATTTTATTACATGAGAGCTTTATTTTAATTTTCAAAATTCATGTAGTATATGATTTAGTGTAGGGATCACAGAATTTTGAAAATGTGCACACAATTTACTTCTCCACATAGCACATCATACGCAGTTTCAACTGTTTTTTGACATAAAATAAATAAATAAAATTCATTAAATAATGGCATCACATAAAACGATTATAAGACCTCTTCTCCTGTGCGCTTGTCCAATTTGGACAAATGCCACTTAACACAATATCAACAAAACATAAATAATTCAGAACAAATACCTTAGAACAATCACCCAAATGCTTCTAGAATTGTACGTTCGTTGGTTCGTTTCCAATAAACAATTACACCACGAACTTAACCTAATACCCATCGCATACCATTAACCTTCCTTGCTAATAATTTCTATTCAAACCTACACCTCATTAATCAAGATAGACACATTAACACGGGAAATTACAACGAAAATCGAACTAGACTAAAAACCGACACCCCATACATTCTTTTCTACACATATTTTCCAATCTTAATGATTTTTAGATGTGCTCTGTGAGTCCCGTCATCAATTCTAACTTTGACTGTATTTTGTTTATAATAAGTTCCTTATAAGTCCAACAATACAGATGAAGAGTTTAGTGTAATTTACCTTTGTAAATTAATCCTATATAGAAATAAAAAAAACATAAAATAAAACTACACAGATTACCGTGTGTTTTCAAGAATTCGGTCTTTACTAGAATTGGACAATCTGAAACGATTTGAACAATGGTTTCTACTTGTTCCAGGCAAATGGGTCATTTTTCATTTTGTGAATAATAATAATAATAATAATAATAATAATTATTATTATTATAATAATAATTATTATTATTAATATTATTATTATTAATTGTACTAATTTTCAAAGTGCGCCGAACTTCAAAGAAAACTACACAGCCTCCCGCTATGTGAGAAGTGTCTATGGTTTGGTTAAATATCCAGTAACTCGGGAAAAATATAAAAGCAAAGAAACAGCCTCGATTTTGACAGAAAATGAGAATATATGATCGAATTATTCCGTCTATTAACACACTGCGCATACCGACAGAATTATCGCATTTAATGCATTACCGCTTTCGACACACGTCTTCATGACTCCAAGGAAGAGGCCACTCGCCATTGTATATTTCCTATTCACGTGTTACATTATCGAACATCAACATTTTTTATTATATTTCTTTAAATTATATATAACAGTTGCATTGTGTATACATAATGTTCTAGTATTTTAGTATTCGGGAAGACTTTTTCGTTAAAAAGTAAGTTCGCGAAAAGTAACGGATCACTTGAGCGAGAACTAAAAATTCTTTGTTTAATGCTCGAGACAAACGTGAGCACTCTACAACAACGTTCATTCGTCATGTTCAGTTCGCGGTCGTTCTATAATGAATATTTGGGATTTATTTTTTGGTATATCGGACAGATATAGAATTACATACTGCATAAAATTTGTAATTTTTTTGTTCCATAGTGAATTACGTAGGCTTCGTAATTCAAATCGCAATATGATTTCGGAAAACAGAATAATCGTGTACGAGTATCACGTGAGTCACTTAATTCTTTACAGTCATATCATTTTTTTTCCACTGAAACTGCACTCCTAGAGGTATCATCTATACATTCTTTTTTTTAAATTTTGAAATAAAATATGTTCACATTCACACAGATGTGCCCTAAACACCTGAATTATCCAATTATTTTCACATCCGTCAATCTGTGGACACCCTCTAGTCAAGAGGCGAAACGTCAATACGATCTTCGGAAGTTTCCGGAGAACGTAAACAAATTTGCTCATCCTGTTTGTTCCGTTAGTAGCTCTGTTGAACAAGTGAAACCAAAACAATTTTGTTTCCCTTGCGCTAAAAGGTTGCGTCGGCCGATGATAATAAAATTCAACTGTGAAAGCGTGTAGGATTTTGAAATGTGTACTCTAAGTAGTCATATCGTCGACCCAGTTTTGAAACGCATCAACTCAAAGTTCTGTTTTCAGATATTTCCGTTTGAATGTTTAATATAAGCCTGAAAATGTCAGTTTACATCACTTGGATTTGATACTTATGGCATAACAGTGTAAAATGAATATTAACTTTAAATTCAGGAGATGTATCTCACATTTTTAGAGCGATATTAAACTTTTAAATAAAAATACCTTAAAATCCAGAATTCTGAGTTCTTGCCTTTTGGAAATAGCCTGTCTGTATTTGCTAGGCGGATAAATGAACGCAATATTATTATTAGACATATTTTTTGTATCGAAATGAGAATAGAGTCCCTAGCCAAATTAATGTGACCTCTGTATATTTTCTGTATTTCGCATTTCTGTAATTTCCTGATAATGTTAGCTACTGATGTTTTAGAAACGAACCTTTTGAGAAACTTGACATTGTGAAAGGACTTCAAGTTCTATTGATACCTTAATTTCTCACTTTTTCTTTGGAGACAGGTTCTTTAGTCTTCTCATCGCAAAAAAAAAATGTTTGTAAAGATTAAGATACAAAATAAGTTGTTAAAAATACACAAGTAAGAAACAAAAATTATAAAATTAAGGAAATAACACAATAAAATAATTGATAAACGTACTGAATAAACTCGCATTTATTGGAAATAAAACAATTATTTCACAAAAACTGATGCGGGCTTCCAGTCATAAAAGCAATGTGTCGTCCCTCAGGACCAATGTTGCCATAGAAAAAAAGTATTGACACATTTTGACAAAAGAGTTGCCACTCCTGAAAAATATCAAGTGACATACTTACAAGTTTTACGAGTGGAAAACAAAAATAAAAAAACCTAAATTTTGCAGATGTTTACGATAATATGGAATTTGGCCAAGGACTGTAGTCATAAGCCGTTATTAAGCATTTGAACTATCGAACTTCTATGCTTAGTGTCTATAAGGGAAAAATGTATTTTTAAAATGGTGTTAGTAAACAAAATGCAAATATACAGTGTGCGTAAATTAAACTTGAAGAAATACCAGTGTTAACTCAATACTTTATTATATTTTGCTCCGTTGTGCACCATTTCCGCATTTTCAAGTGCCAAATGTCAGATAACATTCAACCTTTTTCTACCTTATAAATTCTACAGCGTATATTTAACACTATAAGTGTAATATGTGTCATATTCATTGTGTAAAATCTTCTATTACTCCACTATTAAACTCCACTCCATTATTAAACAAAAGGAGCATACAAAGAATAGTACAATGGATCTTTAAAAGAAAGGCAAGGGAAAATATGCTTCGAGAGTTCTCTAGTAGTGGGAAGCACATGTTTCGTTTCGTCTGCGGGACTTCAAAAGCGAAAACACGAATGAAACGGGTGCGTGCGGAAATTGATCCGCGTATGTTGTGTATTACGTGGCAAGCCGAACCACGACAGACAAACAGGCAGGCAGGTATCGCTCGAATCAAGGAGATCTCCGGCCGCGTTTCCAGCCGCACTGGCTAAGAGAGCTGTGGCAGGTAGGGGGTGAGAGTTTGGCCTGTGATGGGTGGGTGGGGGAGGGGTGGGGAGGGGAGGGAAGGGGCGCGGGAGAGCAGTGAACGGAAACGGAAGCTTCTCGTTGCGCCACCCAGACGCTGCTCCGCGCGCAGAACATCCTTTTCCCTTCCGTTCTTTCCGCCGCCAGCGCGTCCCTCCGCCCCCACCCCCGCTCTGCCCCCGTCGCCTCCCGCGCCCCTTTCCCGACCTTGTCCCCTCCCCCCGCCCACGACCGAGCCGGCAACACGTCGAGAACGAATGGGGTTTTTATGGTACTCGCCGGGGGTGTTCACGCGGAATATTTTTGTCACGGGTTTCTTCCTGTTGGAGGCCGCGCTCCACCCTCGTCTCGGGGCTGCGCGACCCGCCCCCGCGGTGGGACCGCCCCGCGTCTTGCACTCGCCGCCTCCCGCCACTCTCCAACCCCACGCCAACCCTCTTCCCTCGAGGCGCTGCCTTCTCTGGAAACCCCATTGCCACGGCTTTTCTCCAACTCTGCGAAACCCATTGCCACAGCTTTCGCCAAATAAACAACTTCCTTTGCTTCGAGATCATTCTCCTCTCCCATTTCTAACTCCTTAATACTTTCCATCAAAATACTATTTCTTATTTCACCGCGCTTTCCAGATATGCTTTTCTTCTTATTTGCTTCGTTGCATCCGTCACTGTACGTTTGTTCAGTTTCCTTCAATCACTCTCACCATTTTGTTCCGCTAATTCCATCTCTTTCAATGGAGACCTCTTTGTATACCTCAATGTGTACCTCTTTAGTCTATGCTCCACCTGAACCCACTTAGATCATTTCTATCGTCATTCCGCTTCCTGGCTTTTTCGGTACATTTTCTCTTCCTTTCTACTCTTCTCTCTCCTTTCCTCCCTCTTTCCCTTTTCCTCTCTCCCTGCCAGTGACAAGACTTTGACTTCTCCTCCACTCCTATCCTCCCACCTCCACCCCACCCAGGGCCTCTTCCCCGCACCCTGTTCTCTGGCGCCGCGCCGGTCGGCCGGGCCTCTGCCCTGCCCTCGCGCGCAGGCGTTCCCCGCCTCCCCCGCCTCCCCCGCCCTCCCCGCCCCCCGCCCGAGAGAACGCGTCAAGAGGAGCGGAAGCCCCGCGCGACGATACGCGGCGGGCAGGGAGACGGCGTCACTCAGCGGTGAGAGGTGGACGTACAGCTGCGGCTGCTCGCGCTGCCGCAATGCACGCTCGGAGAAACGAGATAAACGCCCGGGCTCGTGCCTCTGTTACGACGCTCGAGGTATCTTCAATAGCGAATTTACGACGCGGGAGGAATGAGCGAAATGCGACTGGGAAACATACGATCCTTTCGCCGAAGGAAGCAATACCTACACAAAATTTACGGTTTTCTAGACTTGGCACTAGTGTACGTGAACAAGGGATTTTACAGCGAAACGTATTTTGTCAGGCAAACACGTAATGTTCATTTAAATATTATTCAATAAATTAAGTTATAGTTTTGTCATTTCGAACAGTCGCTTGGTAAGGTACAGTGAGGGCATTTAGTGTTATATTGAATTGTTTAACCTCCCCTTAATTTCCATTGCCTTTGAAATTACGTTTCTAAGGTAATATATTTAGCAAAAAATAAAAGTCAGAGTTGATAAAAATGTTCCCCTAAAATTAAAAAAGAGTAATGTTTCTCTACCTGGTTTTTACTGTACTACCGGTCCAAATGAGCATTTTATCGCAATACGGCAACATTTGCGCTTTCAATGGAGTCGGCTACTACTAATTATTGCGGTTTATAAATCAATTTTCCCACTTCATTATAGTTTTTTTTCCATTTGCGCTCGCTCGTTTGAGGTTTTCACGAAGATCAAATAATGAGTCACAATAACGCAACTGCAATGCAGTTGGGACCGCGTCCCCATAAAGATGTCCCGGAATCCCCCTTAAAGTGACTCCCTCTCGAAAAAAAATCGCCTCGTAATATCCATTTATTCTGGCGGTCTTTGCCTCGGCCGCGGCGGGGTCGTTGCGAGGCCTTCGCTGGCGCGGAACGGCCTCTCAGCTCTTTTAAGTCCGTCTAGAACAGCGCAGCACTATCGCGCGTAGCCCAATTACACACGCGACGTCCAGAGCAATCTAAACAGGACATAACGAGACGATAATTAAAATCATTTTTCTCCCGAGGGAAACTCATTACAATGGTCACGTACAGAAAACGCGACAATACAAAATGAAACGAGCTGCTATCGCGGCGTACCAGAACCTGGAACATTGTATCGCTTCCTTCTATACGACCGATTTCGTTTATTAGATACCCACGGAAATTTCTCCTCCAAAGGGCCTGCTACTTTATGTATGCAAGGCGTCAGCTTGCGCGGATTAGGCATTGTGGCTTGGCAGTGCTCATCGAATACACGACCCTAGCAGTCTGGGATCAGCCGCAGCGCCGTCTCCATTACAGGAGGGATGAAATGCAAAGTTGGTGTACAAACCCTTATGAATAATTGAGACCTGCTTAGACAGTTTCTGAAGAGGAAATTAATATTTGTAGATGTGTGGGGAGGCCGTGTACACGAAGGCGCGCGTGCGGGCGTGGGTGTGGCAGCACGTGAATGAGTGGCGCGTCTGTCTGCGTTAGTGCGTGTGAGGCGAGGTCTTGGAGCTGGATGGCGCACTCGCCTTTGTGTGCGTGTCTGCCGGGAGTCTAAAGGCTGATAGCTGAGTGTTGGCGTATTTGACAGGCGATTCAAAGCATGGGCTACCATTTGTATCTGCCAATCGAGCAGTGATTCGACTTCCCCTCGCTGGGCGCGGGGCGAGTGCGGGAATGAAGGCGGGGGTGGTGCGGGTTCAGAGCGAGATCGGGCGTGGGGGCGAGAACGGTGTGGAAGAGCGGGTGGTGGCGGTTGTGAGGGTGAAGTAGGGGGGGAGAGGGATGGGCGGGGTCAGGGATGGCGCCTGGGGCGGGAACGGGGCTGTGAGCGAGAGCGGGGAGGCGCGGAGTGGGCGGGGGGGGTGGCAGCGCGAGGGACGGAGTGAGGGGTTGAGGGGCGGGCATGAATGCGGTGTGGCGACGCGATTGCGGTGTGGCGACGCGAGTGCGGGCGCGGGCGCGGGAGCGGGGAGGGAGCGGGGGCGGAAGAGGAAGCAGGAGCGGGGTGGGGACGAGTGGTGGCGAGAGCGGTGACGAGAGCGGGGGCGAGCGCGGAGGAGAGCGCGGAGGCGGGGCCGTGAGGAAGGGGGGGGGCGTGAGGTGGTGGCGGGGGCTTGAGGAGGTGGGGCGGGAGCTGGCGCGGGGGCGGAGCTCGACGCCCTGCGGAGGCCAGCAATCAAAGCAGAGTTAACCATGGAAATAGACTGAATTAAACTACCCAGGTTCCCCGGAATTTGAGTGACTGGTTTTGCCTCGCCGCTACGCAATGCCAAATCAACCGCTTTAATCCAAATGCTGGATTACCCCGTGCTCACGCAACATTCAACCATTTAAACGTTTCTGGGGACTGTAAATCTTTTTAAAAATACAGATGCTTGATGGTAAATGAGTTGACCCCAGTTGTTTTAAAGGGAATAAGGGAGAAGCAAGTGGAACAAGTCAATGAGTTGCCAAAATTATTGCAGAGAGAAGAGAAGCAAATTTTCTGATTAGAGAGAGGTCTATTTTAGAGGTAAAATAGTGCATCAGAATTATGAATAGTATTTTCAATAGTTCAGCAATGCCATAGAAATTTGAACTTGAAATTTTTGGCATTCAGGAGAGAATCATACTAGTTGAAATGTAAAACACCGCTCCACGGGTTTAATCAGCCTATTATGTACTTTGTAAAGAAGAAAAAGTCCAGTTTACATTTTCTGAAATGAGTTGAAGTTAAGGAGCTGTTTATTGTAGATTACACTTTATAATTTATAAGTAGAATCCTATATATTGTGACCGCCTAGTTTACATACCATGAAAAACGATTCACATTTTAGCTGCGACGAGAGCGTCAACTTAGTTTGAATGAACTTAATGAATATAAATTAATAAATGAACTTAGTTGGAAATGCGCGTTCTACGCGGACGTCGACGGTACAGAAATTGGCAGGTAGAGTTTGCTAGGATCGCTCGTCGGAGTGACGCGATCCCCGAAGATTTGACACGTTCTTTTCAGCGGAGCCAGACGACTTGAGTAGATGGGCAAGGTACGAAACTTTACGTAATAATCCTATTCCGTATGTCTGACCATGCCCCCAAAAAGGGAAACTCACCACTCCAGAAGCAGGAGGTAATTATATGTCTCATTTATGTGCATTAATTAGGTAAGAAAGTTATTTCGAGAAGGAGCAGAGTAACGTTTAGCATGCGCTGCTAGGCGAGGTGAAGGATGCGTGCGGGCATCGTTAAGAGAGAATATAAACATATTTGTTCTCTATTTCAGTTTTATTTTATAGTGTACTTATTTCGTATACGAGTAATCGTGCGGCCATTAAGCGACATCTGGACATCATTATCAAGCAAGTGCTGATGCCGACGGGATAAGTACGACTTGGAATGTCGAGGGCAGTCGTGAGGAAGAATGGGGGATCTGCAGTGAATATAATACGTCAGATATTTCCTCCGGCTTGTTTACAAGAGAGACCGTTACCATTCGAAATTTCAGCTACGAAGGACTTTCGCCAGTATAGCAAATGTAGTCAAATGTTCAACTAGACAGAACATAATTAAAAGATTAAAAGTAAAAGAAAGCAGAGAATCAACCTCTCTTTCACTATGGAATAGTAAATGACCAATGCTATAAGAGTAAATAATTTAGACAAAATTTCTTGGGTGAGAGAGAGAGAGAGAGAGAGGAGAGAGAGAGAGCGAGAGAGAGAGAAGAGAGAGAGAGAGAGAGAGAGCGAGAGAGAGAGGGAGAGAGAGAGAGATTAAAGAATATGCACTAAAGGCAACCAATTTATGAGTGTGCTTTTGGGAAAAAGAAGTGTAAACCTTTTTTTCTGAACTTGTGAAATTGTAATTGAGAATTGAGTAGAGGAAGTGAATATGAAGTCATGGATGATCTTGCTTTTGTAATTCAGATAATTATAGTTGTTATATTATTAGATAGATAGACAATTAGTTAGACAGATAGTTATAGTTGTTATATTGACTGTTATGAGTGAAAATGTAACAAATTCAATTTGAGAATTGTAAGTTTAGAGAAGGACACAAAACAGAGTTTGTGTTTGTTTCTTTTTTCATTAAGAATTGTATCCAAATGTTTTATAAATTGGTTTGTAAATTGAACACCAAGAGGAAATATTGATGTTACGTGTATGCGTGTGTACTAATTGTTTCTCAGGAAAGGTTAATTGTGTATTCATTTTTGTAAATTGCATATCTATCGGATTTGAGATTGTAGAATATTTTGAAAGTTTAATTTGAATGACCTATTGTGAAAACAGTGCAAAGTGTCTATGTCCCTGAATCTAGAAATAAGAATGTATAACACCTTGCTTAAATGTATGGCTGAGGTATTAACGTCGGAAGGTCATAGTATACCCTTGCAAATCAACAATAAAAAATTGTTTCTGAATAATTGTAAGAGAACCAAACAACTTTTTTTCGATTGTAACAACAATGAATGCGATCCTGAATGACCACAGTTTACAAATATAGAACTCATGACAAAACATCTGTTTAAAGGCAGCTACATTAAGTCATTTACACATTACGCTGGTCTCTTAATATCGCGAAAACACAACCCTCACCAACCACATTTGTTCTTGAAGCATCGTTAAAAATGAAATGCCTAGAAGAAACAAGACAGAATTCTCAAAGCCTTCAGTGCCCCATGTGTTGGTGGCTTTGCAAGGGCGCTCTTATCCTGCGGCAGGTACTCACCCATTACTTTGACGTTGAGTTTGCCACGCGCCGCGAGACCCGCGGGGTTTGTCGCCACGCACACGTAGCCTCCTTCGTCCGTATGCTTCTTAACGTCTTTGATGACGAGCGTCCCATTCTGGAAGACGAGTTGGCGATGATTATCCGGCAACGTCCGGCCTGCAGCAAATGAGACGAACCTTTAAGGAAAAAAGTTCTTTTCATGGAGGAGTATACCGCCATTTAAGAACATAAAACTTGATCTACAAAAGAGGAAAGACGTACAGTATCATCGCTGAAGCTTCGTGTAAGATATCTGAAAAGGGTCAAGATCGATGGAGGCATGGATGGGTACCTTCGTAATTAGAGGAAATTACCCCACCTCGTTTCATTCTATTTCACTGCTATTAAGACGCAGTCATAAAAGCTCTTTTGCAATTCCCCTCGGTATTTATGACAATCAGATATTTATGGTCTCGCAAGGGCTTATAACGAGATGACCACCACACATCAGAAACTAGAAGGGTATAAAGGAAATCCCAGGAGAAAGGTACCTCTTCTCTCAATATTCTCCTTAATAAATAAGAAACTAAGTTATCAGATTATTTAGAACAGAATACATTCAATATATAAAACTGACGAAAAAATGTAAAACATGGAAAGTAATATTTTGTTTAAATTCAAAGTATTTTTTTGTGATCGGCCCAAAAACACCATTCGTATAAACACAAGATGGGTAGTTTAAAGAACTCTACAGTCAATGTCTCAAAAACGAAAACATCCCTATCATAAAGCATTGGTGGTAGGTAATTGTACCACGATGCAAAAGTGGACTCACTGGTATTTGGTTTTTCACAAAAAATTTTTCCCAGCATACTGTCATGACTAAGGCCTCATTCACAATGCAAACTTAATCGTAAACGTAAAGTAACCGCAAAACCTACAGATGAGTTACTAAGCGAGACCCTTCACAATGCCTTGACGTAACTGTAGACGTAAGTCCGTAAACTTAAGAGTTCACAAGCTCCAAGCTTTTACGTTAAGTTTACGCCGGAATTCTACCGAACACCAATCAGAGAGCAGCGTGGAAGCTCGATTTCAGACAGTGTTGAGGTAGTTTGATGTCATGTCATTTTCTTATTATAATGTAGAAAACTATTTTGTGAAAGTTTGGAAGCGTGTGGTGAATTCATAGTAAGAATTTGGGCAATTTTTATTCTGACTTTAACTTGACATGGCGAATAAACTAATTATGTTCGACAAATTACTCGTAAATTTGGAACGAGAGAATCCTTGTTTTTTAATACGAAGAAGGAAATGCGAGCACTACTACAACAGCTACTCGCATATATGTATATATAAAGACGAATCGATTGAAATGTCGAAGAAAAAGCTAGAAAGTATGGTGGAAAGATCTTTCCACCTTCCTAGAAACGAATCGATCAAGTTTCAGGACGTTGAATTGTGATTGGTTCAGGCGAAACACGTTCCAGCATACGTTCGTCATTGTGGACGCTTGTTTCTACATGTAAATTTTACGGCTAAGTTTACAGCATTACGTTACGTTGAAGTTTGCATTGTGAATGAGACCTAACATACTAACGTGATTCACATTAGTAGGCTGAATCATACCAAATCACTTTCGCAATACAATGATGGAAATATATTTATTTGGTTCACGTGAAAAATTATTTTATGACTTATTCGTCTTTTCCCAATGACCCTAGAATTGTTTGATCAAATTTAATATCTAAGAATTATCTTAGTATCATCGTTCCCGCCACCCTTTGTTCCACGTTCTTCACGGGGTCACGCGTTTCCGACTCGAAATTCACGGCACCTAATCTCAGCGCGCTAAGCCACGACCCGGGCGTTAGACGCGGTCCAAGGATTCGTGCCGTTTCCTTACCCGCTCCGGTCCTTCCTCCGCTCCCCCTGGGACTCCGCCGGAAATAAATCGAGGGGCCCGCAGATGCTGCGCGCGATACAGTTAAGTGTTGACGTTGTTTTCCATAATTTTGTAGGGAAATCCCGAGCTTACATATTCTGCCTTCGCAGCGCACCATCTCCCTGGAGCCGCGCGGGGGCGGCGCGGCGACTGCGCACGCTCCGCCATCTGATAAGCACGCCCTCCCAAAAGAACGGCGGCAAAAAAGCGTCATACAATGTAGCGGGGACGTCAAATTTAATTCCGCGTGTACTCTTTTTTCCACCCGGGCTCGGGTCCCGGGCCGCTCGTGCTCGGCGCCGCGCCGCGCCCCGCCCCGCCCCGCGCCGGGCCGGGCCGAGGTGCAGCGGGGCGGGGAAGCCAGAGGTGGGCGGGGGCGGGGAGGAAATCGACGCGGGAGAGAGCTCGTGGGAGGAGGAAAGGGGTGGGGGAGGGGAGCGAGACCGGAACGGTGTCGGGGAGAGCCGCCACGCCGTCGCCGCCCACCCTCCCCTGTGGGAGTCGCCTCCAGCCGCCGCACGCCCCGCGTCCCCTTGCTCCTCCCCGCTTCGCTGTACGGGCCTACTCCCCGCCGCGCCACGCAAAGAGCGCGAGGCCCCTTCGTTCAGGTCCTGACTTGCTCTGGGGTCCGTCCCGTGCCCCTGTCAGAACACGCTGTGAACCTCTTCGCAGCCGGCTGTCCACGCGACGTCCTGCACTGCCACCCACAACTTCTCTTCGGCGTCGCACGCGCCCAGCTACCCCTTGGAACCATTTTCCTGAAGTCTATGGCCTCGGAATCATTCCTCGCGGCAAAATACCAGCCTGCATATCGGGCAACAGGATGTATGAACGCCAGTACTAATAAGTGAATACTTTGCGACAAATAAGCTAGACTATTATATATGTTTTATTCAAACACTTGCCTTTCACGGCAACATTTAATTTTTGTTATATTTTTACTACTAATGCTATATTATTTATGGTATATTGTTTATTTGCTCCTATAATTTATTGAAACTTGTTTCAGTGACAGTGCACATTGTTCTAAACCACATCAAATTGATTTCAAATAATAAATAATATTAATCTCTAAATTTACTTTTTGAAGTAAATTACAGTGCTATAAAATGAAAGCATCTGACGCTCTTTGTACGTGCATGCAATCATTTCAATCGATCCTATGTAGTTTCCATCTGAAGCCCGGTTACACTTACTCTTCATGTGGTTACTCGCTCTTCACTGTATTTTTATTCTCACTTTTAATTAATATATATCTATTGCCCATCTCACGAACTCATGTTTATTTGTTCCTACCGTTTCTTACCGAGACATCCATCTTTGCCTCTGACACCTGCTATCGCCATTGCTCTTTCTTACCCTACGTCATCCATTTATCTTTCAAACGTTCACAAACGCTTTTCCTAGCTCTAAATCGGTCATCGGTTATATTTTCATTCATTTATCTACTTATATTGTGTCCTTTCCCTATTCTCTTTTTGTTATCTAAAACTGTATTTTATTCTAACATCTGATTTCCACGAAGCCTGGTGTGCCTCGATATAAACAATTTGAATCCGCGTTTCCCAAAATATCATATGCTTTCGTCATTCACAACCTCCTCTTTCGGCCATTTCTTGCGTATCTTCTGCACCACTGCATTCTCTCGTTTTACACTCTCTCTGTTCTTTTCGCTAGTTTCCTGCTTTCCGGGCCCTTTTTTCCTTTTCCCCGTTTTCCGACCTCCGCCACCTCCCCCTTCAACGCCATTCTCCACCACCATCTTCCCCATGGTCTCCGCCCATTTCCGCCGCTCGCCGCCGCCCTCCGCCCTCGCCTGCCCGCCGCTGCCCGTCGCCGCCCGTGGCCACCCCGCGCCGCCACGCGTAAATTGTCTTATCTTATCTCATCTCTCCCTTCCGTCTACTGCCGTGGTGTACCCGTAATGAACCAAACGTTTGTCACGCTTTATACGGCAGATAGGGCTGCCCGCCTGACGCCCACTGTAGAGGCCCGCGCTATAAGGGTACACGGAGTAGTGCGGCCTTGCGGGGCAGGCAGACATGGGGCCGGGCGGCGCGGACGATATAGGAGACTATGAAGGGCAGGCCGGCTGAGCTGCGATCTCAACTATTTTTAAAGACACGCCCTCGTGAAACATCTGTCAGCCGGGACGTGGGCGGGGCGACCAATGGGAGGAATTCTCTGAGGGATATTCATGTCTGAGTTACTCTCGAATGCACGCTACCGTTGTGGGATCCTCTTGCACGGGTGAGATGAAACAGTTTTTTTTTGTTCATGCAGACCCATTGCGAGTTCCTTTTTGTATGTCGGCACAAGTACGATGAAGAAGAAGGAAGTCACTTCACGGAGGAGGTCTGCACCGCACACTTTTCATTTTTGCACTGCCTGTAATACTTGTATTTCAGACATCTGAGGATTCTTGAAATACCTCTCGGCAATTTCCGACGGTAATTACTTGTGCTTATAACAGCTAAGACGCGACAGAAGAGCAAAGGATCAGAGTGCAGGCAACAGTGCAACCAGACGACGGGAGTGAGGGAGGGTAACAGCTGTCCAAAGCACGCCTCAAATTTAATACCGCTAATTACACGCGGAAAGAGAGAGCGACTCGCGTACTTCAAAGTTTCCTTAGTTGAAAATTTTCAGGTGGATGTTCGTTCTGGAGATATGGAGCTAAATTCCGTCTTCTTTGCGCGTGGTTCTGTTCGACAAAGAAGAGTACAATGTTGATGAAGAGCACAAATAAAAAAGAAAATTAGTACACGAGTTTGACTAGACACAATTGTGAAGTTTTTATTCGTATAACACGAGCGTTATTTGCTCTGAGTAATGCTGTTTGTAACACACGTCGTTTGGCGAATTAAACTCGTGTTCATCGGAACGAAGACCTCAACTACAAACGGATTTGAAAATGTCGGATAAATGGTGTGAGAAGAGCTCTGGACGAGAAATACAACTACACAAGAAACTCGTCAAAACCAGTGATATAAACTATCCTTTAAATGGGTTAAACATTCTTCTCTTTTAATTGTATAACATTATTTTCATCGTGTGGTCGCAACTGTAAGTTTACACCGACATGACATCATATTTCCTTGATAAGAAATCATGTCTTTGGAATGTTCTTCTAAAATGTTTCAGTAATACAAAATAAAAACTATAAAGCATATAAAATCCTAATACGTATTTAATGATTTATCAATTTAATATTTAAGTAATGATTTAAGTAGGCACTTTGGGTTATTTCTTTAAGAAAACCCCGTTTCTAGGAAACTCAAGATCACTTTCATACATCATTACGTGGTAAACAATATGAAAATTTGTTTAAGAATATTTGCGCGATTGGGAAATTTGAATTATATGCATTACATAATTTTGAAAATGATTCAAATTTCCAAATAAGAAATATTAATAATTCGAAAAGAAATAAAAAAGTACTGCAACTCACTCCGTGGCCGTGTTGTTTACAGGACTCTTAACACTGTCAATGCCATGTTCGTAAGTCAATATGATACGGCTTATGTAGTAAACCAACGTTTTTAGTAATAACCGCGTACAGCGTTCACATAAAAAGATATTCAAATATTATTTTAAAACTGGTGTTCTGGAAGGAATTATATATGGAATTAGCAAGGGTTAAACAAAGTTGAAATGCTAACTTTTCCTGAGAGAGGTTACGAAATATAAAACTTTGCAAGCGAAAATGAAACAACTAAATGTTACGTAGTGTAGAAATGTATAAACTGAGAAGACCATAATCGTTAAAATTTAAAGGAACATAGAGAATTCTTAAAACAAAATCCAGACTAATAAAAAATTACATCATATAACTCCTAAGATTTTGATTAGTTCTGAGATATTCATTAAAAGATAAAAAAATAGTTTCCTAACGTATTTGATGCAAATCATTGAGATTGCTGAGGGTTCTTGCTCATTACATGTACCCGCAGACATTCTGAACTAGTAGAGCACAAGTGAACTTCAATACATATATTGGAGTTGGCAAATTCCCGCGGAAAGGTACACATGTCGTTTGCTGTTTGTTCTATTGACCAATGCATTCTGCTTCGTATAAAAGGCAACACAAAAGTGAAATTTTTTAAAATTTTCGTGGTGGATCTAAAAACTAAAATTTCAAAGACTTTTTGAATATCATCGTGATCATAAGGCTTTAACATCGTCATTCGTTAGGATATACCGACGTCTTTCGCTCTGAGTTCTATCTCAACCCTTTGACACCCTGATGCACATGCATAAGCTTTCCATTCCTTTAATAAGTCCGCCTTAGAGATGTCGTCTATCTAGGTGGCAATAAATGTTTGCACTTTAATCCTCGTGGGATACGATGAAAATTGTTACGATTCTTCTGAAGCACATGAGGCCAGTTGAACCTAATCACACAAAGTACACTTTTCTACGAAATAAACATGGTTTTTATGAAGTAACATTTTAATGAATATACGGTTCAAAAAATTAACGATATATTTTTCAATCTTAAGAAAACTCTACTGAAACTGACGAGACGTAACATAACTAATATGTACTTTTTTCTGTATTTTTTCCCTATGAAAACTATGTTCTGGATCACACAAATAAACTGGTGGTTAAAGTATTGAGATCTAAACAACCCCATGGTACCACGCTAGGCTAATGCATAATTTACATCTTTGAAAATCTGATTACTGACGATCTTTTAAAGGGAATAGAATTCTTTACAATTATGTGTCCAAATACTTCATATACGCTTTTTGAAAATTTCAGAGGGTAAACACAAAAACTGGAAAATAAAAAGTAATACAAAGCACTCTGTAATGAAACATAGTGATAAAAGAATGATAATTAATAAATTGCGGTAAAATGTTGGGCATTAAGAAATACATTAAATCATAGAACTAAAAAGTAGGCGGAAATAAAACAGGAAAACTTCCTATGAATATTAAAAAATTATTTTAACCTGCCATACAAATTAATTAATGCTAAAAATGTCACAAAATCTGAGTTGAGCAATACTTGGAACTTTATTTCTATCTAATGAAATAAAGGCCACGTAATATATAGTTCAAATTTAGCATTGTCAAGAAATGGCACAGACAATTAGGATGCGTATTATTTACGTAGTATTTACTACACCACGCAACCTTTATAATTTTTAATATGATTATGAAATGTCTCCCAAATAGATATTGTTATTATTATTATTATTATTATTATTATTACTATTATTATTATTATTATTATTAAATACTGTACATTATATATTTATAAAGGTAAAGAGTAGAATAGAAACTCACACTAGATGACATCTGAAGATTAAAGATGCAAATGAAAGAAAATAAGTTAAAGAATCGTAATAGCCGCTTACACTTACAACCAATAAAATATTATCTTAACAATTTTTAAACCTTCTTTACGCCTAAAACAAAAAAAGCAGTCGATGCCAGCCAGCAACATGTAATACAATTATATAAAAAATAATAATAATAATAATAATAATAATAATAATAATAATAATAATAATACGCCAATCATTATGCAACAGAAGTGAAATGTTGGCAGGCATCTCCCAGGGTGGTGGTGCTGAACCGCGCAACGTGGAAGTGATCCGCGTGCTCTCCTTCACACGAACGAAGGGCCTGCGAGCGGGCCTACCGGTGCCGGCGTGCCTGGCTATCTTTAACAATAGCGTTTCTCGTTCAGACACTGTCTAAAAGAGCGTACAGAATTCGCGAACTGCTTTACTTCATCTCGATGACGCGACCTTTGGCTCTACGCCAGTTATGTCCAAACCATTGTTCATGTACAATGTTTTTCCCAAAAGGGTTTCGAGCGAGCAATGAGCAGAATAAACAGTTTCGTCCTGTCTGAGATAGACATTCTGCCGAAGACGCGATTGTTGAACCTCGCTGAATGTGAGTTCATCTTGCTTGCTTGATTAGTGATTCCGGGCGCGAGAATACGGATGAGACTATTAGTACCGTAAGTGTGGTGCATGTCTTGCTTGTGAGGTGGCGGCGATTTTCCCCGTTGGATGGTGACCTCCAGACCTGACCTACCGGCCACTGACGGGGTTTCCCTTCAACAGGAATCTCCCACCAGGGGCGGCATCGCCCCAGCTGGGACAAGCTCTGAGTCCCTGACCGGCCTTCCAGCATGGAATGGATGCAAGTGTAAATGTATCTAAGTAAAGGGTGAGGATACAAGGAAGGAGAAGGAAACGTTGCGCGCGGTCTGTGGCCCTTAATTAGGGTACTAGAGCATTCGCCTGGCATTGACTGCAGAAAACACGGAAAACAACCGATCAGAGCAACCGGCCACTAGAATTCTCCTCCAGACATTGACTGAATTCAACCTAGCTATTTAGCTAGTGTCGAAAATCCTGCCACCCTTGGGACTCGAACGTGAGATCTGTCCGGCCAGAGTCACTACAGTGAAGTCAGTTTATGGCCTGAGCCACCTCTCCCGGTGAGTCCATCTTGCCCGAGGCACTCGTGCGATCAGGTCACCGCCATTCATTCAGTTTGAAAGCATGCTGCGATCTACTGGTACTGTCTGCGGCGTTGCTCCGAGGCAGAGACATGCAAGCGCAGGATTGATTGATTTTTTCGGGTTTCCAGGCGCGTCACCTGCTTCGGTCATTAGTCCCGTTAGTGTAGTGCATGTTTTTTCTCGGGAGATGGCGGTGATCTTCCCCCACCGGATGGCGAGATCCGGCGCCGACCTATCATCGGCTAGTGGGGTTTCTCCCTAACCAGGACTCTCCCACCAGCGGGACACCGCCCCAGCCGGGACAAGCTCTAAGCTCCCAACCAGTCTCTCGGAATATGTGGTAGTGTAGTGCATGTTAGTGTAAGTGTGTGTGTAAGGGGAGAGGATAGGACAAGGAAGAGGAAGGAAAGATTGCGCGCGATCCGTAGCCCGTTTGTTAGGGTACTGCTCTGGCATTCGCCAGGTGTTGATCGAAGAAACCACGGAAAACTACCGATCAGAGCAGCCGGCCGCTAGAATTCTCCTCCAGACAGCGACTGAATTCGACCTAGCTGAAAAGCTAGTGTCGAAAATCCTGCCGCCGTCAGGACTCGAACCTAGGACCTCCCGATCAGAGGCGCTGCAGCGACACACTGAGCTACCGCTACCGGTACACGCAAGCGCATCACCTAACGGTAGCTGGCCGTCAAAGCGTTGATTCGCCTACCTTCCTTTTCCCAGCGGATCTCGCTGATGGGGTGGCCGGCGACGCGGCAGTGGAAGACGGCGCGCTTGCCGGCCACGACGCTGCGCTGCGCCATGGGCTTGACGAAGGGGGGCCGCGCCCACGGCGTTGCTCGCCACGCACTCGTACACGCCGCCGTCCTCCGCCGCCACCGACGACACGTTCACGTAGCCCAGCACCGAGTCGGCGGCGGCGCGCCCGCTCACGCTGCGCCGCGCGTCGGGGGCCAGCGGCGCGCCGTCCAGCAGCCACGAGATGGTGGGCGGCGGCGACCCCGACGCCTCGCAGCTGGCGAACCACGCAGGGCCCGGCTCCACCGTCTGGTTGGAGAAGGTGCTCACGAAGATGGGGGCTGCGTCTGCGCATAACAAGCGAGCGCCGCCGGCTTTATACATTTATTTCGCGTCGAAAACAAAACGATTAAAACAAAATCAGTGGCACCTAAAATGTGGGCAAAGTGTAGGCTTTGTACTGTTTCTTGAACGCTGGCATCTTAGCTCTAACTCACATACATGTCAGGTTTAATTTTGAATATAATTACCGAGTGTTTTTGGTATGAATTGGAAAAATAAGATATGGTAAATTTATTTAAACTGCAATTGGGTATAAACCGGTGGCAGTTAATTACATAAGTAAGGTAATATAATTTCATGCCAATAATAATAATATAAAATAATAATAATAATAATAATAATAATAATAATAATAATAATAATAATATCAAACTGACGATTCATAAAATATTTAGTTACATGAAGAAGAAGATAAGAAACCTCTACAATCTAAATCCGCACTAAATGTTTGTACAAACAGTATTCGCTCCTATGTAATATTCACTCCCGTGTAATAAAAACTATTTATGGGGGTCCGAGATATAGGCTACTTTGTAACATTTACTAATTTTTACAGGAGAGCAGTTTGTACTTTGGACTTGCAAAAGGAATTGGCGTTACTTAAAAGTACTGTATCTCCACCAATTCTTGATGTACGGATATAATGTAATATTGTATACCTCTGGATAGAGTACAAGAAACCCATATGATTATGCCGGTCTCATTTCGGACATAGTGTCCTATACCTACGACCCACAGATTTGAAAACGCAAATCAGCTACAGATTTTGGCTATTATCTTAGCCTATGGTATGTCACGGACTCACGGTGCGTTCTGCTACCGCCAACGAGTATCCTTAATATCTCTAGATTACACTCCCGTAGGGGTGACAAATGAAAATTATCTTTAAAAATATAAACAGATGATTACGTAGTTAATACAAAATCATTTAAGCGTTAATTTCTCTTTAAAATATTTATCTAAATTGAATCATGATATCATGCAAAGTGGCGATTTTTCGGCAAAAAACTCGGGATGGATCAAGATCTTGAGGAGAATTCTCCAACTCTTGACCGTTTCCATTAGCTGATGAACAAAAATCACTTCCAATTAACGAAGTAAAAACTACAAAGTACTCGTTAATATGTTTATCGGTCACATGCGTCTGTAACCCCTGTTAACATGCAACCCTGCAGGTTTGTTAAGTGCACTTGTACCTACCTACCTGTATATATGTTAAGAAATTTAACATCCTTAGCAACGTAAGCATCCATCTATTCATCGCAAGTCAAATGTTTGTCAAGGAAAAAACATGGCGATGTACAAAATAAATCAGATTCAAACAATTCAGAAGTAGTTCACATTGGTTTGGGGAATAATTATCTTAATTGTATTATTATTGATAGTACAATTAGAATAATGTATGTCAGGTAAATTAACCTCCTTTTCCTCACATTCTACCGAATGAACCTACTCCGGTAATCATATTTACTGACAACGTGGAGGTGTCGCCACTGGAAGTCAACGCGCCAATTTCCTAACCAAATGTGCATCGTTCATTTAGATATCTTTAGGTTCAGGAGAATTATTTGCATCCATCCTTATCGAACCACGGTATACGAATATTATTTATGTAGATATATCGCAAGAAACGACCCACAATATCGTACTATAACGTGCCGCAGCAACCGAATTTATTTGTTTATTATCGCAGTAATGTCAATTTTCGCATAATTCGTGAGTTTTATAGTAACCGATAAAATGCTGAACATACCACGAAATGTTACAGTGTCATTACTGCCTCGTCGAAATTAAAAATCTCGGCTCCACTATGCTCCGCCGAACTTTTGGCCTCGGCAGTAGTAACACTCATAACATTTCTATTCATAGCTATAACCTCCGAGGTTCGAGATAACTTTTCAATCTTAAAAAAGGATAATCAGTTAAAACTATTCTTGGCTCAATGGTCATATTCAGAAACAAACTTTTACAACCAGATTAAGTGCCATTGTCACACGTTCCGGGCCCCATCAGACAATAACATCAGTACAGTAATCCGCGAAGTGCCGATTGACTACGAATACAGCGAAATTATTCATTAACTTAACAAGGCTAATATTGAAAATATCAAAGTAACCCGCATCCTAAAATTAGATAAATCTCCATTGTGTGGAGTATTAGTGAAAGACATGTCAACATTTGAAAAAAACTAATATCAACAAACTTTTTAGTGCAGTGATGACAGTTGAACGCCGTGACATAGACACCGTAATTCATTCGTCGTGAAATGCTAAAGATATCAGGACTACTGATCAGAACTTCGCTCCTCCTCTATAGCACCTCCTTGCACCCAAATATAATAGCAAATTAAAAACAAGTTATCAAAGCTCTCGTTTCTAATAAAAAAACCAAAAAGCTCTTGAGTCTCAGGTATATTTATTTCACACCAATAAGACCTAAAATAATTAGCAAAACATCTCACGATAGCTAACTTCTCTCACTCTTCTAATCTAGAATAGAAACTGAATAATCCTAAAAAAGTTAATCAATAAAACCATTTTATCTCACAAACTATAAACTTTAGTTTCATTACAGAAACGTACATTACGTCAAAAATAAGCTTATTGACACCGGTTACCTACTCACAGATTCGACAGACCATTTCGAAATGCGGCCGAAGTGGTAACAATTTTCATTAAGAAAAAGATTTGATATGATACTCTTCCATCGATCACCTCCGGGCATGAAAATATAGCAATAGTCCTCCATTAGTCTTCCGACACTCCAATAACTCTAATCTCAGTATATAAATCTCCTAACCGTTCCCGAAAGTAATGTATGTATACACTCGGTTTTCAAATCCGATTATTACAATAGCCCTAGGCAACTTCAGTACCAACATATCTCACGGCTATGCAGATATTGCACCCAAAATGGAAAATTACTACATACAAACAATATAATAATTTTCTCTTATCCCGAACCCTCCCATTACCCGTACAATCTTCGCATTCTTCCAAATATCCTACATATTGCAGTATATAAAAATTTCGCCAAACAGTTTTTTCAATCCCTTCTAACAGAATCAAACTCGTATCACTGCCAGAGCTTCTCTTTTGAGATTCTAACCTCGTGGAATCTAATCACCCTAACTCACATATCCATAACAACATTAATTAGAAATAATTCGAAATGTTTCTTTTTACCTCTACCCCTTTGCCACATTTATTAAAATCCTGAGAGCAAATTACTCGACTCTTTCTTTCTTTCTTTCTTTCTTTCTTTGGCAACTTCATCGCCACTGCAATTAATGCGACTACTCCTAATCACAACCTCTAGTGGCCCCATTCCACCAAGTCCTCTTCCGCCCAAACAATCTGAATCTTATTAGGTACAACGAAATATATGACGGCAATGCCAAATACTCCGGCTACCTCATTTAAAACTGCTTTAAACCAGGTAACTCATAAAGTCCATGAGAACTTAAGTAAGTTTCGTTATCAAATCTTCCAAAAACTACTTGCAAACTTGAATAAAAACTCCAATAATTTATGGAAACTTTGTCGTTATTGCGCCTGCTCTAATAAAGCATTCCGCTCATTATCTAATAATTCTGAGTTTGCATACACAGGCGCAACAAACTAGAAATGCTTGTCAAACGTTCTAAAGATGCCCCAATATTTCTACTGATCTGAAAATCCAAAATTGTATAGAAGAGTTTTTAAGAGCTCTTTAGCAAGCTGATCCGTTACCGATAAGTTATATAACTCCTCCGAATGTCAACCAAATCATTAAGAACACAAAAAGCTTCTCCAGTAATAGACGCTATCCCCAGCATAGTTCTACACCACCTACCCCTCACTCCATTGCATATTTAACGTGAATCTTCAACCACTGCCTTAGATTTATACTGACGACGCTATTTCCCGGTTCAACAAAACTCAACATAAAACCTTAAACAATCTCCTAAACACCTCTCTAGCTACAGTCATTAACATTTTACATATTCTGTCAAAAATCTTCGAGAAATTGATACTAATTTGACACAATAAATTTCTTCACGAAACGAAAGCGATCTCTACTTTTCAGTTCGGATTTCACTTACTTCATTTTTACCACACACCAGCTTTTCAGAAAAGTTTAAACTACAGCACAAGCGTGTTAGAAAGGCAATATTGCTTGGCAGTCTTTTTATATTTCCCTAGTGCCTTCGACAAACTTTAGCACTCGCGCTTGCTCTACAAAATGAGGAGCAAGGGCGTCTTCTATTATCTCTTCAAAACAATCAGCAGTTTTCTTGAAAACAGAAACTTCTCGATTTGAATAAATTCCCCTCTTTCCACCCCTACGATGATTCAGACCGGAGTACCTCAAGTTTCGCGTCTGTTCCAAACCCTATTAAAATTGTTTACAGCTGCTTACTGGGAACTACGAACTGCACCGTGGCTTTATGCGCAATTGACACCGCAATATTATCTGAAGTATTATCGGTAGCGATCAACAATTTACGATCGGCCAACACCTCTCTTTCTGATTGTGCAGAAAAATGGCGCCTGCACACACAGAAAAATGTAAAGCAAAATGTTTCCCTCTGAAAAGAATAATACACCCACCAACGATCATTGTAGCAAATTCACTAGTCCCTAGGGTCCCATGCAACAAACCCGTACCATACCAAGGAGCAATGTTGGACACCCGTCTCACGAGGAATCTCAAAGATCAATTCAGACAACCATTACTATCATTAAAATCTAATCACCTTCACTCCTCCTCACACCTTCACACCCTCACCCCTTCTCCCCCTCAACCCTTGAAACAACATCCTTCCCAACATTCCCTTGCGCTGGGTCTAAAGTACATATAAATGACATTTCTAGTGGGGTTTCCTCTCACGTATATAACGGTCTCTGTGGAGTACTTTTTCAGGTCATATTTTAAAAAATGTAAAATGTTTGAAAATATTATTAAAATATGAATTGTTTATGTAGCTGATATTTTGTGGTTCTGTATGTAACCCTTTCTTTTTCAAACCAGTAGAGTGGATTATCCACTGTTCGGATACAATGAACTTTTTTGGGGTTCTAGATCAAAAAATTGGTTTATGGAAAACGTATGTCTGTACGTGTGTCTCTACGTTTGACTGTGGTCAACCCTACCGCCTAAACCGTTCGAAAGATTTTTTTAAAGTTAGTATTCCTCGATTGAACTATTCGAACTCGAGACACCAAGAATTTAAAACGGATATTTTAATTTTTGGGGCTACTTTGTCCCAACATTTCCTAATACAAGCCTTAACAAAGTTTTCAAAACTTTATCGAAAATGGTTCCAAAGTTTTGGATTAAATTTTGTTTCGTATGAAGCAATGAACTCTTAAAAATGGCGCAGGTCTCATTTGGCTACAGACTTACAATACATTCTCTCTACTACGTAAGTACGTAGTTTGTTGGGAAATTAAAAATTTCTCAAGGCAAAGAATTTCAATGTCTTACCATTCTATTAGAGAATTAACATTTTTGCATTCTGCTCCGTTTTAAAATTCATATGTTGTATTTTCCCCTTTATAGTAATACGTTAACTTTTCCATTCTATGCAGAATTTCTTGTTAAGTCGGTCAAGATAAGTAAGATTTACATAGTCAATTATTTCGCCTCTAAAGTACATTTCCTTAATGTTCGCACTACAAAATCCAACGATTTCCGAATTTCCTCATCATTTAATTTACATGATTCTACCTTACTTTACAAACGAATATCTAAATACATGACCGACAATACTCGGGGAATAATCTCTTCGAAACAATGAACCAGAGATGGGTAATTTTAACCCCAGCGTAACGTTGAGCGAGTTGTATTTGGTATATGACGAAATCAAGAACAAGCGTGCATGCGTACTGCATATATTTTCAGGAAGATGATAAAATTCTTTCTTTTGCCCTCACTTCCGGAATGCAACATCAAAAACCGATGTTCACTGCAACCCTTCCTAACTTCGTTCTCAGTGCTTCCTTTATCTGGAACTACTTCAAATCTCGAAATCAACTCCATGACTCGTGTCAACCGCGTCAATCGGGCTGGATCATCAAACCTCTATTTTGGGAGCAGAAATCTATGAATGTATTTGTCTCTGTTTTTCTCTCAGTTCTAACTTGATTTAAGCGTGAAATAAATAGTTAAACTAAAATATTAAACTTACTATCAAAAATAATAGTCTATACAAGGAAGATCCAATTCTTTTATCTCAATGCATACGACATAAAAAGTTAGTTGGTGCTTACTTCGTTTGGAAACACAAACTTCAATTGAGGCAGGTTCGTCCAATTGATGATTGTTTATTCTCTAACATCATAATTACATGTCAAGGACCTCATAAATAAATCTTGCCTTTGACAATAGCAGTGGTGAAAATTGAATTTACACAAACCAATTCACAGCATTCAAGAATTCAATCACAACGCTGTCTTATAAGAACATCGATGTCGGCCATTCTTTAAGCGATTTTTTTAAATTTATTTATTTATTTTACGTCAAAAAAACAGTTAAAAACTGCGTATGACGTGCTATGGGAAAAGTGAATTGTGTGCACATTTTCAAAATTCTGTGATCCCTACACTAAGTCATATACTACTTAAATTTTGAATTTTTTAATGGGAGAAAAAAAGCAAAAACTCCCATGTAATAAAATCTATTTTCAAGGATAAACAAGCAATAAATTTTGGCTCTTAAAAAAAAAAAAACTCCCATGTAATAAAATCTATTTTCAAAGATAAATAAGCAATAAATTTTGGCTCTTATTACTTCCTGCCGTGACAACATGGAAACGATAATTTGAATAATTGTATTTCCCACTGAATTCTAGAAGACGTGCACAGAAAATGAAGTTACATTTACGTCCAGAAGCAAAACAAGGGGCCATCTCAGCATTTGCTCAATGGATCAGGGAAACTGGACGAAAAACCTGATCGAGATGGGGTCATTGACCCGGAAGCTGTAGTACAATTGTTGTTACAGGTTGTTTATACTCATTTATACAGTCCAAATGCTAAATAATGCATTAAGTATCATTGTTAAAATTAATGTTACTTTTCTTGTGATGCTCAGTATAGTCTCTAATTGTATAGAAACAGTTATGCAGCAGAAACGATTTCACTTGGGATTTAAACTTTTCTATTGAATTTAATCGTTTAATGTCATCTGGCAAAGTGTTGTAAAATAATGTACATGTATTGTATGTGAATTTTTTGTAATGAACTGTTGATACTGTCACCTGATGAATATGATTTCTACGTCGAGTGTTATAGTAATAGACTTCGGCATTTTCTGAAAAATATTCCGCCCTTGAGCAAGTCATTTTACAAAAACCACTGATTCGTAAATAAAAAGACACGGTAATGGTAGAATTCCTAGATTAATGAAGAGAGGCTTACATGAATCACGTGGGTGGGATTTGGTTATTATTCGTACAATTCTTTTTGTAATCGAAAAGTCTGGGGCTATAAGATGTATTTCCCAGAATATTATGCCATATCTCAGGCGGGAATGAACATTCGCGAAGTATACACAACGAGCAGTATGAAGGCTGACTGAATTTGCAAGAATTCTGAACGCGTAGCATAATGAACTTAATTTTGTGTTCAATTCATTTAAATGGACGTTCCATTTAAGGTTTGACTGAATTGAGAGACCTAAAAATTTTGTTGCCTTAACATCAGTCAATGGTACACTATTTATTTTCAATGGAGCACAGAATTGTTTATTTGAAATGGAAAACTGCATTAAAACCGTTTTCTTTTCGTTTACTATTAATTTGTTATTTCGGAACCAATTTGAAACATCTGATATTGTACTATTTACGGTTTCTTTATTGCAAAGGATGTTCGTATCATCCGCAAAGAGAACCGTTCTTCCGTTTCGAATCGTCGAGGGCATATGGTTTACGTAAAGTAGGAACAGCATAGGGCCTAAAATTGATCCTTGAGGAACTCCACATGCAACGGGTAAAGAGTCGGAAAGGTGCGTACGTAATGTTCCATCATTCCAGTAAGGTATTTCAACTCTCTGAGATCGTTGTTTAAGGTACGAACATAACCAATCTAGAGCAATACCACGAATTCCATATGAAGGTAATTTGGAAAGTAAAATGTCATGATCAATGACGTCAAAAGCTTTTGAGAGATCTAAAAATAATCCAATAGGTGCCTCGTTTTGATCCAATGATGAGGCGATATCTTTAAGAAAATAAAATATATCTGTTTCCGTTGATTTTGATTTTCTAAATCCATGTTGGCAATCTGAAAGTGCGTCGTGTTTAGTGAGAAAGGTTTCCATTCGTACGTAAAAAGTCTCTCTAATATTTTGGAAAAAACTGATAGAAGAGAAATGGGCCGATAATTTTGAATTTCATTTTGTTGCCTTTTTTGAAAAGCGGCTTAATTTTAGCTGTTTTGAAAATATCTGGAAACGTTCCAGTGCATAAAGATGCATTAAATATGTGAGTTAACGGGTGTATAATGGCATAGGCACAAGTCTTTAACAAAGAATCCGGGAATTCATCTAAACCGGACGAATATTTATTTTTTAGTTTACCGATTATTTTGAGAATTTCATAGGAAGAAGTTTCGGAAACGAACATTGTGTCAAAATTTTTGGGTGAACTGTCTGTTTTTGAATTTTGTGCCTGAAGACCCTTAGTGAGATCGGCTACAATTCTCGAAAAGTATTGGTTAAAGAGATTAGCCACTGTTGCCGGATCGTTCACATTTATATCGTTATATTTTAAAACAGCATTCTCTACGGGTTTTCTAGTTGATTTGGTAGTATTTTTTATTATATTCCACATTGCTTTAGTTTTATTATTTGAGTTCAAAATATCCTGATCGTTTTTCATGATTTTAGCCTGCCTTATGACTTTTCGTAACAATGTTTTGTATTTTTTAAAGTAGATAAGGAAATCTTGAGATACGTCATGACGTTTAGAAATAAAGTAGAGAGTGCGTTTATTTTTACACGATGTTCTAATTCCTTTTGTGATTGCTGTGCTACCACAGGTGTGTTACATGCTCACGCAGAAAATGTAGCAAATGTATGTACTGTAGTAGATTGTAGAAGAAGGTTTGAGAAATAGTGACAAATTTAAACTTTTCACTTAACCAATTTTATTTAAAGAGAAAAATAGAAGGTATTACTGTTTGGTTTACCCTCGTACATGTCAAAATACACATTTTATACGAAGTAAAAGATAGGACCTGAAAAAAATTTCCAATAATCTATTCAAGAAAGGTATCGCAAAGATAATAAAAAATTACAAATTGTATTATGGGTTTGATACTCAACATACAGTAAGTTCGTTAATTTTAACATAACAGGATGAATTTCTGCGGAATAATGTAGATGATGTTTTGCCAAGTAGTCTACGTAAGCTCTTCATTTTCATATTTTGGTCTTTTCCTTATACTGCGATACGTTTTTTAGGTAAGTCGGTGGTCGAGATGCATTTCAAGATAATGTGCTGTTTCTGAATGAGGCGTGTAGGAATTATTCATTTTCATTCGTGGGGACGTTTCCGTCTTCACCATAAATATAACATGTTTTGATTTCCGTTCGATCTGCTTTATGCGCTGTTTATATATGCAGTTAAAAATATTTATCAAATGTCTTTCCGATAGTTTAGTAACCACTTGGTGATAGATGTTCTTAGCTACAATCTACTGATTGGAGTTTATACTGCAGTCATTGTGGTGTCAATTTTTTGTTTATTAGTTTCCCTGTATTTACTCTTGCTTGCAGATCTATTTTCATTTTCTGATACATAGGCTTAGTTTTATAACTCTTTATCACTAGATCTGCAAATGTACCTAACCAAAGCAGTCATAACCTTCGGTTTAAATATTACACAGCTTATTCCATAATGTTATTTTCCCGAGGCGCATATTAATATTCTCGTTGAAGTAAAGCGCAAATTGATATTTAAAATTGTGTATGAAAAGGTGATTTAATTTTATCAATAATATTACTGCTAGTGGTTGGTTTATTTTTAATGGGACGAAACTCTAACTATTAGATTATAAGTCATAATTTGTTTTAGTTTTTTGATCACGGAGAAATCCATACGCGACACATTTTAAAAACATTATGCCCAAAACGTATAAGGTAGTACGTTTAAAAATGAATTTAAACTAAGTGATATGTCAGAGTAGAAACCGGAAAATGATGTGTAAGACGACAGTAAGTTTTTGCAAAAGCAAATTGTTCATTTGGTGTTCACATATACTTGCTCACATAAAATTGTTTTTGACTCCAATATTTAAAAAGCGGTTTTATCCATGTCCATTTCAATTTGCCTGGGTATCCATGGTGCTGTAGTCCTGTGGTATGGTCCTGGTATGGTGCTGTGCTCCATGAAACATGTAGATAAGATATAAACTATTTTCGTTCTAAATATAATAAAAAATGTAGTTTTCGGAATTAGATTGTAAGGAACTTAAATAAGGAGGAAATGCACAGACTCTACATGGTAACTTTTCAATATTGGCGTTATTGGTTCTAAAAGAAACGAATGGGAATAAATGTAACTTCATCTGTGCACGACTTCTAGAATTCAGTGGGAAATATAGTTATTCAAATTAACGTTTCCATGTTGTCGCGGCAGGCACTTATCAGGATATAAGACCTCTATGAATATGGACACATTCAATAAATAATTTTTCCAACTATTCTAAAAGTCTATTTTTATGAATATTGATGAGTAACTGGCGTGACTTCCTATTAGGGATCAAGAATATTGAAAACACTCAATACTACTGTGCGTTAGTTGAATATGAGTTGTAACTAAGAGCCAGTATTTAACAGCACAATTTATGTGTTAGAAATTCGAAGACCACAAATTGAAAAGAAATTTAAACTTTACGCCATTAAATAAACAACTGGAAGTGCAGTATTATGTTCGAAGGCATGCGAGCAATCTATATTTAAAACGTACTTTAGGTTATTTTCGTTTTCATGAAAACAGTAAAATTGTTTTATTATCGTTCAAAAGATCATCTAGCGTTTAAGTGCAGCTGCGCAATATGTGCAGCACTTTGTAAAGTTTATGGTCGAATGGTCTCGTTTGACTAGCTTCACACTTTATATATTCCGCAATATATAACAAGAGAGCAAATTGATGTTCTATAGATTTAAACCAGATTTTACGTTCTCAAAGTTAGTGCATAGTAGTCAAGAAATTAAAAGTAGGTAATTGAAGGCGATATTAAAAAATGCGTATCAGAAACTACATAGCAATCATTAAAATCTTTTTCTTCTTTACTCCAAGGATGGAAAACCAAATGAAACTGTCCATGTTCCCAATTTCCTCGTGTCCCTCCACGGTCTGTTTGCCACTGATATTTAATCTATTGAAAGTACCAACGGGCTACTGTCTGAGATTCAGTCCAAATGTTCACATTATCTTCGTCTGTTTCTTCTCAGTTTGTCCTGGAGTGGTTTATACATAATTTCTATTACATATCCGTGTTTATTAACTTTTCTAGGATGTGTGGTCAAGTAGAGTTCTCCTCATAGACTTAATAATTGCTGCCTGCATTCTGGATTTGTCCTTTATTGCCATTACTCTAGTTTCAAAGTAATTGCTGTTCCAATTCTAATAACATTACAGACACCTTTTCCAATAAACAATTTATCTAACAAAGGGAATCTATTTTGACAATTCACTTTACCTGCGTTTTTGATCAATTTACATATCAATAGAACACAAGCTTTAGTTTGTCGAATTTCTTCTAATGCTTTTCAGTTAATTTTATACATTGTATATGTGGTAAAATGTTTTGTTATTGATGCATTTTGAACGCCCTATCGTAACTTTTAAGATTATTAAAATTTTAAATATATACTATATAACACTGGGTAGCATTCTTTGTTTTTTCTTTCGTTGTTGCTTTAAATGGAGAATAACAAAGAAACGAATAGCATGTATATGAATGAATAAGTATTGACATAAAATTTAAGAAATGAAATAAACGTACTTTGTTTACTTGCTTAAATAAAATGAATTTTAATCAGATGCAGGATGTTAAAATAAATAAAACCTTTTAATAAAATATGAACGCCGACCCGGTGGCCGAGATCGCTACGGCAGTAGTGTCGTAGTGATCTCGGACCGAAGGGTCGCGGGTTCCAATCATGGTTATATTTGTGTTTGTCCTTTCACCCCTTGTCACCTTTCTTCATAGCTACCATAAGTTAACTCCAATAGTGAACGCTAATGACCTAAATGTTGATGCGACCTTAAATATAAAAAAGAAGTATTTTAATATTAAGAACTTTAGCCGTCACATGTCAATGGCATTCCGGAACCTGGAAAACACCAATGACGGGAGTGAACGGCGAATGCCAGAATAAATTGCAATATAGTTCGTGGACTATTTTATAAACTTGAGAACTATTGAAACATTGCAAGCATTTTCTGAATTTTGTGTTTAAGTTCTTTCAGTTTTGGGGGTATGGCAAAGGCATACATATTTTGGACATTTTCTGTATTTGCGATCCTTTCGACGGGGATACCGATGGCAATGTTACTCCGATATTACAAGTGTTATCTACATCGGCAGACACCGAAATAAGATTTTATCGGGTTTGTGGACAGGTCTGGCTGCAAACGTACTCCCAAGTTTCCACAGAACGATTACACATGGCGAAGGAGAAGAATTTTTTGTAAACATCTAAAAAGCGTTAAAAGCCGAAACTATCACTAAAGGTTCATAATGGTATTACTGTTAAAAATCTTAAAGGATGAAACAGTAAATTATTACCTTAACAAAGTTAGAAGAATATACTAAAGTGGGATTCATTGTTGACCCTCCCTTGGTATGGAACTGTTAAGAAATTACGTAAGTAAGCCTCAAGCTCAGCCAATACAACGTACAAAAAGGCCACTAATTTATTAGCTAACTTTTAAAACTGTAGCAATGGCAGTGATAATAAGGTCTTTCTGTGCCGTCCGTGCTCTACCAATGAAATCACGTTACTCGCTCCCTGCTTGCTTCCCAGACTCACTAACGCCGAGGCAGCAAATCTTTCTCAAGTTCCACGGGGGCGTAACACCATCCTGAAATAGACGCGCAGACGGCTGAGTTAAGATATAAAATACTACCTTCTCCACTGTTCTATCTCGCCAATAATTTACACCAATTAAGACCTACAATCGAGAAATATCGGTGTGGACTGAATAGAACATACGTGTAATTAACGAAAGTAGGATCCATGGTGGGTTATATTATTATGCAGTAATGGCCTGAAGAAACGGAATAGACATACATGTTATTCTCATTACGAAACATTTAAAAACAAATATTTTTCCTAATATTTTGACGTTTTATTTAAATTATTCTTTTACCAATAGAACTTTTTAAATCCAATTTAATATAATGAGCAATTACTAAAACCCAATACCAATTTCGGGACTTTTTCTATGAATATTAGAGTTTGTATTGTCGTACTATATTTTGTAATTTACCTCGTGAATGTAGTAGTTTGAACGCACTTGAAATATATGTCAACATTTATTGAATCGTGTTTGTTAAAAGTGTATTATTGCTCTCTAAATAATGGAACAGAAGTAGAAAGAATCGTTCCCAACGCACTACATTACACATCAACCATTCCATTGGAAGGGTTTTTGACAGGATGTTATTATAAGTCAAAATATAATAAAGCAACAACAGGCCATTATTGTGCATTATTCGTCTATACTAAAATGCAATATTTTCCCTTCTCGTCTGTGAAGCAAATATGCGTACTCTCTCACTTATTCAATACTGTGTAGAGCAGCAAGCGTGCATTTATTATGCCCCAAATTCGAAATGACGATTTCCAACGTAGTACTGATGTGAAACTTACGGAGACTGATTCATTTTAAATTTCTGTGTATATTAACATTCTTCTTTCTTCCAGTCGGTGTTCAGAAATTCTCGAACTAGTATGGCGACCGCTCGCATTTTTCTGATTACGTAAATGCATTTCAGAAAGTGCGATTACAATTGTCACACAGTACGATCGAAGTGGTACTATATAAGCAAGAGTGCCGAATGTTAAACCATTCACTTCAAGAATGGATATTGTATGTGATATTGTATATGCCTCATTCCGTGTCAGAATACGTATGTGTTCCAAGTTGAAAGGCCCTTGCCCGTCTAGTTCCATTCTATACTAGCAGCGTAAATGCATCTCCGAGCGAAAATGCGAGAGTGCCAATAAAGTTGCCAACTATTTCCAAGCAGTGGCATCAAAGTGCTACTACATTTACACAAGTGCCGAACAGCGAACCTCATTATTGTCTTATTTTCACTCACTTCAAGGACGGAACCCTTGTGGATGCCTCAGAACGAGTCAGAATACGTCTGCGTGTATCCTAGTTAAAGGGCTCTCTCCCGCCTTCACTGCATTTCCGCCCCGCTTTCCGTCCGTTCTGGAAGCGGCTCGGGCCTAGAACTTCCCGCAACGTGCTCGGACAAATATGCTCAAGTAGCGCATGGCAGCGGACGAGTCGCGGAGGCGGCGAGGCGGCAGCGAGCCGGCAGCAATCCGCTTACCTCCGAGGCGGAGCTGCGCCGTGCCCTGGGCCGTCTCCTCGCTGTTGGAGACGCGGTGCCCGGTCCGCGCGCCCCGGCCGCCGGCCAGCAGCTGCGCGCGGCAGCTGCGCGCCCGTGCCACGACACCGCCAGCTGCGGGTGGCCCTCCGTCGTGCAGTTGAGCCCCGCGGCCTTGCCCACGTCCACCACCTGGCTCTGCGGGCTGATGTAGGCGGACAGCGGCGCTGCAACAGCCCATTGGCGGGTGGGTTAGCGGGCGCGATGACACTCGAGCTGTTCTACTGATGCATTTACAAACACACTTTTGTACTTCATTTTACAAGAAAGGTATCCTAAAATGGAAGAAAACTAATAATAATAACAATAACAATAAACATAACAATAATAATAATAACAATAAACAATAATAATAATAATAACAATAATAATAAGAAGAAGAAGTAAACTAGCATAACTAATATAATCAACCCACAACTTTATTGTAAAAGCATAATGCATTATTATTTTATTGCGCAATATTTAAATCATATTGAAATTCCATTAAACATCATTCTATCTCTTTTGAACAACGAAACGTGACTTGCTGCCGTAATGAAAAACATGGTGATTTAAAAAATGGATAATTGGACGACTTTTATATAAATGAAACGAAGTGACGAAGAGAGAAAACAGAAATGCGTCAAAAAGCATTCTCTAATTGAGGCGTTTGCTTTTAAAACCAGATAATTCCATTATATTTTGCCAAAATTAATTGTTTGGATTTTTGCTTAGTTTAGGGAATCGTTCATAAACTCACAAATAGATGCAACTCAAATCCAGATTATTCCTATCTAAAATGTGGTGAAAACACACTATTCATGTCAAACCGCGTGTGGACGCCACATGATTTTTTATTCTCTTTTAAAATTTTGCAAACGAAATGAGGTGGTTTGGATAGTAATCGCCTCAATTGTACTAACCGTTCCGAACTGATTGTCACTTCACTTGTTCACAGTAGACCGCTCAAACTAGAAGTCCCTTGAATCAACCATATATACTACTCATGGTCTGAAGGAGTAAAAGTGATGCAGAACAAAACCACACAAAAAGGATTTCCAAAAACAATAACACTACAATAAAATAAATATCGTAACAAGAACGTCTTTTCGAATAGTGCAATAACATAGTATAATGTATTATAAAGTTCAACAGTTATTTTCATACCAAGAATATTAAAAATGTTGTTCAATAATGCTACGTGATTAGCTAATATTTAATGGCAAGTGACCTCTTCCTTCGAGTCTTGACGTCGCAAGTCGTCAGCAGTGTAGTCAGCAGTGACGCATTGTGTATGAAAATTCAGTCGGTACGTGCAGCATCAGAATAACACAAATATTTGCATTTTTTAGTAAAAATCCAAACTCTTTGGGCGTTTTCGTATTTTGTATGGTTTTCTGGGTATCCAAGGACACCGTAAGCTTGCATACGGCTGGAGAATGCATATTTTTCTTTCTATTGCTGGGTCCATTGGAAAATAGAAATGTTAAGTTTAGAAATGTTAATGTAATAGAAAAACTATCATGGACAAGCCACGCGTGCAGGTCACGCTCTTTTTGAAAGGAAATTGCTGATATTTAAGAAACATTATTATCAAAAACGTTTGACGACTTAGCCAATATTTACATGAAAATGTAGCTGAATGTAACGGTTTCCGTTATAATTGTAATTGATGTAATGAGGAATGTAGTTCACGGGATTGGTCAGAATATAAACAATTAGTTCGCCGACGTTTCGAAACCTTTTAAGTCTATCATAAGTTCTAGTGTACAAAAAAAAACAAACAAACAAAAAAAACAAGGCGTGAAGACATCAATATGAATATCCAATACACAATAATGTAATATTCAAAACGAAAAAAGTTATATAAAACGTACACACCTTACTAATAAATTTTGCAGTCACTCAACAACATATCCAAGTTCTGACCCAACTCTTGCTGCAGAGCAAAGGTCCATCCCATACCACGTCATATGATTGTGTATTATATATTAATATTGATGTTTTCATGCCTTTTTGTACACTAGCCCTGATGATGGAATTTAATGTTAAAAAATGTCGGCAAACTAATTGTTTAATTATTTATACTCTGACCAATCCCCTGAGCTACATCCCTCATTACATCATGGTCGTGAATTCTGCAATGGGTAATTGATGCATCAGAACAAGAAATCTACTCTTCAGTCATTACAGTGAGTATGAAAATAGCGTTTTTATTAATTTACCCCCACAAACAGTTCAATACAGAATGTGTTGTATCAGGAGAAGTCTAATCTGTGCACGTTTTTTGATCTCCGCATTACCCACAGCTACTCATAATACATTCCGTTGGATAATGAATGATGCGAGTTTTTGATAAAACCAGATAACAAGAAATATTTTCTCCCATGAAATAAAAACGGTTTGCTTCAAGATGATTCTCTTTCTAAGAGCGTCTTAAGAAACCCATCGATCCAAAAACGTAATAAATATGTGACAATATTCACATGTACTTGAAATGCTTGTATGTAGTTTCATTTCTCAATTTGCTGCATTTATTGTTTTTGATACATTGATATGACTTGAAAAATAAAATGAACGTAACTATTTTTTAAATTAAATGGCTTCGTAATTGGCACATTGCATGAATTACGCGGTTTAAGTTTGACACTTGAAAAATACGTTATGGCCCATATTACGTATAGAGTTTGACGTATTTTAAGTGTCTAATTTACTCTTCATTACGCAACAGCAGTAATTTTGCTTCTGTAACGGAGGGAAAATAACCCAAAAGAACTGCTCTATCTAGTACCTGCATGCATGTGATAAGTGTGCGCAGAAGCGTATACTAAAAGATATAGAGGTCGTTTTACGGTTGACCATATATCAGCGGAATTGGACGACACACGGGTCCGCTTGTTCTTTTATTCTAGCGATAACAACGAATGCACAGAAAAGCAAAATAGTTGCACTTTCTAATAATGCATACTGCATACATATATTCCGTAAAAAGTAGTTTAGATATTGCAAATAAGAAATAAATGTCGAAATCTGTGAATGTGAAATGAACTATGTGAGCTCTTCTAGAGGTAATAATATTATTCTGAATATTTAATATAAAATCGAATACTAACAATTAGTTTGATTCGCTATTCAAGAGTTCATTGTGTATTGGCGGTTTACCGCGCAGTCATTGTAAAATGAACACGAAATTCTATTATATTTTATACAATGAAATAAATTAATTAATTTTTCAATAAAGGTGAAAGACGCATATGAAATCACATTAAATAAAATATACCTCTGCTGAAATTCTATTTTAAAATATAATTTTTGTAAGAATATGAAATCCAAGAGAAACAACTGAGAGGTAAAGGATAATTGGCCAGCTGGTCGTCAGACAAATAATGCTCTCTCCATCGTCAGTTACATCTCCTTCAGCCCGTGTCTCTCCTGACGTTCGGATAGGCAAGCCGCAGGACAGCACTGTATAGCAGCAGCTCAATGTTCTTAGCTGCAAGGGGTTTTCGGTCATAGCGTATCCTTGGGCTCCGAGCAAACGAGTCGAGCATCTGCCAGAAAGATGGAATCGCAGTCTTTGACTGAAGCAAACAACGTCGATAAAGAGAGGGAGGGATCTGTAATTAGTTTAGAAACAGCCGTGCTCGAAGAACAAATAAACATTCAGAAGTATATACCAGTTCAGGTTTGAACATTTTAACGAGTCGCTTTTCAGTGGAGGTTGAGCCCGCAAAAAAGAAAAAAAGTACTCCCGGAACAGGTCAATGCATTCTTTTTAATGCGTAACATTCGTGTAATTCTCCTTTGTGAGTTTACGGTAATTACACTCCAGCCCCCCGGTATCGCTTTCGTGTGGCGTTGCGTTTGCCTTCCGATCCTTTTTCAGCGAGTCCCGAAACCACAGACTGACGGGAATCTACTTCCTCGCCGACGTAATTACACTCTCCCTCCCTCCCCCCCCCCCGACAGCGACTAACAGCAGACGATCGACAGCGCGCTTCGCAAGCGGCGCCGCCACACAGTGCCCGGAAATGCAATTCCGACGCACGCCGCCAGCAGCGCAAGGTCCGGCACCCGAGTGCTACTCCCCTCGCGTGAAGCCGCCATAAAAAGTGAGTCGATCGGTACAAAAAGGATAATCTCACCACAAAAAATTGGCAGCAGTGTCAATAGATCGCGCAGAGATGAACTGTTTGATGAAAGGAAAAGATCCGACGCCTAAATTCGTTATGTGCAAGAAAAACACAAGATGGTTTAGCATTTATACATTCCCTTCTATCTATCAAAGTACTTTCGATTCGTAAAACACATTAATCTTACACACACAATAATTTACTTGAGCTGCTCTTTAAATTAATTAGTCGAGTCACAGTCATACTGCTCACATAAAATCCCATTTCGTAGCCAACTAGCACAATTTATATTTTTACGTCTGCCTGCGTTGACTTCATTCACTAGGCGGCTACCTGTTAATTCCAGTCTGACGCGGAGCAAAGGGAGATTATAATTCTGGTACAGGCTTTTCATAAACAGCGTGTCCACATAAAACCGCATTTCCGGGTACTGTGCAACGTCGGCGGCTCTGGGACCATTGAGGTCCGCGCGGTGACGTCAGAAGCGTTCGCGCGCCGGCCGACGCGCTGTCTCACGCACCCGCCGCCCCTCCACGCCCCCTCCGTTCTCCCCACCTCCCCCCGCCGCGCTCGCCGCGTCCCGCCCGCTTGCCTTCGCGGCCTGAGCGCGGGCCGGGCAACGAGGACAGGGTGAGCAAAGTGGCGCCGAGATAAAATAATTTTCCCCTCGTTTGGCGACGGGGCACCCGCGCCTCCCGAGGTGCCTCCTCGCGCGTCTCTGTGCGCCAGTGTGTTTGTGACAGTGCTCTCTAATAACTTCCGAGCCGTTTGGCCAATTTACTCTAAGTTCTCCCGCCGAATTCTTGGAGGAACACTATATCATATTTTTCGTGACCGTCCGGAAATGAGAAACCCAGAGAAGGAGGGGGGAGGAGGGGGCCGACCTAATTTCGCAAAACGTCGCAACTTCACAACTAATGACCCAACTTGAAGCGAGGCCACGTGACTAGACGAACGTCAACGCGCGGGCAAAGTAAGAGACGCCGCGACAGACTGCCGGGCAAACATTAGTTCTCTTTGTTTTATCGCGGCTCGACATCAGCTGCTTTAAATCACCGCTCGCGCGTCCGCAGGTGCGTGAGTGCGAGCGCGAGGGGGGGAGTCGAGGGGGGAGCAGAGGGAGGAGGGCGGCGGGGGCGGAGCCGGGCGGCCGCGCGCGCGAGTGCGCCGGGCGGAAAAGCATTAGGGAACATTACGACGCCGCAAGTTCCGAACCCGCGGGGCGACCCAGGAGGTCCTCAATGAGCCAGCACGGAGAGTGAACGCCGAGCCACAACCTCCCTCCCCCGGGCCCTCGCCGCCTCCTCGCCCCCGTCCCCGTCCCGGCCCGCTGCGGTGAGAAATGGGAAGGGGTGAAAGCGGGGGCGCCGCGCTTGGTGAGGTTTGAAGGAGGGGCGGTGATCGGCCAACGTGGAGGGAAGTCGGGGGCAGCGGGGGTGGAGAGGGGATCGGAGGTGGGCAATGGCCCTTGCCGATCCGCTACCACCCGGTGCCACGTCGCAGGCTCATGCCTTGTTAAGTCTCGCGCTGTGACGTTTCGAGAGCACCCCCCTGCCTGCCCCCCCCCTACGACGTGTATTTCCCCCCCTGCCCGCCCCACGCGTTTCATGTCTCGTTTCTGTGCTTTTATTCACACTCTTCTTAAGTTTACATCTCTGCCCTGTATAAACTCAGGTCTGTATATACAAGACGTAGTACCTCATTCTTCAAGCTCACGTAACGAGTTCTCATTGCAGTGTAGTTGCCCTTTTATTCTACTATTCGACATCATCCCTTGCGTCTTTATCCTCTCTCTTTTCTCATTATTATCTCTATCTCCCAACAACTGCTCGCTGCACTTCATTTTCCCGCGTTTCACCCGCACAGGAATGTATCGCTTTACACCATCTACCACTACACTGAGCTCCGGCAGTAGTAAACCCTGTACTTCGCCTATCTCAGAAACACAGCATAGCCACGAACAGGCTTACCCCGTCGCCCTTACTTTCCCCGCTACCCCTTCTCCGTGCCCTGCCCTCAGTGCTCCGTAGAGCTCGGAGACTGCGACAGCTGCAGGTAATGAAGGTGTATACTGTATATACGACGAGGCGGGGAACGGACGCAACGTATTGCCGAACGCCAGGAACTCCGGCAACCGCAGGCGACAGTCGCGGCCCAACACCGCGAAACGCGCGTTTCCCCACCCCTCCGGCGTCGCTCCCCTCCAATTGGCGAATAGCGCATGGACGGCCGGGGAAGCCAGTCGGATGGAAAGGAGCATTTAAGGCGCTCCGTTCCTCGACCGCGTCTCTCGATGACTCTCGCGGGACCGAGCGAGGAATGCGCGAAGGTAAAAGCAATTTTCTATTGCGCACCTGGTGGGAGCGGCATGGGGTGGGAAGTACGCGCGGCATTTGGGAATTAATTTCATATACGGAACAATCGCGACCCTTTTGTTCCTCCTATGCGGAACTTTTACTCACGTGATCGACGCAGCTATTTGCCTGGTAATTTGCGCTTACAATAGGTGAAGGAGACCTGAAGAAATACTTTGTGTGGTATTGTGATCTGCAGTAAATGAGAGATCTGGGTTTACAGAAGATTGACAGTTTTAAATGATGAATCAATGTAATATGTGTAGTTAGTTTATTTTAAATCATGTGCTCTCATGAGGTATGTGAGCTAATTAATTGTTACTAAAGTAATAGAAACGTTCGAATTTATTATGTTTAATATTTAGATTTTAACTTGACAATTCAGGGAGCATTAAAAGTTTCAATGCCACAAACCTACAGATCATTAAGGTCGAGAGCAATGATTGCTATTATGAATTGTTTAAGGAATCACAAGGAACTCTGTTCGTTCAAAAATACAATAAATCCTGTAATAATACGTTTTTACAAATAGTTTTTTCAAAACAAGTATACAATGATTCTAAGCTTACACGAAGTTTATAGTTTTGAGAAGCCATTATTTATCTTCACCAGCATATTCCAAGATATTTTTATTTCTCAAAATACCACACTTCCACTAGTTATGAAAAATAAAAATCAATGACCAGGACTGAAATCGGGCACCAACATCTCAAGAATACGAGTTTGAAACATCCAATATTAATATCAACATCGGGAGAGAAAACGAAAAGCATTGTCAAGTTTATAAATTGAAATGCCAAAGGATTTATAATAAAATTTTCAATAAATTGTCTATTATCAAGCATTTGCTGTGAGGAACACAGACCCCATGCGCACGAGATCATTATACGCAGGGCGGGAGCCAGGAGTTCTAGTTACCCACAAACTTTTCATGTGAGAAGTACACATTAATATTAACAATGTATCAATATGACATAACTCACGGTTTGAGAATTCAAAAATTTGCTTTTTTGTCTAAGTAATCAACATATATAAAATTGTTTACAGATGAAGCAGATAACCACTTTATAATTTGGATTTTTAAAGTTTTAAACGCATAAAATTAAAGAATGCCAATAAACAATACAGTAGCATCAAGCGTCAAATTCGTTATAAAAGGAAATTCCCATGAGAGATGCATATAGACCACGTTACACTTACGGTAAAAACACTTAATTTTTAATGTTACTAATAATTTTAATTAACGTTTGGTTAAAAATATTTAACAATACAGAGATAAAGAAGATACTGTTTCCCGTGTTTTTAGCTGACGTTTCCACATGCAATTGAAGGGAACGAGATAAATCTATTGTTCTTTCTCATCAGTGAGATGTGCATCTTAAAGGGGAAGCTCTAAAAGGAAGCTCTTAAACGACATCTACTCCGTCTGTTTTGTATCATGCCCGAATTGCGTGATAATAAAGGAGGATCGAAAAAATACGATCAGAAAATTCGGTCACCAGTATACGCTCCATAACAGTAGCTCCATTACCCGACAGTGAATAAGTTGCCATCAAAACTCCACCTGTCATAACTGAAACCCGAATATGACGCAATGGCCAATAGAGTTGAATATTGAAGCAATAAACGTGTTTTTACGGGTCACAGCCCAGCGCCGGAAGTTCGTGACAGAGCTTTGTTAGAAGGGCATGCAAAGGTATCAGCTGAAGGAGTCCCGTGTGTATAAAAATATATGAATATAAAGAAGATAATATTTACACGTCTAGATGTTCGACAGGAAATATTATATATTCCATTTAACAAGAAATATATACTTCCATTTCCACAGACGGTTGTAGCGGTAACCACTCTGCGAGGAGCATAAAGTTGTGAACTCGCATACAGAGCATTGCACAGATGTTTTTTTAAATTGTAACAACTGCGCGGAAGGAAATTTTCTCACCCTCTTTCTCACAACATCGATATTCAATAATTGATAATTTCTCAGAAGTGTCATCAAGCTATAAATGAGCAAAAGGTCTGAAGAATCGATCCTTCAAATCAATATCAGACAATCACATGTGGCTTTCTACCCTTTCAATTACGAGAATGTTTACCTGCTTATTTGGAAAAACACCACAGAAGTCGTTGATCAACCTCATATCGAACGATAGCGTCTGGACGGTGCTTTCATACGCACCGACATTTCAGGTGTCGCGTTCCCTGATTGGGAACTGATTCCCTGTTTCCCGATTGAACCCTGTCCTGATTGTAACGCCGAGCCTTGCAAAGCGAAAAAGAGTGCATTCCTCGATGCGTAGCTCAGGTCACGCAATGCGGCGTCTGCGGTTTCACCGCCGCAGGTAGCGCCGCAGAGGAGACGTGGTGGGGCGCACCGCACAGGAGAGATGGGGGAAGGGGCTGCAAGGGGGTTGGCAGGGGGTTGGAAGGGGGCCCATGAGAGGGGCTCCCACTGAGAGGTTTCCGATAATCGTCACGGATGGTAATGGGTCATATGATTAGTAGTTGCCAACCGGGCGGGCGTGTATTCGTTTCTAAGGGCAGCGGAAATGCAAAGTTCCTGTGCACCTTTGGTTCCCAGCCCAAGAAATCTTTGTGCAGCCTTAGGCCTGGGTGCCGAGCGGCGCTTGCGGTGTCATGGCCGCAGGTAGCTCTGCGTGGCGCGCGCGGGGGAGGGGCAGAGCGGAGGGCGTCGTGAGGGAGGTGGCTCTGGGGGAGAGCGTGTGAGGAGGGGGTAGGGGTGGCGGTGCGAGAGGGCGGGCAGCTCCGGTGTCGCCACGGAGACTCCGCGCCCGCGCTCGCGTCCGCCACTACCGCCTCCGCCTTTACCTCCGCCGCCACCGCCGCAACCGCCACCGCCACCGCCGCCGCCTCCGCTGCCGGCTGCTTGCCGCCTGGAACGCGGCCAAATGACTGCGCGGCGAGGGGGGGGGGGGGGGCAGCGACGGAGGCGGCGGCGGCGGCGGGGGCGCGGCTGCTTCCGCCGGCACGCCATTATTTATGCCGATCGATTACGGCGCGGACAAGGGCCGGATAGCGCGCGGTGAGCGTGAGGGTGGAGGTGGCGGGCTAGGGGCCGGGGGCGCGACGACGCGGGACGCGAGCGGCCAGCGGCGGGTGGGCGCGGAGGGGCGTGGACGGTGAACGCGGTTCGCGCGTCTCACGCCGCCCGCTACAGCGGTCAGGCCTTTGGTTAATGAGCGCTCGGCGCGGGGGTTCGCGTGCGGTCGGTCACCGGCGACGGTAGGGGCGGCGGCGGAGGTGGTGGGCTCGACGCGAGCGGCGGCGGCGGGGGAGTAGCGGGGGTGACGGGGGCTGGGGGTCGACGGGGCCGACGGGGGCGACAGGGCGACGGGGGTGGCGGGGACTGCGCGCCCGTCGCGACGCGCACCTCGCCGCCCCAGTACCGCGCGCGCCCTGTCTTCATCTGCGCGGGGACTACGCTTAATGGAACCGGAGGTCTTAGGGCCAGCGATAAATTCACACGTAATTCTGTTTAGTGTCGTTGAGGATACGCGGGAATTGCTGCGCCTCCTTGTTCAGGTGGTAAGCGGAATGGTTCCTCAGAAATAATACGATTCATACAAGAAGTATCGCTTAATAAAGACATCTGTGAATCGATTTTTTATAGTTTTTTTTTAAATTATGCTTGAGTACATTTCCTTTACTTGACATTTTACAGTACTACAGACTCTTGCAGAGCATTATCTGCGATACAGTTGGACAGTATATTTACAGAATATTTCCGTAAATTAAAAGTCTAATCGTATGCAGTTTACACTGTTCACTTTAATTCATATTTTATCGCTTGTTGCGTTATTAATTCTGTAAAATATTACTGACAACGGATCTCTGAGAATTAAATGACGACTTTTGATAAATTATGTGAAAATGATTAACGATTTATAAATCATTCCCCCAAGATGTTTGTCCTTTTTAAATGTTTTAAAAGACATTAATAACTAGCCATCAAGTAATAAGAATTGAAGAAGATGTAGAGACAGATGAAGACATCTTAAGATCCATTGAACCGTATTGGAATGACTATTGATTTTTTCATTTCGTTTACTTTTAATTTCAATCTCAAACACAAAGCAAATTGATTCATTACATCTATGAATTTTCATTACAGTATGAAACTACTGAAATAATAGCGTAATAAGACATTCTAGAACACATAATTTCTAACAAATCATAGCCCAATTATAACAATTGAAATGCGTTTAATATTATTATTAAAGTATTATTGAAACAAGACATTCATGGAACGTTGCGTCTATCTGCACCCCTCCATGAAGCTTGGCTCTCGACGGGAGGGAAGGGGTACTCCAGAGAGTACATCGTTGATGCAGCAACGAAGCAGAGAATACTTCTGCCGGGGAAGAAGGAAAAAACAAACAACCGTACGCAAGCACGTGATAGTGATAGTGACACAACAGTGATGTGTTAGGTATAAATGCAACGGGGAGGACTACGGTGAAAGTGTGGTGAATGTTATAGTGAGAATGCGCAAGAGTAAATAGTAGTTGTAATCACGATGTAAAACACAAGTGTAAATAGTGAACGTATATTATAAATAATAAAAATAACATTAAGCAACTCAGGTTTAGAGAATTCTATAATTTAAGCTGGAACATAAACAAACTAATGTAATTGTTATGTGCAAACAGATTTTAAAAGTTATCAACCTTAGTTTGTCACCTTCTTTACCAGAATGAAAAGTGTATCTTAAATTAAAATTATGGTGTAATAGATTCGTATATTATATTGCAATATTTTTACAAAGTAGATTAAGCGTTGTGCAATAAAATCTTAATACAATACTTATTCAATTAATTATTATTTGTTATAAATATGAATATATATTTTTAAACTGAATTTTTTAAAAGACTGTTGTATTTGAGAAAGGTTTTCGAAAATAATGATCTGTAATAAAAGTTATATTTTTACTTGTTGCATACTACTTTCAAAGTATAGGAAAATTATTGTATTGCTACGTGAAAAATAATGACAGAATTTTTTCGATAGAAAAGCTTCTAGGGGCCCTCGTATCATATCACGTTCTAATATGTAGTAAATTACTTCCACTAACACGTTATGTAGTCAGAACCAAAGTTTTGTGTGTCTTTGATACCAAACGAATAGTTTACTGCAAAATGTCTGTGACTGTCCACCGTCCGTCCGTTCGTTCCCTCGTTCATCCGTCCGCCTGTCTGTGAACCAGGCTAGCATATACACTTTAGGTAGGGTATTCACCAAAATTGATATCCCCCAATCGATCTGACTAATGTCGCGGCCTCTTGAATTTGAAACGAGATACTTTGAAATATGGGGATACTTTATATAACGCCTTTAACATATCATTTTTTTCAAACATAGCTCCAAATTTTTTGTTTAAATTTTTTTCTGGAATATAATACAAAACGATTATAAAATGTCTAATTTTTGTTGAATTCTTTGAAGTTTCTAAAATTGTAACAGTTCAATTTTTCCGAGTTTTCCTACAATAGTATTGAGAATAGAGATGTTTTGAAATGAAATTTATTCTTCGAAGTTAGGCCATTAAAAATGTCAAGTACAATTTTTAAAACATCTGACTAAATTATGCATAATTTTGCATGGAATATAGGCAAATTTTAAAAAAGCAGGTTTTCTTAAAAAAGTCTATAAACTTGTTTCTTAATTTTTTGTTGAAATATGCCCAAGTACGCTTATAAAAATACGCAGGACCCGTTTTTGGATAACTCTGTATTTTTGAAAATTATAAAAAATTAACTTTGGAAAACTACAATATTGATGATATAGGTTTTTTATCTGTTTTTCAAATTAGATTTCTAAAGAAAGTCATATAGAATTTCCATGTAGACTTTTTTCTTTAGAAATGTTTGATAGCTGATTATGGAATAATGAGGGTCACCTGGGTATAATCAAAGAAAGCTTGAATGAAATTATCTTTGCTTGTCTGTATCCTGTACTGCGAATACTGTAACAGTTGTGATTTATTCATGTTTGTTTCTTTTGTAGAAGTAAAAAGTACAACTGCTCCTAACTCTCAAAACAATTGCAGAGTCACGCCTCAGGCGCTGAATTGGTTTGGACTTTTCAAGTGCTGGCTGAAGCGTTAGTGGGGCAGTAATATTACAATATCATAATATTACGTAAACGTTACAATTATAAAAAAAAATATTGTAGCATTAATATTTTTAGATTGGGGAGATGGATATTTTAGTAAGCTGCGCTTACAGAAAATTTTCGAAGGTACTTTCCAAACTCTTAAAAAACTCATAATATAAACCTTTGGCGACATAAAATAAACATCCAGTTAATTCCTATATATTTTGGCTAAATTTGCACTCTTTCCAGTAGTCAGAAAAACATACGAAATATACCGATCTCTTAAATTCAAGTTGTGGGTATTTATGAAGATTCTCTTACACCAGGTACGTACCACGTAAGTTTTTGCTTCCACTCTGTGCACAATGTCTAATTGTACTGATAACGTAAAGTTATCTTCTTGTAAAATTTAACTATCTTTAAAATTTAACTAGCTTCACTTCATTCTTGTTGCATATTGTACCGAAAGATCTACTTATTTTAAAATATGCCAACAGTTGTAAACGTTCCCATCCTGTTACGAAAAAGAATGACTAATAATATAATAAGGGAAAGAACATAGAAAATATGCGTTGCCAAGAAACCAGGACACACTTCGGTACATGCCTTAAATGTTATAACTGATTTCATTATGTCAATACCTGCACATGGGTTGTTTGTTATTTTTAATTTTTACGTAATTTTTCAACGAATTAATAACAATATTTTAAGACAAATATTTATTTGACCTAATTTGGAGTCAAATTCATACGATTAAGATGCAATTTACAACACAATTTGCAATCATGTGTCCTCACAAAGTGTTATCACGTTTAATTTATTCATTCCCTTCAGTTCAAATTCCATGCAAATTGCACCAATAGAGCGGTAGAGTTAAACATACACAGTACAATTTTAATTTTAGTAAATTCGTAGAATAAATTTAAATTAATATGAAATAGACATAAAAAATTTATATGATAATTAATTATAAATTGGTTATTTATGTAAAATTTTAAAAAAACCAAAATTCCAGAAGAAAATATGAAAGGTATTTCATATTTAGACTCATGTTTAAAATATTTGTACTCACTCAAGAAAGAAGATACATTTAATAAAGAAATTGAGTATGCAAATAATTACAGTTTTAAAAATATTCAAATTATTTCATTATTTCACTGAATTAACGCCTGACTCAATATTCTTCATTTTCTGTTTTTACACGTAATTACATTCCAAACACTTACGGCCTTTAAAGATCACGTAGATATTTGTTGGGTCGTCAAATAACCATTATTGTATTATTTCCAACGGTCGATTAAGAAGCTTAAGTTTGTGTAAAGTACGTTTCCATCATGTCCACACATCTAAATGTACGGTTTGTGGATCCTTGGTACCGAAGAACTGGCACAATTAGGGTAATGTACAATTTTTCAATAATATAATGAGTTTCCGCGATATTTAGACTTAAACTCAGGCGCTTTTTCAACAAAATTATTTTTTCGAAAACGGCTTCAAATATTTTCTTAAACGTTTCCCTTGAATGTAGCAGAGAACGCTAAAAATGGAGTAGGTCCCTGTCTTTCTGAAACTTGCAAAATATGAACTTTGCAAAAGTACAGTAATAATGTTTGATGTTTAATGTTCCTTATTTTTTATTGACATCCGAATAAACTTGAGATACATTTTAAATACATATATTGCACATTCTTAATTTCACCTTTTCTTATTATACCCTTTAAAACTGATTGTATAGCACAACTTTTTGGAGTTCTTCTCCACCTTCATGTGCAAATAACTTTATTAAACATTCTATCATGATTAAGGCTAAGATATTAGTAGATGAAGCGTCAAAATCTTTGCTTATTTTTATTGAAAGAATTTGTAAAGAAGTACAGTAAGTACCTTCAATATTAGGCGTGGTTTACTTCAACACAATTATATTTTGTCATTGCAGAACTTAAAAGAAGACTTCTTCATACATTCTGTAGTAGCACTACTGCATTTTCAAAGAAAATAGAACGATGGGTAATATATATCTGTGTATGTGTGATGGCATGATTTAAAATATTTTTGAAAGTATAACAATTGGAATATTTAATAAACACAAACATGAAATATTATGAATTGAAGGATGCAATTTTAACAATCATATAAAAATTTGAATGAATATATTAATTTAAATCTATAATGATGAAACATGGAAATCTTATAAAGGACTTCTCATGTAATTGATTGCATTTTAGTTAACATCCAAACTATTTCCAAGACTCTTTACGTGAAAAAATTGGAACCGAAGTCACCTCCGCGTTGGCAGCTGCGTGGCCCCCTCACGCGTCCACCCGGATTCGACTTTTTTGTGGGCGCAGTAGGCCCTGCGGTTACGACGATCCGCAAGGCGCGAGGGAAACTTTCCGGAAAGCGACACGCGGGTGGGGTGGCGCGCCGGGGGGCGCGCGGGATGAGCCGAGGAGGGGCCGGGCGGAGGCGCAATGGGGGATGGCGGGGGTGTGCGAGAGGAGCTTCTATCTGGTTGGCGTCGCGACGTTGATCGAACAGCGTCGGGTGAGGCCTGAGGACCGAGGACTGGGAGCGGCGGGCAGAGGACGGAGGGCTGAGGCTGGGCGAAGTGGCCCGCGCCGCGCTCGTCGCCGAGGATGGGAGTGCGCCGGTCGTGCTCCGAGCAGAGCCGGCGGATTCGGCTGGCGGTGGCGGTGGCGGTGGGGCTATCGTCAGCTCCGCCTGCGCCCGAGACGGTGTTGCGTCGCATTGCGTCGCGTCGTGTCACGCTGCTCTGCTGCCTACCGCCGCCTGGAGCCCCGGCGCTGGAGAGCGCCCTCTTCCTCCCCGCGCAACTCAAAGGCAGCGTTTGCCATCCAACGCCCTCATGATCCAACTACATGGTCAGTGAAGCAACATTAGTTTGAATGAGAAAGAGGTTGCAGTCTCCGACTAGAAAGAAAATGAAATCTCTCGTCTTATGAAACATTATTTTATATTCCAGGAAATATTTAACTTAATTTCGTTAAATATATCACTTCGTTCAAAATATGATTACCATTATTAAGTTCGTATGAGTCACGGTCAAAAAATTGGAAACTAAAGAAATAGTAAAACATTTATGAAAAATGACTTTTTTGACATTACAAATATGACATTTTTGGTCATATTGATAGACATGCTAATGAAGGATAGCATAAGTTGAGCTGAAATAACTGTATTTTTATTTCTTGTGGACAGTTTCTCGAAACAATAAGGTAAGATGGAAAAAATGTTTATTGCACAAAGTAAAATAGAAAAAGGAGGAAAAATATAAAAAATCAAAAGCCTATTCGGGTAGAGGAGATCGCAAAGGCAGTAATGCCGGGGCATGATTGTGCTTGTGTGTGTCTTTGTATGTTTATGATTGTCTATTTAATCCTTCATCACCATTTCCATACTTCATCCCTCAAGGCTAACAACTCTGAGGTGTAAAAATGGACTCAGCATAGAAATGCTCATCCCCACCCCAATAAAGTCATGTGCCTACCCCCTGGAAAATATGACGGCCGCAGTGGGTACAACTGCACGTTCACGTGGTTCGTACATGGCCAATTCGCGACCCCCAAAACTCGAAAATTAAAAAACACGCTGAAATTAACTTAATCCTTCGTCTCCTAAGCAAAATATTCTTGAAATTTTCATGACAGTATATTTTGTACCCTTTATTTTTTTCGCTTTAATAGGCTTTAAAATAATTATATTAATATACGATTATTATTATTATTATTATTATTATTATTATTATTATTATTATTATTATTATTATTATCATTATTATTATTATCATCATCATCATTATCATTATTATTATTATTACTATTATTACTATGGATCCAGGATATAGTTGTTCCTAATTGCAGGTGATGAAAGTAGCTTTTTACTTTCTCGTATACATACGTATATACGGGAGTAATATATGTAGTATAGAAAAAAATGTATTGCGGAAAATCGATTTCGAGATTTCACCGGAAATACACGTTTTGGGGTCCCCTGATACCGAAAAAGTGTTTTTTCAAAACGTCTGTCTGTCTGTCTGTGAACACTATGAGCGCCTAAACCACAGGTACGATCTTCTCCAAATTCAATAAGCCTCTGTTCATCTCACTCTAGTTGAAGCTTTGAAATTTTGAAAAACATTCTTTAAAATTTGGGGGTACTTTACACGAAGCCCCCCGGACATTTTCAAAATTTTCTCAAAAACAGGTCCAAATTTTTTCTTTAAATTTCTTGCATGAATAGAGTAAAATACACTTATAAAGCTGGCATTGGTCGGATTTTCACGGTTAACCTTGAATTTTCGAAACTTGCAAAACTTAAAATTTTTCGGCGTCTTCCTACAACTACAAAATCGAAGACAGATTGTTCCATCAAATGAAATTTGTTGCCCATATATAGTTCCTTCATTAAGATTATGTAGAGTGTTTTGAAATTCAAAATTATCGGCCCATTTCTCTTCTATCAGTTTTTTCAAAAATATTAGAGACTTTTTTACGTACGAATGGAAAACTTTCTCACTAAACACGACGCGCTTTCAGATTGCCAACATAGATTTAGAAAATCAAAATCAACGGAAACAGCTATATTTTCTTTTCTTAAAGATGTCGCCTCATCATTGGATCAAAACGAGGCACCTATTGGATTATTTTTAGTTCTCTCAAAAGCTTTTGACGTCATTGATCATGACATTTTACTTTCCAAATTACCTTCATATGGAATTCGTAGTATTGCTCTATATTGGTTATGTTCGTACCTTAAATAACGATCTCAGAGAGTTGAAATACCTTACTGGAATGATGGAACATTACGTACGCACCTTTCCGACTCTTTGCCCGTTGCATGTGGAGTTCCTCAAGGATCGATTTTAGGCCCTATTCTGTTCCTACTTTACGTAAACGATATGCCCTCGACGATTCGAAACGGAAGAACGGTTCTCTTTGCGGATGATACGAACATCCTTTGCAATAAAGAGGCAGTAAATAGTACAATATCAGATTTTCAAATTGGTTCCGAAATAACAAATTAATAGTAAACGAAAAGAAAACGGTTTTAATGCAGTTTTCCATTTCAAATAAACAATTCTGTGCTCCATTGAAAATGAACAGTGTACCATTGACTGATGTTAAGGCAACAAAATTTTTAGGTCTCTCAATTCAGTCAAACCTTAAATGGAACTCCATTTAAATGAATTGAACACACAATTAAGTTCATTATGCTACGAGTTCAGAATTCTTGCAAATTCAGTCAGCCTTGATACTGCTAGTTGTGTATACTTCGCGAATGTTCATTCCCGCCTGAGATATGGCATAATATTCTGGGGAAATACATCTTATAGCTCCCAGACTTTTAGATTACAAAAAAACGAATTGTACGAATAATAACCAAATCCCACCCACGTGATTCATGTAAGCCTCTCTTCATTAATCTAGGAATTCTAAGAAGAGATAAAAGAAGTCATCTTCGTCAACATATCAGCTTTATTAAGATAGCCGGCTTTCGACGGCTTTGCCGTCATCGTCAGTCTAAAGAATACAGAAAGATACAAAAAATTTTTATAAATATATACACAATAAGATAGAAAAAAATTAATTAAATTACAATTGATGGATAACTCTAAAATATTTAATTACAATGGATTAATTAAATTACAATTGATGATCTTCTTATAAGAACGTCAACAACATCCAATCAGAATTCCCACAATTCTAGGAATTCTACCATTACCGTGTCTTTGTATTTACGAATCAGTGGTTTTTGTAAAAAATGACTTGCTCAAGGGCGGGAATATTTTTTTTTCAGAAAATGCAGAAGTCTATTACTATAACACTCGACGTAGAAATCATATTCATCAGGGGACAGTATCAACAGCTCATTACAAAAAATTCACATACAATACATGTACATTATTTTACAATACTTTGCCAGATGACATTAAACGATTAAATTCAATAGAAAAGTTTAAATCACAAGTGAAATCGCTTCTGCTGCATAACTGTTTCTATACAATTAGAGACTATACTGAGCATCACAAGAAAGGGAACATTAATTTTAACAATGATACATAATGCATTATTTACCATTTGGACTGTATAAATGAGTATAATCAACTTGTAACAACTATTGTACTACAGCATCCGGGTCAATGACCCCCATCTCGATCAGGTTTTTCGTCCAGTTTCCCTGATCCGTTGAGCTGAGATGGCCCTTTGTTTTGTTTCTGCACATAAATGTAACTTCATTTTCTGTGCACGTCTTCTAGAATTCAGTGCGAAATACAATTATTCAAAGTATCGTTTCCATGTTGTCGCGGCAGGAAGTAATAAGAGCCAAAATTTATTTCTTATTTATCCTTGAAAATAGATTTTATTACATGAGTTTTTTTCTCCTTTCAAAATTCAAAAATTTATTCTTTTTATCCTTGAAAATAGATTTTATTACATGGAGTTTTTTCTCCCTTTCAAAATTCAAAATTATTGCTTATTTATCCTTGAAAATAATTTTTTTTCCCGTTCAAAAATTCAAAATTTAAGTAGTATATGACTTAGTGTAGGGATCACAGAATTTTGAAAATGTGCACACAATTCACTTTTCCCCATAGCACGTCATACGCAGTTTTTAACTGTTTTTTTGACGTAAAATAAATAAATAAATAAAATTTTGGTAGTTTTCGTGCAATAGAGCCTGAAATATTTTAATTTGAAAAATTTAAAAAATAAAGATTTTCTCAAAAAAAGGCTCCAAAGTTTTATTTAAATGTTTGGTAAGGTTAGTGCCCAACCTAGCCAATCCGCCGACATTAACTCTCTATTGCTCTATTCTTTTGTTTTTTCAAAAATTACGAAAATATAATTTTTTGACTTGCCTCTCACGTCGGTAATATTTACATTAGAGGTGATTTCTTCACATTATGAGATTGATGAGTACACTCGCTTTAAATACTGTCAAATAAAGTCTCTCGAAATATCAATTGTTTTCTATACAAATGAGCTCAAAATTCTGCATTTTCAGAAACATTCAAACGCCATTTTTTTAAAAGTGGCTCCACATTTTTTCTTCAAATTTTTCCAATTGATAGTAGTAATGGCACTTTTTAATATGATGTAAAGTTCGTTTTGGTGTATTGTTTTGTTTTTTCAATAATTACTCAAATGCAATTATTTGAAATATCTCTCACGCCGTTAATATGCACATTTCCATCAATTTGTATACATTATTACATACGTGAATGGAAATGCTTCAAATGACTTCAAATGAAGTTTTTCGAAAACTCAATAGATTTCTGTGGAAAAAGCTTGAAATTTCGCATTTAAAGAAATGCTTATTCGCAATTTTATTAGAAACGGCTTCAAATTTTTGAATGAAAATTTCTATTTAGTTTCAGGTTTTACTGTTCTTTAATATTCTTAAAGTAATATTTCGGGTTCTACTATTAAGAAACCTAAAAGTTGAGAAAATGTCAAAAAAATGTACTTTGGGCGACGATAGATAAGCAACTGGCCCGAGAATGGAGCAAGACCTTTAAGGCAGTCCACACCAAGGAAATTAGAAAAAATTGCTACGAGAAAGTCTGTGCCATTCTGTAGCACCTCTAGTTTATTTTAATTAAAAAATAAAAATAATTTGAAATTTTTCGTTGTTTTTAATGCCCATTTTACTTGAATATAAGACTCATCCGACGCCGAATTCTTTAGCGGGTGGTATTTGAAATATTTTGTTTGTACCACATTTTAAAAATAAGGGACCTAATTATTCTGTAATGTCTGATGCTACATTTTGAAATATTCATCATATGAAATATGTAAAAACAAACCGATAAGTGTTATCTAGCTCCTAACAAAAGCTTAACTGACAAATATCTGTACAACATTATACTTTAAAATTATATTTTAAAATCAACAATAACTTTTGTAAAACAATCAGTGTTGGCACATATTGTCCCCACTGAAAATAAAAGAAGGGTTAAGAAAATTTGTGTATATATGTATATTGGCTTACCTTCATTATATTAATTTGAAATACTCTTAAATATTTTTGGGAATTCCTGGAATTTGTGAAACCAGTTTGTAACACAATTAAGTGACTGTAAGTTTCATACCTCAACTGCCTCAATTTATAGCAAAATTCGGAGGATTCGGTCACTTATAAAACGAAAAGTATACACATCAAATATAAGTGAACTGCACAAATTAAGATATTCTCACCAATTCAGCTACGACCTCGTTTCCGGTCTTTCTGAGTTTCGCTGACTTTGTCATAGAGCAAGTAATTTTCTCAAAAATGACATCCATTTTTTTCTTCATTTTTTGTTTGAATAAAATAAATATATTAACTTGACATATGTCTGTTTGTCGATATAATTGCTGGATTTTCAAAAACAAATGGCAAAAGTTTCAATTTCTCTTCGATGCTTCGGGAGTCGTATTACATAACTAGTGTTCGTAGTGCAATGGATTATACGTGTTCTCAACTTCAAATCCCAGCCCGGAAAAATAATTTTGCGAGTTAAACTGAAAATAGTTTTGGGAGATGTAATATTAAGCAACCATTACAAATAATATGAGAAAATGTGTATGTTTGTGGCACAAGTAGTTTTTCAAATAGTTTGCTTAACACGAATAAAACAAAAAGGGAAGGCAGGACTGTGTAGCTTCAGGGAATTTTGATGTTTTCAGCATTGGCACTACTTGCAATATTGTCCAGGAAATAAGAGCAGCATAGAAGATTTTTAGCTTGATATGTAAAAGCGACCGCTCGGCGAGGCAACATTTTGATAGTCAAAGGTGGAGTTTCGTCAATTTCACAAGATATGTTTCAACGGAGTTTTTGTTTATTGGATTATGTATGTTGGCGATATAAAATATATTGGGATGAAGCTTCGATAATAGGAAAAAGACCAAATCGTGAATGCGTCGATGGAATTCTGATGTGTGCTATCTCTTGGAATGCGGTCTGAAAGTGAGATACAAAAGCATCCGCTTTCTATTGAGAAAGGTAGATTAAATCACTGTTTGCATGCAGGAGCGGAATGGGAGAGAAAATAAAAAGATGTCAGAGGATAGCTTGCAAAACATCGCCATACAACCAACGTTCACGACTGAACTAATACCGAAATACGCTGTGCATGTTTTTGAAGTGTTGTAATCCATTTTCATGCGCGGAGCAGATACAATAAACAGTAGTCCTAGACAGCTCAAAAATAGAGAATTTCTGGGATGCGGTAATGATTGGAATTAATCAACTGAAATAATCTATTGAACAACATTGAGTTGTGTCTTGCTGTGCAACAGAAGTCGAGTCTAGACAAACAGTGGTCCTGCATAAAATACACATTGAAAAGTAGTGATACTTTAATAATAACAATTTACAACGTCAAAAATAAATTTGCAGTTTACTTGGTGGTTAGTCTTCTAGTTGCTGCAGATATAGTGGCAAATGGCTCGAGATAAAAATAATACAACTATTAATACTATTTTTATACTTTCAGATGTACAAATGTCCATAATTTTTACGAGTATTAAATGTACGCACTTGAAGATGGGTACAACCAAAATGCGAATGGTTAAATATGAAAAATAAAGACTTTTATAAACATACTTATTGATGGTCATGAAAGATAGGAGATTTGAGCTTTATTATTAATATTATTACTTTCGTCATGGAACCACACTTTCCTTGGAATATGCTTTCAAAATCTAAAGTTGATATTTTGTTGCGAATAACTATGTAATTTAATTTTCAATTTTATATAACTATAAAATTCATCATTCTCGAGAGAGGTTATATTTGATCACAAAAGCTGAAATTAACGTTACAGCAACAGCTGTCCGCAAACTGAGTTTTCTCACAGTATACTGTTCCATCAGATAATATAATATGATTAAAAATTGGCAGCTACCACACGCTATTGCAGTATTATGTAAACAAGTGTTAACAAAATCAACAGATTTCCATTATTTACAGCCATTGATTGTGTTCCGTGTTGTGGTTAAAAAATATGTTTCTCTGTTTCTTGTATTTCATTTTCAAAATTTTCAGAAATATTCAGAGTTTCTTTCCATACATTTCTGCGTGTAATGCGGATTAGGAAGAAATGTATTTCCGTTTAGTTTCTCAGACGTACAAGTATCATACTATTATATGGTGACTCAATTCAGAATGCATATATCCACGCTGCGTCTGCAATTAAAAAATATCCTGCAATCATTCACGTTGCGTCTGTATTTGTAAAATATTTCAAACTTAAACACCTCCTTATTACCTATTATTAATCTATTTGTGCTCTGAATATGAACCCGGGCTTAATAGTCACAACTAAATTGACTCTTTTTTTGTGCCATAACACTCAATAATCGAAAGGAAATCACCCAACTCCAATACTATCCATCATAAAAATTTCAACAAAAGTACCTCAAGCAATTGTTCCTTTACAGTATCTTTATGTTTGGGATAAGCCGATAGCTGCGGAAAGAGAAATGCGCAGAGCTGTCGTCGCAGTGCGCCGTGCCAAGAAACGCCGCGGTACGTGCCAGCTGAACAGAGATAGCCGACCGAAGGGCAGGATGCGGTCGAGGGGCTTATCGCAGTTTGATGAAATGTTTTTCCGGTGCGGGGTTCTCTTCGCCGACGCGACTGGCACTGTGTCTGGAAACTTCGTCAGTAACGTTGCTGCTATCACACGAATTTGGTGGTCACATTTCTCCGTTTTCTTACGTTTTTATTGTTGTCAGAAGTCACCAATGTTCCATCCAAACAAAAACGCAGACCTCTAGATTTTACTGTAGAGTTATTTTTGAAAGGTGTGCGTTTTGCTGTGAGGCCACTAGTGTGATTTTCACCTAATAGGATGTCTGACTGCAAGATTAGGTATAATTGTGAATAGACAATATTCGTCGGAAATTAAAAAAAAGAATCAAAACCTTACTTCCTTTGATATTGATAGTGATGAGAAACTTGCTCGATTAATGAGTGCAGGAGAGGGAGGAGGCTTATGCCCTGTTATTCCCAGGGGAAATTTCAGCAGTATTAATTACCCTCATTTCCTAGTTCTTCGATGGTGGAGGTGATCAAAGAGCTGAATGACGATAAAAGGGGAAATGTTATGGATAGAATTATTGGTCAAATGCCATTTGTTGTGATAAAGAAACGCGGTACCTTCCTTTTTTGGGAGCAAGTAATGATAATTTCTACTAAGTTTATAACTGGGTGCAATTAATAATTGTCAGTAAATATTTAAGGGATCATTATCCCATTCTATAATAGATTCATTACTTGAAAATCAATTTAAATAAAACTTTTAATTTTAGTTTTTTGTATCTCATTATTTTCATACTGAAATTATTAATTAAAATACTAGCACACAAACAAGAAGATGAAACTCCACATTAATGCATACATGAACGATATATTTTCTAAAAGCTATTTTAGTGTGTTCTTTTGTGAAACATACGGTTGCTAAGAAGAGACATAATTACTCATGTCCAGAATAACTCGTCCATTTGAAGATGAAAATAGGAGCATTCCCTCTTGGGTCTACACATCGCCGCAATGTATGGGTTTGCGTGCCTTGGAAGAGGTCAGAATGATGGGACCGGAAGTTTTCTCTTCTGACAGAGCCACCCGCAGTGAGGTCAAAAGGGAAGGGTCAAACATATGCAAACATGACTAGAAGTTTAGAAAAGAGAAAAGAGATTGTAGAGTATGAGATCATCAATCTTATGAAACGTTTAACAGTTTACTATTTAAAAGTAAACCTCTCACTATTTAAACTTTAGCATGACAGTGTGTATAAATCTTTAATACATTATAAAAATATGTTGAATTATAGTACAGTTACGTTGAAGGAACTGAAGCATGGTATTTATTTCCGAGACAACGAAGGTACGATTGTTCCTAAAACAGAAACATTCCTTTCTTAAGAAAGAGAAATAAATTTTGTTTTCGTGTCATATTACAACACAGCAGACAATAACAATATTACAACAATCACATCACATTGATGTAAAGCCAATATGTTGTGCGAAAAATACCGAAGGTTAATTAATATAACATTGAGTTTCTGGGATCACAGCCAACACAGAAAATTTCATAATGGTCTTGATATATTGCGTTGACAAATTTTAAAGTATAAAACTCCTAAGGATTTTACATTTAACCAATTTTTACCAAGTATCAGTGTTTCAAAAGACATTTCTGTGAAGGTGTAATTCATCATTAGAGAATATTTTTTTGATTTATACACTCAGAATCATATTATGTTTAAGATGATGAGAGCGTTATAGACAGAACAATGGACTCACTTTGACAAAATTCTAATTTTTGGCTTTTATCACACTCTTCGGCTTTTCAGACAAAAGCAGTTTTTTACCACTGAACATTACATCTAACAACATTTTCGGAGCATAATATGAATATCACATTATTTATGTAAGAGGAAGTGCTTCTTATTTTTCGTTTAAGTGAAAGGGAAAGGTGTAATTTTTTTCTCAAATGAAAGAGAGCTCACGAAAAGTACCTGTGAAAAGAAGCAAAAAATTGTCGAGAAAAGTTTTTGCTAACTACAAACTTTGATTGACTACAAACTTTGAACGACATTGATGGCGTAATGTATAGTGACGTCATATTCTTAGGACACCTACAACACAATCCGTATTTAACAGTTCATATCAGTGAATTAATAGACGTAGGTGCATAGTGTTGTTATTGGGTCATCTCTATCGTCTGGAACGCACCTAAAACAACAAAACAAAAACGAATCTAGTGACAAAGCTTCTTAATCGACCCAAAGTTCATGTGAGAGTCTTCGCGGTCGATACATGATAGTTAACAAAGGCATTCGACTACTATAACTGAGTTTACGAATTCGTGGAATTTCGGGGAGAAAAGGTTCTTTGTAATCTTTCCTTTGGAAAGAAGTAAAGTCGGTTGTTCCATGTCGTTCATTTGCTGCTTGTAAAATATCTTAAAATTTAATAGACACTTCTGAGCAAAATTCTAAATCGGTGTATCATTCTAGTACTTCCTTTGCTTCCTGCTGGGTGACAGTGTGTGAAGATAGGACAATAACAATTAAGGAACAAAGAATGCGTTGGTTCTGAGGTCAAAAACACCGGTGGATCCAGCGCGCTGCGAGGTATTCGATGCAAATGCAGGCCACCACAAATTCTGTTATTACTGGGCAACATACTTAAATTCGTAATTTTCCTCGGCCAACTGTCTTTTGTTGTTATCCTTCCAGAAGAATGTTGCACAATGGAAATAAGCAACAGAGCTCATAAGAGTCTTCTTGATCACAAAAATTGATAGTCAAAAATCGAAATATTAAATGTATATGAATATAATATTGTGTAATCTATATTACAGTAAAACCTGTCTAAACTGGTACTTATATAAGCCGAAAACCTACCTTAACCGGAAAATTTCTCCTGCCCGTGATGTGAAATGAAATTTTACACAGCATGAAAAGGAACCTCTCTAACGCGAAAATGGAACAATTTTTCATGTCCTGCAGGGGGGAAATATTTATAAAACGGAATTCCTATGAATTTAAAGCATTTGGCAGAGAGATGCGAAATATTCTTAATGAAATTAATGCATCTGCAAACTTGTTTTAAATTCTCTATCTCTGTGACATGCGATTTAGTCGTGGCCGCCAGACATTGTTGGAGAGGGGCTTCAGTTGTCAACGTAGAATTCGACCTTCTCTGTCGACCGTCTCTGTTCGAGTTCCTTGTCTCTCAGGGCTTAGGCGGTAGGGGAATTCCTCTCTCCCGACTCTCTGAGTATGGGAAGGTGTACGGGCATGGCTTCTATTCACGCGTCTCCCTGGCTCATGATGAAAATCATAACCTCTCGCCCAGATACACATTGTGAGGGTAACAGAATGTCGTAGTGCTGAGTTGTGATGCAATGTACGTTGAGTCGGCTAGCAGTCCGAATGTAGCAAGTAAGGTGTGTATTTTCCAACTCAAAAGTTTTGAATGTCGAGTTTAATATTAATTTATTGTTGATTTCTTCCTTAAATACGTTTTATATTAAATTATTTTGATCATTGTAATAAAGTCATGTAATTTACTATTTTCAAGGCGTCAATATCATATGTGTCATAAAAATAGCCAACCTTGCATAAAACGGAAACCTCCCTAAACCGGAAATGTTTGTGTCCCGATCGACTCCGGCTTCATTTTACTGAACTAATTTCCAATGGCGTAGCAATTGAAGGAAGACAATGGAGACAGCGGCCATGACAGAGACATATATGATTTCTTTGGATACACAGGTAGTGCAAAATATAAAAACAATGAAACACTTTCGATTTTGATTGAAACATTCAATATTTGACGGTGTTATTCCACCTATTCTCACACTGCGCGTACCGACTGAATTCTCCTACTCGATACGCCACTACTTAAGACGCAGCTGACGGCATGCATGAGCAAGGCTCCGTGGAAAAGACGCATGCCATTATATATTTGCTATTCACGTGATGCATTATGAATCAGCCTCTGTTTTGATATGTTTGGTATGTAAACATCTGTTATACCGCATATTTACTATACTATGTTATTGCAATATTTGCGAATACATTTTGTTAAAATGTTTAATTTATGTGGTATATAAAGTATATTTTGTTTGTTCTTGAGCAGTGTATGTGCTACATTTTGGAAAACTTTTCTGTGGAATATTTTTGGCCGCAGTTTGGTTGCTACAAGCAACTAGTCTATATTACTAATTTCCAATGCACGCAGAAATTGAAAGAAAACTAAGCAGGCTCCGCCCATGTGAGATATGCCTACGGTTTTGTTACGTATGCACAAACTTGAAAAAGATACAACATGGGAAAAGGTTCCATTTTTAATGAAAAGTTATATATTTGATTGTGTTATTCCGCTTATTCTCATTTGCGCGTATGACTAAATTCCCAAACTCAGTGCGGCTCTGCTTACATCTGTGGGCGTGGTTAGCTTACTGGACTCTCAACTGCCAGTGTGCAGGGTCGGGTGTATGTGCGTGGATTTTCAAAGGGCGATAAATCCCACAGTGCCCATGTCATGCTTGTGGCGTGTGAAAGAACCGTGGCAGATGTCCAACAAAATTAAATCCCTCCGGAAATATCCCATGCTAACGAGATCTACGTTCTCCCTACCGGACAGATCGGATATAGTGAGATGAGGCCAACATCTAGCGGAGAAAGTGAATCACACCTAGGTGTGTCAGTGGACGCCCGCGGGCACGCCTAGACCTGCGTCTGGGGAAGGCTTCAAAGGACGCCTCGGTCAAAACTGCGGGTGCTGAACTACGATCAAACTAATGGTCGTCTTCTCATAATAATCCCATATGATAAATACATACATACTAATTCCAATCGTCACAAATCTGCTGTCATAGAATAGCAAGTCTCCAAAAAGAGACCGTTCGCAATTAAAATTTGGTATTCACGTTTTATCTTACAGAACAGTAACTTATTCGAATACTTATTCATGTGTAAGGAACTGTTTTTTTTAATTCGTTGCATCCTTACTCTTACTTTAATGACGCAACGCGTCTCTTCGCTCCTGGTCGAGCGTTGAGCGCTTCTTAAGGAGTTACATCCACTACTCTTATGTTCAGTCTCGTCTCATCTAGTCAGTTGTCAAAGAGGGCCGCCAGGTAGCATCTCCGCGTACGCGTGTCTTACTCCACGCGCCTCTGGGTCACTACCAAGAGGCCAGAATTGGGAAGGAATAAGGATAGGGGTAGGGTTTAGGACACTTCACAGGGGTTGGACTTGCCCATGTGAAGCAGCCAAACTCGTTTTGTTGGAACATATTTCACATGAGATTCGACGATAATCGAACCCGGACCTCAGTGGTGAAAAGCTAACGACTTCGCAATGAGCCACGATTTCACTACAGCATATATACTGTTGAACAGTATATAATGCTATATATTAAGTTATTTCAATATTCCTAAAGATTGTTTTATTCAAAATATTTCATTTATAGTAGTTTTATATGAAAGTATTTTATTTGTTGTTTTTGAGGAATGTTCGAGCTATTATTTTGGAAAACCATTGTGTATTGTTTTATTCTGTGGGGTTGTGGCGTGGCGTGTTCGCTTGTTTTGTTTTTTTATTGCTTTGTTATGTGGGGTTGTTTTGTTCTGCTCTACTGTTTTGTTCTGTGGTGTTGTTTGGTTTTGGTGTTATTAAAGAATATTGAGATAAATTCCTAATTATATAATTTTCGCGATAATATCTCCAGTACATAATTTAACACCTCATATTTGGATTAAACAATATTAAAGTCGACAAAAAGGCTGTGTCAAATCAATATGAACTTAGTGATTCTTATTGACTCCACATATTAGTTGTAAACCATTGCTGAATTATTTCATGAACAATTTATATAACATTGCCATACGTTATATACAATACAATCAATTTCAACGAGCTGAAACATCTTCCCTACAATCTGTGTAAAACCGATACCCCAAAACATGCTCTCCCCGAAACAAATCATTTGGATTTTGTGTTGGATACCCTTCAAATTCGACTCTACATCTTGACAGCTTTAACCATTTTTTTTGTCGAGTAATATAGACACAATATTGTCACTGAGACAACAAGAATAGAGCGTATAAAATGCCACGAGCAATACTCCATCAAGATAAGTGCTTTCGCGGACATCATCTTCGCAGTTTCAAGTGTGTTGTGAATGAAGAACCTTGGCAGAATGCAACGAGAAATGTGACACAAAAGTTGGTGTGTAGAGATGGAGAGTGGGAAGGGAAAACAGAAGTAAAAGCGGTTGATTCCGAAACCAAACAAAAAGTTCTTACAGGCAAAGCGGGGACTAGCGACAAGAGAAATACAATGCCAAACAAAGGAACGTAAAATAATATCGCTTTGCCTCACACAATATATGATCTTCGTTTTAAAGAGAATATTTCGTATCAACATTACAAAGAACATTCAAGAGGACCAAATATTTTTGTGATGATTCTAAAGTAAAGCAAATACACTTAGCTTGGAAACGAACTGGAATAGAACTGATAAAAGTTATCCCGGAAGGAGGAAAATTAAATCACTAGAAAGACAAGTTCAGCATTCAGTTCTCAAAATAGAAACAAATTGTAACCTCTTTAAAGGCATTAAACTTGTGATGATTAAAATATCCTATCTTTTAACACAAGGTTACCTAAACTTTTCTGTATGTATTATCCAGGTTTTTCATTAATAAAAAATAATAGCAGGATTGAAAAAATGTTGGAAATATCGATTTTTTTGGTCTGATGTCGACTTCTTGAAGAATACTGTTACTTACTATTTATCTCAAACGCAGCATAAGAGTTTTCTTATACGATATGCAAAAACAAGACATGCAAAAAGAAGAGATACAAAACGGAACGGTCCAAAACGGAGTGGTCTGAACAGCAGCGGTCCAAAAAGGAGCTGTCCAAAAAGGAGCGATCCAAAATGGAGAAATCCAAAATGGAGAAATCCAAAAAGAAACCAAAAAAAAAATGAATAAATCCAAAATGGAGAATTCCAAAAAGGAGAAATCCAAAAAGGAGAAATCCAAAAAGGTGAAATCGAAAAAGGAGCAATCTAAGGAGATCCAGAAAGGAAGCATCAAAAGGGAGAGGCAAAGTGGATGATCCAGAGGATCCAAATGGAATACGCAGCGAAGCAAGGGCCAGCGCACGGCCCCAGGTACTCACCAGAGACGACGAGCGTGGTGTGCACGCGCTCGGAGCCGACGCTGTTGTTGACGACGCACGTGTAGCGGCCGCTGTCCTCCACCTGGGCGCTCTCGAGGAACAGGCTGCCGCCCACCTGCGTCACGCGCCCGCCCAGCTGCACGGGCACGCTGCGCCCGCCGCGGCCGCGCAGCCACCTGCCACACCACAGGCTCACGCTATAGGCACACGCCCGCCCCCGCGCTCACGCTCACAAAAGTTAGTTAGTTAATGCCTTATTTTACGTGGCGAGACTCGGGCCATCAGGCCCGCTCTTCCGTCTAGCCACGCAAATTTCGCTACGCTCCTTTCACCACCTAGCGGAGAAAGGAGGTATTATCTTGGGCGACGAAACAGGTGGAACTCAATTTTGCTCAGAGGCTTCATTTAGGCTGGAGGAGCTTTTACATGCCGTAAATCTACTACATGGGACAGCCGGCTTTACTTCCCCTCCGAAGGAAGGCGTACGAAGGATTTTTTCGCCCTTAAAAATCCACGGCTTCGATCGGTTTTGAACCCGCAAACTCGGGTACGACAGTCCGATACGCTAACCGTTACATCACCGAATCCGAAAGTGCCCTTCGTTTACTGCGGGGCTCATCAGGGAGGAGGATTGGCAGCAAAGAGCTGCCGCCAGCTGTCGCAGAGGGAGGGTGGAAGCTGTTGCAAGCGAGGTGACTTCAAGGTTGCGAAGGGTGAAGACAAGGGCCGGACACCTCAGTTTCACGCGAGACATTACGAAATTTGTCTGTATATCTCGGAATAAGAAGCAAGCGGCTCTGGCATGAATTGGCAAGTGATGTTTAAAACTGAATGAAAAGGGTTTAACTTTATACTATAAAACTGGAGATAATACAAAGCGTTTGCTTAGTTATTACATTTTTAATCGGTTAACTATTTAATCGAAAAAGACATTACACGCTTAATTATGTAGAAAAATATGGCATGTACGCCTATAGGGAACATGCAACGGTTGTAATAGCTTCAAACAAGCACTTCTCGTCATGTTTGTTATTGCATAGTCAGGTTCTTATTTTTACTTAGGAATTTAACGCGTGGAAATATGATTAGTGAGACATGAAATAGGGGTATCCTAATCCTGTAGTGTTTTGCATGATTCTTTTAAAGGATTTACTGCTAGTAAATTATGAATAAGAATTAGTTCCAGAGTAGCTGATGCATGCTCATCAGAGTGTCAGAGAACAGAGGAAAAACTGACGGTGGACGACGACAGTCTGAAGACGACATTAAGATCAATGATGATGAGAAAGTATATTGGTCGAATTCATAGACGACACTTCCAGAATAAGAGAACCTTAAAATAATACGTGATTACTTAACAGTCGCATACAAATGCCATTTCGGTATCCAGTTTCTGGTACCTCGTTGTTACCGTTGTTTTTATTTGTTTGTAAACTAAGTGGTTAAATAAGGTTCTAATAATAGTCTAAGTCTTAAAATGTTTAATAATAATTCTTGAACTAAACGAGAGCTGTCCAGCTGGCAGTCCGCGGGCCGCATGTGGCCGGCGGAGCCTTTTATTGTGGCCCGCGGAAGGTTTCTGTCTGACGTATAAAAAAAAGACCAGGATCCTTAAAATGATTTTATTCAAAACCAGGTACAATAGCTGCAGTGCTGAATAACAAGGAGATTGTACCGTAAGCGAAGCCGTGTTGTTATAATCCAGAGGAAGTCCTGAAATCTGCCCAGTCCCCGAATAACCGCAGGAGAGTTCCAAGTCCGTAGCGCAGTCGTCGTCGTAATCACTCTCCACACGTCAAACACCAAAACACTCGCCAAGATACGCTCACTAATACTTCCACTCGCTATCTGCTTTGGCGTTGAGTCGGGGCCCTCTTATAGCCCGGCAGGGCTATGACAACGCCGACTAGCTGTGGAGTAGGGGCGGGGCCGAGTCTCTAACCACGTTCCCCATCTGGTTATGACCACTTCTGGAGGTAATGGGCAGTCCATTGTATTTCGGTACAATGTCACACGGTGAGGAGCTTTTAAAAATATTTTTTTCCCGTTGCTAACGAGTTTGTTGACATTAAGAAATATTTCTCGAATCTTTTTGGCTACTCGGTTGAGGCCGTGTGCAATGCACGTAACGTGTACCATGTTTGGATAGAAAACTTTTAAAGCATTTCCAGTTTTAAGCATGTAAGGTGCTCCATACGTCACAAAAAATAAAATCTTATCTTGGAAGCTATTTTCAGCAAAAACAGCACTTTGAAACTGTCATTCACAAAGCGGGAGACAGTTTCAAAATTTGTTTTTGCAAGCTCTTTACATGAAATTAAATAAGGTTTTGGGTTGATTTCTTGATGCAGGATACCGATAATTAAGCTACAAATATATTTTCCCCTGGCGTCGCGACGCCTACCGACGCGTCGGTAGTCTCATCGACTTCAACATATACAAAATTATCTGATATTTTATTTCTAATTTTAGACATTGTTGCTTCAAAACAAAAAGGAAAATAATTTTTCCTAAGCGTACTCTCGTTTGGGATTTTATGGTCAGTATATTTTTCCAAATATCCTTAAACGGAATTGATAGTAACTTGAAAAAAGGAATATTTGAACCAACCAATGCGTGACATAAATCTTGGTTAAACTTGTTTACGGAGTCTCCGCGTTTCTCTGTCAGAAACGATTGCACCATACTAGGTGTACTTTTCTTCATCTCAATGGCCTTCTTATGACTGCCTTTTAAAATTAAAGAAGTCTTAAGGTTGGCAGAGAGAAATATCATTTCCATCAATGTATAATATGTTAAAGGAAGATAATTTAACTTACTTGTACTGACGTGTGCATCAATTTGTGATTTCCTCTCCGCTCCTATACTCTTGTCAAAAGAAATACAAAACACTATTTTTCCGTCGGTTTTCAGATCTGGGTAATTTTGTATCCATAATTTAATTTTAGTACTTAAACTACTCTTCACCTTCGGTATGTTCACTGTATATGTGTGTCTATGTGGAGCCTCACTCTGTTGTACGTGTGCACAGGTCGAAAACTGCGTTCATTCTCTCCCTCGTATCTGCAGGACAACATCCGTTCCGAGAATTTCGATGAATTTGACACGCAGTGCAGCTTGTCACTAAGATTTGCACCAAGTCGTAAGGTCAAATGTGAGTTGCGCATGCAGTATCGTGTTGCTTAGTTCAGCGAATACCGACAAAACGCCTACATGATCTGATTGGGAGGATAGACCCTGAACATAGCGTTGGTTGCGCGACCGCAACCAAGAGCTGCAAACGGGGTTCGTGCGAACACCGTGTATCCTCACTCACCACACTGCAATTCCTCAAAAATTTCAATTAGACAATGGGTATCATGAAAGATAAAAGACGCTCAGTTTATCGAGAAACAAAATGTAATAATGATTCGTATGAAACGGCGCTCGGATTTGAAAGACTAACTGAACTGTCCCGTTAAGTCATATTTTTTTATTAAATGAAACCTTTAAAAAAGGTAAAATAAAAAAGTTGATAATATAAGAATAATATTTTTTGCAAGAAAACTACGAACCTTGCAAATTTGTCCGGTAAAAAAACCAAAACGTGCAATTTTCAGGTAGCATTACCCGAAATGTGCAATTTCGTGCAGTAACCCCCAAACGTGCAATTTCGTGCAAAATAAAACATGTACTAAAATTACGTCCGTTTCATGATTCAAATTTCTGTGAAGGTTTCATCCAATTTGAAGTTTGCAAACAAAAGATGCAATAACACGTGAATTCGGTCTTTAGTCATAATATTCATGAATAATAAAATTCAAACTTTTTTTACGAGAATGATGGTATCCACCGGTCGTATTCTGAAATATAATTCTAGACATCCTTTTGCTATGAAAATTGGTACTGTGTATGGGATAATTGATAGATAAACGTTTCACAAGAAGTGAATTATAAATGTAATTTGAACACAATTGTTAAACAATTAATAGATAACCAATTTTCCTACAAAATTTATAAATAATTGTATTTATAAAAGGTTAAAACACCATGAAAATTTAAAACTCAATCTATATTAGGTAATGAAAATATACACAATATTAGTAGTTATGACACTGATACTACTACTTTAATGCTAAGCCTTATGTACCTGGTATAACTGCACTGTGTAACACTGCACTAAGTAACACTGCAAGGTGTCTTGAAATATAGATTTGATGATAAATTTAAAATTAGATGTAAGATTTTGAATAAAATAAATGTTATCAAAAACTTAAAGGATAGTATACCTTATATGGATAACGAGAATATCCTGTGTATGATCGCTTGTCTTGATTGTGATGAATATTATGTAAGGCAAACTAAAAGAAAATGGGGTACTAAGGTGAAAGACCAATTGAGGAATGTTAGAGAGCCTTCTATCAGACAAAATTCGGTCACGTGCCATAGAATTAATACTGAACATAAAATGGATTTTGAACATGATAAAATTGTTGACACTGAAAACAGAAGACTTTCTCCAATAGTTTCCGAAACATTACACATATAGGCTGTATAAGACTATGAACACTATGGTGGAAAGTAACTACTTCACGAATGCCAATGACAGTATCTTGTATAAAATTAAACAAAATCTTAATTAGTGATCTTTCATATTATATCTCAATATTCTTAACCCTGAATTCTCCCCTTCTCCCCTCCCCCTCCCCATCCATTTTGGCCTACCCCCTCTATCTCTTCAGTCTACCGGCGACCAGACCAGGGACCAGCAAATAGTTGATACAAATAACGGAATGATTCTGTCATGTCTTTCGCACCATGTTTAATCTACTCTTTTGTGGATACTTTCTGACTTCTTGATTGACTGATGATTTTTATGATGTAAAAACGGGTTTGAATTTTATTATTTATGAATATTATGACATAAGATCAATTGTTTAAATTTGCGTCATTATGAGTGGGTTTCATACATGAATTAAGGGAAGCAACCAGATCTTTCCTAACCATCATGCCTAACCAAGAAACATGTGTCAATGTAAAAAGTGATTTAATTATAATTTAACTGTCTTGTGTCTTTTGTTTTGTTTTATTTTAGCGATTGTTGTTTTACCTGATCGTGGAGATGCAGCATAAGCTCCTTGTAACAGCAAAATATTTGAATAAATTTTGTTATGAAAAGATAAATACCCGTAAAATTGTAATAAATGTGATTGTCTATAAAAGCAGTGGAATCTATTTTTTATATAAAAAAACTTTACAGCATTTTCATAACCGTTACATACGACCTTATCGTAAGAGGAACGACAGGAATGAAAACCTTTCTCCTCAGACTTGTTCTCCACCGCCCCACGATGGACAGCGCGCCGTTGCGACTTGTACACAATGCGCGTAGTCGGCCTCACACGCGCCGCCGATCGCGTCATCAAACGAGCTGTGGAAGAGCCCACATTGTCAGACCACTGCGTTGCTGGTCACTCGATCGAAATGCAGCACCTAACTGGTTATACTATTAACACGCTGGTATCTTTTAAAAATACATGTTTTTGCTTTCGAAAATATGTCAGCAATGACACATTATTTTATTTTACCAAAATGCTAGATAGTAGTAACGGAACCAGAAATGGCCAATTCAAGCACAACATTCGCAAAATAAGAACTGAAGACTTCCCACTGGCTTCAAACTCGCTGAACGTGGAGCTAATTCCTTCTAGTTTTGAGGTTAACGAAGTTATTGTATTTCTTTTCCCGTATTTTATACTTAAATAATAAGCAGAAAACATCTTATTAATATTGGTATTGCAATAACGTAACATGAAGGGTACATTTTCTGACTTTGTTGATTTTAGTTACGTTCAGGGGTAAAATATTGATTCGCCTTACTGAGTCAAGCCTATGACCGCCACTACAAAATTTTATGATTTTTAGATGGCCATTATGAGAATAAATTCAGTTTCTACATACGAGTAAATTAATAAAAACTAGAATAAGTTTAAAAAAAGGCCGTCTAAGGCAAGATATCTACTTAGAGATATGCATATTACCCATTGAGTTTCACATAGCAAATTTAGTACTGTAGCCTAAGAATTTTGAGAAAACTACGAAAGTGTTTAGAACTGTGGCCACTACTTGTACATTTACCGCAGGTGTGAGTAAAAATATCAAAAAATTGTTTTATTTAGTGGACATGATTGGAAGACGGATGATGAGGATGGTTGACATTGTGACAACGAATCCCAATTGAAAATTGCCAACCAGACCGGTGCCCGATTTTTGATTACGTAAATATGGCTGGAAGAGGTGATAAGTGAACTCAAAACAAAACATTAATTCATAAAAATCAAGAGATATGTTGAATGTTTTGGCTACATAAAATATAAGGAAAAATATATTTACTGTATTATTGTGGGTTGAAGTAATTGACTTTTTTATTCACATTACTGAATTCTAGTAGTTTAAATCGCACTGCATTCTCGCCAGACTTCCTTCAGAATCACTGGACTAATGGACACCTTAGACCATTTGTGTTGTACGAATGAACTGAGGACAGAATATTCAAAATTAAAATGATAAGAATAATCCAGATTACTGTGCTATTTTTGTTTGTAACTCAATGTAAGCTCTTATGAGAAAACGATTTAAATATTTTTTTGATCAATTGGAGTATAAGAGTTTGTACTAAGGTTACAGAAAATTTGTGAACCAATTGTTTAGTGTTAACGTGCTATCGATGATCGATTTTTATGTTCCAGTCCTGTCGATGTGCAAGATAGACTGCAAAAAATTAAATTTTAACAATAAATTCTGGAAACTGTTCAAAGTTGCAAGCTTTATTCTTGCTACAGTAATCACGAGTTCGAAATTATTAAGTGTTGCTCGTCGTCTGGAAGACAACATGGATTTTTTGATTTTTCTCTTTGACACAAAAACTTTTTCCATACAATTTTAAAGTAGAAGGCATGAGAACAACATCTTGACTCTCGTCGACGCCTAACAACACGTAATTGACAAAAGTGATCTGCTGTCACGATGTATTGAATAATCCTTCGGGAATGGACTCTAAATTGTTTTTGAAGTATTGACGTACCACAGTTTTTCCTAATAGTTTATCAACTAATATTGATGAAGAGACACAACATATATTTGTATATATTTCAAACCAAATATTAATATGTAAAAATGAAGATCCTCTCACCAATAAATCCTTTGTATTACTTGCAAAGTAAAGCACGTCCCGAACATTCTAAACGTATTCTGTTGATTATTACTTGCGCAAGTGAGGAGGAAATTACACATTCAAAATATTGTATAAAGCCCATATTCCTCGTTATGGGACGCAGTGTACAAATTATGAAATGCAAAATTTCGATCCGTAAGAAAAGGAAGCAAAAAATAAATAACTAGATATGTTTAATCTGTTAATACATTTCTAATTTTAACGAGACTTTTTTTCACTCGTGAGAATTTAAAAAATCATTGAAAATAAGTATCAATAAAAAAATGAAATTTCTAATTTTGCAATATCCTAAAACTATTTTCGGATATTTCGTGAAACAAAGTAATTTTTGACACATTTAGGAAGGGAATGTAACCCCAGCAGCTGCAATTATTCGCATTCAGAGAAAACAGAACAGGCGCTTTAAAATAATCTTTCCACTCGCCACGGATGTATTTTAATCCGACGCTGCTTCCACCCCGTTTTTCACCCTTGCCCTTCGCTCCGCGATTTCCCCGAAGCCCATTCTCTCTCATTCTCTCTGTCTCTCTCTACAGATGTATCGCAACTTTTAGCACCCTCGTGTGGAACATATCGAAGAACCCGGTGCAGGCCACGTGAATCCGACAGTGGAAAGAAAGTATACATTCGTAAAAAGATATGCGCGAGCAGTGCCGATATACCTTCCCGCCGCATGCGATCTTCTGAAGCCCGAGCTTCACCTTGGGAAGGTATCGCGTTTGCGTGTATGTAGGTCAGCGTGTTTCGGAAACAGACATTAGAAGCGGAGAGCTGTATATTCGAATTGGGACATTGTAATATTCTAATATTTTTTTCCGGTACCATGGAAGCTGTTTTTGAATGTGTTCATGTATTGTTTATTAGTGAGAAATTGACAGCAAATATCGAGTTTTCGGTGATTCGAAATTCCGTCAAATTCACCTCTAATTTTTCTACCTTATTTAGTACAAAGCGTATTTTCAATGTCTTCACCCGTCCGGGAATCTCAAAACGTCTATTTTTGTGGGGTGTAAATTCACATGCAAATTTAAAAATAACTGCCATGCACTGTTATTTAATATTCCATTAATATAATTTATTTTACACTAAATTCACATTATTGTAAGAATGACAATTTGACCGTTATATCTCGAATTCTACCACCTTAAGGATTGAAATGAAAGACATTTAAATTAATAGTTTTATGCATCAAAGACAGTTTCAACATGTATTATTCTCTTTTACTTTGTAGGTAAGTGTTTTTGAGCGGAATTTTATTTCCAAATGATGAGGAAAGTATATTCCTTTGCACACTCACTGTTCAGATAGTAAAATAATGTTACGAAACACTAAGGCAAAGTAATCCACATGATTGCTATAGATACGGATATGTTAGTTAACAATTTCCCATCCATATCTACTAGACGTGCTAGTTCGCCGTTCTCATGAAATTTAAAAGCTTTCTTAATGTTTCGACTCGTACATTCATTACTTGACAATGCGTACCCATTAAGCGCGATGTAAGCAGGTTTCCGATTCCCGGCTTTTAGCGTTATCTCGTGATAGGACTTGCCTAACGGGCTCTCTCCTCGACTGGCGCCATCGCAACCCGAGGCTCGCGGGGAAGCCGCCCCCCTCGCCCCCCAACCCCGCCTCCGCCCCCGCCCCGCCCCACCGCCTCCTCCGCCCCCGGCCACGCCCCCGTCCCCGTCCCCGCAGGCTCCTCCCTTCCCCGCGGCGTTCCCGTCCGGCACCTCCGGTTTCCCGGGTCCGCGTGCTCCTCTTACTCCCCTTGCGGCCTCCTTTCGCGTGCAGCCGTTCTCCCTCACTCTCCCTCTGCATCTCTCGCTCCCTCGCTTATCTCTTCGTCCTCCGCTCCGCTGCTTATCGTCTCGACGTGCCCCGTCCCGTCTCCTTCCGTACGCGCCCCGCGCCCGCGCCCGCGCCAGCGCCGGGACACGCGTGCTGCGCCGCGGCCTGGGGCTCCGCCGATTCCAGCGCAGAACTTGGAACTGTCTTAATGGAGCGGCACCGCGCCGCGGATAAAAACGCGCCGGAGCGCCCCGAGCGCAGGGTCCCGCGCCTCGGCGCGCCGCGTCTCATTTCGCCGGCAAATGTGCAGGTCAGACGCAGGCGGCGGCGAGGAGAGGCGGCTGTGGAGACAGCGGCGGACGAGTGAAGGGGAGGCCAGGAAGGCGACGGCATTACAGGGGAAGCAATGTCGCTGCTTAAAACTGAATTGAATTCGAAATACGGCGGTCATAGTTACGGTGGCCATTTAGATTATTGATTTAAGTTCGGTCCAGGTAGAACTTGGAACACAGATCTTATTGTTGGAATGAAATCGCAGTCCTGATTGTGTGATTGTGGTAGTTGTAGAAATCGTTTAAACGATGGCGAGGTACATTAATAGCAATAGAATACCGAACGGAACTGGACGAAATACATAAATGGCTGTGGCAAGGGTGACAATTATTGAGACACTTAAATCAGGGAAATGTGTCGACGTCAGATGCTTTAATGTTTCGAGAGAGTGACAACGAATGGGGGAAGCTGTGAAGACGTTCTTCATCATAGTGGTTGCAATATTTCGTTTTCTATAGAATAGAACTCTATGAAAGTTTGAGAATTGATAAATACCGTTCACAGTATGGCGTAATTGATGAAAAATCAACAGGAAGAACAAAATGTTCCCCCAGTTCCATAAAGATGGGAAATATTCTGAACGCTTTTTAACAAACTGACACGGATTCTTACTTAATTATATCAGAATAAGTTGTTATCGAACAACTTTTGAATTAATTTCTACTCATCTTCTGTAAGCATTTAATAACTTCCTTAAATTTTATAATGTAGGAAACTAAAATATATATATTTCTTATATTCGTTTGAACAATTTATTATTTTACGTTCATTATTCAGCACGCAAATTCCTTAATATACCCTCATAAAGAAGGTAGAAAATTTAAAAAATAAATACGATATGAACATCAAAGGCAGTAACAGTGCCATGGACATCATATGGAGAATCACAAATATCTGTGACGAGCATCTTCATCACGATTTTCCTACGACCCGACCGAAAGTTATCTGATGGTGGAAATCGCAAAGAGTCGAGTCAGATTGGCGCGATACGAGCCGGGGCGAGTCGGAACGAGTCGCAACAGTAGCAGCAGCGGCGCGTCTCATTTCGTCGGGAAATGCGGGGGTCCGACGCAGGCGGCTGCTGCGCGGCAGCGGGCCGCGCGTCGAGGCCAGCGGCGCGCGCGACGCGGGGCAAAGTGGCGTGAGGGCGCGGCAGGCGGAGGGGGCGGGGGTGGGGGAAAGAGCGTCGTGGGGCCGGGCCAGGAGCTGCCGCTTCGTGTGTAGCGGCATTGATTGAATCACTTCCGGTAGGCGAGAACAGGAAGCAGTAAATCAGAGGCAACTCAATCTACGCGCAGGCCGGGCGTGAGCGGCCGCCGCTCGGGCAGCTGCGGTCCCTCCTTCCTTCTCCGCCCCGTCCCCGGCCCCCGCCGCCTCGTCCGCCGCCGGCGGAACCCCGCGGCCTCGCCGCTGCAACCGCCGCCGCGAGCCCGGAGGCGACCCCGCTGCTGCGAGCGCGGTGCACGAGCAGGCGCGGCCGCTCCGAAGGCAGCAAAGTGGCGAGGGGCGGCGGGGGTCGGGAGGGAGAGGCGGGGGTGAGGTCGGCGGCTGGGGCGGAGGCGGGGGCGGGGGCGGGGCGCGGCGGAGCGGACCCGGCGCGTCGCGGCGAGGGCGGCGCGCTGTCCCGCCGCGTCACTCGCCTCCGATTAAGCTAGCGGTGCCGCCAGCCTGGATGCGCTAACTTTATGTGGAGGAGCTCGCAATAAGCCCTTGCTTCCTGCCCGCCTCTCCCGGCACCGTTTCTTCCCCGGTCCTCTTCCTTTATCGGGTCTTGCTCCTCGCGCTTCCCGCGCCGTCTTGCCCCCTTCTGCGTCTCTTCGTCGCGCGCGCCCTTCTTTCCGACGCCCTTCTCCCAGCTTCCATTTTTCTTGGGGCTCGCAGTTTCGGATGTTGCTGTCACTCGGCTCGCTTTAAGCCAACACATCCATCACCGCGCGCAAACCTTGACTGACGCCTACAATCATTACCATCAATTATTTTTGAGGAACGGGGCAGCGTTTCGGCGACGGCAGTCGCGGTCCCCGTGTGCGCTCGCGTCACCACACAGGGGAGGCCCGGGGCGCCAAGGTCCCTTCGCCCTCGGGGCCGCCATCGCGTCGCCGTCGGCGCCCATTCCCCCCCCGCGCCCACGCCCACGTCCCCGCTGCGGGCGCTGTCGTTGCTAGCGCTGCGTCCTTGGGGACCACGATCCGTACCGCAACGTGGGTGTCGGGGACCTGGAGGCGGCAGAGCGAGGTCGCCCCTCCGCCCGCGGCAGGCCTGGTCGCTGCGTGCGGCATCTGGGTGAAGGGGTTATGAGTTGGGCTATCAAGGGTATTGGGAAGGTTTCTGATACGATGTCGAAATAGCAAGTTGGGTAGCGGAAGAAAGGAAGAGGTGGGCGTGGAAGGGCGAAAGAACGCAGGAATTGGAATACATAATGATGGAGCGACAGAGTAAGAGTGTGTTCGGGCGATAATGTTGCGCGATAGAAATACGAAGTGGTATGATACCGAATGAGATGGGAGTGACTTTATGTCAATGGACATGTAGTGGAAAATATCATGCAGATAAGATACACACGAGATTTCTCACTACACGTTCGCCGGCAAAAAGTTATCATCTGCGACTCCATACACATCCTAGAAATTTGTAACATTTATTCCGAGATATCCTTTGGACGGGTGAGCCGGAGTATGTGCGTGACTGGAAAGGGCCGAGGTGAAAGGAGGACGAGGGACGACTCCAGGCGGGAGGGAGATGAGGCGGGACCAAGACATGGCGGTAGAGAACCGAGGCAGATAGTTGAGTAGCAGAACCATAAGACTTGTGGCGTTGAAAGAGAGAGAGAGAGAGAGAAGAGAGAGAGCAGCGGCAGGGTGCGTGAGCGGTAGTTTGTCTCGGCGTCAGGGCGTTGAACTTGGAGCTGGCGCATGCGGAGATGGTTGAGGCTGGTGATGCGCAGGGTCAGGCAGGTTGAGGCTGGGCGCGCCACAGTCAGGTACGTCCAAGTACGTACGCTTTCAGTACCACCGTCAAGATTTCATTATTTCATTTGTTGAAAGTGGACCGCTCTAAAATTTAATACTAAAAAATTCACTTCTTTTAAAACAGCCCAACCTGTTTTCTGGCACGTCAACTACTACGGTTATTAGTCATGTTCTAAACATTACATTATCGCTAGAGGTGGCGGTGTTCCTCCCGAACTGGAATAGAACGTGAGTTTCGGCTGCGACCTACAGGTCGACTTGCGGAGATTTCCCTATCCAGGTATTTCACCTCCAGTGCGGCACCGCCGCAGCGGAGACAAGCAGTAAACTTCCGACTGATCTGCTGATATGAGTGGTAGTGCAGGTCATGTAAGTGTAACAGTGTGTAAGGGAAGAAGATACAAGTAAGGGGAAGGAAAGATAACGCGTAGTCCGTGGCTCGATTCTTAGGTTTCTGCTTCGACGTTCGTTTGGTATTGATCAGAGAAGCTACCGAAAACTATCGATCAGAGCAGCCGTCTGTTAGAACTCTCCTTCAGACAGGAATTAGTCCTAGCTATTTAGCTAGTGTCGTAAATCTGCCATCGACAGGGACTGAAACCTTAGGACCTCCCAGTCAGAATAACTGTTGAGACAGCGAAAAGACTGGCTCTAACAGACCCCACCTGGCGAATTGCTCAATCTAGCACGAACCTATTCTCGGCCAATCTCGAACAATGTAAGATGAAGTTTCATGATATGGTAGTGATGTGACTTCTAAGAGTTGAATACTTTTCAGATCATTGGGAGAACAGCAGCATATTGTTTGAAGGTGTTACCTCATTTGTCAAAAGATACATATAATGTTACGATACAAATGTTGAAAATATAAAAAAAATTAATATTAATATTATTTCTTGTACTATTTCTCCTTTGACGTGTTAATATTTCTTGGACCTGATAATTTAGAGATTATATTTTATGGATAGCATTTAATTAAGATTGTGAAGTAGTGCAATATACCACAAAATACATTTCAGGAAAGAACAAAGGATATGCATCTTTCATTGTACGTTGTTTTCGGCGTGTAATTACCTGAAATTGACCTCGAATTTTTTGTTTTTCATACACTGGTTCATTACTTAATTCTCGTTCTTGTAAATCTCTCTGTAAAGCGTGTATACTAAAATTCTGAAGCTATGATCATTGATTTAGAGAAAAATCATTACTAAACTTGCCGAACAAGAAAACTCATTTCTCCCGAGGAGACAATTTGTCCAGATCTGAACTACACTGCTTTGGACCACGAAGTATTTATGCACGATAAAAGGAGGGAAAGTAGCACAGCGTATCAAGCGGTAGAGTAGCGAACGTGCTGAATACCTTGATAATCACTTGCTTGTATGCAAAAAATTGTATTTTTTTCGAACATAAAAGTATAATTTTCAAAACATCCATTATTTTCCCCGATATTTTTAATTAAAAACGAATACAATGATAGATTTTTCACCCTTCAATTGGCTATTTTTATTTCATAATTGCATCACTTTACTGGAATTAAATACAGATTACTGATCTGCAGCAACCAAAGTGCTGCTGAAGAATGCTACTCAAAATAGGTTTCAAAAAGGTAGTACGCACACTGATCAAGAACAACAAATAAAATACTTCCGCATAATACTATAATAAATTAAATATTTTTACTCGAACAGTATTCACGAATTGGGCAGTATTAGTGTAGCATCTAGCCTACACAGTGTCTCAGAATAATTATTAGAAACTTCTAGGGCATGTTGAGGAGTCGAAAATGTTAACAGTTTTCCAATAAACATAGAAGAAGTCGTATGAAACAAAGTTATACGCCATTATAAACGTGGCATTTGTTCCTGATTTTTAGGCAGTCTTGTATGCACAGATGTGATGCAAGTCACGCTTTGACACAAAGCTTTCATATACCTGCCCCATATCTGTTCTATGTGTTACACAGACTCAATATTCTTTTTGTATAAATCACCGTGTCCGAAGGCCGGAATCAAATCGCCAACTTGCAAATATGTAAAAATGCGTCAACTGAGGTATGTAGTGAAAATATTTAGGAAGATTCGTGTAAATAAAAATGCATGACTGACACAGTGGAACCCAAAACTATACACCTTGCCTCTCACTCCCCTCAGAAATTTTCCACGAGCCGTCTGAAGCCTGTTTATGATACATCTGCTATTTCTCGTTATCGTAACATACTTTACCTACCATAAGCACTTCATGGTGGTTAATGTCAAGTTCATCCGGATTAAGTCCGAAGGATGTTCCGAAAACATTTCTACTAGGGACTTTACCAACTGATTTTGGATAACATAATCATTAACCGACTACGAATGAGATTCCGAATTTAGCCGTTACATTTAAAAGGCAACATCGTACAAACAGTCCCAAGAGACAGTACCGTTTTCCGAGTCCCCCTTCCAGGCCTACCTATTCGAATCAGGGTAGATGGCACAGTAAGAATGGCATATTTCTATGCACAGGTAGAATATTCCCGAAATTCTCTGTCACTCTGATGCAGTTTTCATGAGCAAAAACTCAGACGAATTTTCCAGAAAATTACTTGTGTGGAAGAGTGACCAAACAAGACTAGAATACGCAATGAATACAGGAAACAGTCCTACTGGTTAGATGTGATGATGCAAAGTGAGAACGAAAGTGATTCTCGAAGAGAAAGGACGAGAATGATTCTCTGAATAGAAAACTGATAAAAGATAAAAATAACAAATTAATAAGTTATAAGAAAGAATAAATAGGCAGGATAAGAAATTTCTAATCATTGCAGAAGCAAAGAAATAAGTTAAATTGGAAGAAATTTTAAAGCGACTTAAGATTAAAAATTGTCAGTGAACTGAACAACGATAAATGAGCCTGCGAGGAAACGAAAGCTATGCAAACTGGGAGATTACGATACATCTTTAAATAACTAATATTGTTGTGTGTGTTTAAAAAAGAAACGAATGTTGCAGTATAAGCTATTCTGTATACTAATCTATGTACTATCTACAAATATATAAATATATAAATTCTATAAACTATTTATATAGGGCACGTTGCTGAATGAGAAGAGACAACCTGCAGTGAGGGTGGCATCACCGCCTACCAGGAGAACCAAGAATCCGTCATCCCTAATCACCGCGAGCTAGGTGTTGTGTTCAACCACGTGTTGGGGCACCGTTGAAGTGAGCATCAATGTGGCATTCATCAGTGTGGAATGTTTCGCCCTCAATATTACACAGCAAGAAAGTCTTATTTCAAGAATAGAAACAATTGCCTTATTAAAATAAGTGTTATTTAAAATGGTGTTTGAACATTCATTGCCCTTTTTAATTACCCAAGTGTGCTTTGACATACCTGAAATAATTACAAAAAAATGTTCTGCTTTTAATTCGCTGCTACATAATTGTAACGACGATTGAGCTACGCTTGTGAAGCTGCTGTCTGATTCACGCTGTCGCGTGATCCGGCGATGAAATTTAAGTCACGCGCGCGTCGTGACACTAGGAGATAAGGCGTGAAACCGTGTTTACGTGGGACATAGGAAGCACGTCAAACATTTGTCGCGTTCAAGTTGGTTGCAATTAGTGTGGCGACATTGATAACAAAACATTGATGTTAATAAACATCGATTTTCAAAATTAAAACGTCGATGTTAATAATACATCCACTTATAAACATCGAAGTTTCTCAACATCGATGTTTTCAAGCTGGCTTTGTAAACTCTAACATTAAATTCGTGTACAACAAATTTTAAATTGACAGGGTCCGCATTTGTTAGTTCACCAAATAACGGTACAGGAAGGTGGGGCAGGCCGTATGCCCACTTCTCCGTGTGGAAAATAAATAAGAAGAAAGAGGAAACACAAGGGCCTGGGTGCCATTCGGGGGAGAGTCAGTTTGGTCGACGAAGGTAGTACAGTACTGGAAACATAAATTGATCGCGGCCGTCTGCGGCTAAGTTCAGCTTTTGCACGGCTTGGACAGCCCTTGTCATGACGAAACGTCCCAGGCGGAGCCTCACAAACCATCGTAGCCAATCTCGATGAAGGGGGGAGTGCCCTAACAAAATTACGACGTACAAAATGGCGGGCGCTGCTAGTTCAGATGTGGAAGTATTTTCAAATAAAAAATACATGGAAGAAACACTTGTATGAACATGAAAGTAAATTCATTGAAATGTATATGAACACATTGCACTTAACCACTGTTAACACAATTCTTTTTGAAGAAATTACTTTGATATCAGATAAAATAACACTAATTTTTAGAACGATTACGTTTTTATACCATTAAATCAATACTTTGTCCAAACACAATTTATGAACTTTATCAAATGACCAGTTTACTACAGAATTTTGCGATAAGAAAAACGATTATAATTGCATATTTTCGATTGTTCAAATGTATATTACATTAGCAAAAATGCAAAATACTGTCTTTCTTCGAATCGTTGGGACTGTAGGGAAACATTTTAATAAAAGAAAGTAAAATTCAAAGACCAACTGTATATTTAACATTAAAGTAACAATTAAACTAGATATTGCTATTAATTTGCATCTCATGTCAAAATTGTTATTTTGCTATCATCAAATCGGGGACAATTTGAGGACCCCTTGGCAGGAATAGCGCACATTTCTGCAATTGTTTATAAAATTGTTAATTGTTGCAAAATTGTTAATTCGCATTTTTTGGTTCTGGGACATCAGAAAACCCTTCTACTTAAGAATTGAAAAATTGAAATTGTTTATAATTTTACAAATTTTGAAATCTTTTATTCTCTATCGCAATTCTTTATATAAGATGCAAATTCCGCAATCCAACCGGACTATTTGCCTTTGGTTTTCGAGATACGCAATTGTATAAACAATTAATTATATGGATCTTCGCGTCTGATGCCAACCCTCACTTGTTTCCAACCCCCAATTCATTCGATCTTGGCAGTCAAGTATAAAATTCAAATAGATTTGCAGTGTCTTGCTTTCAGCTAATTAAATTGTTAAGTTTAATTGTTATTAAATTAAATTGGGGTCACTCCCCGGCTAGAATGGCGCACATTATGGAATTGTTTATAGAATTGTTAATTGTTGAGAAATTGTTAGTTCGCAGTTTTTGGTTCTGGGACATCAGCAAAAATTGGAAATTCTTTATAATTTTACAAATTTTGCAATTATTTTTTATTCTCTCATCGCAATTCCCTTTACACAAGATGCAAAATTCCGCAATCCAACCGAAGCTATCGCCTTCGTTTTCGTGATACGCAATTGTTTATAGGATTTTTCGCGTCTCATGCCAACCCTACTTGTTTCCAACCCGATTCATTGGATTGGGCGGAAGTAAAAAATTCAAATAGTTTTGCAGTGTCTTGCTTTGTACTGATTAATTGTATTAACGATTTGTGACACGACAAATCGGTAGAATTGTTCTCATGAGCTTTTTTTTAACTTTCAAAATTTAATTTCTTTTCTTCATGTATCTTAAAAACAGTAGTTTGGTTATTTTGATTCGTCTGTGTTATAAATAAATTCTCTGGCAAATTTCAAAACGCTGAAAACTAACTGTTGTCCTGCAAATTTGAAGATTTCGTGTGGTTGGATGCATGCTTTTCACTGGTGCAAAGTGTATGCCAGATGTTTAACGAGGAAATTCATTATCAACAAATTATTTTGCAAAATGCTTTGGTCAGAGCGGTGGCAGATAGATCATTTTCATATTTGTTCCACGAGTCAAATTTGGCAAGATATATTCTGTGTATTATTTTAATTTTTGGGTGAAATTGAATCACATGTGAATTTTGAAATAGAATCATACATTTTTTACCTGTAATGAATATATCAATAGAGGAATTCTATGATGTCTCATTTGTTAATAATTTAAAGAGTAATCATGTATATTTGACACCGGGCTTGAGCAATCCTCAACTCTAAGGCAAGCAACGCTTATCATTGGCTCTTCTAGTAATTCAAGTGGCCTATCCTGGAAGATTTCCATTCTCTCCCCTTAAAGGCAGAGACCGAGTTTTAGAATGTGGCCCCAATCCAATAACACTTCCTCCCTGAGAATGCTTCGTTACCCCCTTTGTGGAACAGTCTTGTCGATATTATATTAAAAAAAAATTTTCCAATTCAAATAATAAACGAGTAAGAGTTTTGTTTACATTGTAATGCTAATACATTTAAATATAGAAATAAGAATGCAACTAAACAGTATACACATGTTTTAGGAAGACGAAAATTCTTTTTTATTATAACACTCATTTGATACTTTTCACAAACAATATTTAGAAGTACACCATCAATCTGATGATTTGTTCTGTAAATCGATCTTATACGTAATCGACATATAATGATAGAGTTTTTAATGTCTGGTATGGGAATTCAGTATGAGCTCAGTTAATTTTAATGAGAGAGCAATTTTATGATGAAAATGTTTTTTAATTCATATATTCAAATCCATACTTCCTTACATTAATTAACGTTGTTTCCATTTTCATTGAAGGCAAGGCATAACATCCTCACGCGCTATGTTTTGAAATGACTCAGAGAGGTCGCTTGCTCAGTCGCCGTGTTTTTGGGATTGAACTTCTGAAATGTTCTGTTCATACAGTATTTCCCCGAAACACGAAAATTTCCCAACAGGTCATCTCAAAGTATAGTTGTACACCCTATTTTCCAAACATTAGTAGATCCCGCGGACTGTGAGACCGCACGGTAAAGTTCTAAACAAACTTCATTCTGGTTCCCTGAGCATGTGTTAATCTGTCCAATTTTTTTGTGTCGGGGGGGCTGTGATTTTTGGGAAGATAATAGTGCAGTGGACATTGTAACAACTTTTGGACCTGCAAGTCGTTTCAGTGTGGACAAAACTTTGGGAATTGGAAACCTTTCTGGACTTCATGAATTATTATAATATTGAGATTACCAAACAGGCCATATTATCATTATAGTTTTAATTCCATTTTTTGTCTATCATTTTATTTGCATTTTAATCAGTTTTCTGTTTCTTATATAATTTTGTTAATGTATTTTAGGAATGGGGTTTAACTGATGCCAAGGTTATTCTTAATTTAAGTTAGATTGGTTTCAAGTTTTTGCGGTTCAAGTCACATTTTATTGCGATTGGTGAGCTAAGAATACCTGCATTAAGAGGACTGACAGTATGCCAAGCTTCAGAAAAAAAATTCAGAATCTCGAAGGGAATATTGATGACTAAAATAAAAGATTGTAAAATGTCGCGATCATAATGTTGTGATGTCAATCAAATAATATCCTAGCAGAATCTATATCAAGGGCGGTCAGTTTTGCCCGCATGGGCATTCGTGTTCCTATTTATGCTCGCGGGTGCTACTCCAAATCGGCTGCAGCGGGCAACGAAAGAAATTTGAGCGGGGAAACATTCCTGGGAGGTGGTAACTGAATTACAAAGGTATCAATGTTTCGTGAGGTTTTATTAAATAAAACATAATAATTTGTTGTAAAAGCGCTTATTTTTTGGGAAAAATTGAAAAATTCGTAATGAAAAGTTTCTGAGAAATAGAATTATACAGAGTCTCACCAACTATGGGCCACCTAATAACTTCTAAACGGTTCCCGATATCTAAATGCAGTTTTCGCTTAACAATGCGGAATCAGGGGGGAAATAATGAGCGGTAGAGATATAATTCGAAATATTTTTTAGTTTTCGAAAAGAATTAATTATCTTTGATTGTTTAAATGGAACCATATATTTTTTTCACTGGCGTTAGATAATCATAAATAGACGCATTGATGTAACATACGTAAATGTTCTGATAGTATATTGAGTATAAAATAACACTTTCAGACATGTGATTTTGAACAAAATATACGAGTTTTTGTTAGCAACGTTGCTTTGTCGCATTTACAGAAGATTGTCTTTGCGGCCCCGGCACTTTTGTGAGAACGGGGGAAAGGTCGCGATGGCCACTTTCTAAAAGCGACAAGCAACGGCTGCAAGGGGAAAAATTGCACGTTTCTTCAATCTAAGTCTCATAATATAAATATAAAAAAACGGGTTTATAAGGTTAAATTATTATCAGTTGTTTGCATCACTACCAAAGCGGGAACTATTTTTTTATTTAATCGCAAAATATCAAAAAAATACTAATACACCCTTTTACCTATCCGTTTGAATTCATGAAATTTCCCTGCAATTACAAAGTTCATTGTGAATGAACTTAAAAAATAAGTAATTTAAATTAATTAAATTAATTTTAAAAAATTAAAGACTATTGAAATATTTTATTGAATTTTCCCAAAAAATGTTTCAGTCTATCAGAACGGATGGCGCTTTATCTAATTGTAAATTGGGAGTCAGAAAATAAACGGACGCAGAATATTGCCTGGGAAGTGAGAAAAATGAACAATACGCAACACTGTCGCTTAATGTCATCATTCAACGACTTTCTTGCTATCGAACTATCAAAATATTTTAGAAGATAACATTATTATTCAGCTTCATTTGTTAGCATAAAGTACTCGATAAATGGATTAAGGCGTACTGTTTTCGTTAGGACTCATCAGGCTTTATTTTCCCACACGGTAAAGAAGTTATTTTGCTCAATAAACGTAAGTTAAAATTAATAGTTTTACGAACGTTATTCTGTGTTTCCATCACCAAACAATTGTAATATCAAAAACTAGACTATTCCCATTAGTTTTATCAATCAAATTTCGAAAAACGTATTTAGCACTTCGGTTAGAACATTCTAATATGTTATTTCAGTTCATTGTCCATAATCGTTACATATCAAAATTGTGTGGAGTGGATAGTTAACGTCAGAAATAACCCCAGTCCTCGTATTGATATACAGGACAGTTTGGTTAACTGGGCCAGATATGCTTTTATTGGATTTTTTATTTTTTGCTTTGTTTATCTTAGGTTAGCCAAACTTAATTTATAATAGTATAAAGTTAAATAAAAAACAGTAATACAAATTATTAATTTTCATTTTTAGAAATTTTGTGGGATGCAGAAACGTACGCGAAAAAATGATACATTTAACTGCAGTATGGGCTGTTTGAGGCTTGTTGTGGTGAAGTGAATTATTAAGACATGTTGAAACAGTTCTACGAGTATATTATAAATAGAGCAGATTTAAATGAAATATAACTTACTTTCTTGCATACCTACGTATATACGGAGTAATGTACGTAATGTAGAGAAGTTACGTAATGCTGCGCGAAAAAACGGCGAATTTTCGGCAGAAAAAAATTCATTTCCCGGGATCCTGATAACAAAAAAGTGGATAAATGCAGTTGATTAATTAAGAGAAAAAGTCCCTAATACGTGATGTAGCCAGAATCCGTATTTTGGATCCAAGCCGAAAACTCAATTGAAAGCGAAACGCCCGCCGTCTGTCCGTCTGTGAACACTACTAGCGTTTAAAACCCATGCGTGGGATTTTTCAAATTGAAGAAAAAATATCTGTCTATCTATCGGTAGTAAGCTTTAAAATTTTTAAAAACCATTCTTAAAACTTGGGGTTTTAGATCAAGCTCCACGGACATTCTCGAAATTTTCTCAAAAGGTTTGCTCAATTTTTTTTAAATGTATTGTAATAACAGCGCAAAATACACTTACAAAAGTGGAATAGGTTCTATTTTCACGGTTAACAGGAATTTTGAAAATTGCAAAAGTTTCAATTTTTCTGGCGTCTTCCCCAAACTGAAAATTGCAAATTTTTCCCTTTCAAAAAATTTGTTTCCATAATTACTCGTTTCATTAAGATCTTGCACATTGTTTTGAAAATTTTAATAGTTTCTCGCAATATGGTGTACAATATTTTCAAAAAAAAACAAAAATGTTTTCTCTGTTTGTTCTCGTAGCTCATATTTCCATTAGTGACAATTTTTTCACATTATTGTATTTATGTATACATATGCTCTAAATAATGTTGAATAAAATTTCCCTCGAAAACTCAACAGTTTTTTTTGTGAAAATGAGCACAAAATTCCGCATTTTCAGAAACACTCAAACGCCATTTTCTCAAAAATTGCTCCAATTTTTTGTTTCATATTTTTCAACAAATAGTACTAATTGCAGTGTTTATTATGACGTTAAACATTTTGTGTAATTTTTCGGTTTTTTTTAAAAACAAGATGTAATTTTTTTGTACCTCCCCACACTGTTAATATGAACAATTGCATTGATTTGTATACATTATTGCATTTATAAGTGAAGTGTTTCCCAAAGACTTCGAATAAGTTTTTCGAAAACTCAAGAGATTCCTCTGAAAAGAGTTTCAAATTCTCTTTTTCAGTAATGTAATCGCCATTTTCTTAAAAAACGTCTTCAAATTTTTTAATTAAAATTTCTATTAAGAACAAGGTTTTCTTTAATATTCTTGAATGTTAATATTCTATATAGGTTCTATATTTGGAAACCGAAAAGAATAGAAAAAAGTCAAAAAATGTGTTTTGGGTGACGATAAATGACAGCCGGCGCGAGAAAATGTAGAAAGAACTTTTTAAAACCATCCCCAACAAAGGAAAATAGAAAAAATTTCTACTAGAAAGTCTGTGCCATTCCAGCACCTCTAGATACCTTTTAGTCCTTTAAACATTTTTCGCATATTTCATCTATTTTAACATAATTTTAATAGTATTTTAATAATTTTACGAGATGCAACAAAAAGTTCTTCAACACAATTCCTGAGTAACCTATTCCATTTCTTCTTTACAAATTTAATGTCAATCGTATGAAATCTAATTCCTGTGACGCCTATCAACACCATTGTGGGTGCGGCGGATTTCACGAAAACTAAAGACAGAGATTTCCTGGTCCAGTTCAACCCAAAAATTTGCAAGTAAAGTTCACTTGAACGAAAGGCAGCAGACATAATTACATCAGTAAGTATTTAACAGATTGAATAGTTCATCTGACCTTTTTTTGATCAATTTTTATGTCATTTTTTGTTTGCTTTTTTAAACATTTTAAAAACATTTTAGAGTATTTTAATGATCATTCTTAATAATGATTTCGGTTATCACAACTATCGTTTTGAGCAGCAGGTCACTAAAACTCCTCAATACAGGCTGACTTCGATTACCATTTAACAAAGTAGTATTGAATATTCATCACCGTCGCTCTACCACAGATGCTGCAGTAGCAATGATGGTTGTCACAAAACCATATCAGCCGGTGCTCTTGGGTGTTGCTTTTTCGTCGATCTTGCTGTCACTATATTTCTCCAGAATTCTCAATTAAAAATATTAAGATTTTTATACAGAAAGGTTTTTGAGGACTTAACTGAGCCACTGTCCACCTAATCTCAAAAGATTGGCCAGCTAACCGCGTTAAATGAACTTCTAATAACTTTTAATACGTTAATAACTAAACTTTAACATTATAGGCGGAAATCTACATATTTCATCAATGGTAAAAAACTTCTGATTTCATGAATATACAGTTTTATTTCTTATATTTAGTGATGTTAATTTTTTAAAGAAATTATCGACAGAATTGCACTCCCCCTCTACATTTAAAAGCGAAAATCTCCTTAATCGGCTACCACATCCAGCGACATAACAGCTTTAAATGTGTAGAGTCACCTTTTAATACAAATTCAAATATTTTTCACTTCAAGAACATTTTAACTTTCTCAACATCTGCTTTCTGCATTATTTTCTTTAGGCAAGTTTTTTTCTCTATAGTCACTAAATACCATAAATGTCCATGTGACTTAAAATAAATTAAAAAGAACATTTTTAGGTGCGCTGATTGACTTAATCCCACATCACCATGCTCACTTTACAGGATGAGTTTTTTTAAATTTCGCTCTCTAAACTAGTTTATTTTTCTCAAATACATATGAATATTCTTCCGCATATTCTCACGCCCAAATGACATTAGATTCAAATTTCCTCCACATATATTGGTGCTAGATCTTTAAACGTCTAGTGCATGTAATATTATGAATATACATACATACATACATACATACATACGTACATACACTCACACACACACACACAGACACACACACACACACACACACACACACACACACACAATATATATATATATATATATATATATATATATATATATATATATATATATATATATATATATTTTTGTGTGTGTGTGTTATAATTTCTACTTATTTATAATTATTATTCAAATGGTAAGCTAAATATTATTATATATGAAAGTAATAAATATTTGGTCGATTTCTTTGGTAGAGGGGACGAAGTTCACAATTCTACGAAAATTGACCAATTGAATAACAAAAAATTGAACTAATGTTAAAATGGAAGATGTAGCATACTATAGATCATATAGGTAAGGTAAATAATATAGAAAATGTAGCATTACAATAAATACTATGAAAACCGGAAACTGAATTTTTGGAAGGTTTAGAAACCGAACGCCTTATATCCAATACAACCAATTTTTTGACTTGATCACTTTTATCAATAATCCTGCGATATTTAGAAGCTATTTAAACAGTAAAAAGATAAAACATTTACATATTTATGGGATTTCCCAAAAGTGTAATACAAATTTATTGGGGATCCTATTGTATTTTATTTCAATCATCTACGTCCCGTCTGAAGTTGGGACTCATGGAGGTTTTAGGCCGAAGGACGGGCCCTTTGGGGAAAACTAGAAAACTTTTAGCAGAAGCTTCTACTAATAATACGAACGATTTTTGAAAAAAAATAAAGATATCAGGTTTAGAAATTAAGATTACATTTTTTTTTTCCTTTATATTACAAAGTTCAAAATGTTACCAACTCTGATATTTGGAAACAAAAAAAAGCCGTTTTTTTAAGCTTAAAAAATCTTCGTACACGCCTGTTGAACAAAATATATTACATTTTTAATACTGGTATAAATTTATTTGCTTTGATTATTGTCTCTAGTCTTTGCAACATAGATTTGCCCACGTTGCTGTAGTCGCAGGGTCAGTTAAACTTCGTTCTTCAGACAAGCATGTTTAATATTTTTATTAGACAAACCGTATTTTCTATTTTCAAACCCATAATGACACATATGACCTAAGCAGGATCAGTAAGTGATCAGTGAATGTCATGAATTTTAAAAAGGGAAAGAATTTTTTCAGTATTTTAAGGTAGTTTTAAGGTAGTGTCACTCTAGTGGCGCCTCTAGAGTGACCAGATTAGTAACCAGAGAAGACACCAAATATAAAAATATTTACCGCTTAAATGTGCGACCCATTTTCATTACTGGACATTTCATTGATGCACAAGTCTGGTCAAAGATACCCCTGTCTTCATAATTCAAGTTTCTATTGGGTTTCTATTACTTTATTCATGTTAAAGATGGATGCCGATATTCATATTGTTTTGTGAAATTTTTTAAATTTTAAAAAACGTATACGAATTCTCTTCAGATCAAAATACAACCAATTTCACAGAAACATTGAGGAACAGATTTTTAAAAACCGTGCTAACATACGTCCCTAACGTGTTTGCAAATGTCAAATTCAGGCAGCCACATGGCGCGGTCGCACATGATTTGTGATCGACGAGTTCAATAAGCCTCATAATTCCTCACTTTCTTCCCCACAATGAAGAATTCATCCTCGTGTTGAACGGCCAAGCAGCGGCCACAGGCCTCCTGTGTCCAATGCCCTGTTGCCAAATCCTGAGCTGTTGCCACTTGCTCGGTTATCGCTTCCCAGCTATGATAACAAAAATTACATTGCTGGCCTGAATAGCCGTTACAGCTTTCTGTCGGAAAGTAAGGGTTTCAGTGCAGCTGGTAATTAGTTGATTCTCAAAAATATTTAATTGAAAAAAAAAACACTACCGTCGATGCAATTATTAACTTTCTATTCATCTAACTATCAATAAAAAACAATAAAAACCGGTCTTTTTCTTGTTTTATTGGTACCGGTTACGTAATATGTTACAACTTTTACACTACTAACACTTCATTCTTTTTAATAAACGTTAAGGAAACGACAGAGACACGGCTGAGAAAAAAATATAATTATTGAAAAGCAAAAAGATCTATAAAATTCCACGTCTACAATTGATTTCAAAGTCATTTGTCAGATACATACTCAATGTACAGAATAAAAAAATTAGTAGTGCAGGCTAGGATTTGAACCCGAGACCTTCAGCACAAGAAGAAGTCACCCAACCAAACACGCTACGATATTGTCCGTGGGTAGGTCATTTATGTAGTGTTTTGAATTGTACAATGTTCTTGATGCCAGAAAATTCTTTCGAAAATTCGCAAAAGCTACTGTTTTTTTTTTCAGACAAAATTCTAAATAAAACGTATTTTAAAATTTAGTATTTAAAAGATTGACTTGGGAAAAAAATCTCTAGCATGTGTATTAGTGGTGTTCGAAAACATATGTATATATTGTCACCATATAACTCAAACTTTTGCGAAAAACACTCATATTTTAAGAAACGTGCACATGAGATGATTTGAAAGACTAATATTGAAGAGCAGATTGCATTTAAAAAGAAATATGTATAATTATCTTTCGTCTAACGCAGTGTATTCTTCAGACAACATTCACAGAAGTAACGAATAGTACACAGGAAACTGCCAGAGTAGCAAACATTCGTTTCGGTACATTTTGCAGTTTTAGAGGAACATCATTTTGTCACACAATAGATCTTCATTGTATTAATTGTAATAATTGATTAATTGTATTGTAATAATTTTTTCAAATATACAATTTGTCCGATTTGTTACACACAATTCAAGCAGGAAGCTTTAAGTTAAATTTACTATGCGCACAAATACTATAAAACAATTGAATATTTGTAATATTGAAAAAATTTAAAAAATTGTAATGGAAAAGAGTTACTTATGTTTAAGTACACGTTGGGAAAAGGGTTGCGATAGCTCAGTGGCATCGTTACAGTTTTCCCTGTAACGTTACTGACCGCGAGGCCCTAGAGTTCGAGTTCCGACGTTGGCGATGTTCGACTGTGGTTACATATATAGGTCGAAAAACTTTGGAGCCGTTTTGACGAAAAGTTTGAAAATGCTCCCCAGGGGCTTCAACTAAATTAACTCCAAAATTTAAAGAATTATTTTCAAAATCGCAGGGCCTGGATTCGGGCCAGATCGTTAATGGAAAATTAATTTTGACAAAAATTCTAGGAATAGTTTACACACTAGTGTTCAACAGAGAAACAGGCAGACAGACCAGTGGACACATGGAGGGAGAGACGAGCGTTTTGAAATAATAACAAAACCCCTTGGTAACTTAAGACCCTAAAAAGGGGTATTTCCATTAAAATCTTGACATCGATTTACTGCAATATTACATACATACCTCTCTAAATATTACTTTTGTTACTCCAATCTTTACGGAAAGTAAAATAAATATTTAAATAATACACTTTCACACACCACAGAGTTGGTTACACGCAAAAAAGAGCACCAATTACAGAGCCCGAATTCCTGCCCGTCAGAATGCAGTTGTAATGTTATTACATAAATAGGGGGTCCCACCAACTATGGACCACCCCCTTAACTTCTAAACGGTTCAGGATAACGAAATACAGGTTTTGCTGAACAATGCGGAATCATGGGGCAAGTAACAAGCCGTAGAGAAATTGTTTATAATATTTTTAATTTTCGAGAAATTTAATCATCTTCAATTTTTTTAAATTAAAAAAAATGTATCATATGCTAATATTTTGATAGTAACTTGAGTATAAAATTAGGATTTCTGATATGTGATTTTGAATTAAACGGGTAATCGTGTAGCAGCCCTTGCAACTCTCGCTTTTGGGGGAGATGGCTATCACGGCGTCTAGACAGTTGCGTCTTGACTGAGAGGGTCTCTCTCAAAAATTTTTGAAAAGATAGACTGACCAAACATATAGCTTCTACTAATCTCATACCAAAAGAACAATTCGGCTTTACGAAACGTACTTCAACGCAACACCAATTATTAAGAATCTCGGAACATTTATACTCATCATTTCAAAAAATATCATACAATAGCTATCTTCTTAGACATATCACAAGCATTTGATAGAATCTGGCACCAAGCATTAATATGCAAAATCAAAAAAAGCGGTACCCCATACTACTTAACGGAAATCATTAAGAAATTCTTAGAAAACAGAACATTCTCAGTAGCAGTAAATAATCACCACTCAAACCCCAAAACAATAAACGCAGGCTTACCCCCAAGGATCCCCTCTCACCAACTCTTTTTAACATATATGTAGAGATTTTCCCAAGTTGCACCCATACAAATAGCCCAGTTTGCTGACGACACAGCAATTTACTCATCCGGAACCTCACTCACAGCAATCAAAATAGAATGCAAATATATAAATCTAATTGAAAGCTGGGCGAAAGTCAAAATAAAACTCAATCCAATTAAAACTGCAGCTAAGATATTCACACTAAGACCATATACCTCTCCTCCCATTAACATTAAACAATGAAACGATAATCTGGTACCCATCAAACAAGCCAATAAAATACTTAGGTCTAAACATTGATACAAAACTAAACTGGAAACATCACATTAACAATAAAGTAATACAGGCAAAAAACAAACTATTACAATTAAAACCATTAATCAATAGAAACAGCCATCTACCATATGACACCGCACTCGTAATATATAAAACAATAGTCAGACCCTCCTACTGCATGCATGCCAATATGGCTAAATGCAGCTAGAACCAATCTTAACAAAATCCAAATTATACAAAATCAGTTCTTAGACAATTACCAACGCACCATGGTTCATATCTAATGCACAGCTCCATAAAGAATTCAATCTCCAACCCATAACCCAGCACATTCTATACCTATCCACCCAATTCTATTCCAACCTAATGCAGATACCAAATTTAACCGGATTCAATCTAGCCAGAAACCCACCCTTTCCCACAAGAATAAAAATAAGTACCCTTTCCATATATTCCAACAACAATTTTCCGAAATGGACTCTGATTAGGGTGACCATTAGATTTCCTCGACCGCAATGCTAGTTGTAAGATTAATTTTAGTTTAGTTAGTAAGTCAACAAACATATGTAGAGTTAATGTAACTGAGCTATGTAAATCATCAAGGAAAACAATAAACAAAAAAAAAAAACTGAGAGGGTGGCAATGGGAGATAAGAGGCATAACTACAGCAATTCTTGGTGTTGACACAGACATCACACTAAGAAATACCAATTTTAAGAATCGGAATGGGAGATGTTTTCCATTTAATGTTTTGGATTTTAATTGCCTTCTACTAAAATTTCAAAACATTGATCGTTCCAAAGAACGATATAAAAAAATTGGTAGCGTAAAGATGATGTTAATAATAATAAATATCATTTTCAAAGTGAACAAGAAGCCAACCACCGTCTCTTCGTTGGTAAATGTCATTTTTAACTAAAATGATCACTTGTCCACTTTGCAACCATACGACTGCTGTTCTTGAATGGAAAAGAAAACGGTACCTTCGTCTTCTGCATTTTCAAGTTTGAGGCAGCACTTGGCGTTATGAAATGAGAAACTCTCTAATCAGGATGAGCAGTAGCGAATGCAGATATGCATTTTTGTTAAAGTTTGGTAAATTTACACTGATAGAACTGTCAAGAGTATTTCAAGCTTTTTATTACTTTGTTCTTCTGGTAGTACGTGTTTAAATAGGAAGTTTAGGTACCGTGAATAATAAGAGAAAATGTCAACCTATCTATTATTTGATGATTTAATCAAGATATTACAATGAAAATCTTTAAAAATTCATTTCCTTCCCATATAGTATTAAAATAATGTCGTGTTTCTGCACTGAGTTCGTTTTTTGTAAATATAGAAATGATCTTTATTATTATTATTATTATTATTATCGTTACAATATATTTTTATTTCGTTCTTTTCGATTATCGTTGATTTAGAATTTCAGAAGAAGATAAGTTCAACTCAGATGAACAACTGGGAAAAAATTCTCATTTAGATCGTTATAATTGATGTTTGTTCATATGTTTTTCATGTCAAGATCATGAATTGCTGCAATTCACCTTCATCCTCCCCTTTACACAACCATCCTCCTCACTCTCTTAAAAAAACAGTATCAACGTCGCAAGGCCACCTTCCCAAAACTGTATGATCGCTGCCCGTTTACTTGAAAATCTGATGCCAAAATCTAATTTTATACTAAATTACTCGTAAAATACTAACATATGATACATCATTTTATTCCGATGTTCATGATCCATCCATTGCTGATGAAAAAATATATAGTTCAATGTAAAAAATCAAAGATGATTAAATTTCTCGAAAACTAAAACTAGTATAGAGAATTCCTCTACCAGCATGTTACCTGTCCTATGATTCTGCATTGTTCAGCGAAAACTGCAACTCGATACCCTGAACCGTTTAGAAGTTATGGGGGTGGTCCATATTTGATGGGACACCCGGTACCATATAAACATTAAAAACCCTATGTAACATGATCGATGATAAATGAAAGCGATTGCAGTATACTAAGCGAATGAATAAGGATGACGAAATACGTCTCGTAGAGAAACCTCGAAAGCGTCATTAGCGTCAAATTTGGGTAGCTATATTTTGTTAATTAAACCTCAAAATATTCAAGCAGTTATTTCAAATTAAATAAAACTACAATTTTATTGACAATAATACTAACATGATATGACAAACAATTATGAAGAGATGTGAACTTCTTCATCCTAAATCGTTACTTTTAATTTTAACGATTATGTTAATGTTTGCTACTTAGAGACACGGAGCACGCTCGAAAGAACACAATATGTAAACGAAATTGAGGATATTATGATTAGTATGTCGTAGTAGCTTCATTGTTGAAATGACGACTGATTCTTTCATATGCTCAGAGATTTTCTGAGTTTCATGAAGATGACCTCAGCATATACGTATTTCGAAGACTTGTAAACTTCCATGATTCCTCGATTTTGACGCGATAAGCGATGACCTCAAACAATACACTTAGATTCAGAGGTTAGTGTCAAAAAGCATTGGCGTGTTAGTGTCGAATGGAAAATAATGCTTCTAGGAATTGTTCTGAACTTGGAATAATTGAATTTTAAAAACATGTTTATTTGCAAACTTTGCACCTTCATTGATATTTACTTAACTGCATACGTACGTTCACATTCCTTCAATTACAAATGTCCATAAATAAATATATGTCAATACTATATTATAATCGTATTATTACCTTTTCGCATATTTCATGCTGATGCTATATGCTTCTAAAGGCAGCAGACTTACTGGTTAGAATGAAATTGTGGATGTTATAACAATGTATTTCGTATTTGGAACGTGTGAATACTGAGGAGCCGGAAGCTTTAATGTCTATATTTATACGTGAAGATAATTAATGTAAAATTATTGTTTTCTTGTATATTTAATTTGAAAAATTTTCCACAATTTTATATGTAAAGAATTGGCTTCCTAAGAAGGTGGATAAAGGTTTTCTCGAGGGAAAGCGAGTGTTACGATTTACGCTTACAAGCTCAGCCTATTTCGCCTTGAAACGTGTGGAGGAAGGACGCAATTTTCACCGGGATTTCTGAAGCCAATTGATGACTCATTCTTGCTTCCAAGGTGAAGATTGTTGGTAGCCGACTCGAGTAGTATTTTAAAATTTATTTTAATTGTTAAACAAATGGAACTTAGAGTATTTTAAATGAAATGAAAATTAGGAGCTGAAAACTAGGAATATCTAACCAGCAACAATTTCGTGCAATATATGTAAGCGTTGTGGCCGCTTGTTCCCTCCACCCCCGTTAGAACTTCAAATGTATTTGCCGGAGAAACTAAGCGAGCCGTTGCAAAACGGTTTGTAGAAAAGCTTAGCGTGGGAACTGCCAAAAAAATAGTTGTCATGACATGCTAATTTCTTATAAACAATTACGTATCTCGAAAACGAAAGAGATAGCGCTAATCGGATTGCGAAATTTTACATCTCGTTTAAAGCCAGTTTTAAAAAAGCAATACGTTTTGTTTGAAAAATTTAAAAATGTATAAACAATTTCCAAATTTTGCAATTCTAAAGGGGAAGGTTCTCTTTATACTTACTGCCAAATCGAATGAATTGGGGGTTGGAAACAAGTGAGGGTTGGCATCAGACGCGAAGATCCATATAATTAATTGTTTATACAATTGCGTATCTCGAAAACCAAAGGCAATAGATCCGGTTGGATTGCGGAATTTTGCATCTTATATAAAGGGAATTGCGATGAGAGAATAAAAAAGATTTGCAAAATTTGTAAAATTATAAACAATTTCCAATTTTTGCAATTCTAAAGTGGGAAGAGTTTTCTGATGTCCCAGAACCAAAAACCGCGGATTAACAATTTTGCAACAATTAACAATTTTATAAACAATTGCGAAATGTGCGCTATTCCTGCCGAGTGTCCCCAAATTGTCCTGATTTGGTGATAGCAAAATAACAATTTTGACATGAGATGCAAATTAATTGCTTAATATCTAGTTTAATTGTTACTTTAATGTTAAATATACAGTTGGTCTTTGAATTTTACTTTCTTTTATTAAAATGTTTCCCTAGCAGTCCTAACGATTCGAAGAAAGACAGTATTTTGCAATTATAATCGTTTTTCTTTAATTTTATCGCAAAATTCTGTAGTAAACTGGTCATTTGATAAAGTTCATAAATTGTGTTTGGACAAGAATATTGGAATTTAAATGTGTATAAGAACGTAATCGTTCTAAAATTAGTGTTATTTTATCTGATATCAATGTAATTTCTTCAAAAAGAATTGTGTTAACAGTGGTTAAGTGCTATGTGTTCATATACATTTCAATGAATTTACTTTCATGTTCATACAAGTGTTTCTTCCATGTATTTTTTATTTGAAAATACTTCCACATCTGAACTAGCAGCGCCCGCCATTTTGTTACGTCGTAATTTTGTTAGGGCACTTCCCTGCATCGAGATTGGCTACGATGGTTTGTGAGGCCCCGCCTGCGACGTTTCGTCATGACAAGGGCTGTCCAAGCCGTGCAAAAGCTGAACTTAGCCGCAGACGGCCGCGATCAATTTATGTTTCCAGTACTGTACAAACAGCGTCCCTTTGGTTCTTACACATGAACAGTGTTAACATCAGTTATTATTTAACACTTTAAATTTTACAGTATAGTGATTATGGAAATTCTTCATTCACAAACAAAACATCGGAAACGTGAAAACATTGAACACATAACATCGATGTTAAAAAACATCGGCGTTAATAATCGATGTTTAAAGCGTGGATGTTTCTACAAAAACATCGATGTGTTGAAAAAAATCGTCATCGATGTCGCATCCCTAGCAGAATTAATACATGCAAGTGACGTCTTGCATTTAATTCCTTAAGACACTGTTACAGGACGGTTTTTAGTAACAATATTACCACACATATTGTCCATTTTTTGAAATTCTAAAAGAACTTCCGGAAGTCCGAAGTCTTTGAGATTTACCATCTGGTTTGCGCAGTGTCATTCAGTACGTTGCTGCCACTTATAATAAAAACCGGTTCTTTTATCAGTCTCTTCTCGTCGTATCTAAATTAATTTCAATAACAAGATCTTTGTCATTTGTAATACATAACATGATAGAATTAATACGGATGAAGAGCGAAATGGACGTAAATCCTCGCGGTGCAGTCCACCCGAAACACTAGCTGAAACGTATGATACAGCGTATAAATCATTATTCAGTGCCGTCCAAACCTGCCTAATTAGAGTGGTAGCAAGACCACTATCGCTTAGCTCAGGCGATGACGCCCCATCGCAGTGGTAGCGCGCGCCGCGGGCGATCGCCGCCGAACGTCACGCGCGCAGTTCTCATTACGCAGGCCCCCCGCCCCGTCCCCCGCCCCACCCCACCCCGCCCACCCCTCTCCAGCACCCGCCTTCGCCCCCTCCCCCGCAGCCCCCGCCGCCTGCAAGTTGGGAAGGCCGGCGGCGCCGCCACTCGTCTGCGGCCGGCCGCAACGAGGCACTGCGGAGCGGGGCATTGCGGGGCGGGGCGCGACTGAGTGGAAGGGGGTGGGTGCCACGACGAAGGGGCGCGGGGGGAGGGGTCGAAGACTGGCATTAGGGAGAGATGGGAGTGCGGTGGGTTGGCGGAACGCGAGGCATATATGGTCGGCGGGTGGCACTAGGTTTGTTCGCGGGTGGCGGGGCGGGAACTCGTGGCGAGCGGCGCCGGCAAGGGGGGGGGGGGCGGCCGAAAGGCGCCCGTCGCGGCCCCCGCCTCCGCCTCCGCCCCGCCGTGCCCCGTCGCCGATTTGGCCACTCGGCGCGTATCCGGCGCTGGAACTCGTTGCGAGCGCCGCCGCCCCCTCTGCCGCCGCCCTCGCCGCCCTCCAGCGCCGCTCCCTTGTCTCCCGCAGCCGCGCAGCCCTTGCGACTGCCTCGCCCGCCCCCTCCGGGCGACGGCGGCAGTGACCCTTCGTTATCAGCAGCGATGCCCGTGCCTACTTCCAAATTGCACTTCGAAAAAGACGAAGCTACTTTTGTTTCAAGATTCGAGTTCTTCGGATCTGAATTTCCATGAGAGACTGACATTTTGTGATCGACGGCCAACGGAAAAATTGTGTGTCGGCAAATGCCATTTCCTGTAGTTTTGCGAGAAGAATCTTCTTACATGCGGAAAAACGGATGTGGATGGAAGCTCGGGAATACTGAACCAAACACCGTTTCAAGTGACTAGCGATATTTTATTTTGTTTACACTGATGCCACGGAACAGAAGTGTTCCTGTAATATTATAATGGAATACTACAAAGAACACATGCAAAATATTATATGAGCAATCTACAATCAAAACCATTTCAGTCCATTATATTTCAATTCATAAAACTTAACAAAATAAAGTTTTCTTGTATTTTTGCTATCTTTTGGAAATCATTTAAAACCTCACAAAATATACTGTTCAAATCGAGCTTATTCTCATATAACGAAGCGAGAGTATATTCTGTTCCTTTCATATTGCGTGTAGAAGCGAGAAGATCGTTTGAAATTTATTGTAAACTTTTCACGAAAGGAAAGAGCTCTTTTGATAGCAAATGCTGCATATTGTATATTCACAAAATGTAAACAGTTTTAGAGGCAACTCGGGAAAATAAGATCAACTGGGATTTGGAAACTAACCACTGTCATTAGAGCCGGACACAAATACATTCAGTTGTGAACCTTCTCGACCGCGAAACTAGCGCGCCCGCTATGTCCAAGAATGCTAGTTCGGAGACATTTATCTACCTTTCGTGTTAAGTAAAAATACATTTTTGGGCTATTTTCATGTTAGTCTTATTGATACATTTGCAATGTGGGTGTGGCATTATTCCCGCCCTTTTGTCGCTTCGGTAGTTTCGTTTGTCGCACTTCTTTTAACGACAGCCGTTTGTCGAGATATTCTTGTAAAATGTTCAGAGAAGAGGGGGTTTATATTTGAAACGCTCACCATCGAGATAAAAAAAGCCGACGGTTTAACTTTTTTAAAAGCTTTCTTAAAACTTTTTTATTTTGCTTGATAAGTCATAGTAAACACTTTGTATGTTTAAATAAGAGTTATGAAACATTTAAGCATTAACATAATATAAAATGCCATGTTAGAAAATGTTATTAATGTCTATAATACAGATCAATGTGTTATTAAAACATTATGATTTAAATATTTATTTATTAATTATTAATATTTTGTTTATTTACTGCTTTTTATTTCTTAGGAGTAAAGTTACGTCCTGTAAAATCAACTAATTGAAAACTAATCGTAGTCATTTAAGCCACAAAACCTCACCACTCATGAATGTTGATGGAGGAGTGAATGAATGGAGGCGGCGGGCGGTTGGGTAATGAAGCTCCGGAAATAAGTGCTTGTTAGGGTGGACCTGTTTACTCTTACAACTGTGTACACAGTTCCTCCGATGAAACAAGTACTGTTAGTATTCTATTTTATATATTTATGACATTCCTTCTCAACTACTTGAAATTAACAAATATTGAAAAAATGAAAATAACAAATCAAGTAGACTCTATCATATACAGAATATAGTTAAATTCTCACGTAAACCTTTTTCAAACATTCATCTTTCAACAATCTTAAATTATTAACATTTCACACTTCTCTAAGCACAAATCATCTAAAAGCAGACAACAAAGGGTGCTCCATAGAGTTAATAGGGGTAGGACTACCTCTTCCACTAGCCGACAAATGAGCTACGTGTTGCACAGGCGGATACTTTCTGGTTCGCCCAGCAAGCGAGTGGGATGGATTCAATCTCCGCATAGCTTCGGTCATTCCGCACGCAAACATCGTCGGACGAAGGGGTGAACGAAAATAGCCCCGTGGCCGGGAGCAGAGGCGGGAGCAGCGTCGAGGGCCGGGGCCGGGCGAGGCGGGGCGGAGCGGGGGAGGGGCCGGGGTGGTGCGGCACGCGCTTCGAAGAAGTCTGAGACTGCGGGGGAAATCTCTCAATCAATTAGTCCGCGGGTGGCGCGCGGCGCGGCGGAGGCGGCGGGCGGTTGGGTAATGAAGCTCCGTAATAAAGCGCGAATAAAAGGGCGAAGGGCGGAGGGCGCGGGGCGCGGGCCGGGGGCCGGGGGCGCCGCGCGCGCGCGCGATGAGGGGGCGCGGGAACCGGGCCGCTCGGGGCGCTTAATTGCGCAGGCAGATTAACACGGCGTGGGCCGGACCTGGCAGGGCGGCGGCGGCCGGCGCACGCGGCCGCGCGCCGCCGGGACCTCCGGAGGCGGAGACGCAGGCGGCGCGCGGGTGGGGTCGGCCCCAGGGGCGGGGGCGGGGAGGAGGCGGCGCTGAGCGGCGCGGGCGACCGGCAGCGCGCGAGGGCGCGAGGCGCGCCGGCCCACGGCGGCGCCCCCGCCCTCCGCCTCCCGCCCCCGGGCGCCGCAAGCTGCCGCGCGCGGTATTCGCGCCACGTCCCGTCGGCCGCGCTGACGCCGCGCCGCTGCGCAGGCGGTCGCCGGCCGCGTCCCCGCGCTCCCCCTCGCTCCCGCCCATGACGATGTCTACCCTGAGGTCACTTTCCCTGTCGCGCTCTGTGCAGTCACCGTCCCCACCTCCGCCCGCGCGCCCCTTTTCTTCCCCGTCTCCCTGGGGCGACCCGGACGCGCACCTGCCCCGCCGCGACTCCCGGCGCCGCGCCGCTCTGTCGCACCGCAGACCCTTCTTTTTCCATAACGGTGGGCTCCCTGCTGGATGCAAAGAGTGAGTGAATATTGATTCCAGGCGCCACTCTACTAAGGTCATTGATTCCGTAAGTGAAGTGCCTGTCATAACAAAGGAAATGGCGGTGATCCTATCCCACTAGAACATGAGATTTGGCACCGACCTACACGTCCGATTGAGAGTTCTCCTTGATATTTTTCCCAGTGATGCTTAAACCAAAACAAGCTATGTGCTTCCGACTGGTCACTCGGCATGAGCGACGGTGTAGTTTATGTGTATGTGTGTGTGTGTGTGTAAGAGGGTGGCGAAAGGACAGTGATGAGGGAAGAGAGATCGCGCAAGGGCTTTGGCTCATTTTGTAGGCTACTGTTCTGTCATTCGCCTGGAATTCATCGGAAATACCAAGGATATCCACCGGCCGCTAGAATAGTCCTCCAGACACGGTGAATTTGGCCCAGATACGTACCAAGTGTCACAATCTTCCCCAGTCGGGGCTCAAACCCAATATTACTTCAGAAACGACTTCATTGCCACAGAAATCTCTCAATCCGCGTGCTGCAACCACACAGTGTAACAATGCCGGCGCTGCACCTCTCCTAATCACTCAATCCACTCTCACCAACTCTCCACATACTTTCAGAAGATCGGCTTTGTTATTGTTCGCAATTTCCAAAATTCTCTCTTCTCTTCACTATTCCAATCCACGTCATTTCGTTATACTTTGCCCAACAACTTGGTACTAACTACAGTCTCCCTCCATTCTGCAGAAATGGTACCCAACTTTCGTCGAGTTACTCCACCATTTCCCCTCTACGAGTAACTCCGCTCGACACCAATCATACCCAATCGCAAGTTATCTCATCTCTCCACACCGTCGGGCCCATCCCACGGTCGCATCTCCGATGAGCTATCTGTATGTATTCGTGCTCTTGCACCATCCTCCGTCCGCGCCCCCTCGGCGCTGCCCTCTTGCTCCCTCGCAGCGGCGCCGTCCTCCACCGGTGCGCGCGGAGCGTCGCGACGCTCGGCGCCCGACGCCCGGCGCCCGGCGCTCGGCGCTCGGCGCCTCTGTGGCGCGCGCGCCTGCGGCGCCGCCGGCCCGGCGCTATGTCACGCGGCGACCAGGTGGCGCGCGTGCCTGCATTTGCATGCATATCACTGGCGCGCCGAGACGCTCCCAGTCCTGATTTATCGAGCAAATAAGTCGCGGCGGCGCAGGCGCCAGTCCCCGCCACCGCCGCTTCGCCGTCGCCGTCGCTGCTGCTCCTGCCGCCGCCGCCGCCGCTGCGTGCCGCGCGCAGCTCGCAGCTTCTGGACGCGGCCTCTTTATTCGCCGCCGTTGCGTCCGCTTTGTAGCAGGCGCCGCGCTGCAGTTCGTGTGCTGCCTTTGGTTGCACAGGCGATTTCTCCAGGCTCTTTTTATTACGAAATTTCCTTCTGCAGCGGATTAGCGCTTTATACGTGTGTTACAAAATAAACATTTCATAGCTAAATTTGCATTAGCATCACTCAGAGTGAGGCAAGTCCCTCTGGAGTTTTCTTTATAAACAGTTAGCTCCCGTGGAAAGAGAGATAAGGAATAGAAATTATAGTGAGTTACAAATTACTACCGTTCGGGCAGGGCAGGAAATGGGTTTTTATGGGGGTTCGCATTTCTTCTGGGAAAATCGTGATTGGATTCTTCTTTCTTGTTGCAAAATTTACCCAGAAGGAAATTACGTGGGGCTGGAGAAACCGGATAGGCTTTGTAAATTTTATTTGAAAGATGAGAGAGGAATTGGGTTATTGAGGGCAAATCAAATTCCTTTTTAAAACTGATTATTATCAAGCTTTGAAAGTTAGCTAGTTAGTGATTTTTGAGTGGTATAAGCAGAGCTAGCGATGGAAGAAGATTAGTGTTAAACGAGATACGTACCGAACAATGGTAGGAAGTTGATTGAGTTAAGAGGGCTGGTGAAATGTAATATTGAATCGTTTAGTTATCACTGTGACTAGAATATTTGAGAGGATACGATGGCTATGCATGGCTAAACGGAGAGAGAGGTGATTGAAGATGGTCGATATGTTCTGATTCGAATTTGGTGCAAAATGTAAAGAACTTCTTTGGTTATTTACTACCCAGCAGCGGTGGTTTGCATTGAAATCTCCGATTGCTGGAGTTGGGGCTGGATTGGAGAAAATAATTTATATCTGCTGTGAATATAACGCAATAATTGGTAGTTTACATACACCAGTATTTTGGGGGACTTTCATTTAGGGTTATTGCAATATCGTCGCGAGGTGACATGTCTCCTCTAAATCCTGGTACATACAAGTTCTGGAATTGGTACTTTGTGTACATGATCCTAAAATATCCTACATCCGAAAATGTTCCATAACCATGTTTTAGCTGGACCTACTGGCATTCTCAAAAGCGTGGAGCTTATTCGGAGAAGTTTGGACTGATCGTGAATATTTGCAGACGTACGAAGTTACGTAACGTGCAGTCTAACTTGTCTAAAGCAAAAAATTCCCATTTATATGGCAGAACCAGGTTGCCTCAAGCAATTATTAGTTCTATATTTGATGGGATCTATCAAACCCCATCTCTTCCCAAGGTAATATTTAACCACTCACTGCGAGTTTACCCAATGGCCGGGGTCGTCAGTATCCCGGACAAAAAAAACGGAAACTGTGACACGAGCTCTGGTAGAGCAGGTGTTTTACCGATATGCCATACAGGAGTGTATAAAATTGGATCGCGGTACCGAATTCACCTGTTTTGCTAAAAGTTATCACCAAGCAACTGAAATTAAATTAAATTGTTTGCCGCATGAGCAACCCCGAAGCAAATTGCCGACTCGAACGGTACCACCAAAACTTGCGTTATTGAGCAGAATCACTCAGACCAGAATTGCAGATTGATATTCGCATTTTATTTTTCGGAATTCTGTGCACTGGACCATTTGCGAAACGCCCGTTTATTTGATGTTCGGCGAGCATTTCAGCATTTCATGGGCCGATGTATTGAAACCGACAGTTCCAAGAATGAGGGAAGAAGTACCAGACGCTGAAGTACTCAAGAGACGGCTCCAAATCGCGTATGCATTTGCGACTGAGATTAATTCTTAGAAAATTCTCCAAGATCATTTGAAGTAAAACTACATACGCACTCTCCCTTCCATCAATCTCAGAAATGTGTGTTGCTGCGAAGTTGATACCTCTCTAAGGAACAAGCCCAAGAAACCAACCAAGAAGTAAAATGAGCTATTCCGAGTTACGAGGATCAATTCCGCGGTACACGTTGACATCGTGAAAGAAGCTGGGAGGTGCTCATCCCTCCCACCCCTCCCCGATACCTGACTCCTTTTACCCCAACATTTTTCTGGAGGGAGAAAACGAACAGGTGAATTCGGTCACGATGAATGACATAACATCGAGAACCAATTAAACACCTACCCCACACCAGAATCAGTACTCCCTTAGCTCAAGAATACCCCGCTGAACACCTACCTCCCACATGAACACACCGGACACACAGGTGACCACCATGAAAACCGCGGAAATCTTGCATTAGTCAACAACTCGGCCAAGACCTCTCGTTCCAACCAATCTCGGTACTTTTCTCGCCTCTGACCTTTTGGTGTCATCGCACGTGCGTTGGCTAAAAAAGCCGTAGCCGCCGCCAATAAAAGCACGACGTTCCTGCGAACAGCGCCCCTAGCTACAGTTCTTAGTTTCAGGCGATTTTATATCTAGGTGGTTTACGCCTACACCATCCACTTCGGCAGCCAGGCAACCACTGTACCACCCCGCAGCTGGTATCCACATTCTCACTTGGCGAAATGCAGGGCACCGCAGGACAGTTTCTACCGCCATTTGTGCTCTTCTCTCCCCTCTCTTTTCTCTTCTCTTCTGTTATCTCTCTTCTTTTCTAACCCTCCCTTCTCTTTCTCCTTCTCCCTTTACTATTTACTCTTCTCCCTTTTTTTCATTATTTCCCATCTTTCCTTTTTTATATCCTTCTCTTCAACCTTTCACCTTTTCCACTCAAATAACGTAATTAATGCATGTTTTCTTGCAGAAGAAATCTGACGAGAGACAATTGTGCCTGCTCGGAACGTAATAACGATGCCTGAGCCCTGCGCTGGCGCAACCCGCCTCGTCAGACAGCACGGTGACGCGTTCTCGAAGAATGTAGCCAACGCCACGCACCATGGCTCGCACGAGTGGCAACGCTGCAGAATCCGCATTTCTTGCAAGCGCGTAGTATTCTTCGTAGTGTCCTACACACGTAGCAACGACACGGGAAACATTAGTTTCTCCGTTCTAAAAATGTTGAACGCGCTATTCTTGTTGGCTTTCTTTTATCTTTGTGCACCGCCCTCTATTTTTGAAACTCGTCACATCATGTCTTTCATTTCGACTTCGGATGCTCTAACAGAACCCTGACCCTTGCAAAAATTTACTTGCAAATCAACGCATTCAGTGTCTTGCAGGGCAAACTGTAACACAATTAATACCCCTGACCTAAATATTTGTACTACTGTTACAGAGTACAATAATTCACTATATTATCGTTCAGAACTCCTGCAATGACATCTAAATTGTAGCGTCTCGCAAGAAGCGCACGGACTGTCTTTGCTCCTGTAGAAGACCTCCTGCACCGGTTTGCCGGTATAGCGAGCGTCTCCAACCAACAGCAGTGTGAGAGTTCGCTGCAGGAACTAGCGGCCAAATACAATTTGGCCTCGTCTACATAATACATCTCGTATCCTAAAGAGCAATGACGAGATGTTATTACGAACACATCGATCTCTGGAGATTTTCACCAACTCCACCATTACTATGTTCCATCAACTACAATCAGAACTCCGTGACATCGAAATCTCATGGACTATTACCCACCGCTAGCTACGTAGCCTTGAGTCTCATCTCTAAGCTCCAAAGAGGTGCAGACAAAATCATCCTGGGAACTACAATTGTGGAGGCGAATCACTTGTCACCGAAGTTTTATCCGAAGAGGGGTTTCGCTGAACATTTGAACATGCCGATCTCTCGCTTTCCGGTGATATGTTTTGTTATATTTCACCCTCGTAATGCCCTTTCGGCATAAAACCTCGCTCAAACGCGAATTTTACGAACTAGAGTAGGTCCGCAAGTTGCCATTCTTCTTCCCCTCGCCCGCAAAACCTACACATTCTTTGTGTTTCACGTGCACTCCTTCCTTTCAACCACAGTCCGCGCAAATTGTACCACAGTGCTGCTATCTAATGGTATAAGCATTGTCCAGACATCCCGTAAATATACATAGTTCTTTTGAACCATTTCGAACGCAGCTGCACTAGACGCCGTAGTGTTCTCCTCTGACCCCCAGACTTCTCTTCTTTTGATGGAGATGCTCATTTCTGTCTTATCGCAGCTTTTCTAAATATTTCTCAGAATATGCCGCTCGTGTGCTGCAATAGTGGCACAACTAAACAATTTTGACATCACACACTCTCCAGAATTGTAGATTGTTCTACCTTCCAGCAGCAGCAACAGCAGTACTACGCCAACAAAATGGAAGTATGAATACAAGAATGATGCATTCAAGGTGACATTTCAAACTCATATACCTCAACATCTAATTTTCTGAATAGTGGCACTATTGCAGCCCTCTAGCGATATGTATGCCCTGTTATTTTCATTTCGTCCTGTCTCCCTTTCCTTACATGATCAGACAGCAGGCCCTGATCACTTCTCCTTTTCTCGCCCAACTCACCCAACCACTCCCTGGCACTTCTCCTTTTCTCACCCAACGTCAATAAACATATCCTGCCCTACCAAATTGGAGTTCATTTCGCTCTCGAATTCTTACACTCCCACCCCTTTGTTCAGCTCCTGGCAAACATTGGTTTCTACCCCCAACCCCAGCCATTTTACGCCACTGTTTTGGTACCTGCTCATACTGCGGTTGAAGCATAGCTCCCATTTAATCTCTCTGAGTACAACCAGAATCTCGTTGATTATGAAAACTCTCTCGGAAAGTATCACCAACTTTTTCAGTTATTATATGGACCGGACACCCATCAGGTTATTTCGGTTCCACCGTTCAAAATTAGACATCCTACACTCCTCGACAGGACGGAACACCGGGTGAGCGTGAGACAGATTTCCGGAGTGTGCACTTCCTCTATTGTTATCCTTGTCATCATTGCCATCAAACTTCATCTGGGATGTGCACGACAAAAACACAAGGGACACCGAACATCGACAACCCTCCCAATACCCGTCATCCAACATCAACATCATTAGCGTTCATAATACTCCCAACGCGGGACTTCCCCTGTGTGTGCCAAAGTATTGCCGCTTTGATAACTTAGTACCTGTGCTCGGCCTTGGGGCATTAACGAGTTTGCATAATCAACCATCTCTCGCATGATTCGTTAACACACAACATATTGGGGCGTCAAGGGTCCAGTAAGAGCGGTATCGCCAGTTATTTCTCTCACTTTCTCCCTCGTTGCGTCTTTTATATATTACACATTATTCTGGATTAGATCAGCCATTTGATATTATTAATTCCCATGTATCACGAGCACGTGTGTGTATCGCGTTGGCGTGGATCTTTTTCCGGAGGGAGGGCGTGTCGCGAGGTGACGTGACTCCTCACGCGCTCTGACAGGTAGCTAGCTGGTAAGCGATAGTGGGTCCATTACCGGCTGACTGTGTGTGGCTATATTGTAAGCAGGCGCCCTAGGCATCCACTTCCTCTCTTGTAACTGCACCAGTGTGAGGAGTGCACATACGCCGTCACCACTCACTCAATACGCCACGCCTTCTTCGCTGTCTGGTGACGCCGCGTTGCAGGCTGAGAGGCTACGACGCCCTCGGCCTCTCAGCCTGCCACGCGGTGTCACCCGGAAAGCAAATAACTTAAAGACTTGAGCCGTGGAAGCTTACGTTTACAATAGGCCACGCCCTTGCGTATATGAGTGCATTTACTGAATCTGTGTGTGATGATTTCTCCTACATTGTACATTATACCTTGTCAATATTTTCTGACCCTGACCGGGACTGATGGTCACCAGGAATTTTCGTATAATAATCTATCTCCTCCCACGGCGCACAGATATGTAAATTTGATTCTATCCTAAAACACCGAATACCATCAAAAAGTTGTGACGTCCTATTTTTGAAGTAGATGAAGTAGACGTTTTGCCGTCATTCAATTTTTCTGTATCAAGGACCCAAATATGGATTCTGATTATACCAAGTGTTAGAATTTTTTCTCTGTGTATAGCAACTGTATTTATCCACTTTTTCGTTGCGAGAGCCCTGTAATACGTTTTTTTTGTAAAAAGTTCGTCGATTTTCCGCGCAGCATAACTTTCTCTCTACTCCGTAGCCAGACCATAATAGCGAAAAAACGATGCTATGGGTTGTCGTTCATCCCTCCATTAAAAGGCGACATTAACTTTAATTTCACAAAATCTGAGTTTAAAATTCTTTTATTTTTAACATAATGTTATAGCAAATTTATTCCTAAAATTATCACGGCTTTCTACTATCTAACAAATGCCAAAGGAATTGGATTTAAATGTTTGTCATGCCACCTCTAGGAAATTAAAAAGAAGGTTTTCATGCTACAGCCACAAACTTTCTCACATACTTTTAACGGTTTCGTAATATTATATTTCTTTGTTTGTAGCCCACTAATCCTTCAGTCACCACTTCAAACTCTCTCTCCGCGTCCATATACTTATTCGTCTCTCTCTCTCCCTCTCTCTCCCTCTCTCTCCCTCTCTCCCTCTCTCTCCCTCTCTCTCCCTCTCTCTCCCTCTCTCTCCCTCTCTCTCCCTCTCTCTCTCTCTCACACACACACGCACACACACAGACACATCAAAACTATTAGCACACTTTCTTCAATTCGGGCAACGCGTTTCATCATTGAAAAAAGACTCCGGGTACAATAGAATCCGCCGCCCTTAGTATTAACATCTTACGTCTCAACCGTCTACGCTATTGTCATAAGAGAGAACAACTTGCTTATTGTGTGAACCAACACAAATGGGTGCATTTACACAAAACATTTAACCTTCAAAAGAAATTACTTAAAACATTCTGTACACAAATGCATTAAATTAATATAGTTTAATATACACATTAAAACATGAGATGTTCCAAATCTTTCATTTGTGTAATTTTTGGAACTCAAAATTTTAATCTGAAAAAAGCTTGTTGTTTTGCCTAATGCTTTGTTTTCTATCTTAAGAAAACATTTTGAAAAATTGAAGCAGTTTTTGAAAAAATCTTGAAATATTTTAGGAAAAGTTTAATTCAAAGTCACATGAGAACTACTATTTCAAAAAAAACTAATCTAAAATGATATTAAGACTCACAATTGAGAAATCTAGCTTCTAAATTGAAGGAATGGCAACGATCAAAAAAGGTAAACATTTCCAGTTATTCAGATTTCAGATGTTATCATAATTGGACGTCTTATTATTAAGTAGACGTTACTCCATTCCAGTAAAATTTAAAGAGAAAATTCGAGCCGTTTTAGGAGAATGTTATTTACGTATTTTTGGGAAATTGTCACGATTTGACCCCAAATTACGCGGTAACTACTCGAATCTGCAAAAAGAAATTGTACAGAATATTTTTAAAGATCTTGTTTTGAAGAAGAGATTTAAATGAGAAAAAATCTTTTTCTTGAATAATGCAGTTGTGATATGGGTCCAAATCATTCTAAACTTTGGCAATTTTCAAAAATTGAGAGATTTTAAAGAAAGTCTAACTTGTATCAGTTTTTATGCTTTGTCGTATTGTAGGAACGTAAAGTAACAATTTTAAGTCAATTTTTGAAAAATATTTGAAGTATCCTGGAGACCTGATGTAACGTATCCCCGATAATACAGGACATGGGTTTCCGGTGAAAATCTTTTGTACGGTTAAGGCGCAGGTCTTCTTTACGGAGTTTAGGATGGACAGACGTTATGAAAAACACTTTTACGATCTCAAAAATGTGTATTTTAGCTAAAACATAAACACTGACATTTTACTGTATTAATGAACCTTCTCTATCACCACACTATAGTATGATGCCCTATATTCTGTTCTATTTTTGGTACCCTCGCTTGCACAAAAAATGGGCGATGTCCTGAGCCGAACTTTACCAGAGTTTTCCGACCCTGCCCCGCCCTGCGGGATCGAGCTGACCAATCCGCTTTAGCTTCATTTCAGGGAGGCGGGACTATTCATCTTGAACATTACAAAATGGCGGTGATGGCGAGTTATATTATAGTAAATATTTGAATATAAATATTAAATCAACCAACAGTTTTACATAAATTTTTGTATATACATTTAATTACATAAATAAAGGCATGCAATTTCAGTAAAAACATATTTTAAAACTGTTATAAAACGGGTTTTTGCAAAAATAACACTGGACAACGACTATTAAGCTCCATGTCTACATTTCGTCGTTTATTATTGTAATATTTAATATAAAATGCAAATAATTTGCATTGTATGCATTGTCTAACCTAGTTATTTTATTAGTAAAATTAATAACTTAAAGAAATACGTTTTAGAGTCAGTTTCACAAACACGTCTCCGAGATAGCAGCTTTCAGTTGTGAAAATTTCATCATCAATTTCTCAGATGACCCAATTAAAATTTACTATATGGTCGCGAACATTAATATTGTAATAAAATAGTTTTGATATTAAAATACTAAATAAACTTAAAGTATTTAAAGTTCATTTAGTCACAATGAAAGTTTTCTTCTGCAGACATTATGATTGGTAATGACTGTGCATAAGCAAATGAATGATTTTGATCCTCTTTTGTTTTGGGGATCACAATTAATTACCTCTTCAATCTAACGTTAGAGATAGTGCATTTTACCGAGTTCTTTACCGCAAATATTAAAATTCATATGTGATACCTAGTCTTTGAGGGTTTTGCGTGAGAATCCGTGACATATGACTCTTATATAACATTTTAATATCTTAATGTTTGCAAGGTAGAAACTTTAACTTTCGTCTATTGCATGAACATTGGAGGGAACACACACACACACACACACACACACACACACACACACACATACACACACACACATACACACACTCCATATCAATATATTACTTACATGCCAATTATATGTATTCCAATCAACATAATAGAAATTAATATATTTATATTATTATAGCAAGTATATTTTTACATTACGATATTTTTATTTTCGAGAGACAATGCACACAAAGTTTTTACGTCATCAGATGTACCCACTTCTTCTAGATAAGCAGACCTATGCAAACACTGTTTTGTAATCCATTAAGAATCGCTAGATATTCTCCTGTCATAAATTATTTCAAATTATAATTATTTAACTCATGTTTAGAAGATTTTATTAAACTTAGAATCATTATTACGTGGAAAATCAATTGAAAATGAATAGGGATCTCTAAATGTTATTATAAATGCATTTTTATATTTTCTGCTTTGTTTTTACATTCACTTGAAATTACAATTGTGGATTATGTAATTACTCAACATCTATTAATCAATACTTTTATATTCATATTATAATGATTGTTAATAAATATTAAACTCAAATAACGATTAATTTTTGTTATGGACGAAGTTGTTCAAGTTATGTCTTATAAACCATTCGATAAGTGCTATAACCATGGATTAGGGTTGATTTTAACTATAATATTATTTATTATTGTTCAAACATATTATATATATTACAATGTAGCATTTCAAATCATGCTGCTGACTGCGATTGATCGATTGTTACATTTATTATAACAGTATATGGACGATTTTACAAAAAATCTGTAATATTACGACTAACACTCATTTACATTCTTAATTTGATGTATGACACTTACAATCAAAAGTCGGGAAGAAGGAGAAATCTGCGCTGGGTTTCGTAGCAAATCTTAAGTCACCATTGCGTTCCCTTTTACTTAAAGTCTTAGGATTCGAAAGTGATACTGATATTTCAACGATAACCGAGAATACATGTTGCATACCATGAGAGAGAAAGTGAACAAATGTCTGAGTTTAAAAAAATCTGCCTTTGGAATACTGCATCAAGTCCTACTGGCTATTTGTTCATTTCTGTCATTCGTCGATAAACTGCCGAACACTTTCCGGTGAATTATGTTATCGCCGCTAAAGCGAAAGATTTCCAGGTTAAAGAGACCCACGCCCTGTTATTGGTGGATCGAAAATAGATTTTAATTGTGGAATTGACATTTATTCATTGGTGCAACATACAAAAAATGTGAATTTACTATTTGTGCTAGTTTTCTCTTTTCATAGTCCGTCAATTTTCGAAAACTGATTCGTTTTTACCTAAATACAATATTTACTTTCGACCTGTCAATTCGGAAGAATAGTTGTTCCCATTGAAAAAACGATCATGCCGATAAATGGACAACGTTTACAAATATCATAAATGATAAGTAATATCTGATATTTGTTATCAAGGACTCCTCTGAAAATAATCAAATTTTCTTTGTTTTCATTTAATCTTTTCAAATAAAGAACGTAACTTTGGTTTGGTTTGGTATTCGGCAAGATCTTAACAGATCTTGCCCACCTCACTGTGCCAGCACATAAAAACAAGGCTTCTTCATCCGGTATCTTCCACTTCCCGGGTTTAAGGTAATTGTGTGAATTCTTGGCTTAGTATTTTACAGTTCTAATGACCGTTTCGCAATCTACACCAATGTTTTTATTCCGTCAGGCATCTTCCTCTATTCTTGTGCCTTCATTGTCAAATCCATGACGTACTTACAAGATTTCCTTGGCCTTCCTCGTTTCTTCTTTCGAAAGGATTCACTCAAAGATAATTTTTGATATTCTGTCAGCATGCATTCTGCAGCATACCATTGGTGTTTGGATTCTACATTTTCGACCACTTGTCTCTCAATCATTATTATCTGTCTAATCTCTTCGTTTAGTATTCTATCAAACAGTATACTGACAACATCGTCTCAAAAATTCATTTTCATAGCATTCAACCAAAGTTTTGTGCATCATTTTTAATTCGTTTCGATTCATACGTAACACAGCTCTCCACATTGTCTTGTATATTGTCTCTTAGTTTTCTTTCGAAAATGTTTGTTTATAAAATATTATAAGTCTACTAATAATTAGCCTTCTATTATTTTAATAAAGTCAATATTATTAGGTCCTGTCTAATAATCACTCCGATATATTTAAATTCCTTTCCTACTGGAAATATACCTATTCTGTTCTAGATCATATCGAGATTTCCTACAACCATGTGTCTTGACTTTACATTATTTTTTTGAGTCTCCATTTTTATGTTTTATTAATTTCTCGATTAAATGTTACAGATACAAAAAATATTATTTTTCTACCTATTTTTTCAAGTGATACGCTGACTCAAAAAGCAATCTTATAAATTCAAAGGTTTGCAGCCGTTCTCGAAGTCTTAAACGATATCCACCAACATTTTTAGTTATTTGGATTATGCACTAATCAAACCTTTCAACATTTACAACTTTACAGTCTTGCATGACATTAGGTGTCTCTAAAATAAATACGCAGTATTTCAAGTAAGTTAGGGGGTAAGAACTGTTTCCTGATGAAATAATATTATATAAATAAAGATCTTCATCCTTCATCTTCATTACTAGTTTTACCCACTAGTTCATTATGAGAAAATGAATATTTTCTAGGATGAAGAGAGGGCACATGACCTAGAGTCTTTTATTTTGGATCGCGGTTGGGATGGTTTAGTAAAATAGTTTGAGCATACTCTTGAATGAATGATTGAGAAGAATATTTAATAATGGACTTGTTTATTAATCAATATCATTCACAACAATGTAGCCTTTCAGAATGTTAGCAAATGGGCATGATAAACATATTTACTTCAACTAATAATCGAATATTTGTTACTATAAATACATGGTTTAAAAACCAAGAATTATTTTTTCAACTTATCACTAACTTATTCCTTGAAATTTATCTGCGTGACGCATGTTAACAAACACTTCATATGCATTCTCGTATACTTACATGTATGACAATATACGTAGTATAGAGAATGTTATATAATACTGCGCGAAAAACTGCGCATTTTCTGCGAAAAAATCATTGCCGCGCTCTGGTGACGAAAAACTGAATCAAAAATTTATAATTAAAGAAAAAAGTCCTCTAACACGCGGTGTAGCATAATTCCAGTTTGTGGATCGTGATGCAAAAACCAATTGGAAAATAAAACGTCCGTCTGTCCGTCTGATACAACTCTAGCGCCTAAACCATCGCCACGATTTTCAATTGGAAGAAACCCCTGTCGTTTTCGCCTGAGCTGGAAGCTATGCGATTTTGAAAAACATTCATTAATTTTTGGGGACTATTTCGCGCCTTCGGACATTTTAAATTTTTCAAGCGAAACAAGTGTTTCTATAAATTTCTTGTAAGGACTGTTACTCTATAGTAAAATACGCTTATAAGGTAGAATATATCCAATTTTCACGGTTTAACTCGAATTTTGAAAAATCGCTAAATTTAGATATTTTGGCGTCTTACTACAACTACAAAATTAAAGATAAATTTTGCTTCAAATGAAATGTGTTGCTTATAATTAGATCTTTTAATAAGGTAATGCAATTTTTAAAGTTTTAGTTGATTTCCCTTTTAATAAGGCGTGCAATATTTGCAATTTTAAAAATTTACATAAACAAGATTTTCTCAAAAACAGCTCCAAATTTTTCTTTAAATTTTTGGTTGAGGTAATGCCGATCAGCATATCGATGACATAAACGAGATATTGCTCTATTCTATTGTTTTAAAATTACACAAATGAAATTTTTGAAATACCTCTCACGCTGTTAGTATGGGCATTTGAATAGATTTGTATAGATTATTTAACTTGTGGTAGAAGTGCTTCAAATGACTTTAGAGAAGTTTTCAAAACTCAATAGATTCTGTGAAAAAGCTATTTTGAACCGAAAGTTGAAAATGTCAAAATGTATTTTGTGCGGCGATAGATGTCAGCTGGCAAGAGAACGGCAAGAACCTTATGTGAGCTGGCAAGAACTGGCAAACCAGTCCACACATGGAAATTATAAACATTTGCTACGAGAAAGTCTGTCATTCTGTGGCACCTCTAGTTCTTCATATTTTGGTAGTAGCGAAGTGTAAGCATTTCTTAATTTTTAAGAAGCAAAGAAAAATTTCAGCTAGAAAACTTGACAAAAGTAGAGACACAAATAAATAAGTTAATTACAAAGGACGTAATACTCGTATTAGGGATTGGGAAGGAAACGAACGTACCAATGTAAAAACCAAAAACTGTAGCTATGAACAGAAAATATGGAGTAGTGAATGATCGGTAAACGACCAGTAATCGAAAGTACATCAAATTCTTTCCGCAGTTTTGTAATGGTATCTTCTTGCGAAAGGAATGTTTAGAACATTCTCGACATCGTTATTAGGAATTTATTTTTCATTGCTCGTCGAAGTAAAAATCCGCTGATATCGTAGGTTGAACACGCGTTCACTCTATTGTGAAACCACGCACCTAAGCGATTGCGCTACCAACACAGTCGTACGTAAGCATTTCCATGAACTTACTCAATTAAGTCTTACAGATTTTGTCTTCAGACTCATTTGCTTTTCCGCACTTCTGCAATTTAAAATATTAAATAAATTACCTCTAGAGACAATAAAGCAAAGAAATCTACGCGGCACTATAAAATAGTTAATTCTACTTAAGAATGTTTCCAGTTCAGTACTATGTAATTTTGCAGGGCGCTTCGGTTCTAGCCTGACCTTAACCCTTATCGCCTCTGCCCAAGGTGAGATTATTAGACGTGATAACGTTGGGCTGCAGACAAGTTTCGACGACCCGACATTCAGAATTCATTTGCTGCAAGTAATTCTAGAATCTAAGAAACATTTATTGACTTCAAGAAAAATCCCACATATCATTACGCAGTTATTATCTTTGTTCATCAACTCACATTTATATAAAATAAACTCTTATTTTCTCGTATTTATTGGTAATGTTTTCTTAATATATAACAAATGTTACACTATTACCAATTCATTCGTTTTCAAGCTCTCAAACGACAATCGTAAATGCATACCTTAAATTGTGAAAGGAAAGTATTGATTAAAATCTCACCTGTTGTCAAAAATAAAAAGTTGCATGAACAGGCCAGGACGTAAACTCAGGTCTTCCAGTTCTTCAAACAAGCACCTGAACTACATGACGTCACTCCCCGCAGTCACTTATACAATGTTTTACATATTAGAAGGTGTTGACGAGTGATACTTGTTGAGTTTTGCTAGCTGAAGACAGGGATGTTGCTTGCAACGAAAGAAACAATCAAAAGAAAGTACGATTTCGCAAAATCGGTTTTGAAACGTTTTAATAGTAAAGAAAGAAAAACGGTTTCCATTGCAGTTTGCATTTCAAACCATTCTTTAAAATTGTAAATATTGCTTGCACTTTTGCACGAAAAATGCCATCATTTCAGAAAGCCTACATGATTGTTATGCAGAGACGAATTATGGACATAAATTTCATTGAAAGACAAATCTGTTTTCAATTTTGTAGTTGTAGGAAGACGCCCCAAAATGTTCAAACTTTTAAAATTTTCGAAAATTCAGAGTTAACCATGAAAATTGGAACTATGTCATCCTTCTAAGTGTATTTTACTCTATTCTTACCAGAAAATTCGGAGCCGTTTTTGAGAAAATTTTGAAAATGTCCGAAAGGCTTCATGTAAAGTACCCCCAAATTTCAAAGATTTTTCAAAATTTCCAAACTTCAACTACAGCCAGAAAAGCAGGTTTCTTCCAATTTGGAAAGGATCGTACGTAATGGTTTTAGGCGCTAGTAAGTAATCTGAACGGATGGACGGACGTTTGGATAAAACCACTTTTTCGACTCCAAAACGTGTATTACCGTTTAATCGCGAAATCGATTTTCCGCTGTATTACATAACTTTCTCTATACTACGTATACTTTTGAATATACTACGTATATACGTCACATACGAATATACTACTTATACTACGTATATTCATTGCGTATATGAGAAAGTAAAAACGAAATTACAGTTTTGTTTTGTGCTGAGATAACGAATTATCATAGTTCAAAATCCATCTAAACGTATTACAGCAGTTCCAAAGGTGAGATACAAAAAACAGTGCTGAGGAATTTTCTGCATTACTGATTGTTGTCATTTCAAGGTGGTTATTTTTACATAAATGATTCATGCAAAATAGATGTATTTATCTAATCAGAAAAACGAGTAATTTGTCACAATCTGGGCACGACGTTGTGTAAAAGTCACAACTTTAATATCAATTACTTAAAAGGTCAAACCTCCTCATATTGACTTACGTAAATGATGACAGCGGTGACAAATATCAAATGCGTAGAATACTGAGCCAAGAACCCAACTGTAAAACGCATTTTCGGAAAACTCAGTGGTCAGAGCAACTGGTCGTAAATCGAACGGTAGGTTTGATTCCTGTCGAAGGAATTGCATCTTTGTACTCAATTAATACGGTTATCAGGTCCTGACCTGGATATCACTAACAGACAGGATAAACATTTCCCTCATATTTCATTTCCCATAAAAGTGACAGAGTTGTGACAAACTTTTGGGAAGTGAATGCAAAATGTATGTCAAAACGTTCACTATCTTAATTCCAAGCGAGTTAGATTAAATTCTTACTAACTAATTATAAATAAATGCACGTTTGTATAAATATTTGTAATAAGCGGGGATCAAACTAATTACACATTATATAGTATAAAAGTTCAGCAAAAGATCTTATAAGCAATAAATAAATACACGTATTTCCATCAAACATTCTTATCTTTTAATTCTCAGACTTAGGTAAAACAGAACGCGGAACAGAAGAAAAAAGGCATCGCGCAGAACTCGATCCCTCAATACCTCCGATTTAAAACCGGTGTCAAACGTTCCAGCTACAGAGAGGTTATTGGTCTTTCAGTAATCTGCAAGCATAATGTATCTACAGAATACAAAATATTTGTTCTGTAATTTCTCCATTTTCTCTGAGAGTAACATTTAAGACGTAATAGAAATCATATTCTCTAAACATATTCGTTCTCAAGCAGTACAATTTCAGGAAAATGCAATATTAGTGCAACTGATGTTTTTAACAATACATGATAATATATTTATTTATCGAACTCCGTTATCATATTTATGAATTTTATAATAAATTTAATATTTAGATTTAAAAGAACGACTTTATCCAAGACATTTGAGATCAGAATTCGCACCTCCTTGTTTTCCTATATTGAGACTAAATGAGAGTGATTTGTGCATTGGATCACCTACACAAGCATGGCGATTATCATTGGATATAACTAAATAATTAAAATTCCTTATTTTTCTTTGCTTGAAAATTGGGACTGATTGAATGCCACTTAGTCTCAGTCTGCTACCCCGCACTAAAGATAAGCCGTATCAAAACATTTTATTTAAAAATGGAGATAATAATAAAAAATATTGATTTCTTTCATGACCGTCCGTCGTACTATTATGTTTTGGAGTTCATTTTGAAATGTATGGCTCCACCTACCGAAGATTTACATTAAAAATTTTGAAGACCATAAAGTAAAATTATCAATTGTTACGACAAATGGGATGCGTTCTGTTGCATTTATCACAAAGCTGCGACACAAAATGGTAATTTTAATGAGTTCGTAATAGTCTCTAAGGAACTTTATTAAACGTGTAAAGACATATTCCTTTCTCAATTAATAAAGAACAGAAGAAATTACCTTTATTAAAAATTTTATAATAAACCCACAGACATTAGGATTCTGATTATCTCTAGAACTGACCCAAATATATAAATTACTAGTGATTATACAACTTGGTACAGACTTTTCATATTATTTCTAACGATTACATAGAAATATGATAATGATATTGCAATTGAGACACTGTTAATATTTTAGCCATCTCTTCCAAATTTCGTTTCGTCACATTGCTTGGAATACAAGATACCAGCACACAATCTTAATATAATCACATTATCGTTTACAAAATCAAGTTTGTTCCTCCTTGCAAGAATTTTACAGGAATGTCTCGTGATGATAGTGATTAATGTGTTCAGGCATCGAATAAAAAAATGCATATTCAGCAGGGTTGATCTGGCGTCCATTCCTCTATCTATACAACGTTTTAATCCACGGAGCTATTACAAAGGTACCTTACCGCACCGATGAAGTGTTGTAGAATGAATTCTATCTTGAAGGTACATTGTTCTTATGATGTACAACATTTTACTTCCAGGTTACAGCAAACTCACATTCTTGATAAGTTGGCCCAATCATCAGCGCGATACTATTCATAGTTGGTTAATTAGAAATATTTCGATTCAGATATCTTTTGTGTAGAGCTCATGATGGCTTCTATCCTGCGAACTGCTATCTTGCCTCCCATATCTTCAAGGTGATCTCCACATTGATAAGACTGAACTAGCAACTCGTCATTGAAACACCAGTCACAGAATACAGAACCGCGTAGTATTAAAAAGGGAAATAACTATGTGATTTTACACAAAACCAATTAACTTACAACTAAAGAGAGATTTCCGGACAAATTTGCATTCGTTATTCATGAAAACTTGTAACCTAAACTTGAATGATATAATGCTAACAATATTTTAATTATCACAAATAGTTGATTGATTGCTTCTTAAAAGAAATTATAATGCTTATAAGTATAAACAACGAAGTAGTTGTACTACAACCTTTGTACTCTTCTCTAATGTCACTGCTCCGCAATATTATCTATTACATGAATTGGGAAAGAGTTTTCCAACCAGTAAGATCTCTATTTTCAATTTTGTAGTTTAAAGTTAACTTTTCAATTTTCAAAAATATATAGAGTTCCTCGAAAATAGGACGACCAGCGCCTCGGTCAGATAGAGACAGAACGGAGGCTTTGCGTCGACAATGCTGATGGACGACAAGCCTGGCCCTTTGCAGCTAGTCCTTTCAAAAATTAATAATTACAAAATATTGGACATGTGCACTGAAATCACCATAACAGAGGAAAATATCACCTTCTGGATTCAACTCACGTTAGCAGGCTGACAGCGTACCTGACGTTAACCATTCGGCTAAAGCGGTTTCTGTTTTAATTGCCTTAGAAAGTAGTTAAATATAATAAAACCTATATAAATAGGAACATAATCGTTTCAATATATTTTTCGTTTTCATATCAATCTTCAATCCTTTTAAGTTAATCCAATATCAATCCTTTTTAAGTTTTAAATATACTGTGATACATAATATAATATAAAAATGTATAATATAAGAATATTAAATATATTAATATAATATAATTATATTTTAATAGAATGCGAACTTTTCTCTATAGAAAGAAAGTACAATATTTTACTTTTCTCAGCGGCGTACTTCAGTACCACATTGTCATAATAAAACTGGAAAGGGACTTGCAATTTATTCGGAGGGAAAGAGTCTAATGTCTAGAAGTAGGACAGTTTTAAAAGATACTAGTGATGCTAAGAGCAGCGCGTACTTTCTCACCCGTATTTTCACAGGAGCTTATGCAGAAAGGAAATACTAAAGTTCGAAAAATTGCACATGATCTTATTTAAAAATCTTATCTTTAAGGAAAAAGTTTCATCAAGGAAAAATCTACTCAAATTTCAATATTTTACTTGTAGAATACTTGAAAATCAGTTTAAACGAACATGAGACCTGCAATATTCTCACCGTGCACTTCCCACTATCAACCATAAAATGTAATAAAAAAATTATGGAGCCATTTGTTTGAGACATTTGAAAAAATTCCAGGGCTTCATGTAAAGTACCCCTCCCCTAGTGAATAAATGGTTTCAAATTCAAGGGGCTGCGACATCAGCCAGACCGATTGGGGAATATGCATTTTGGAGAAAATCAGCTGAACGGTTTAGCCGCTAGTTTTGTTCACGGAAGGACAGACGGACGGACGGACAAACTGACATCTGGCCGTCATTCGGTTTTTCGTTAACAAGGACCCACAAAGCATGGAATCTCGATACACCACATGTTGGAGTTTTTTCTAAATTTAGCAAGTGGATTTATCATTTTTTCGTCACAAGGGCCGTGTAATATGCGTTTTCTGCAGACGAATTCTTCGTTTTTTTCGCGTAGCATTACATAACACCTCTACTCATGAAGAAAGTGCAGTCAATATATGAAAATTTAGATTAGCCGTTCACGGAAAATTTGTATGCTTTCACTGCAAAGCAATTTTCCAAATTTTAAAAACATTTATACAATTTTTATAACTTCATTTGTAGAATTAGTTATACCAAAAGGAAGAAAGAGTAAGGAACAAAGAAATTTGAAACAGATTAGTAATTGTAATGTTGAAAAATCCCAGAGATATTAATAAAGAGAGTGACATTTACTACAGTATTTGTAATAACGGTATAGTGTATTCGAATGAAGAGTGTAAAGTAAAAAAGAAAGAGTTCTTTTTCAGAAAGTTTCAATAATGCAATATGAACATATAATGTATAATATAACATATATACATGGAACATATATATAAATGGAACATATAATGTAACATACCCTCCAGAAATATTGGAATATCATTGGATTCAGAATCTCAATGAACTTGCTAGTATAATATCAATTTTGAAAAAGAATACATTGATTTGAAGTCAATGTGTTTAATTTTTTGCGGTACCATGCGTACACAGGTCCTTTTCCTACAACGAGTCTAAAAATAAATACATGTTCGCAGAGTCTTTGAAATATTTTTGGAGTTCGTGATTTCAAAATCCAATTTTCCTTAAAACCACAAATACCGTTTTTACTTGATATCCATTGTTTCTGTAATTGTGTGCGCATTTAGAAATGTAAAATATAGTAAATATTCTTGATGAAGTGCTAACAATATTAGTCAATTATTTTCCGTCACTGTTCCTCAACCAAAAACTATGAAATATTGCTTAATGAAAGAACATTATTAAATTCAAGTGGTACTCAGTTTAATAAATATGTTTATTTTACCAACGAAATAGAGAAAGTATGAATAAAATATGTATTGGCTACAATGAATATCATTGCAATATTGTAGGAAATCTGAGAGAGATGAATATTAAGTTATAAATAATAATCAGATTAATGACCATATATGAAAATTCATTTTGATTAAACCAAACTTCCAGTTTTTATAATACTCTTTTGCCAGAAATAAAGTCCTTAGGTTTTATTAGGCAACGATTATTGAAACTCAGTTTCAAATATGTGAAACTTTTCTTTGACAATTGGAAGTTGTTATTTTTGTATATATTTTTGTGTCTCTTTTTAACTACTAGGTCATATAACGACCACTGTGACCTTTATGTTTGGGGTTTTCAGTAGGGAGAATACGTAAGGACATCGAACACACATCTATGTCGAGATGACCCGCAGCCCTTCAGACCAGGCTTCTGGCCTTGTCGTCCATTTCTCTTTCTCTCTATTAAACCTTTGACATCATATATCCAACATCCAAATACATCGAAGATGTCGCTTAATTCTCCATCATTTGAATTACGTTTTTCCTGTGTTCCTGGCATGGGGATAAGTGGAAATGAAACCTCTCTGACTAGGTAGTAAAGTTGGCCTCAGGAAATGAAGGAACATCTTTATGGTAATATCTACTCTTACTGCAAGATTTTTATCCAACGTTGCATTTTAGTGCAAGCAGAGTGGCAGAACTCTTTTCAGAACTCTGAGATCCATAAGACCCTTGTCGTGGTCAACCCGTGGCTCTAAGCCCGAGGCAGAATTATTATTCTGCGGATCGGGCACCTGCCGCTTCTCGCACGGACATCTCGTGCGATTCCCACCTATCCCAGAGTGAAGAACAGACCTTACTGTAAAGCATGCTCCTGTTTGATAATGAAGAGCCGAAGAGCGCAGCTTGTCGATTATAGAGAGGGGATACTGGCTACTGTCCTCCGCAAACTCTTTAAACTTTCTTAGCTATGGATTTATAAATCTAATACGCGTAAGAAGGGATGATTTTAACATGCCTTTTATAACTAATTTTGCGTTTTTTGATGCTAACACTGTCTTTGTCATTTATTTGTTTAAAATTAGTCATATTTTACTGTTTTACTCTTTTAATCTTGCCAATTAATAAAAAATATTTTAACTGACTTTTATACTAATTTTTTCAGAAAATTTGCGAATAATATTGAACTATGTAATTGACAAGATATTTGAGCACAATACACAGTTCTTTTATATTATTAAGAAGGAAATTGAAGTTTCATTTCGTAGAAAATAATAAAGACTGTAGTTTAGTTTTCAGATTTGAGAACTTGTGATCTCATTGAGATCTCTTGTGTTTTCCGTGTTGATCTAAAACCAAATGTATTTTCAGGTTCGATATGCATTCAAGTATTGGGATCTTAGACACAAATTTTTGTCATGCGTATATCTTACAATGGCTAAAATTATTTCACAATTAATCTGTACAAAGGAAACAAAGGACACGATTGTGTTTCCTGTGAATAAAAACCGTTTCTTACTTCAATATCGATAACCGTGTCAAAGGTTTCCGGATGTTTAACTTGAATTGCAGGAGATTCTTGAATCAGACTAAACACTCCAGAAACTGTTTCTGGGGTCATGCAAAAACCTAACATAAATTGGAAAGATAATACGATTCAGAAACACTGTGTTCGCTTAAATATTTTAATTGGAAGAGATTGTCAGGGTGAAATTTTTTTAACTAAATACTCAATCTCTTTAAATTCATTAAACAGTTTTTGTTTCTTTCTTAACAGCTCGTTTTAAAAAATTACATTGATTCGTAACATTTAAGGTTTTCAAATTTATTCTTTTTTACTACGTAGTTTATTCAAAATATTTAAGAAAATATTTAGCAGTGTAATTTCCACAAATTAAAAGAATTAAAATTTGCTGTTTATATTGTAGCTATTTATTAAAGATATCAATTATTACAATTTTGCTATTAATATATGTAATGAAATATATTGAAAATAATTAATTATGTTAGCGCCTATCAATTATATCAGATTTGTATAATTTGCCTGTATATTACCTTAAATAAATAAATAAATAAAAATATCACTGGGAAGGGATGAGTATAATCTTCTCAGCAGTGTAACAGAAAAATAGCAACTTTTGAAAAAATATATGAGGAATAAGACAATTATATTTTCAAATATTTCTAATAAGAAAGAGTTCCCTAGTTTCGCGCTACCGATTATCACTATAAGAAATTGCATCAATTTTACAAATAGTCTAAAAAATATTAAAAATAGCAATTTTGCAATGATAATCTACTTGGGACACCCGGCAGTGATTTTTAATTGATTAACGAAATCACTGTTTGCATCACCTGCTCATATAGAAAAATGGGCGATTACATTTTTCATAATGCGTAATAAAATGTGTATTGCTTGCATTTCATGTCTAAAAGGCGTAATAATGTCAAAATACAAGTTTTAAATACGTGAACGCAGATTTCAATTTGCTTGATAAATGTGTATATTATGTAAATGGGTATATTGTGTTTCCGAAATTATTGTATAATAGTTAGTGTTCCTTGCTCTAGAACCATTAGCATTTTAAAATAGTTTGTAAAACAAAACTTTCCAATACTATTAATTTAATCTGCCACAAATTTCTCACAATATTAGAATGCCATAAATTAGACTTCATTTTCGCGGCCAAAGAACTCGATAAAAATGTCACAGCCCTTCGTGACCCGCTGCCCCTTGGTTCGTCAGCGTCCACGGGGTTCGGGTAACGTCAGTGCAATTGGCGAGGTGATCCTCGCGCCCGCGCGCACCAATCCGTTTCGTTTCTCTTGCCCCTCTCCTGTACCTCCTCTTACTTCCTCTCACCTCCCTCCTGTTACCCCCTGCTCACGTTAGCGAGGGCAGCGTCACTGACCTGAGAAATTGCTCCGCCCCTTTAGAGATAACTAGGAGGAAAATCTTCGAGGGAGGAAGAGGACGTGTCTAAAGCTTGGAGCAAAGCCAATGATAAGAGCGGATACCTCGACTTCAGGATTGGTCAAGTGTCCATCGATGGTTGTGAAAGCTGTGGAAAAGCCAGATTTTTTTACAAGGCATCGCCATATTCTGTGAGAGGGTATACAGAAAACAACTGCAGGTGATTAATTAGACTTGTTTGTGAATCCATAAGCATACACAACGTTGATCAATTATTATTACAACAATCGCTTCAGAAATAATGGAAGAAATATTGACTTAACTTAGAAGGTTTATTGTAGGTAACCATTGCAAACATTCCGAAAAAATTGAAATGAAGACTGTTGGTTACGTCTAGGCCTTTGAGAACGTTGCAGTTTGAGTCGATACTCTCTAATGCACGTTCTACAAGCGGTCCCTTTGATCACAATTTTGCATCAATGGCCTCGCATTTTTTCCCTTTTCTCATTCGCAACTATCATTCTTCTTCGGCCCACTGGACTAATTTCTGTCGAGCCTCGCTGACTGTGTCACCAGAGGAAATTAACGCATCTGTGGTCACTATAATAGTCAGACACAAGCTGAAACACATAATCCCCGAGGTGCAATATTAACCCGTTATGAAGAAGTTTCCATCCAGGTTATTCTTCTGGTAAAGATAAGCAGATTAGAAGTCTACAAAGAAATGTACTAACCCTCACTTTATGAAAATTGAAAAATAATAAAATTTCAAATGAATACTGAGAGTCTATACTTTCTTTTACCTACTGGTGTCCATTATTAATAATAAATGCAGAAAATGATGACTGTATATTCTTTTGAGCTTTGATGCTAAATCTTTGAACTAGAAAGGTGATAACCCACATAGAGTTGCAAGTCCACAGAGATGAAACGTATTCAATAAAATGTGATTAATCTCCGACGATAGAGTTAAGGATATAGATTATTTTATGGATTTACCTGATAGTGTAGAAAATTATTTGAGTTATATCCAAAATAATAATTTAAATTAATTCTGTACACATTTTATCAGAAATTGCATACAAACTTGCCTTATCATTTCAGTAACTTGGTGTTTCTTTGAAAAATTACTTAGCCAAGCGTGTAATTTAATTGAAACTTAAATTGTGAGAACTGGTTTAAATAATATTTGTTTACTAGAATTTTGCTAAAATGTACAATTGACATTACTTTACTTTTGAAGTTTGAGGTATTATTTTCTTCATTCCTTTATTTCGGCTCAAATTCATATTTCATGAAATATTGAAGAAATTCTTACAAAATGTCTTCCAAGACGAAAGAAGTTTTGAAAAATGTCAAAAATAAACAAAATAGGAGGAAAAACAGGACAACAATATATTACGTCTAAGAGAAGAGTAAAACATCATATCAGTGTATATTGCAGTGAAGCTAAAAAAGAAATGATGCCAGAGATCAGGTTATTTACCTTTAGGTTTCATACAGACACTTGCTATTGATAGTCGAATGCATACTGACATACTGGCACTTCTGTGATGGATTCCACTAACATCACAATTATCTTGGGACACCTGAAAGAGCTATTCTTGATAATGAAGCTGAAATAATCGATGGGACATAGAAATAATCAAAATTAAATGATACGCATAGTATAGTATCAAAAGTTTGCAAACGTATGGTACATTTAATTCATAAACTGTTTATTAGCCACTTTATTTTGTGACGAAATCTTTGGTTTCATTTCTCACTTCTTTGCTTTAAATACTAATTTACTTGCCACACACAATAATGAATGTTCATTTCATCGTAAAGTAATCTCAACACTGCATGGAGATTTAGACATGATTCTGAATATATTGTTCAATTAATCTGATTTATATGTTTTGAAATTTCAAATGGCTTTGTCTCGAAAGTAATTTTTTTGCGTTAGCTGCTTCGCTGCTGGAGCCCTTCAATTTAATCAAGCGCTAAGAGTACATCATTGTTGGAAAATAGAATAAAATTTTCTCTCATATTTAGCTCACATAAATTATTAAATGGATTTACATTTTTATCCATAAATTTTAGCATAAGAAAGCTATTTACTTTTCTATATTTATCCGGAGAATTATACGATTTAGAGAAGTGCGTCTAATTTTCATAACGTGATTCATTTCTAACTGAATATTGGCGACATGTTCAAAGACGTTATTCTCGATTTTAGTGGCAACTATGAATTGATTAATCGTATATTGATAATTTTATGTGGCATGAAGATTTACGTATGTTTTACGTGGGCTATAAACACCCAAGCACTCTAGAGTGCTGTAGCTTCAAAGATAATGATACAAAAGTGAGTACAAAATTGGTGTTACTCTGCGTAAAAACAACAAAACAAAATAATTGATTTTCTAAATATTAAATGACCGATTAAACATGAAAATAACGGAGCTACAACACCACATATCTTGAAATATTACTTTTTACGGTTACACAGTATTATAATATTGGAACTTCTGTTCTATTAACATTGCCCTTTCTGAAAAAACTTACCGAAACGACGTCCTAAGGACTCGCTAGAGTTACGTTCTAGCAATACAATTAAATCAAATCTGAAGTTTGTTTACTAATGTTTGCTTATAAGTATTAGTCACTAAGTATCCGAGAGTGAAAATTAATAGATTCAAAATGTCTCTGACCCCGCGTTGTTGGTATATTTGTTTATCATTCAACTATGTATAGTAAACGGATGGGTTAGGGATACCGGCATTCAAGAAAACCTGCGTAGATTGCACGTTCCAGTCAATTCAATTTTTAGTTTACGATGAAATAAATAAAATAAAATGAAAGCAACCGGTTATTGTAGCCCTTAAACTAATTGCTCGCGTCGGTAAAACAACCTGACTGCTACTTTAAAAAAAGTTGAACATTTTCGGAAAGTCATAGATTTTAATGAAAATCGGTTAATGAGCTTCAGTAAAAAAATTAAAAAGTTTGCAGAATTGTGAAATTCTTGTATTCGTAATTTTAAAATTGGTCATTAAATCGCTCAAAATTAAGCCAAAACTATTCAGACCAGATTTGATTAATATAAAATCATTCTTCAGTATTCTATTTGCAGGAAGTCACCGAAAAAATTAAACATTTTCAAGCATTTTCGAAAATGCGTAGTGTTCAGCTAAAATCGATTCTTCGCTTTTATATTTAATGGCACTTTGCTCTATCTAAGAAATACATTTCAATGAAGAAATTTCGAATCATTTTTGAGAAAAGTTTGAAAGCGCGATTGTGGCTTTACAAAGCTCCCCAAAGCTCAAATATTCGTTTTAAATTCATTGAATCACAAGTGCGCACAAATTGATTGGGAAAAATCAATTTGGGAGAAGATCCTCCCCTCCGTGTAGCTAGTGTTTCCTCCACAAACGGACGGCCAGACAGATGTTTGGTCGGAACCCAATTTTTAGATATTAAGGATCTACCAAATACGTTATGTAAAATAACGTATTTTAGGAAGTAATTTACTACCTATTAGAGCACGAATTATCCATTTTTTGAAATCAATGATCTACAATACGAGTTTTCTGCCCCCAAATAAACACTTTTTGGTGAAATATTATAATTCTTTCTCTACATTACGCAAGTAGTATGCAAGAAAGTAAAAAGATAAGTAGGAGGAAAATAGAATCAATATCTTTTACGATTAGTAAGAGTAAATCGAAGCGTACAAACAAGACTTTTTATGCATATCTACCCGACGAAACAAAATTACGAGATTACTTCTCTAGGTCATAGTAAATTTCCAGAACCGTTTTTATTTTCTCGTCTCTGATGAAATAATTGAAGTCATCTTTGTCTACTTACTAGTAAGTTGACGAAGATGACTTCAGTCATTTCACCATTTAATTACGTCAGCAATACCTCATCAGCATTCCCTCATTTTTTGTCTTTGTTCATAAGAAAACAAAGTATTGTAACGGTGCACCGGAAATCGGTGATTTTCCTACACAAACACCTGTATTGCCCTGGCAACAAAAAAGTGGATAAATCTTATTCCTATATGCAGTAAATTTGCAAAAGTTGTATAGTCAAAATTCATGTTTTGTAGTACTTGATTCCGAAAAATACATTGACGGCAAAAGGTCTATCAATCGTCGTCCGCCCTGCCTGTCTATGGGCAACGCAGGGGTAATGCCGTGGGTCTCGTTTTCGTTAAAATTCCGGATATTTAGAAAACTGCAAAAGTTAAGATTGTGTTAGCCTTTTCCTATGATTTCAATATTGAAAATAATTGTGTTAGCCTTTTCCTATGATTTCAATATTGAAAATAAAATATTGCAGTCTCTCGCCAGTCGCAGAGCCGAGCGGACGTGTTTTACTAAGCGCTCTACCTGCTGCAGGATGGTGTCGACGGAGCAGTGGCGCGCGGCTATCGGCCGATGGGTGAGGGCTCGGTGATGGCGGTGCTATTGGCGATCGGTGGGGTGGAGCTGAATCCCGGCCCCCCTACTAACGTCGATATCATCGAGACTATCAATAGGAACCATAAGGAACTTATTGATAGAATCGATGTGTTGCAGGCTAGGGTTACGTCGGCAGAGGCTTCAGTGCAGTCGCTGCAGACAGCCAACGAGCGGCTGGTTCGCAAGGTGGATTACCTTGAGAACCAGTCGCGACGTAACAATATCATTGTTACTGGCATCCCAGAGAAGCGGAACGAGTCTTGGGCGGACTCGAGAGGTGTATCCTGGATCTTGCGGAGCAGCTGAAGGGTCAGTTGGAGCTCCAGGATATCGAGCGCGCGACCGGACCGGGCGGCGGCGCGAGGGACAGCACGTATGATTGTGGCCAAGCTGGCCTCTTTTCAGGAAGGGGAGGAGCTGCTGCGTGCAGCCCGGGAGTATCTCTCCCGGAATGGCAGGGTGCGCGTCCGTGAGGACTTCAGCTGGGCAGTGCGGCAAACGCGTAAGGCGTTAATTCCGCATTTGCAGGAGGCGAAAGCGAGCGGAAAGCAGGCGTCGATTCGTTTCGACAAGCTTGTCGTGTCAGGGCGCAGCTACGTGTTGGCTGAGCTGGCGGCCCGTCCGCGGGCGTGGGAGGGGGCGGAGCAACGGGGTCCCGTGAACTCGGCGAGGGGGCAGAACCCCAGTAGGGCGGAAACCCCTTCCGGGCAAGCGGGCGCCTCTTCGCGGCCGCCCTGCCCGCGCCTTCGGCCGTGGCCGCGGCTGCCTGCGGCTGCGCCTCGTGCTGAGGCGGTGCGGACGACCTCTGACCCCGCGGCATCGCGGCGGAGGCGGTCTCGTTCGCGTTCGCGTCGGCGGTCGCGTTCACGTTCCCGCCGGAGCCCACGGCACTCGGCGAGTCCCGGACGCTTTGCGGCTGACAGCCTGGAGCGAGGACCTCTTACGAGGGCGATGGCTGCGGCAAACGTGCAGCACAGCAAGCCTGCGGTGAGTCGGGACCACAGGTCGCCAAATAGGCAGGAATAGGCTTTAAGAATAGGATGTTGGAACATCAAAGGTCTAGGCTCTAAGCTCGGAAATCAAGACTTCCATGGTACATAAACACATTTGATATTGTCGGTCTCGTAGAAACTTGGTGGAAGGAGGTGAGACTTTAAATGTGTCTGGTTTTACAGCCATATGCAAAACTAAAAACGTAGAGGGGAAAGGGGTAGGTACCGGGAGGTGTTGGTGCATATTTCAGGATAGAGTTAGTGCAATTTATTTATGAAATTGCAACAAACTCCGACAATTTTCTTTGTATTAGACTAGTAATGCAAAATACAGACCTCGCAATTATATTTATATACCGTCACCCACAGGGCTCTGCGTTATTATTCTCCAGAAGCTTTGGTGAAATCAATAATTTCTTAGACTCGTTGAAGCAAAGGTATCCGAATACTGATTTACTAGTCTTAGGTGACATGAATGCTAGAATTGGTCATGAGCAGGAAGTATTTTCGGAGTTCGATCGGCAGAAGCGAGAGCTAATTCTAGAAAAGCAAAGACTCAGTCATCAATAATGAGGTCAGGAATTGTTAGAATTATGCGAGAGATTTAATCTCGAAATCTTAAATGGCAACTATGGACAGGATACTGAAGGGAACTAACTTTATTAGTGGGAATGGAGGTAGTGTAATAGATTATGCTCTGTTGTCTCATGAAAGAATAAACAATTTATTAGATTTTGGAATCGAATTATTGGCAGAATCCGACCATTTGCCTGTTGCGTTCATTTAGCAGTAATGCTACTGAACTGCCACAGGCAGTGGCACGGGCGGAGCAACAAACTTCACAATAGCAAGACGACGGTTTATATGGAAAGAGGAAAAGCGACAGGAATTTGCAGAGGCTATTCTAACTCGGTAGGGTGGGCACGAGAGGAGGGTCACCGGAAAGGCAAGCAAAGAATTTAGAAAGGAGACTCTTTCGCGCAGGGAGGGCATGCGAATGTGGGGAGAGGAGGAAGGTACTGACCCAAGGATGGCTTAGCGAGGAGTGTCGGGTGAGCAGGCGTGAAGCAATAGTAGCCTTAGAATGTTCAGAAACAGTGGAACTGCGGAAGCGAGAAATAGTTACTTGGTACTACGTAGGCACATGAGGCCACAATTAAGAAATCGAAGAAATCTTGGCAGGAGAGTGAGACAGCAAGAATAGAGGCAATTTTAAGAAACAATCATAATAAATCAATTTGGGACGTTATAAGATCACTGCGTAATAAAAGAAATGTAAGTAATGCAATTTCATCAGACGCGTGGAGCAGTACTTTTCACGGGCGCTCGAAATAGCGAATATTGAAACAGGATATATATTATCACGGACCGGATGTCCCTGAATTAGACGAACGATAACCTGAATGAAGTGAATAGGGCTATGCTAGCCATGAATAATAAGAAGGCAGGCGGCGCGGACGGCATTCCGACACAATTTATTTCGGAATTGGCACATAGACCCAGAGAGTATTCTAAATTTATTTAATGCAATAGTTGATTCTGGATCGTATCCGAAACGTGGAACGCGATCCTCCAACCAGTCTTTAAGAATAAAGGTAATACAATTGCCCACAAAATTATCGCGGAATTAGTCTTTACCAGCGCTGAGCAAGCTATTTTGCAAAATACTCAACGGCGACTGAGTGAATGGGCGGAAAAGCACAGTAAAATATCAGAATTGCAAGCAGGCTTTTAGGAGAGGCTTCGCGACTACGACAATATCTTTGTGTTAGATATCCTAGTAAAGACAGGCCCTTGCGCGTAAACGGGCCACTTATATTGCAGTTTTGTAGATTTCGAAATGGCTTTTGACTCTATCAATAGGAAAGCTTTATGGCAAAAACTTAATGAGCTAGGCGTCTCACGTAAAGTTTAAAAGTGTTGCAGAGCATATACAAAGACGTAAATTTCTGTGTCAGGTGCGGTGATGGAAGTACAACGCGGAAAATAAAATCGACAGTAGGAGTAAGACAGGGCTGTCCTCTCTCACCGCTATTGTTTATCTTGTTTATAAACGATTTATTGACGTGGTTACAGGATGCGGATACATCTGCGCCGAAATTGAGGGCCTGAACATTCCCGGACTACTATATGCTGATGATTTAGTTTTATGTTCGGAGACTATTGACGGCTTACAAAAAAGTTTAAATATCCTAGAAACGTATAGTGAAACATGGGGATTAAAAGTAAATATTCAAAAAACCAAAGTAGTTGTCTTCAAGAATGGATTTATCTGGGTAACAAGGAGAAATGGTTTTACGCTCAGGAGGAGATTGACTGGTAAAAACATTTACATATCTTGGGGCAAAATTTTCCATGAATGGTGGATGGAGTAATCACATAGTGGCGGCGCACAGTAAAGGAAGAATTGCGCTCAAAGAAATCGTTTGCGCAGTGCGCAGGGTTCCGGAATTGCCTTTAAAGGTGTGCGAGACGATGTTTAAATCGCTAGTTCTCCCAGCAATGAATTATGGGGAGAAATTTGGGGAGTGGATAGGATAGATCGACTAGAAAGCGTCGAAACAGATTATTTCAAATTAATTCTCGGAGTCTCTAGATTCGCAGCAAATGCCGAGTCCTAAGAGAGGTGGTAGTGTAGGAATTTGGAAAGATTTTAAAATGAAACCCATTAAACTTTGGATTAAATTAGCAGGTGAACAGACTGACTCACTTATAAATAGATGTTTTCGGGTGCAGTTCGGGAAGCAACCAACGCTACTGGTCGTATAAAATTAAACTGCTACTGGAACGTTCAGGTCTGGGAGACGTTTCTCCGGAAATGGTGGGAGATAGGGGAACACGTGACATAGAACGGTTAATTTCGGATAGACTTGCGGATATTAAAAGGCAAGAGATCCTGGCAGCAACGGCCGAAAACGTTCGCTAGTTGCGCACACGCGAGTCCGTTATGGGGTTGCGAACGTTACTAAACACACTGCAAAGGACGCAAGAGGGGATACGCTTGGTTCAGGTCGGGGGTGGATGCAACGTAGATTAAAGGACTCGAATGGTAATGGCATCTGTGTGCTTTGCGGTGATAGGGAAGACTGGATCCATATCCTTTTAATTTGCAGTGCGACCGAAACTTGAGAGGAAAATGGATGGAATGGGAAATTATACTTCCAACATAGGAACGAACAGCTCGCCAAACATTCTAGGGATAAAAGAGCTAACTTCATGAAGAATTAGGAACATTTCTCGAAAGGTTCGGACCACTAGAGAAACGGGAAATTAAGGAGTGGGAAAACAGCAGTGGTTAGTACGAGCAGAGCCTAGACTGGAGAGAAATATGTAATAAATCAATAAACTAACAATAATTAAGTTAGTCAGTAAGTTATGATAGGTTAGTAAACAGTACAAAAAATAAATAAAAAAAAATAAAATAAAATAAAAGGTATAAATCGTAGTCAATTGTTAAGTATAATAGATAAATAAGTCAATAAAAAAATATATATATTAACTTAAAATAAGTTAAATAAATTAAAAATAAATTAAATTAAAATAAAATAAAGGAAACGGCTAAAATAAAGCACATTAGGGGCGAAGGGAAGTGGAATCGGAAATGTTAGGGCAGAGGCGTTGTGCGGACGATTTTCTGTGGTGCTGTTTGTTTTCAGGTGCGGTGGAGGCCAAACACTGGAAGGAGAATGCCTGACGCCCGCGCCAAATAATAAATAGTCTAAAAACCGGATAGAGTAGCATGTACTCGGCTTCTGAGCAGGTTTTTCCCCTTCAGGGTTTTTCCTCAGTTGACCTTATGGTCTCGTTTCCGCGGCTTTGAGGCGATGGAGAGACCATTAAGGAATACCAGAAGGCGAAAGGTTAGAACTCGGTAGAATGTAGGTATTGTAATGGCTTAAAGGCCTTCGGCCTAGCCACATTGGATCAAGTTTCTAATTTGGCTGTAATAATTACCTATTAAATAAATAAATAAAATATTTTTCTCTTAATGAGTTATGTTGCTGATCCTGAAATACGTTTATAGACAATTTTTCGAAAATATGAGTACTTTTGCAATAATTCTGCGTGTAGTATACGCAATTTTTAAATGATTATTTTCCTCAAACGGCTCCATTTTTAAAAAGTTCTTATCGTATGTATAAAACAACAATAAAAATGGTTCTGGAGTCCATTTTAGGGGAACTCTGTGTTCGAAAATTGCAGAAAATTAATAGGCAAAAGTAGAAATTGAAAATAGAGATTTTTTGTCATAACTGATATCTGTTCCATGATGTGCACATGAAGTCCATGTACAGAATTTTGAAGAATGTGTAGGTTTGGGGTAATTTATGCTCGAAATTAATGCAATTTATGAAAATAACATTTCCTAATAAACTACTCAATTTTCTTTTACGTTTTTTCCTCCTTGAATTGAGCAAAATACGCTTCAAAATGGCAGATTTTCATTGCACTCTGGGAATTTCCAAAAATTCTGAAAGTTATAAAGAAGGCGAAAAAGTGTGCAGTTGTAGCATCACTACTTATTTTTGTAAGTAATCAATGAAATCGCCTTTCACCTTTCAGGGTCCAATATATTTGAGAATAAACCTTATTCATTAGCGCATTTATAATGTAATTAGCCATTTCGTTTGAACCTCCAGCAAATCTCGGCATAATTGATAATTACAAAGTTTATGAATGAATAGGAAACCCTCGGAGTGTTTGTAGTGAAATTGTGAACTTTGTTTTTACTCAACATTCAGTGCGCGTTTCTACACGCGAGAGCTCGGGGGGTGAGCGTGGAATGCCTCTCACAGAAACCTACGTCTCAGATTTAAACATTTCTCAGAATTCCCCTTTGACGTATAATATATTTTTCGCCGTAGAAGGTTTGTTGAAACATGGGGTTTCAAGTTATCATGAATCAATAAAACAATATTAGACCAACAATGAAATACTAAGAGTATTTCTTTTTACTTGTCCAGTGTACGAATATCACATCTAAAACAATAACTTTCCTCGATCTGAAGGCGTCTTTCTACATCATTGCATTACAAACTTATTTGTCTAATTTTCTGCTTTATAGTACTTTTACATATATTTTTCATTCTTATCAGAATAAAATATGATACGGAAATGGTGTTTGTCAAAGTTCGTAAATAATTGAAATGAAAATATCATTCGTCTATAAATTATGAATGTATTCAGGTAACTTTCAGAAACATTGCTCGCTGGTTAGCTAAGACACATTTTCATAAAATACTTTTTTGACTTTTTATGAAAACGAGGGAAACGATAAAAAGTTACCTTTGAGATTTTTGTGCAGTTTTTATTACAGTTTTTAATGTAAATATTGATGGAGATTTTTTCCTTAATGAAATATGTTTTTAAAAATAGTTCTTGAAATAATTTTAATTAATATCTCTGAGTTTTTGAAAATTGCCATTCAAATCTTCAACTTTAAGCATCGGAAAGGTATAACCGTGTGACTGGTGGTGTAGGGGCCCTTATGACATGTTACCCACAAGCGCATGAATTCGAGTCTCAGGGCGGAGAGAAAATTTTTGCTGGTTGCAAATACTTTTGCGGTTCATGTAGTATTATAACACTGCGTAGAGTTACAAATGTTGCGATAAGTACGTGGTATTGTAACAACAAAAGTTTAAAAAAAGGGCACATTATAAACCATTAAGAACTATATGACAAACGTTTTTTTTAACATACTAGACAAATACTAAATAATAAAATACAAATACTAATACTAAAAAATACTAAACAAATAATAAAAAAATACAGTACAAATAATAAATTACATACAATATATAAGAAATAATAAATAACATTACAAATGCCAAATAATAAATTATGAATAAATAAATATATAATTAAATTATACAAGTGTGAAAAACTAATATTAATCAAATGATGAATCTAATTGAAAATGTTCTTGAGGCCGATTCGCGCATTAAACCAGAGATCTCGAGAACCAGGCACTGCGAGTCAACACCAATGTTTCCCATTACTACCCGTCTGGTCTTGCAGTTCGAGCCGGCTTCTGTCTGGTAAAGCGCAGGTGACTCCATTGGCACAATACGCTGCTTGTTTGATTGGGCCTTCCCCGCTCCGTGCACCCAACTGAACTCCGCCCCGCTCCGCCCCGCTCCGCCCCGCTCCGCCCCGCTCCGCCCCGCTCCGCCCGCTCCGCCCGCTCCGCCCCGCTCCGCCCCGCTCCGCCCCGCTCCGCCCCGCTCCGCCCCGCTCCGCCCCGCTCCGCCCCGCTCCGCCCCGCTCCGCCCCGCTCCGCCCCCGCCCCGCTCCGCCCCGCTCCGCCCCGCTCCGCCCGCTCCGCCCCGCTCCGCCCCGCTCCGCCCCGCTCCGCCCCGCTCCGCCCCGCTCCGCCCCGCTCCGCCCCGCTCCGCCCCCGCTCCGCCCCGCTCCGCCCGCTCCGCCCGCTCCGCGGCTCCTCCCCGCCATCGGGTTCACTTGTTTTCGGAACGTCGAGGCTAACAAGACGCTCGCATCGTGCCGCGGCCCGCAGACCGACCGGTCGGCTCCCCTGATTTCGCGAAAGAGTTGTTGATTCAGCTAACAGGGATTTCAAAATACACCTCAAAACCCTCGTAATTGCCGTGTCTTGGGCACACGATTTGAAATTCTCTTGGTGAGAGAGGTGGTTAAGAGGGCAAGGTTCTGACGAGGGTTTATTTTGTTGCAGATACTCTTACGCTAGACACAGAACTATCAAAAGTTATTTGATATATCAAAATGAAGTTTGCGCCAAGTTCAAATATTTGAAAGTTAAAATATTTTTATACTCGATGTAACTATTGATTTCGCATAACATCCTTCAAAAACACTTATCGTGCAAAGCGTGTACACGGGTGCTACGATAATTATGACTCTTGCTGATCCCTAGTGAAGTGTTAGAAATAAACCTGTCACTATGTTAGCCCTTCAAATGTCTCAGCTGCATGCTCTGTCTATTGCACTCTATATTACAGCACAGACCTTAGCGCAAAAAGAAAAACTATTTTTATCGCACGATGGTTCTAGTCACAATTTGCAATTTCTAGCACACTAAACGAAGTTAAGGTCGATGAGTGGAATTGGACCAATGATCTCCATCTGTTTCGAACTTTTACCCTGATCTATTGAACAAATGGTGAGATGGACCCTTGTTTTGTTTCTGGACAAATGTAGCTTCACTATGGCCTCATTTTGTTGAGCTCTCCCTCTGCTAGTTGTGGTACGAGTAAAGCCAGGGGAGGGGGTTGCTATTTTGTTTACAGTGTTTTCTAAAAAACAATGTATGTAGTTTGTTTACCAGTGCAAGAAGATTCCTATTACTGGAGATCTAAAATATCTTTTTTTCATATGTTGCTACTTAGCTTCATCAGCTACGTCTAATAAAGAACTGGAGAAGAAATTCTGGAGGCCATGAAAATGTAGCGATTTTGTTAACCCATCGGCGAGAAAAGGGCACTTTGCTTACTTTCAAAGCTTTCTATTTCAGGCGTGTCAGAATGCGCCTACATGAACTACTGACTGCCTGGGGAGCCCGGCTCTCCTATGGGCACAAGCCACTTTCCCCTGACTCGGCTGTCATTTCCCCTCCAATTCCAGAGAGGTAAGTACTCGTACATGTTGTAGCGAGGAAACTACTCTAAAGGGGCGTTCAAAATACCACGAAGAATGTTTGCCACATTTTTCTATTTATCTGTTTTTTACAACCGAGATGTGCATTTTCCTCATAAAATTTACGTTATTACTTTACATCATATTTATTTTCTTTTAAATACCGCCGTGCATAATCCATTTTTGTCGAGGTCAGGAGTGTGTTTGATGAGCGAATGTACTGTCCCTTTCGGTTTATATAATTAAAAATAATAATTCTGTTATTTGTTGTATATTGCAATAACGTGAAAGAAATTATTCTAACAAGTCTCTACACAGCCTATCTCTAATTGTTAACCTTTTCTTAGTGTTAGATTTAGGACATCGTTCTTAAATCTGGACATGTCCTTTCACAGACAAGTATATTCGTTCCTACCTAAACCTAGAAAGTTAATGAAATTATTGCACTCTTAATCGAGCACGATTCCGAAATTAAGATCCTTTCGATTCAAAATGTTTAATTTTACTCTCAATGAACGACTTCAAGATAGCTGATGTCTTTCATTTAATTTGGATAACTTCTTTGCGTTGGTAGGCGAAGTAGAAATTAATGCGTTAAATTTGCAATTTTTTAATTAACTTTTCCAAAAGGTTACCATATAGGACTTCCAAATATCCAGTATCCAAATATCCTCTCCCTGAATCGATATGTACTATTCTCACTATCAAACCTCACGGAAATGTGTCTGGATGCAGTGCAGCGTTGACTTGCAAAATAAATCCAAATTATGACGGAAATTGAAGTGCGTCATGTATCAAAATCATAATTCACTATAAAACAGTCATTTTTTCTTTTACAAAGTTTGTTGAATGCAACCCGCAATACGCATAGGTATTGCGGAGCTGCGGAACAGGCTGGATGACTGGGCGATGGTCCTAAAAGTGAGGCAAATCAAGGCGAAGAGGGTTGAAACGGATTGGGATGGGGAGGGGAGGAGAGGGCGAGGATGGACAGCGAGAGCGTGGATGGAGTGTGACTGGTTTATGGGAGGGCGTTATTGATGATTTCGGCCATGCCAACTCTAATGGTCATTAGTTTCGTTAGTGCAGTAAAAGTTTTATCACTGGGAGTGGCGGAATCCTTTCAACCGACACGTCGGCTTGTGGGGGATTTCCTTCTCCAGTTATCCTCTCCCAGTGGGGCACCTCCCCAACCAGGACAACCTTTAAGATGTCGACTGGTCTACCGGTTTGGGTAGTAGTGGAATGTATAGCAGAGAGGAAGGGAAGAGGATAGGGAAGAAAGAATAAGGAAATATCACGCGAGATTCATAGCCCGTTTCTTGTAGGTGATTGTGATAAAGAAATTCCCTGGTAACACAGGGTTACTTGAGGTTGTAAAATATAAAAACAAGTCTTCAGAAGACTTTTATGTCTCACCATTTATGACATGGCAATAATTGAACTTCAGTCTTCAACTTCAAATATTATATTGAAATAATGTATTCATTTTTCTCAAGACACACACTTTATTTTTACTGTTTTATAGTTAATTATGATTTTGATACATGACGCACTTCAATTTCCGTCATAATTTGGATTTCATTTGCAAGTCAACGCTGCGGGTAAGTGCAAATTTTCTACAATTTCCCTTTATTATATACATCATATTAGCCAATGTGTATTAGTTGTTTTGTAAATCAGATGTTGCCGAAAAAACTCTTTACTTATATTATGGTTTAAGAGAAAATAATGGCTTGAGGCATTAATGTTGTCATCTGTCAACACTTTTGTAAATATACTTTCAATATTTCATTTTATGACGTGTTTCAATACGAGATTGTCCATGAAATATAAGTGCAACTGATTGTGTTAAAATGTCGATTGATTATATTATATACCATTATTGCATACTTTACAGATTTAATGTTTCCAAAGTCAGTTACATAGGTGCGAGTAGAAATTGAATAAGAAAATACCCAGACGCTAAGATCTGATAGATCTGACATTTGGGCAAACAAACCACCAAGCTCGTCTGACTTGACCAGGCTCAATTGTTCGTATATCCGGACAAGTCTGGCGGCTTGTATATCTTGCCGCGACCACAAAGCATGATTGCAAACACGAGCAGCAAAAAAATATTTATTTATATATTAACAAATAACAAATAGTTATTTATATATTAAGTATTTATAGTAAATAAATAATTGTTTCTTGCACAACTGGTATTGAGTTTCTTTCTATTTGCTGAAACTGTTAGGTCGATGACGATCAAGATGTTTTTTTCTGAAACCGGAAGGCTGAGGCGCAAAAATAACTGAGGTCGTGGACGGACAATCATTTGACCAAAAAATTAAACACATTTCGCTACGATCGAATAAAAATGCATATATTACGACTGACGATTTGTTTCATTTCTGGTCTCCATGCTTTCATCAAACATACTTCATATTTATCGTCGAAAGGAAATGACATGTGTAAGTGTGGAAGATGCACAGAAATGCGGAGGTAATAAGTGACCGTGCGATGAGAACGGGCTGTGAAACCGCGCAGTGAGGACGGTTAGTATTTATTTCTATGAATATTTTATAGGAACACAATGTTACTTATTTGCTTCAGTAACACGTTTTGTCTTCGAAAAGGACAGTTAAAAGTTTAAATGTGAGTACAAGGAGGGAAAAAGCTGTAATGCGCAAGTGCTATAATAAATCCATTAGGGAACTACTTCTACAATAAAGCTTCTTATAGCATCCTAAGTACGCTAAAAAACACGAGTGCGCTTATAATAGCCCGTATGAATGCGTCATATCTGCGAGTCTCCCTACAGGAAGAATATTGAAGAGACAGATTTTGTCTGAAAATATCTATTGTTCATAGACAGATCTTGAAATAAAATCATGTACAATTTTTCAAAAAGTGTGAGTAGTTATCGAGTAATTTTGCGAAAAATATAGGGAATTTTAAACAATTATTTTCTCAAAATTATTCCAAACATTAAAAAAAAATTAGTCACACAGGACAGTGAAAAAGAAAACCGGCGCTAGTCCCGTTTTCGGCGAACTTGTTTGCGAAATTTGCAAAAAAAAAAAAAAAACATTGAAAAAGTACAATTTTGAAGATTGATACATTGGGTTGAAATCTGTTTTAAAAATCAGATCATTAAGGAATGCCAAGTATATTTTTGAAAACAGTCATTTTCCCGTGATTTCTGCTTAAATTTAATAAATTTATAAACAAACATTTTCTCACGAAAAGTTCAATTTTTTGAAATTTTCCTTACGGACAGAGCAAAGGACGGTTAAAAATGGTGCAGGTCTGCTTTTCGTTGAACTCTGAATTTTCGAAAATTGCAAATGTTTGAGATATAGGGAGAAAATAAGTGCTGTTGTAGCACCATTTTTTTCTTTATCACCAGGATATACTATATTATTTCTATTTTCAATAAGCAGATTCGTTAGTGCATTTAGTTGCCGGCCTAAATTAGGAGATTATAAGTCCAAGTTTGGTAACCAGAATCTCAATTTGGATCGATTTCACTTTTTCAGTTTTTTTATTCTTTTTTATCAGAAACAATTCAATTCAAATATTATATTTAATAATTAAAGTAAATTTAATCAAAATGTTTTGGTAAATATTTTGTTTTAATTGAATCTTACTGGAGAGATAGAATGAAAAATACAAAAAAGTTCAAATTAGGCAACTTTCGCCTAATACTACTTTGGATTAGGAAAATTATGTTTAGCATGTCATTATCATTTTTCCATTTACACAAATGAATTCAGAAGTTCCTTTCAACAGCTGTTCCCGCATTGTTCTCCTTTATCTACAATTATCTCTCCTCTATCTACCTCTGACTTAGCATATTTGTAGACTAGTAAAATAACAAACAGATTAAATTACACCCAAAAATGCTTACAATCGATATATATTAGACGGGAGAAAATCTTATATTTCGGACCTGTGCACTGAGTGTAATATCTTGCGTGTTAATTTATGAGTATTATCCTCTGTTTTGTACTTCAAGGAGAAACTAAATTTTCATCCTTCCAAACTTTGTAAAAACTAGTGAAAGATTTTGGGGTGAGCAGGTAAAAGAACGTTTTTCTCTTTAATTATTTCCCTTTAAATGTGTTCTTAAAAATTAATTTAAAAAATCGGAATAGTACTAAATAGGTAACTGTTATTGTCACCAATAGAGTTCGTAGAACACCTGCGTTTAAACTGGCCACACCATTATTGTAATTAGTTTTGAAAAGAATATCATACGCAACAAATTGCAATACCGACATCGAAAAATAGATCGGAGAGAAATAGTTGATTAATGAGGCTTTTCACGAGAAATAATTAAATTTTATTCTTATTCATGTGTTAGGAACATTTTCCACGATTTTGATCGTGTTAACATGTTGTTACAAACATTTACGTTGTATGGCATTCGAGTAAATGGAATTTTACACATTACCATATTGTTGGACTTTTACACCTTCCACCCATGTCAATATGATCACGCCAACCCCAAAATAGTTTTCGCATCTGCAAGGCATAGAGTTACGCGCAATTCTCTGTCAATATGATTATATATACATATATATATATATATATATATATATATATATATAATATCCATAAACCTTATCATATAATAATAATAATTATTGTTAGTATTATGAAATATATGCAAAATCATTTACCATTATCTCTCATTGTTTTCAGTTTCTCTCACGGCTTGAACTCTTGACTTATTTATTTATTTATTTATTTATTTATTTGCTTAATTACGGAGGTAGGAAAATGTTAGGGTTGAGATATCATTTTATGACACCTTGTAGCTGTGGGGATGAGGAGAGACAGACAGAGAGAGAGAGAGTAAGAAACAGAGAGACAGAGGGAGAAAGAGAGACAGAGAGAGACAGAGAGACAGAGAGATACAGAGAGAGACAGAGAGTGAAAGAGAGATGCCCTTGAAGGTTTAATGAAATTGACGTCACAAGCTGATATAGTTTATCAAAATTATTTGAAAGGAAAAGTTCGTTTGAGTCTGGGTCAATCCATTTTAAATGCTCCAGTATGTAATAAATTGGCCACTCAACCATCTCGAAAAAAATTCATATTTTGTACATAAATTTCCTTATGTTTTGGCTGTTCAAAAACATATTTAATTTATCTTTATTATGTGGTTTACAAATGGTGGCTATTTACGCCGTGCGCCATTTTTTACATTTACTCTTTTCAAAATTATTCAGCCCTGGGTTGTTCTAGCATTATAAAATAAAACGCATTGGATTCAGTATATTCTGACCTACAAATCGAGATATTATTTGCATACCTTCTATGTTTCTATTTGAGAAATATTTGCAGCCAAATCTATGGAATGAGAATTAACCAAGTTCGATTTTCAAAGAGTAATTGCTCAAAGAAGGAATAGAATTCCAACCTTAATATTTTTCTGAGCTTTTACACATAAAAGTATAGTTACTTTCTGTAATATATCATTGATAAGTAACGTACACCTCGAAAATTACACCCTCTTAAAAATTGGAATTTTTAATTTTTTCCAAATTTTAATTGTAATATCTCTGCTGGGGGACCAGATAAAATATGAAAATTGCACAGAAAAAAATATTCCTTCTTGGAGAAGTTATTCTCTGAAAATCAAACTTGGTTAATTCGCGTTTCATATATTTGGTTGCAAATATTTCTCAAATACAAATATAAACGTTAATCAAATAATATCTCGATTTATATGTCAGACTATACTAAATCCAGAGCGTTTTATTATAGAATGATAGAACTTTCCAGAACTGAATAATTTTGAAAAGAGTAAATGTCTATAAACGCGAAAAATGGCGCACGGCATAAAATAAACATGGCCACCATTTGTAAACCACATCTAATAAAAATAAATCAAGGATATTTTTGAACAGCCAGAACATAAGGAAATTTATGTACAAAATATGATTTGTTTCCGAGACGGTCGAGCGACCAGTGCTGGACCACTTAATATAGATTGACCCATATAATAAACTGTCAATCAAGTTCTCCTTGTTTCAACGAACAGAAGCAAAAAATAGCCTAACGGCACATAATTCAATGTTGATGTTACTGTGAATTGACATCATGTCAATAGAAGGGAGTGATATGAACTGCTCAAGAGCAAATTCCACATGAAATGATTTCATTCGATATGTATCGATATTAAATTACATGTTAATAGAAGCATAAGATCCCTTCAAACTATTATTTTTATGGTGGGCAACGGCCTCTCCCAGCACCAGTCCCTCTTGGCGACGCCTATGTGATTGAATTATTTCCGCTGTTCGTCCGTTTGAACTACTATTTAACCTTCCGCTCCGCTCCGCTCTGCTCCGCTCTGCCCCGCCTCGTGCCGCGTCCACCACCCGCGCGAAAGCCCAGCTTACGGCGGCGGCGGGGCGGCGCTTGGGCCCGAGTTTAAGCGCGCGCAGCCCGCACGGAGGCGAGCGCTCTCGGCGAGGCGAGCGGCCTGGAACGGGCGAGCGCCCCCGCGAGCCGCTTCATGAGAAATAACGAGCGGCTGCGCTGCACAGCGCCGCGCCGAGCAATAGACTCCCTGCCTGCCTGTCTGCCTCGTCGCTCGGCTGCCGCGAGAAAGGCGGCGGAGCCGGAGCCGGGAACGCGGAGTTGTATGAAGCGGAGACGCGGCGGAGCCCGCAGCCAGCAACCCTGCCGCGGCGGGGAGACCCGGCGGAGATGAAGGCGGAGGCTGCGGCGTCGGCGTCGGCGTCGGTTAAGGTGGAGGTGACGGTGGCGGCGGGGAATGAGGATCTCCCGTCGAGTGTGGCGCTCCGTCGCTCGTATATATCAATGGAATATCTTAGCCGAGTGCCTGTGAAATTCGTATTGCACTTGAGCTCTTGAGGAAGACGTATTCTGAGATTCAAATACTGCTGTGAAATGAAGCGAGCGATGGTTTTGTTTTCCTCTTCGGATGCGCATTTAATTTGGAAAAGTGAGAGTGTATGTTATGTAAAGCTACGTTAGGCATCCTATTGGAAATAGAACAAACGATAGGACACTTTTTTAAGTAATATTTTAAATTACTTGCCAGTTCGTTACATATAGTGAGGATTCTTCTGGTCCCCTGGGCTTGTGAGGTGTTATTGTACGCGCATTGGCTTGCTAGGGAGCAATTGACCCGAATTGTTCATGAATATTCTAAGAAAACTGTAAAAAACCGTGTTTTCAGGGAATATAAGTACAAAAAAACAGATTTAAGAGGGAGGGACCAGACCACTCAATAGATAATGCGACTTATCTCCAACAAGATAAATTGATTGGCAATTTTTTAAAACTTTTTAATTTCACTCCTGAAAATATTACACATTAAACATTACACAAGAAAATAATGAGTCTATTCTAAGTAGAATATTTACATAATAGATCTGCAACGTTGCTTTTATTTGACATGATACGTATTTTCAAACATATATCCTTTCGGCTAACTAAAACGTAAAAAATACCTTGTACTTCGTATATGTAGTCAGTAACTAACGACATAATCAATATTTTAGGGCACCTCGCGTAAAGGGAGAGAAGAATTCAAAACACAGGAGTCTGATACCACTTCAACTGACATGCGATGCACTTAGCACAATGTCAATTGAACTATCGTACACTTTTACTATTTACTTACTTTTACTTACTTACTTTTACTTTTAGTATACATACATATATAAGGAGTAATATACGTAGTATAGAGAAAGTTATGTAATGCTGCTTTCAAAACGTCCTTCCGTCCGTCTGTCTATCCGTCTGTCTGTGAACACTACTAGCGCCTAATCCATCCGTATGATCTTTTCCAAATTGAAGAGTCCCCAGTCAATCTGTATCTAGTTATTTCTGCCAACCGTATGGCACGGCGTAGTATATAACCGGCGAGAAAGGAATGTTCAGCGTTTACAAGTCGGAAATATGAACCCCGCGGGCGCAAAGAGACAGCCAGTACATCACAGGTGACATATCGGAATCTTGCACGTAATAAGACGGCGCTTTGTGCAGTCTCTCGCGTCGCGGGCGACGTCGCCTCCGCGGGGACGCGGCGCTCTAGAAACATTGTTGTAATTGGCTGAACGTTGCACGCTTCGCGCCGTCGCCCCGAGTTGTTTCCTGAACTGTCAAGTCGGAAGTAATCGCGCCCCGGCCCCGATGCTCGCGCGCTCCCGCTGCTCCGCACGTCCTCGCCTCCCCGCGCTTCCCACCCGCTCCGCGCGCGCTCGCGTCTCCCCGCTTCCTCCGTGCGCCCCGCACGCCTCTACCCGCGGCTTCCTAACGCCACCCTCATCTTGAGGCCCCGCTGCTCCCGACGCAGCTCTGCGGGATCCAGCGCGCCTCCGCACGTTTCTCCTCGTCTCCGCCCTCCCCCCGGCCCCGCTCCCGGCCATGGCCCCGGCACCGCCTCCTGCCCCGCCTTGCCCCGGCCATGGCCCGTCGTCCCTGCCCCGCCCCGTCCCCGGTCCCGCCCCTGACACGCACCGTGCCCCGCATCCTGTCCCGCCCCCTGCCCGCCCCTGACCCCCCCTGACCCGGCCCCCCCCGCCCTGCCCCACCTCGGGCAGGGCCCCCCCCCGGCTACGCCATTTGCGCGCCTGCCTCACACGACCCCGCAGCCCGCGAAGCGCCCAGCCGTAAGCAGAGGCGCTCGTGCTCTCCTGCACTCGCAATCCCGAACGTTTGCGCGGACGGGGTGTGCGTGCGGAAGGCAAACTCGAGGGAGTGCTGCTTGGGAAATGGATTAAGAAAAAGGATGTTTTATTGTGGGTTTATTACCTAATGGTGAATAAGTCATGAGAACAGAATTTTAAATGTTTTGAGAGAATTGCCAAGATAAAATATTGTTAACCGGTAAGGCTATAAATGAGTGCATCTCAATACTTCGCCACTTACCTATTTCGCTGAACTTCCTATTTTTCGTACCTAAGTGTTTGCAATATGTGTACGTCGTCTCAGAACATACGCCTCTTTGGTTTCTGAGAATTACAAGTGAAACATTACTACTTTTACATATAAGTTTATTGTACTGTCTTGACGCTCTGGAAAAAATTTAATTTGCAATTTTGGAAAAAAATTAAAACATTATGTAGTTAAAGGTTTTATGTTATATGAATGATACGCTTGATTGTACGATTGGTTTGGAAGTTACGATGTTAAAATTAATTATGTTAAAAAGTCGAATAGGAAATGTATGCAGTTGAATGTAGCTGTCGATTCTCTTTACGTAATCATCTCACATTTATACATACAATCAAAAGTAAAGGTTGCACTTCTGTACTCAAAGTCAAACGCTGAGTGCAGCACCGAAATTCTTTGAAACAATAGTACATCACGATGAAACTTTGTTTTCAAAAATTATCAGAGACTAAAAGGAAATAAACAAGTAAATTTTATTCATCCCTTGAATAGTTTCTGGTGAATTTTCGATGAATCGGATGAATTTGAATTTAAATGTTTAATAATCGCATCTGTTACAACAATTGGACTTTCATATTTTGTAAATTATTCACAAATTATAAATAATAGTTTCCACACCATCTAAGTATAGTCAATAAAAGAATACTCATAAATACAGCCAAGAAAGTGAAAAATTAGTATTGTCAGAAAGCAATATACGGAGCACGTCTGAGAAATCTAAGTAATATTTGTTTGCATTTGCTCCAGGCCATGTGTAAATCGATAGATGTGATTGATATTCCATACTATATTATCTGTCATGTTCAAGTATGAATCATTGCTACTTGGCAAGGAAAATCCACTCCCGTGAAAATTCACTACATCGATTTATATGTCAAAGTCAACCATGATTTGTAAGATGATGGAGAGCAAATGGTTACGTTGTGCATGTTTCTTTATGCCATCCTGAATTTGAGGTATATGCCGAGGGACAGACACCCAGGAATACAAGAGGCAGAATAAGCAAACTGAGAACCATAGGCTGAGTGATTTTCATTACGATCTGCAAAAATGTTTTCTTTAAATAAAGATAAATTATGGCTTGAATAACGTCTTCCTTTTGCCCATATTTTATTTCCCTACTGTATTATAGAGTAATACTAATTTCGTAACATCTAATATAATGATAAAGTAGCATGAGTAACGGCCAAATTTTACCTCGTGCACATCGCCATATATTTTGTTCGGAAAACGGATAGTAAGAGATTCTACGAATGTTAGTACAAAAATATTAACTTATTAATGAAATGATTTAGAGTTATACATTGAGATTACTGCACATTTACAATATGTTTAATATAATTGTAAAATATAAATGTAATAATTCAAAGTGATTAAAATTTCATTCAAAATTGCCGGTTAGGAAGTTATGTATCCTGTCGTTCGTACAACAAAACACGAGTGCGCGGCGTGTTAAAAAATCGATAAAACGAAACTTCCAATGTCTGGAGAGGGATTCATTTTAATCAATTAATTCACACAGCCCAGGTACTTTTTATTTTCGCGAAATATCCGTTGACAGTTTAAAACTTTTTTGATGTTTTGCTTAATAATCTTTGCATCGGATAAGAATGAAATCAAAATTCGTTTGTCCAAATTCAAGGGCCCATACCAAAATTTTCTATCAATATCCTTGAACCTGAACAAACACAAAATAAAAGTGAAGTACTATTGATGAATGTAGCAAATTATGATTTTAAAAAATGTTAATATCAAAAAAATAAATAAGGTAAAACAGGAAATATCCACAGAAAGGCGCACGTGCCCGTATATGGCAGCCATTTTCTAACGCTGCCTTCTAACAAGGTCGCCCAAGGGCAGCTTTGGGCGTACGACCGCGCTCTGTTTTCTCGGCAAGCACACCGGCCCCACCAGCGCTGCAGGCCCCACCGCCTGGATAGTGCAATATGCAGCGCTCTGCAGCCAGTGGCCACGTGCATTTTCGCTGACAAATGAAGGGGATGTGGTGGATGAAGGGAGCTCTACGCGGCTCCGGCTCACGAGCGCACGCGTGCTGCCGCACGCCCTGGCCCGACCCCTGCGCAATTTCAGGCTACGTGTCGTACACGGAGACCGGTTCCCGTTCGGTTCTTCGTCTTCGAGGGCGAGGGAGATTCTAGAAAGAACGAGGGCTTCCAAAAGTCACATTCGCGTCGCGTTTACTCATGAGCGGGCTACAAAAGTCAAAACGCAACAAAAGTTTCAAAACAAATTTCTGAAGAGCGTCGTCAATGCCCCCTGGTTTATTAGAAAACAAATTATCCATGGCAATTTTTTCTTGGAACCCAAATCAGCTTACATCACAAAACTTGCACATACATTTTATTTCAATCGTTCCCATTCATATGATGGAACATTCTATAACTTTAATCGGAAACTCCGACTCTTCCTCGCTCAAGCAACATGTCCTCTGTTCCACAAACTGCTAAACCGTTTTTCTGAAATTAGACGTCATAACTTTTCATATTATACCCCTCCAACCATTACAAGTCCAGTCCATTCCTAATCTAGAACCACAGGCATCTATTTATTAGCTAGAAGCACATGAGCTACCTCCATCTAAAAACAATCATCAAGTTACAAATAATTTCCTGGAACTTAAGAGACTATTGACTGAACGTTGTATTGTGCCTCATGTCACCAATTAAAGAAAAAAAAACAAATTTAAAAACTCAGGGACAGATCCAGGGTTGGGTGGAGGTAAGTGTAAATCTCCTTCAAAATAGAAAATATATTGAACTCACAAGGGACCTTTCAACATGTGCAGGCCAAAATCTGGCCTCATTTTTTTCCTGTAAATAGATATTAACTATTTCTACGTGCTGTAAAAAAATAGCTGCCGTCACGCCCTAGTAGTTACTAAAAGTATCAAAGTTCCACACTTTTCACGAGGCAAATCGTCGTTCGCGCGGGGCTTGTGCAACCCTGCATACGTGAGAGAATGTCCGCCGCCGGAACCACTGCTCCTACGGGGACGAGCGCCAATTCAGGGCAGCGAACCACTAAGCTAATGATATTGCTCACGCCCTTGAGAAGCTCACAATGCCGCGCGCGGCACATATCCTATTATTCTACGCACTATTTTTTCGACATTGAAAAACAGAAACCCGGTGCAATGCCAATGTGTGTCCGCGGCATGTTGATATTAAATAGTTAACATTGCCGACCTTGGATTATTTTTCACACAGGTACATGGCGAATGCCGGGGCAGTACCCTAACAAATGGGCCCCAGTCTGTGAGCGATCTTTCCTTCATATTCCTTGTGCTATCCTTGCCCCTTACTTACACACACTACACCAACACGCACTACACTAACACAAATACCGGGAGACCGGTCGGGAACTTTTAGCTTGTCTTGACTGGGGCGGTGTTTATGGGAGATACCTGGTTGAGGAAAAACCCACTAGCCGACGGTAGATCGGCGTTGGATGAAACACTACACTTACGGTACTAATGACCTTAGCAATTGACAAGCTCAGAATCACTAATCAATCAGTCATTAAATGTTTGCTCTACATCCCGGTAAACAGTCAATCCATGCTAGTGTCGGCCAGTGTATTAGTCCGGAAACAATTCCTGTGAGTATCATTGGTTCGTTCGACAAGACAGTTCTGAACGCCTCAGAATCCAATGATTGGTTTAAAAATATTTAAATTATTATAATGAGAGAGCCCTCGGCGCTGCTCAAAGCTGGCTTGCAGAATACGCTGCATATTATAGAATATTATCATTTGGTGTTTATGCTGAGGCTCGATTTGTTTCGTAGTGGATTTAAATTAAATCCAAATATAACATTAGAAATTTTAAGAATAAAAAATTAATTGAAATGATGGAACAGTATAATTTTAAGTTTTAATTGATGTATAGATCCACTGGGCTACATATAGTCGATTTTATTATCAGTTAATTGTTTAAAATAATTGATTGTCGTACTAATTGCAGTTAACACCTGGTAACTATCTGACGCATAGTATTACCAGGACACAATGATCTCCGAATTGAACTACTGTTTTCCGTCCAGCGAACTGTCCGACAAAACCGGTAAGTTGAGATCCTAGAAAGCAATGACAGTAATACGTTTATTGTAGCAAGGAGTGTCCATAGGGTTGGTGAAAACAAGTGGAAAATACTGACCAACGTGTTTATTTCTTTCCGTAACTTCCAATGCGCGGCAGCCGCTCATTTTTCACAACATATAAATTGTATATATCTTTCAATAAAAAAAACTATGTCAGATTTCGGCTTGCACATGTTTAAAGATGCCTTATAAGTAGCCTAAGAATGACATTGCTCGAAACAACTCAGAATTTAAAACATTTTATAATAATGAAATAAATGTTAATATCGCAAGTACTAATTATGAATTATAATTTAAAACGTTAAAAAGCAAAAAAAACTGAATAAACATTAAATTAGCACAAAATAAACTTTCAAATATTGTTTTTCAGAAAACTTTCTCATTTATAAAATATTTCTTTGAGCTATCCAAGCATATTTCATATGTGTTCCAGCGGCCACGTTATCGTTATAATATATTATGAATCGGCTGCATTTTTGTCATTGCTTTTAGCTCTACCTCAATTACGGTAATATTCAGGAAATCGTCTCAAAGCAATAAATATTTTTATTACTCACTGAATACTTCTATACAAGATTTGAAGGATGCATGCCAAAGAGCAACTTCATATACAAGTCCAGCAAGAGGCCAATAATAATCAATATTAATGTTAGTAATTTACGGAAAAGGAGAAAACAATTTTGATTGTGACGTCGAAGCAGTCGACTGGGAGAAGCACAATGGGCCTTGAGGGACTGCAGCTCCAGTGGAATCTGCCCACTGATATCGCTCCTATTTTCCACGAAGGGCGTTGGCGCCCTCAACTGTCATACTCTTCCCAATACAACGTTTATTTCATGTTGATTCGGATTTCCGCCTTTGCTCAATGGCTGTTCTGTCTTTCAGAACAGCGCACAAGAGTAGCCTTGAAAATAATTACTAATTACTTTTGATCGAATAAATTAATAATGCAAACACGTGATTCTGTAAAGGTGTTTTACATTTTACAAACCGTAATCAATCGTAGCGAATCATAGGTTGAAAAGACATTGATTGAGATAATTTTCATTCAGTGAGGTGCAAAAAAGAAGAAAGTGTATGATTCCTCAATGGCCATTCTATCGAGCGGGATTTGGCCCATTTTTTCTTGATTGAAACAAATAATGCGGTGTTTGCCTGTACAGCTTTTGTACCAAAAATGTTACCACCTCTGTTAGTCTTCCCGCTATCAATATATACGATATGTAAACGAGAAACATTGATTCTACGCCCCCTATCAAAGGGTATTTTACTGCTCTTTGTGAATACCACACATGTCGGGAGACCATTCAGGAGCTTAGAGCTCGTCTCGACTGTGACAATGTCCCGTTGGGGTGGTAACTGGAGGTAAAAACCTGAAAACCGACGTGTACGTCAGCGCCGGATATCACGTTTCAGTGGGGTTGGAACATCTGCACCTCCCAACATGCACCAAGCCCAACACTTACGGGACTAATGTCATAAGTAGTTGTGCCCAGAAACAATATATACACTTTGCTGTTTTGACAAATAAACATAGAAAAAAGTAAAGATGTCCGGGGTACTCACATGTAGGAGGGCAGCGGGTAGCCTTGCGCGGCGCACGGCAGCTCCAGCGCCTCCTTCTGGCGCGCCTGCAGCAGCGAGCGCGAGTCGGTGACGCGCGGCGGGACGGAGCTCTGCGGGTCCGTCACGATCACCCTGCAACGCCACGCCCAACACGCTCAGTGGAAGAAGGTGGCGACCAGCTGCGCAGCCACCATTTACAAAGGTGGATTTAGACGCTTCTGCGGCCGGGGCCAATTGGTACTTGGCTGTCCGGGACGAGCCGCGTCGCAGTCGGTCGAGCTGACATTTCGGCTCAGAAGAAGGCCACAACGTGATGGTCGAAACGTCAGCTCGACCAACTGGGACGTGGCTCGTCCCGGATAGCCGAGAACCGGGATCTTTAAACCCCAATTCATCCATTCATGTTACAATTAAGAGAATGAACATCTCACAATCTACTAATAACAAATTTCTCTCAGATTCATAAGCAACATACAAGTACTTATAAAATTAAATATTACTTCAATAACAAACAACTACTAAGTTTAAGTCAAAGCATTGCCGATGTCTCTGCAGCGACTCTGACCGGGGAGTCCTAGGGTTTGAGTCCCGACGGTGGCCAATTTTCGACACTAGCTACGTAGCTCCGTAGAAAAATATCCACTGTCAGGAGGAGAATTCTTGCGTCAGGCTGCTCTTATCGGTAGTTTTCCGTGGTTTATCCGACTAATAATAGGTGAATTCCGAAGCAGTACCCTAACAAACGGGCTACGGACCGGGCATGCTCCTTCCTCTCCCTTTAAACACCCAGTTATTACTACCACACATGTCGGAAGACCAACTGGGAGCTTAGAGCTAGTTCCAGCAGTGGTGGTGCCTCGCAGGTTGCAAACAACTATCGAAAATATACCCAGTACAAACTATCCAAAAATCCAACCTACACAAGAACCAAATATAGGTTTTGATTTCAAGCCTTTCCTAAAATTATTGCCAATCAAGATATGTCCAAGATATGTATATAAATGGGGTCCCCGTACAGTTTACTCTCGAAAGGTAGAATAAATCCGTTCACGCTATAACATGTTCGTCTTTCTCTAAATACTACATTTACCTACTCGGTAGTACCATAAGAATACCACAGTACTATTTTTTGCTATCAAAACTCCTTCTGAAACGTATCGCACGTAAAATATAGATTCAGCGAGGTAGTTTTGAAATGTATACTTATAACACACTCCAACCTTATACGCTCCTAAAGCATGTACTAACTGTTTTTATTTGTACGAATATTTTCAAGTTGCATATGACGATCACGAATACCGTATAATTATAACGACCGACGAGGCTTGAGAAGATTCCTTTTACATCAGTTGTAAGAAACTCAGACTCACATTAGGAAGCATTCATACTTCCGAATTCGGGAAAGCGAATTGAAATCTGATTCCCCACTTCACGTGTTGAGCGTTCGCCTGTGACTCGAGGCGGCGGCAGGCGATCGCCTCCGGACTATTCCTCCGCGCAGCAAGGAAGTGAAAGAGCAACCTTGTCAGGCGGATGCAGCGCCACGCACGCCATCAAATGCCTGCCCGACGAGCGCTTTGCCGAGCGAGAGGGGACCGGTGACTGATGCAGGACAGCCCCAGTGAATGCAAAGCAGAGCCACTCGACGTGCGGGCAGGGGGTTGGGTGGAGGAAGGACGCCGTTTCTTCAATAGTCCTATTCCACTGGAGTCTTCTTTTCAACCTCTGAAATGCTTCGGACGCTACTGGGATTCTCCTCATGAGTAAAAAAAGATCTTATACGTCCGTCTTCTTACAAAATACAGGTGACCGAATATGTGATAAGTCGCACGTGGTTTTCCTAGCTACTTACGAATTCTGGAATGATCATTACTATGATTGAATAAGTGGTGCTTCATATAATTCCAAGTGGCAAACATTTAAGCCTTTCCTAATCTCACAGAATCGTCTAAGTAACTATTCCATTAATTTACAAAGACACAACTCTTAGATTTACACAAAGTGACTGAATGTTTTTGATTTGTATTCATTATTGCCCAATAATTATGAAACATATTCTTTATAAATTGCACATTAACTTTTTGTCGCAAAATTAACTCATTCCTGGAAAACTTTTCTGTAGAAGGATTTCTCTTATTTCCAACTCAGGTATATAGGTCTATAAAAGCATAAACACAAAAATATTAGCGGATCCGGCAGTGCTTCTCTATTGCAATGTACTGCACTTCACACGCTACTGGTCACGTGATTGTTAATCATATTTAACGTTACGCTATAAAAAATGTTAATAGATGAAAGATTTTCTCGCGAGTATATGTTTGTTCTATATCTTGGTTTGGATGTTCAAGTATTAACTCCAGCCGGTATTTTACAATCGCAGGGGCAGAATATGCAGCGAAGACGCGCTTCATACTTGAGAGCGCGGCGGGTTGCGTGCAGCTTCTGTTCAGGAGCGCATGAATCAGCATAAACGCATAAAATCATCATCAACGCGCGTCTATGTGCAGTAGGCAATCGCACATTCGCATTGTCATATGCCTATATTCTTCGCGCAAGTGCGTGCAATAAGTTGACAATGTTATATCGCAATCGGATGAATGGTACAACGCATAAAGTATGAACAAACAAACATTGATTTTATGTATTAGATTAACAGAGACTTTCTTTCTGTATTTTCTCCTTTTGAAGTGAGTGAATCTCAGAAAACCATATCGTAAGAATAATTAAACTATTCGTGTCTATAATTAAACCTATCCTCTCATGTGACAGTGCATAACCGCTTTATCGCAAACAGTTCCCGCAATATAGCATCTGATTGAGTGACATCATTTCAGTTTAATGACGAAACTTCCGAGGAGAATTTCTCAGACTATGTTCGGGAGGCCACAATCCCTGTAACATTAAAACCGTGATGTGGCAACTTGGCGAGCGTGTGAAACCTGCCCCGCTGAAACGTGCATCTTTTATGGAGGGTGATGGAGTTCGTGGTCATCGTAGACGACGGTTAATTCGCGCTGCGAAACTCCAGCATTCGTGCCGCCTCTTCGCAAAATCCACCCCATGCGATAAATAAATAACTCGCTTTCACGAACCGAGCTCCTCCTTCCCTCGCTGTCGGAAGGCGGGTAGGGAATCGTGAAGGTACGTCAGAGGCATTTTGAATCTCAGAATTCTCACATTATTTACCGAAGTTTTGTGATTAATTAGTTCGTGGTGATGATTGCACACATTGCGTGAATATGTGTGTGTTCTGAATCTGGTAAATTCTATACCTGTGCCCGTTGTGCGAAGACTTATTTCTGTTCTTAATTAAAGGTACTCGTATGTATTAGGACGTGCACTATATATTGTAGGCTTCGTGCAACAAAGTTCTAAGCATTAAAATTTAAAAAGTGAGATATTATACAAAATAGTAAAGGATTAGTACCATATTCACAATATTTATATAAAGATGATAACTGATGAGTAATTTATGTACTTGAAGAGTTCAAGTATTCTACTGACAGTGAAGAAATTAAACTTACTAGAGTGGTAAGGTAACCACTGTAGTTGCATTCTTAGTGAAAATATAAATATGAGTTTGTTTTGAAGTTTAAGTATAAAATATTGTTGTCTTTCAATAAGTAACTTCATCTATGACCAAACTTCTATACAATATTTAAAACTGAACAAAATTAATAATAACACTGGGGTAGTTTATGCATAACACACTCACTCAGTTCATCTACAGAAAGAAGGATATCATCCTAAAAGTTAATTTACACGATATTGTGTACCATATCAATTGCAAATAATTCTCAAACAAATACATAGAAATTAGCAAAAGGATGCTTAATACGAGAAAAAATGAAAATATTACAAACACGAATCTCCCGGGTTTTAATCAAAATGTTATCACAAAATACAGACTAAAGCGTAACCATGACATATATTCAAAGGACATAAAAATTTAAATGAAGAAGATAATTACGAAAAACGGGTAATATCTCAATTACTATATACTTTTCGCACAGACAGTACCCTTAACATTAAACTGACATCAACTATTTACACGAAATTCACTGGATTTTATTTTATAAATTTTCAGCCACAGTTTTCTCAAAGTAGTTTGTTTTTGGTAGTTAATAATATTTCTCCTTGAATTACCATAGTTATGTGAGAAAGTTTGCTCTTCAAGTAGGTAACTATTTTCCAATTCAAATGTATATATTAGTTTGTGTATCATATTCTATGACATTTTGAGAATAATTTGTGTCAATTTATGTAAATTTTCAATTTACTTATTAGTTTATACATAAGTTCCTATACAAAGGAGAAGGTTAGAAATGAAAATAACTGGAGAAGTACAATCGAAAAGACGAAACGCATCTCAGGTCAGATTTGGTAAATAGAAAAGGTGAAATACTAGAGCAAAATAAATAAAAAATACTAAAAATTGGAAGTCTCGGGGCAACTTTATGCGTGCCAAAGAAATCAGCAACGAAGAAAAATTGAGGGGTGTTTAGTTCTTATTTTGCACCGTCTCCTAATCGGAAGAGGTTACTTTAAATTATAATGATCGTTTTTTAGCAAAACGTCATCGAAACGAACATGCACGAATAACATACAGATTTACGTATAGTTATTTTATTTACGAGTGTAATGAGTTCTTTGAAGCGAAATGAAATAGACCAGCTTCCGCTCAATGAGTTGAAAATTAATGGTTTTTTTTATGTCAGTTTGCTGAGAATTGCTTCACTGTTTATTCACGATTTATTTTGTTCCATAATATCTAGGATATTTATTGTGGGTCGTATCGGTAAAGGTTCTTTTATGTACCATTATAACAGCTACTTATTTCTTATACCAACAAAAAATTTCAAATTTATGATTCGATGACATTGAGATGCGAATTACGAGAGTTCTGTATTAGCACAAAAGCGCGGGGATTGGTCTGGCTCAGATGTAGTGCTCTGTGAAAAGTCGAGGATATAGAGGCTTAGTCAAAATTATAAAATTACTTAAAATACTTTTTACGGTGTTTGTTCCTCGGACGTAAAAAGAGTTTTTAGTAATATTAAGACGAGCATGAGGGTACTGATTTCTTGACTCAAAATGACTCACCTATCTTTATATGCATAAGTGGAATCTTGAATTCTTTAGTAGATATTATATTTATCCCCATGTATTTACTCTCGGGGGATTTTAAGAAACGATTCTAAGTAGTTCACATGCCTGATATTAACAATACGCATTAATCTTTTCCCATCTCATATTTTCTTAAAGAAAGGTATCATAATTTAAACAACGATTCTGGAAATAATACGTACGCCTGATATTAAGAGAGCATTGTTCTATTCGTATTTTATCAGATATTATGCCAACGACGATTTTGACTTCTTGCTTGGACGTCATAATATAGAACGTACTTTATGCTCATATGTCAGGTGTTTCACTGTAAATATACGTAGACGATTTACTTTCTAGGTAAATGGGCTTTTGCGTCTAATCCCTTCTACCACTTAAGAGTGTCGTTTTAGCTTAACGAGCGACACTATATCACAGTGGAAATAAGTCATTAGCCACAAGGGAGTGGCACGTAGGTAGTACATTATTACAAATGCAATACTTCAGGTAATTTGTAAGCTAAACGTCTTTCACTTTCGCGAGGTCGTTTAATACAGAGTGTGTGCTTGCATAAACTAACAATAATTAAATAATGATTATTTTTTATTTCCTAACAACTTAGAATATTTTATTGAGCATCCTATGCACTAGTTCGACCACATGAAAATGTATTGGTGAGACATTACGAATACTTCATATTAAATTTAATTTGACTTTTCGTAATTGATAGGATATTATCTAAAAGAATAATATTGTAATTTAAGAAACGATTCTGGAAATAATTCATGCGCCTGATGTTAAGAGAGCATATTCAAGTTTGACTTGGTAAATCTGTAACTTTTTCCTATATCTTTTTCTTTCAAAAGAGTAGAAAGTAATTCATGGGTAGATCTTAAACAGTAAAGTAAGAGAATTTAATATCAAATGGGTAGTAAATTTGAGCATGTTAATTTTTGATGATTTTGATGTTTATAGATCTCGGGCTGCAATAAATAGTTTTTCTGCGGCGCCCGCCCCTTGCGTCTTAAAACTGAACCTCATTCGCTGGCCTGCTCGAGTCCCTGGCGGAAACGTCCGTCCTTTCGTCCTCCCGCCCCTTTCCCCCCCCGGCTGCTTCTCCTACAACCTTTCCGCCGCCTCCTGCGCCTCCTCCGCCTTCGCCGCCACCTTCGCCGCCGCCGCCGTCGTGCCTTTGCTCACTTATTTGTACCAAACTCTAATTAAATTTTGAAGAGTTTGTGACGCCGGCGCGCCCGGAGGCCCGGGGCGCCGGGCGGGGACGGCCGCCCTCTTCCGCGTCCTCGTCCCCGCCCTCGGCCTCATCAGGCGCCCCGGCCACCGACTTAACATTTCGCTCGGTGGGGGACAATTTGTTCCGGCCGCGGGTGGCTCTCACGAACCGTGAAACCGAAACGGCGCCGGCCGTATTAGGGCGCCGCCGGAGGGGCCCGGCGGGATTAGAAGGGGCGGCGGCCGCGGCGAAGACGGCGCGACGCCGGGGGCGGGAGGCGGCGGCGGGACGTCGCGGCCCATGGAGGCAGTCGGGATGCGTGGGGCGTTGAGAGCGATATTGCACCCGGAGCGAGAGCAACAGCATCGGCAGAGGCAGGGCAAATAAAGGCGATGGGGAAAATAGGGGCAATGGTTATTCGGTTAGGGGGATAGGAAGGTTTGGAACCGTAACGGTCGAGAGTGTCCATGGTACCGGGAGAAAATGAACCAGTGAATTTTGGTGGTGGGAACGGTGATGACGTAGGGGATGGAGAGAAGTTACATTAGCGGTGGAGGAAACGAGACAATGCAACTGTGGCAAAGGGGGTTGTAATGGAGGTCCCCGTCGGTCACCATGAACTAGGGAGGGTCGGGCAGGGCAGGCGGCAACGGGATGCCGCGCCGGAATGGGAAGCGGGGACGGTGGCGGGACGTGGTTTGCGGCGACAGAATGGCTGGCGGGGCTCGCCCCGAAGCGGGAAGCAATGGCGGCGGCGGGAGCGGCGCGGACAGCGTGTCTGCGCGGGATTTAAGGGGGACCTCTGGATAGGAAGGCGGTATTCAGGGCGGAGCGTTGCGGTGTTATGTCGGTGTCGACACCCCGCGAGGTGGCCGGATGCAGGAGTTAAGCGGACCGGTGTTAATGACCGTTGTGGAGACCGTTATCGCCGCCGCTGAGCGGGAAGGGCCCTGGGCAGCCGGGAGGTGGGCGACACACGACCAGCAGACGTGGTGCGGTGCGGTGTGCAGCAATGTGGGCGTCATATTTGCGATTTGTTGGACATGAGGTTGAAGGTCAAGTGCTAGTAACGGCGTTGGGAGTATGGACCTAGATCCGCAGTTAGGTTAGTTCCGCTATTCAACACTTCTGAACGTCAGCCGTAACACATTTCTTGTCAAATTTATTTTTGCGATCTTAATGTACGCGCTGTACAGCTAAGAGTTGGGGAAGAATAACACAGTTTATTGAAAGTACTTAATAACTTTTGCTGTCCTGAAAAGGTCAATTAGTTTCCTTGATTTACTCCGTATTACTGGGCAAAGATTTTTGTGGTTTTATAGGTAAAGTTTTGAAGAAAAAAGATCAATAAAATTTATGAATGTTTCTCGTCAAACATTTTCGGAGAAATATAGTTTATTCAAACATCCCTTGTGATAATAATGTAAAATTATTTCAATATTATAATTGTGGATTTAACTTGTAACGCAGACTTTCAAATTTTATATTTCGTTAGAAATATTTTCTCACTCTCCATTACAGTACGAGTTCTTGAATTGATATGATTATTTATTTTCGAAGTTTCCTCACAAGCAAAATACATTAAAAATAATTATTTATTCGTTCAATATTTCAGTCATCACGCGAAGAGACTCTTAGTGATTTCGTTTGGCAAAAGTGACATGCTTTTCTTATTTCTTTGTTCTTTTATAAATTCTCTAATTGTTTATACAGTGTTAGATTGAAATATTTTACATTAAATTGAAATTTAAGCATTTTACAAACAAAATATTATTCAAAGGTAAGTGAAGCGGAAGAGTGAAAAATATGTGTCACTAGAGATGAAAAATTAGTCACTATGCAATATTTATGAATTGGAAGTTATGACTTGTTTTTCTAAATTCTTGATCTTTCTAACAAACTGATTCTAATATTTTCACGAAGAATACCAAAATTGTTTCTTTAATTTTTAAATAATATTTATGAATATCTTTGTGAAGATTAATAAATTGGTCTATTTTACTGATAATAGAATAGTACTGAAGGCCAACACAGACTGAATATTTTGCGAAAAATACGGAAAACAATCTTGAATATTGCCTCTGACAGGGAGGTCCTAGGTTCGAGTCTTGACGGCGGCCGGATTTTCGACACTAGCTTTTCAGCAAGGTCAAATTCAGTCGCTGTCTGGAGGAGAATTCTATCGGCCGGCTGCTCTGATCGGTAGTTTTCCGTGGTTTCTCTGATCAACACCAGGCGAATGCTGGAGCAGTACCCTACCAAAAGGGTCACGGACTGCGCGCAATCTGTGCTTCCTCTTCCTTGTCCTATCCTCTCCTCTTACACACTTACACTAACATGCAATACACTATCACATATTCCGAGAGACCGGTCGGGAGCTTAGAGCGTGTCCCGGCTGTGGCGGTGCCCTGCTGGTGGGAGAGTCCTGGTCAGGGGCAAACCCCACTAGCCGACGGTAGGTCGGATCTCGCCATTTCGCCATCCAGAGGGGGGAAGATCACTGCCATCTCCCGAGAAAAAAACATGCACTACACTAACGGGACTAATGACCAAAGCTGTTGACGCGCCCGGAAACACGAAAAAATCAATCAATCAATCCATCAATCTTGATTATTCAGCAAATCGTTGGTCTTGACAAGTTTCTTAGCCAACATTACAGTGCTCAAATTTTTATAAATATATTTGTGAAATTGAATGAATATATTAATAAAACTCTCTTATAAACATGTATAATCTGCGCTATATTTCTCGTCTATTATTTCTCCCGGCGCCAAACATGTGTATATTGCATTAAAACTATGAAAGAATTTAAGCACGATAACGCTGTTTTATAATGCAACTACTGTCCTCTGCAAAAATGCTTCATGTGATAACTAATGCTTAATGTATCGTATATAAACTGTTTTTACTAATAATTTTATCAAATTAATACGCAACATACTTATAGAAGTGTGTAATATTCCCAGAATTCAATGCATCGACAATTTTCTAAAAATACTCTTTGTGAACTAGATTAAATAAATTTGCAATTTAAATTGGTGCATTAGCATAACCTCAAACTCTATGTAATAATATACAAGACTTTAATATTATGCCGTGAATGATGAATAATTTGTTTCAACATTAACAATGCTATGAAGTCATCATTTTACTCACGTTTCCGAAAAAGTGAAAACTGTCTAGCATATAATTGAAAATCGTAGCATTGAATTGAGAGTGTCTTTTGTATTTGCTTCCTTCTTCGCTTACACAATATTATTTTTGAATATTGTTAATGGAGTATTAAATAAATGGTATTGTATAAGTATATATTAATTATATATTGATTGATATATTGTGTAATTATACATTCATTAGAGGAATCGTTTTAGGGGAAACCGTTTAAAGAGTGTACATCTATACCATGTGAAAGAAGAAAGGCACCATTTCAAAAACAATTACTTGCATATAAAGAAACATAAATTACAAAACAATACATTTATCTACTACTAGAACTTTATATTATAAAAATATGCAATGTTACACTTGTCTAGTTTCCATTTTCGGTATTCCAAAACGATGTAAAGGATGTAATCTTGTTGTTTTTTATAAATTTTAATTTTTTTCATTTCAATAAATCATGTAACATGACAGAATATTGTGCATCAACTGATGTCAACTGCAGTGCCTCTGACCAGGAGATCCTAGGTTCGAGTCCTGACGGCGGCAGAATTTTCGACACTCGCTTTTCAGCTAGGTCGAATTCAGTCGATGTCTGGAGGAGAATTCTAGCGGCCGGCTGCTCTGATCCATAGTTTTCCGGAGCAGTATCCTAACAAACGAGTCACGGACTGCGATCTTTCTTCCTCTTGCTTGTCCTATCTTCACCCCTAAAACACACACACACACACACACACACACACACCTAACATGCACTACACCACATATGTCGGAGACCGGTCGGGACTTAGAACTTGTCCGACTGGGGCGGTGCCCGTTGATGGGAGATACATGGCTGGGCGAACCCTCTAGTGGACGGTCGGTCAGCGCTGGATCTCGCCATCCGTTGGGAAGATCCTGCTATCCCCCAATGAAAGAACATGCAAAACATGCACCATGGGGACTAATACCCCGTAGTTGACGGTGCGGGAAACCCCTAACAATCAATCAATCAATCAATCCAAAAACCTAATCCAAAATTTTTTTGTATTAAATAGCTGCCTTCGTTTTCAACGCAATCTTTAATAAAAACGGAGCGATTGTTTTTTTCTATCGAACGGTATGATTAATTTATTTTTACAAACATATTCTTTTAATTGTTAATCAACTACGTTAATTATTTATATCCAATTTTTAGAAGCACGAAATAAATTAAAATCTGTACTCCATATTTGTTCGCATTTTTACATATTATTATCACATTAAATTGAAAACCCCATCAACGATCCTGCCGAGCGCATTGGTTTAGGCAAAAAAAACAGACGCAGTGGGCAGCACAGGCGTGAAGAGCATCGGAAAGTTGGAGCGTCAAGAGGAGTTGGAGCGTATTCGCCCTTCCTTACGACCTTGGTGAACCCTGATCTTGAGTATATGTGGTGCGATCGTCTGCGGAGGAAGACAGTGCGCTAACAAGAACTTTACGGCTTTTCGCGCGGCGATCGATTGAGATAACGAGCCAACGCAAGCAGCCAGATTCGGTGGTTCCCAAAGGTGTCGTCCCCCACTTCTCAAATTGCATTGCGGTGTTGTTCCCATGTGAGTCGAGCTCCATCCTTCCTGGACGAATGCCGGAAAGCAACGCGAGCAGGATCAGATAGTAGTAGTTGTATCTTACAGTTTCTTGTGGCTTGTGGAAGCGAGAGAGCATATGACAAGTGTAGCATACGTACTACACTGTTGTACCACTGTGAAAATACAATGAGTATCTATCGTAGATGTACGCTATTTATGTCCGAGATCGTTACCTACGTATTATTATTTTATGGAATTTGCACCATGAACATACACGTACAATATGCATTTTGCGTTGTATAAATTATGCAGGTTTTAACTTGACGGCTTAAATTATTTCATTATTAACTCATGAATACTATGGTATGTCTACACCAACCGGATTATTCATAATTTGTCTATTTACGTCGTCATATTCACAAAATACCCTTAGTGGCTTTTCATCAAAATAGCAAAGCGTACAAAGGATAAAAATGATATTATATTATTTTATTAAGTCCTAAAACGCCTCTAGGTGCAGACAAACTAAGGAAGTGGGCGCCTGTGGAATAATTTCATTGTTCTGAACTTCTGAACATCTAATAATATATTGTTTAGACCAACTAAAAACTTTTATTAATCAACTAATGTACTCAGCTTTAAAAAATTATTTTATTTTACCATGTTATATTGACGTTAGTTCGACATTGTGGAACTATTCAGCGCATTTTGTGCTTAAAATGGACTCTTTACACTGATTGAGGTTTCTTTTTGAGCTTGCAAAATATTTGAAAAATATTGTTTACGTTTTTTTGTTTCTCATTGACCATGTTGATCCTAATATTGTATCACTTAAACGGTATTTGGCAGTGCTATTAGGACTTCATGATCATTCAAATGGTAAAAAGGGCCAATTTTAAGAAGTGCTCCTGGTACTTCCAAATGCCGTGAACAGATAAACAATATTAGGATCAACATGCTCAATGAGAAACAAAAAAACCCTAAACAATATGTCTTTCATTACGAGAATAATGTTCTAGGAAACATTACATCATTACACATTTTCTGCAGTTATATGAACGGGGAATAGTGAAAAAAAATTAATGCCGATTTGGTATTTCTGATGCACGCAATCACTTTTTTCGATGAAGACGTTAAGCTTTCTAAAATGTTTTAAAACAAAAATGCACAGAACATTATTTCAGAAGGGTATTTTAATTAGACGCAAATATTCAGCATTTTGAAGTATGTTTTTGAAAAAAGACTACAAAATCAATTCTCGACCACGGCACAGATTCCAAGTACGCCACTAATAATGCAAATGCATGAATGTGATTGGCGTCGCCGTCAATCGCCCGTAGCCACTGGCGGCGCAGTTGGCAGCGCTGCCAAATTCATCGAGTGGCAGGGTGCGCGAGACTTCATTTGAATTCGCGTATTGGCTCCGAGCAGCGTCCGCTTCTCTTGCTGGAAAATCAAGGCGAGCCTCAGTGTAGAGTCCGCCGACACGATCCGTGGCGCTCCAGCTCGCTTGCCCATTCTCCTCCTCCTCCTTCCGCCCCGCCCTGTCCCACGGCTCCGGCGTCCTTCGTTCGCGCCCTCCCCGTCCGCCCTCTGTCCCCGCTTCTTCCCATGCTTCTCCCAACGTCCTATCGCCAGCTGCTCAGCCTCCGCCGGCCAATGACGCACGTAACCCGACTCGGCCCATCTCACGCGCTGGGCTCGGCTTCACGCCACCCGCCCCACCTCCGAATGCGCCCACTAAATGAAACGGCTTTTTCAGAACGGCCCTTTATTACCTACCAGGAACAGAATAATAAGGTGACCCTCAGCTGAGGCTGCTGGGGTCAGTCCCATCGAAATATATCTGACGAAAAAATAAGAGGCGTTCATGGCAAATAACGGACGTATGACTGAGTAACGTATAATAGTATTACGTATGTATACGTTACCATTCGTTCATGAAGAATTTTTATCTTATTCCTTACTTCTGACAAAATCCATTATCACCAATCAAATCAAAAATGTGTTTTCAATGATAAATTAAAGAAGATTTATATATTTTTTATTTTATAAAATAATATTTGACTGATTTTGTAATGTCTGAACATTATTGAAACTATTACTTTAAGATATTATTTGTCACTTCTGTTATACATTCTATAGGATTTTTAAATTATTTAATAATCTAGCTTCTTCATTACTCATCCACTGTTCTTAAACAAATATTTAGTTCATTTTTTTCTTTCTGGCATTTACTAACCTAAGGAAGAAATGTATTGTAATGTTGTGCCGGAAAACGGCGAATTTTTTACACAAAAACTCTTATTGCCGGGCCCTGGTAACGAAAAAGTGGATAAATCCAGTTGCTAAATATGAAAAAAAAAATCCTCGAACACGTGATGTAACTACAATTCATGTTTTGTCCGCCCTATCGAAAAATCGATTGACGGCAAAACGTCTTTCTCTCCGTCTGTGCACAACGCTAGCTCATATACCGTTCGGCCGATTTACTCCAAAATTGATATTCGACAATCGTCCTGGCTGATGTTGCGGCCATTGGAATTTACAACCGAGATTTTTATTTTTGGGGCTACTTTATATTAAGCCCCGCGGATATTTTCAAAATTTCCAAACAGTGGTTCTAATTTTTTTTATAATTTTGTTTTTGAATAGAATGAATGACCTTAAGAAATTGTGCAGGTCTCATTTTCGTTGAAATCCGATTTCGTTGAATTGAATATTTCGAAAATTGCAAAAACAATTCAAAATAAAGATTTTTTGTGCTACAAATAAAATATGTTCTACAAAATTATCTCTTAAAAAAGTCATGTACCATTTTTGAAAAATGAGCAATTTTTGCGTAATTTTCGCTTGAAATTTCGCTTGAATAAAAAAACACTCCAAATTGCTTCTTTAATTTTTTTCTACTTAGGTGCTAGTTCCACTTTCAGAAATTGTTCATTTTTCCTCGAAAATTGCAAAAAATAATGGAAAACTACAAAATTAAAGATAGAGATTTTGGCCTCAGACAAAGTCTGTTGTAAAACCTTCTCTTAAAAAATGTTAAGTACAATGGTTTTTGAAAAATGAGTCGTTTTGCGTAATTTGCGCTTGAAATTTACGATTAAAAACATTCCAAATTCTTTATTTAAATTTTCTCTACTTATGTAATAAGAGACAGGGTTTCCCTTTTCGATTATTGCTCGGTTTTGTCAAAAATTTAAAAAAATCAAAACTACAAAATTGAAGACAGAGATTTTTGCCTCGCATAAAGTTTGTTGTACAAAATTAGCGATTTAAAAAAGGTCATGTTCAATTTTTTGTAGAAGTGTAGTTTTCGAAATTTCTGCTTGAAATTTACAATTTTCTGAAAAACTGCTTCAATTTTTTCTTTAAATTTTCTCCAAATATCTAATAAGGGGACGGTAAAAAATATGGAGCTAGTTCCATTTTCGGGTATTGTTCGTTGTTGACTAGCAGCATATTTCCCCGCAAGCCGACATGAAGGTTTGCGCCGGATCTCACAGGAGGAGCACCGCCACCGCCAGAGATAAAACAAGTACTACACTTATGGAACTAATACATAAGTCGTTGATGTGCCTGGAACCAATGCACCCTAATCAGCGTGTTTAATGTGAAACAAAGATAAAATAAATCAATGACACAAACCTCTTGTATAAATTCATCACAATACGAACATGCTCAGATGAAATGCATGGGGGTCACGAGCGAAGGACAGAATATATTCGGTACATTGTTAAAAACCAAAAAGATCCTGCCGTAAGTGCTCTGCAACATAAACAAATGTAATAGGGGAAGCTCACAAATGAGATTCTGGGTCGTTTTTTTAAGTTCTCACTTTGTTTCAATTTTATGCTCTGCGCATGTTTCCAGTGGCGGACCTAGCATTAACAATATGTATGATTCGCGACCCACTGCGAGGGAACTACAGGAAGAATGAGATCATACATATAACACCTATCGTAATTTCTTTCTGTGGGATTTAATATAAACGAAACAATTTATAAAAAATTCATGCAACATTTTAATTGATTTTATTTCCAGAGTTTTGTAAAGGAATTTAAGTAAATGGCTAAAGGAAAGTTTTCTTATAACATTTTATAATTATCAACTACAATTTATTTTATAATTACCATAGATTTACTGTAGTAATAAAATAAAATGATGACAGGAGGAGAAAGTGAATAACAGTTTGTCGAAGTGATGTACTATAATTTGGCAAATCTGAATTGAATGTTAATATGCGCTCAATTAATGTAAAGAGAACACGATTTTCGTTCGCGGTGTAATAAACTAGCTAGTTATTCCATTTATAAAGAGTAAACTTAACTGACTTTGATTGCAAAGAAAATTTTCGAAGCAATCGATGAAATTGTCTGCGGAAACACTTCCCTCACTTCTGTAGGCGCTATTACCACAGATTCAATCGTTAAAATAATGGCTCTGTTCTATGCCTTTTGCATGTAATTTTAAGACAATCACACTTGCATTTAAACGTGGAGGGCTACTTCTTGAAATTGCCAACGTCAGATTTCAGGTATTCTTGTAGCAATGCAAATCAATAGACAGTAAAATCAATTGTTGGAAAAATCGCAAATAATGTATTTAATTATATTGTTGCCGTTGCTGATTTTTTCATTTTCTCTAAACATGTCTGAACTTATGGATTCAGAATACCTGTTGGAACTAATTTAAGTTTTCAGATATTGTTTTTATCTAAATGAAGTTTTCAAATTTTTGAATACATATCTAACAAACGTAACTACAAACAAAATCTTAAAATATATAACATCGTTACATTAGAACGTGGATATTGCGAATTAATTGGGACCGGAATCCTTGCGGATTATCGAGTTGTCCGTGTTTTTTAAACTAATCTATAAAATGTCCAGTAGTCAACTTTAACGTAAAAATCTTGCCAAAATAGTTTATAAATAACTTTGATGTTTTCAGAAGAGGAGCGGATGAATAAAACCATTAATATAGTAAAATATTTACGGTCTTAATTTAAAAAATAACTGCAGGGGGTGTATATTACTGTCTTACGTTTTGTAAAATATTTGCAATCAATGGTGTTCATAAAATTATTAAGTCACATTGATGCTTTTCTTAATATATTTAGTACTCCATGCATATCTTTTTCAGCAGAACAGAATCCGGGTTACCGACGGTCCTAAGTTTTGATCCTCTACTGAAGTTATGCAAGTTGAATAAATTCATACTAAAAAAATTAATAAAGTAAATATGCTAAAGATGACTAATAACTGCAGAAAAACTTTGCAGGTGCTAAGTTGTAATCTTAATTGACTGCTTAGGTACAGTATCTTTTTTTCACTGCCTGGTCTGCACCTTTTGAATACAGTAACAACCACGGGTCGTAAAGCGCATTTATGCGTTGGTCGCGAGTAGGTGTAAATCGTTAATGCTATTTTAGTGGTCAATGGGCATGGTTGTCGACTCTAGCCAGTTTCAGTGTCGGACTGTTTTTCTGGCTCTGGTATCCAACAACATAGCCAGACTTCTAAAGCAGAAATGTGCTCCGCATGGTCATTGATTCTTCAGAAACATTTGATACAAATTGACATTATTGCAGACCGCTGGTACCTCCTTACTGCGATCCATACGAAAACTACATAGTTTACTTCATCAAAGTGTACGTCACTACATGTTTGTGTATTGAAATATTCGAAGTAAATATGTGATTGGAAGTGTGACGTGAATACTTTGTGGCATTGTTATTCGGTAAAACAACATAACTGATACGAATAATGTACAGAAATGTGAAAAACTGTTAAATCCAAATTTTGGAGAATAAATGGAGCAGGATGCAATGCAAAGAACGGCAAACATCTACTAGAAAAGGGCAAGGAGAATATAACGAACGAAAGTGAGGGCTAATGAATGGCAACCTGTATAGTTCACAGAACATTAGAAAGGCAAATTCGAGGGAGGCGGTGGAAACTGTGGAGAGACAGTACTGTGAAGGAATTTATTTTATTTGAGACCGTCTGAAAAGTGATGTTTACTTACACAGTATTCCGACATAAAAGTTAAACTTTTCTCAACACCCGCCTGGAAAAGTTCTGAAAATACTTTCCGTTCTAATGTACTCGAAGTACTTTTAGTACTCTTATTAACAGTAACATATTTAAAGGTACTATTTACAAGAGAACGATCAATTTTCCTAACCTTTTCTTTTTTACAAATCTTATCATCAGAAAAACGTAATTTGGTCATCTGGTGCATACACAAGGAACGTAATATGCTCGTATTGTTTTGAATCCAAAGGACTTTCTCTTTAAATTTCAAGTTAGTTTTATCAATTTATATACTAAAAATAATTATTATTTTAATGAAACTACAATAATTTGTTTCTTGATTACAAATCTGATGAAGTCTACATTTTCAATAAGCCTAAAGCAAGCTATACTGCGAGCACTATAGCGCAAAGTTATATTCGACGAACTCTATTTTTATTAATTTCTGAAAAATACGCTATGAGCACGTTCTCTGTAACAATACTTCCTTCCTTCCCATTTCTTCAATTGTAAAAAATGTATTATTTTTAATTCCGTTTTCTGGATTTTCTTGGCAATTACCTGCTGTAGCTCGTTCCAAAATAACTGGTGGAGTTCCAAACAATAATTCTCGAATACGTATTTTCCGTGCAAATGCCGTGCAATAACAAGTCACATTCAACTGTCAGTCAACAATTAGAAAACAAAATGCTTCAATACCAGAAAAATATATAGTATGTTCTCGTGATCATCAAATTAATTTATGTATCACACGGACGAATTGTCATAAAATTGATGTCTCGAATAAACTATTGTTGTACATCAAACGGAAAAGTGACTTCCCATGACCCGACGGAATTCCCCAACTCGGTCTCGTCTAGGAACACTTCCGTCTAGTTATGGAAACATCCGTTTTTTTCTTATAATGTTCTTCATTACTATTTTAATCGCTGAGAAAATTCCATAGTGAATCGTTTTACAAAATATTCTCCTGACTTAAAATCTAGAATACATGGCCAACCTCGTTAAATATGGATTATATTGTTTTTTGAAATATAAGAAAATTGACCTGTGAGTTCTTTATCATCCGACGGCAACATTTTAATGTGGGTGCAATTCCTCCAGAATTGAAGGGCGTGTCAAAATAACATATCGCCTTAAAATAATTTTTTTCAGGAAGGTAATATATTAAGTCTTATAGTTCAAGCTACGATTCAAAGATGATAGAATACGGTTTATTAGAGGAGAAACACAAATTTTTAACACTATTTGGCAGCATGTTGAAGATGTGTCATAAGAACACATTGATACGTAAAACTTGAAAACAAACCGAAATGGAGATACGTCAGTTAGAAGTGATCTCCTCAATTACAAATTTTCCCAATTTATGATAAAGTTACTATGATTGAATACTATTTTTATGTACTTTACAGTGAAGTTGAGGGATATTAAACATGTCTAATTTCCTTAAATATTTCGGCAAACGTTATCTAAAATGCGTTTTTCTAATATCATTTGAGAATTACTTTGAAAATAGTGTGTGAAAGTAATGATCATCAGTAATTTCTAACATTTTTCTAATATTCGGTTTCTTCAGATTAAGCTACCTAATGTTTACTGACACGACTTCATTTGGACATTCTAGTAAATTAGGAGTACCTTAAGGCCCTTTACATAAATATGACCTACCTAAGGCACTATCGTACATGTACAGCAGGCAAATGGCATGTCAAGGTTGTGGGCGAGTTAACTAACTTACTAGAGTTCGCAACCATTGCGACCAGAGCACCTGGCGTGAGATTGTAAAAGTCTACAAAGGGTACCCCAGGATAAAATGGTAAAAAAGTTACCCTGAACCCAATGACTTACGAGTGATTACATTATAATTCTAAAATAAAAATAATATTTTTGAAAGGTTAATTAGCCCTGTTCCATCACCCACACCCTCTACAGCCAAAAACGTGTTTTTTCGCCAAATGAACACTTTTATTTGACTGAAAAATATGATTAATAAAATAGTTTATACTATCAGAAAAATATTAGTTAGTAATAAAGTAAATAAACAAAATTCAAATCTTGTATGTTTGCTACAAAACATCCGGCAAACATATTTTTTTATGAAACAACAATTTGTCGAGATTATTCGAGCACACTTTGTGCTTATCTTCCTTACTACACCCTTGTACACCCTTTTTGGATTTGGAGGGTAAAGGAGAGCGGTGTCAGGGGAAGTTGCCTGTGCTGGCAGAAGCGAAGCGGTGGGCAGCCCAAGCGGGCAAGTAGCTGGTGCGGGCGCGGTTTGACATGCCTGCTCTACGTCAATCACACTCAGCATGCGACAAATTTATCTTCCGCCATTTGTAGACTGCCTCATTTATACTTGTGTACCGCGGTGTCGATTGTCGTTTACAGGTCACAACATGCGCTAGACATCTTAATCCGCGGTGCTTTGAACTGGCAAACGACAGAGGCCGTGGAAATGTTTAGAAATCCAGCCGCACCACGATTTTGAATCTGGCGAAAACACCGGATTTTAAAACTCATCAGCGTTTGTAATTATTTGTAAAATACGAAAATATGTAGTTATGCTGAATTTGTTCTCCTCATGACCTATCTATTCGTGTACGAAAAGTATAGTTTTGATTCGTTTAGCGAAAACTTCATTTCAATATCTTAAACCGTTTAGAATACATTCAAGGTGGACTCGTTTATTGACTAATCTTGTATTTACAAATATTCGTTGCGTGAAATTACACGGTCCAGATTTAGGTTCTCTAAGGTCCATGACATTTCAGGTAATGTCATATTGTCAATGACAACTAGGCAGATCATAACCAATTTTTCAACTGGAGAGCAAGTGCGGCGGAGTCGATGGGGAAATGTGAAAACATCTGCCGCGCCAATGGATGCCATGCATGCTAAAAGACAAATAACCCATTTTAAAATATTCGGTTTTTCAATTTTTTTCCTGTTTCGTAACTTGGACCTACTGGGATCCAAGATGCTTTTTTCTACTTCCATTGTATAATGCTATCATTTGATGGCTGCAAACGGTTGCATAATGAAACTCATTACAATACAGATTTCATTGTGAATCAGGTTCTTGACCAATCACAAAGAATCTTACAAACCAGGTATTAACACTTAATTGATCATTGCGAATCATTATAGTAAATGTTTCGTTCGATTGTGTACATTAAAATTACATTTGCTATTGTATTATGCTTGTCAGTTTTAATTTCTTTTATTTTTAATTATATTTTACGTGGAATATTAATTGAAATAAATTGGATCGTAATTTCACTTTGATCCTATTTGACTAGCGCAGTACTCCCTCGCAGGCGGACTGGAAACCACAGCCACCTGCGGCGAGGGTAGCTGTCCGCTAGATGGCCTTGGCTGAATCCTGCATGTCAACCGACACGAAACAATTCAATGTAAAAGTTTTACTTATAAAAGTCGAACAAATGTACCGTATGAAAATCGATGTAATGGGTATTAATACATTCGTGTGAAGATTACTATACTCGCTCGTTCCTCGCACGTTTCGTAATATCACACTCGTGTGTATTACCCATTATTACACCATAGATTCATAATGTACTATTTCTTTAGAATCTTAGACTTAATAAGAGTAATTTTGATATTAATCTATTTTGTATACCCACTCTCACAGAATATGGGTGATGCCCTGTGCGGCCAAATCTGGCTTTTCCACAGCTTGGACAACCATCGCTGGACACTTGACCAATCCTGGCGTCGAGGCGTATCCACTCTTATCATTGGCTTTGCTCAAGTTTCGAACGTCCCCTTCCTCCCCTCAAAGATTTTCCTCCTAGTTATCTCAAAGGGCGGAGCAATTTCTGAGTCAGTGACGCTGCCTCGCTAACGTGAGCAGGGGTAACAGGAGGGAGGTGAGAGAATGAGGAGGTAACCGGAGAGGCACGAAACAAAACGGATTGGTGCGCGCGGCGCGGATCACTCCGCCCATTGCACTGGACGTTGCCCTGAACCCCGTGGACTGACGAACCAAGGCAGCGGGTCACGGAAGGGCTATGACATTTTATCGAGTTCTTTACCATGAAAATGAAGTCTAATTTATGGTATCTAATATTGTGAAATTTGTCAGATTAAATTAATAGTATTGAAAGTTTTGTTTCTTAAAACTATTTTAAAATGCTAATGGTTCTAAAGCAAGGAACACTAACTATTACAAATAATTTTCAGGAAACACAATATAATGCATTTACTAATATACACATTTCCTATCAAGCAAATTGAAATTCATTTCGTATTTAAAAACTTGTATTTGACATTATTACGCCTTTATTAAGGAAATGCAACAATACACATTTTTACGCATTAAGAAAATGTAATCCTTGACTTTTCTATATGAGCAGGTGCATGCAAACAGTGATTTCGTTAATCAATTAAAAATCACTGCCGGTGTCAAGTAGATTATCATTGCAAATTGCTATTGTTAATATTGTTTAGACTATTTGTAAAATTGATGCAATTTTATAGTGATAATCAGTGAAAGAACTAGGAACCTCTCATTAAATATTTCGAAATATAATTGTCTTATTCTTCATATATTTTCAAAAGTTGCTATTTTCTGTTACACTGCTGAGAAGATTATATCTATCCCTTCCCAGTGATATTTTTATTTATTTATTTATTTAAGGTAATATACAGGCAACAGTACAAATCTGATATGGCCCGAATAGGCGCTAACATAATTATTTTCAACATATCACATTGCATATATTAATAGCAAAATTGTAATAATTGATATCTTTAATAAATAGCTAATAATATAAACAGCAAATTTTTAATTCTTTTAATTTGTGAAATCTACACTGAAGTTAAATATTTTCTAAATATTTTTGAATAACACGTAGTAAAAGAATAAATTTGAAGACTAAAATGTTACGAATCAATGTAATTTTCTTAAAACGAGCTATTAAAGAAAAACAAACTTGTTTGAATAAACTTTAAAGAGATTGAGTATTTAGTTAAAAATTTCAATTCGGGACAATTTTCCAATTAAAATATTTAAGCGGAACACAGTGTTTCGAATCATTATCTTTCCAATTTATGTTAGGTTTTGTATGACCCCAGAAACAGTTTCTGGAGTGTTTAGTTCGATTCAAGACTCCACAATTCAAACATCGGAAACCTTGACACGTTATCGATATTGAAGTAGAAACGGTTTTATTACAGGTAACACACCGTCCTTGTTTTCTAACGATTAATTGTGAAATAATTTTAGCCATTGTAAGATATACGCATGCCAAATAATTTGTGCTCATAGATCCCAATACTTGATATATCGAACCTGAAAATACATTTGGTTTTAGATCAACACGGAAAACACAAGAGATTCTATGAGATCACAAGTTCTCAAATCTGAAAACTAAACTACAGTCTTTATTATTTTCACGAAATGAAACTTCATACCTTCTTTAATAATATAAAGAAGCATGTATTGTGCTCAAATATCTTATCAATTACATAGTGCAATATTATTCATAAAATTTTCTGAAAATTAGTATAAAGTCAGTTAAATATTTTTATTAATTACAAGATTAAAAAGTAAAAACAGTCAAAAATGACTAATTTTAAAATGAAATAAATGACAAAGACAGTGTTACATCAAAAACGCAAAATTAGTTATAAAAGGCATGTTAAAAATCATCCCCTTCACGCGTATTAGATTTATAAATCCATAGCTAAGAAGGTTTGAAGAGTTTGCGGAGGACAGTAGCCTGCATCTCTTCTATAGTCGACAAGCTATGCCTTCTTCGGCTCTTTCATTATCGCAGTGCACAGGAGCATCTTTACAGTAAGGTCTGTTCTTCATTTCTGGGGGATAGGGGGTGGGTAACTGCGAGATGTCCGTGCGAGAAGTGGCAGTGCCCGATCCGAAGGTGAATAACAATTCTTGCCTCGGGCTTAGAACCACGGGATGACCACGACAAGGGTCTTATGATCCTTGTGAGTTTGAAAAGAGTTCTGCCACTCTGTTTGCACTCAAAATGCATCGTTGGATAAAATCTTGGTAGTAAGAGTAGATATTACCATAAAGATGTCTTTCTGGCTTCCTCGAGACCAACTTTACTACTAGTCAGAGTTTCATTTCCACTTATCCCCACGTCAGGGACCAGGAAAAACGTAATTCAAATGATGGAGAATTAAGCGATATCTTCGATGTATTTGATGTTGGATATATGATGTCAAAGGTTTACTAGGAGAGACAGAGGAAATGGACGACAAGGCCGTAGCTTCCTGGGTTCGAAGGGCCGCGGGTTCCGCCTCGACATAGATGTGTTTCGTGATGTCCTTACGTATTCTCCCTACGAAAACCCCAAACATAAAAATCACAGTGGTCGTTATATGACCTAGTAGTTAAAGAGACATTAAAAATATATACAAAAACAACAATTTCCAATTGTCAAAAATTTCACATATTTGAATTCAGACTTTCAATAATCGTTGCCTAATAAAACCTAAGGACTTTGTTTCCTGGGTAAATAGTATTATAAAGTGGAAATTTATTAGATCAAAATAAATTTTCATATATGGTCTGCTAATTTGATTATTTATAACAATATTCAACTCTCTCAGAGATTTCCTACAATATTGCAATGATATTCATTGTATGCCAATACATATTTATTCACACTTTCTCTATTTCGTTGGTAAAATAAACATATTATTAAACTGAGTACCACTAATTTAATAATGTTCTTTCATTCAATATTTCCATAGTTTTTAAGCTGAGGAACAGTGACGGAAAATAATTGGCCTAATATTGAGTTAAGACTTCATTAAATATTTTACAATATTTTACATTCTCGATGCAGCACTCTAGAAACAATGATATCAAGTAAAAATAGTATTTAGGGTTTTGAAGGAAAATTCGGCTTTTAAATCACGAACTCCAAAAATATTTCCAAAAGACTCTGCGAACATGTATTTATTTTAGACTCGTTGTAGGAAAAAGACCTGTGTACGCATGGTACCGCAAAAAAATTAAAACATTACTGACTTCTAAATCAATATATTCTTTGTCAACATTGATATTATACTAGCAAGTTCATTGGGATTCTGAATCCAATGATATTCAATATTTCTGGAGGGTATGTTACATTATCTCATATTGCATTATTGAAACTTTCTGAAAAGAACTCTTTCTTTTTACTTACCTCTTCATTCAGATACACTATACGTTATTACAAATACTGTAGTAAATGTCACCTTTTATTAATATCTCGGATTTTCAACATTAAATTACTAATCTGTTTCAAATTTCTCATGAACTCTTTACTCTTCTTCTCGGTATAACTAATTCTACAATGAAGTTATAAAAATTGTATAAATGTTTTCCAATTTTAGAAAATTGCTTTGCAGTGAAAGCATACAAATTTTCCGTGAACGCAATCTAAATTTTCTCATATATTGACTGCCTTTCTTCTTAAGGGTAGAAAGTTACGTAATGCTACTGCAAAAAACGAGATTGACGCAGAAAACGCATATTACACGCCCTTGTGACGAAAAATGGATAAATCCACTTGCTAAATTTAGAAAACAAAATCCTCCAAATCGTGGTGTAGCCAGAATCCATGTTTGTGGGTGGTTGATTGAAAAATCGACTGACGGTAAAATGTCGTCCGTCCGTCCCTGAACAACGCTGCGCTAAACCGTTCAGCCGATTTTCACGCAAAATTGATACTCCAATCGATCTGGCTGATGTCTGTGCTTAAATATGAAACCGATATTCAATTAGGGGAGGTACTTTACATGTAGCCCCTGGACGTTTTCAAATGTTCAAACAAATGGCTCCATAATTTTTATTACAAATGTAATAAAAATTAAATGTAATAAATGTTGGATATTGGAAGTGCATTTAGAGAATATTGCTAGACTCATTTCATTGAAAACAGATTTTGAGTATTCCTACAAGTAAAATATTGAAATTTGAGATTTTCCCTTCATGAAACTTTTTCCTTAAGATGAGATTTTAAATAAGATCATGTGCAATTTTCGAAACTTTAGTATTTTCCCATAAGTTTCGTGAAATACGGTGAGAAGTACGCTGTTTTAGCATCACTAGTATTCTTTAAAACTGTCTTACTTCTAGACATTAGGCTCTTCTCGAATATTGCAAGTCCCTTTCTGGTTTTATTATGACAATGTGTACTGACGTATGCATGAAGAAAGTAAAAATAGTACTTTCTTTCTATAGAAAAAGTTCGCATTCTATTAAATTATAATTATATTATATTAATATATTTTATTATTCCTATATTATATTTTATATTATATTATATATCACAATATATTTAAACTTAAAAGGATTGACCTCTGAAAACGAAACAAATATATACGAAACGATTATGTTCTATTTAGCATAGGTTTTATTATTTTTAACTTTTTCTAGTGGCAGCTGAAACACAAATCGCTTTGTGAATGGTTAACGTCATAGGTGCGCTGTCGGCTTGCTAACGTTGTGAGTTCGAATCCAGAAGGTGATTTTTCTTCTGTTCAGTGTGATTTCAGTAGTAATATGTCCAATATTTTGTAATATATAATTTTGAAAGACTTGGGGCCCTAAAGGGCCAGTTTTGTCGTCCATCAGATGACGACTGAAGCCTCCATTCTGTACCAACTGACTGAGGCGCTGGTGAGTCCTATTTTCGAGGAACTCTATATATTTTGAAAATTGAAAAAGTTAACTTTTCAAGACTACAAAATTGAAAATAGAGATCTTACTAGTTGAAAACTCTTTTCCCAATTCATGTAATAGTATAATATTGCGGAGCATACTGAGAAGAAAGTATGTCTGTTGTAGTACAACTACTTCGTTATTTACATTATAAGCATTATAATTCTTTAGAAGCAATCAATCAACTATTTGCAGATAATTAAAATATTGTTAGCATTATATCATTCAAGTTTAGGTTATAAGTTTTCATGAATAGATGCAAATTTGTCGGAAATTCTCTTAGTTGTGTTAATTGGTATTAAAATAACATAGTTACTTGCTTAATACTACGCGGTTCTGTATTTCAGACTGGTGTTTCACGACGAGTTACAGTTCAGTCTTATCGCGTAATGTGAGATCACCTTGAAGATATGGGAGGGCAGATGCAGTTCTGGGATAGAAGCTACTTGTGAGCCCAGCACAAAGACATTCGAATCGAAATATTTCTAACTAGAATCAACTATAGAATAGTATCGCGCTGATGATTCCATTCTTATCAAGAATGTGAGTTTGCTGTAACCTGAAGTAAATGTTGTATATCATAAGAACAATAAATGTCAAGATAAATTCATTCTACACACCTCATCGTCCTGTAAAGGTATCTCTGTGATAGCTCCGTGGATTAAACAGGTAGTAGATAGAGGAATGGACGCCGGATCAAATCCTGCCGAAATATATTTTTCACCTGATGCCTGGAACACATTAATCACTATCATCACGAGAGAACATTCAAATTCTTGCAGGAGGAACAAACTTGTTTTGTAAGCGATAATGTGATTATATTAAAATTGTGCTGGTATCTTGTATTCCTAACAATGTGACGAAACGAATTTGGAAGAGATAGCTCAAATATTAACAGTGTCTCAATTCAATATCATTATCATATTTTATTAATCATTAGAAATAATATGAAAAGTCTGTACCAAGTTGTATAATCACTAGTAATTTACATATTAACAGTTCTAGAGATAATCAGAATCCTTAACAAGTCTGTGGGTTTATTATAAAATTTGCAATAAAGGTAATTTCTTCGTTCTTTTATTAATTGAAAGGAATATCTTTTACATTTAACAAAGTTCTTAGAGACTATTACGAACTCATTAAAATTACCATTTTGTGTTTGTGCCTTTGTGATAAATGCTAACAGAACGCATCCCATTATTTGTAACAATTGATAATTTTATTTCTTTTATGGTCTTCTTAAAATTTTTAATGTAAGTCTTCAGTGAGGTGGAGCCACATTTCAAATGTAATGCTCAAACATAATAAAGTGACGATTGACGTGTCATGTGAAAGAAATCAATTTTTTATTATTATCTCCATTTTAAATAAACAATGTTTTGATACGGCTTATCTTTAGTGCAGGGTAGACTGAGACTAAGTGGTGACCATTCAATCAGTCCAATTTTCACAAGAAAATAAGAATTTTAATTATTAGATTATATCCAATGATTATTCGCCATGCTTGTGTAGGTGATCAGCAAATCACATGTCATTTAGTCTCAATATAGGAAAAACAAGGAGTGCAATTTCGGATCTCAAAATGTCTGGATAATGTCGTTCTTTAAATCTAAATATTAAATTTATTATAAAATTCATAAATATATAACGGATTAGATAAATAAATATATTATCATGTATTGTTAAAACATCAGTTGCCCATATTGCATTTTCCAAATTGTACTGCTTGAGAACAGATATGTTTAGAATATGATTTCTTACGTCTTAAATGTTACTCTCAGAGAAAATGGAGAAATTACAGAACAAACATTTCTGTATTAGCATACATTAAGACTGCAGATTCCTGAGAGACCAATAACTCTCTCTGTAGCTGAAATCGTTTGACACCAGGTTTTAAATCAGGTATTGAGGATCGAGTTCTGCGCGATGCCTTTTTCTTCTGTTCCGCGTTCTGTTTTACCTAAGTCTGAGAATTAAAAGATAAGAATGTTTGCGGAAAATACTTGTATTTATTTACTTATAAGATCTTTGCTGAACTTTATACTAGATAATGTGTAATTAGTTTGATCCCTTTATTACAAATATTTATACAAATGTGTATTTATTTATATTTAGTTAGTAAGAATTTAACCTAACCTCCTTGGAATTAAGATAGTGAACGTTTTGACATACATTTGATTCACTTCAAAAAAGTTTGTCACAACTCTGTCACTTTATGGGAAATGAAATATGAAATGTTTATCCCGTTCAGTTAGTGATATCCATATTGTGACCTGATAACCGTATTGAGTACTAAGATGTAATTCCTTGGTCAGAGTCAAACCCGCATCGTTCGATTTACGACCAGTTGCTCTGACCACTGACCTTCCGAAAAATGCGTTTTACAGTTGGTGCCGGGTCGTGTATTCCCCAGCATTTGATATTTGTCACCGCTGTCATCATTTACGTAAGTCAGTATGAGGAAGGTTTGGACATTTAAGTAATTGATATCAAAATTGTGACTTTTACACAACGTCATTGCCCAGATTGTGACAAATTACTCGTTTTTCTTGATTACATAAATACATTCATATTTTGCAATATGAATCATTTATGTAAAAATAAACTCACTGAAATGACAATCAGTAATGCAGAAAATTCTCAGTACTGTTTTTGTATCACCTTTTGGAACTGCTGTAACACGTTTAGATGGATTTTGAACTATGATAATTCGTTATCTCAGCACAAAACAAAACTTGTACTTCTCGTTTTTACTCTCGTATACGCACGAATATACATAGTATACGTGTATATTCGTATGTGACGTATATACATGTAGATATTCGTGCGTATACGTAGTAGAAAGAAAGTTATGACTACAGCTCGGAAAATCGATTTCGCGATTAAACGGTAATACACGTTTTGGAGTCGAACAAGCGGTTTTATCAAACCGTCATCCATCCGTCTGTGATCTCTCTAGCGCCTAAACCACAGTACGATCTTTCAAATTGAAGAAACCCTGTTTTTCTGGCTGAGTTGAAACTTGGAAATTTTGAAAAATCTTTGAAATTTGGGTACTTTACATGAAGCCTTTCGGACATTTTCAAATTTTCTCAAAACGCTCCTAATTTTCTGGTAGAATAGAGTAAAATACACTAGAAGGATGACATAGTTCAATTTTCATGGTTAACTCTGAATTTTCGAAAATTTTAAAGTTTGAACATTTGGGCGTCATCCCTACAACTAAAATTGAAAACAGATTTGTCTTTCAAATGAAATATGTTGTCCATAATTCGTTCTTGCATAACAATCATGTAGGCTTTCTTGAATGATGGCATTTTTCGTGCAAAAGTGCAAGCAATATTTACAATTTTAAGAATTGTTTGAAATGCAAAACTGCAATGAAACCGTTTTCTTTTCTTACTATTAAAACGTTTCAAAACCGATTTTGCGAATCGTACTTTACTGTTTCTTTCGTTGCAAGCAACATTCCTGTCTTCAGCTAGCAAAACTCAACAAGTATCACTCGTCAACACATCCTAATATGTAAAGCATTGTATAAGTGACTGCGGGGAGTGACGTCATGTAGTTCAGGTGCTTGTTTGAAGAACTGGAAGACTCGAGTTCACGCCTGCCTATTCATCAACTTTTATTTTGACTATGTGTGAGATTTTAATTAATACTTTTCCTTTTCAATAATTTAAGGTATGCATTTACGAGTTGTCGTTTGAGAGTTTTCAAAACGAATGAAATGTTAATAGTGTAACATTTGTTATATATTAAGAAAACATTACCAATAACACGAAAATAAGAGTTTATTTTTATATAAATGTGAGTAGATGAACAAAGATAATAACTGCGTAATGATAGGTGATTTTCTTGAGTCAATAAATGTTTCTTAGATTCTAGTAATTACTTGCAGCAAATGAATTCTGAATGTCGGGCCGTGTCGAAACTTGTCTGCTAGCCCAACGTTATCACGTCTAATAATCTCACCTTGGGCAGAGGCGATAAGGTTGAGCGTCAGGCTAGAACCAAGCGCCTGCAAAATTACATAGTACTGAACTGAAACATTCTTAAGTAGAATTAACTATTTATATAGTGCCGCGTAGATTTCTTTGCTTTCTTATTGTCTCTTAGAGGTAATTTATTTTATATTTAAATTGCAGAAGTGCGGAAAAGCAATGAGTTTGAAGACAAATTCGTAAGATTCTTAATTGGAGTAAGTTCACGGAAATGCTTACGTACGACTGTCTTGGTAGCGCAATCGCTTAGGTGCGTGGCTTCACAATAGAGAACGCGTGTTCAAATCCCGTACGATATCAGCGGTTTTTTGACGAGCAATGAAAATAAATTCCTAATAACGATGTCGAGAATGTTCTAAATTCCTTTCTTTGCAAGAAGATACCATTACAAAACTCGGAAAGAATTTGATGTACTTCGATTACTGGTCGTTTGCAGATCATTCACTACTCCATATTTTCTCTTCATAGGCCGTTTTTGGTTTTACATTGGTACGTTCGTTTCCTCCCAATCCCTAATACGAGTATTACGTCCTTTGTAATTAACTTTATTTATTTGTGTCTCACTTTGTCAAGTTTTCTAGCTGAAATTTTTCTTTGCTTTTAAAATTAAGAATCTTACACTTCGCTACTACCAAAATAAGAAGAACTAGAGGTGCTACAGAATGCGACAGACTTTCTCGTAGCAAATGTTTATAATTTCCCTTGTGTGGACTGGTTTTAAGGTTCTTGCCAACTCAGAAGGTTCTTGCCAGTTCTCTTGCCAGCTGACATCTATCGCCACTATAAATACATTTTTGACATTTTCTCAACTTTTCGGTTCAAAATAGCTCTTTCACAGGAATCTATTGAGTTTTGAAAAACTTCCTCTAAAGTCATTTGAAGCACTTCTACTCACAAGTTAAATAATCTATACAAATCTATTCAAATGCTCTATTAACAGCGTGAGAGGTATTTCAAAAAATTACATTTGTGTAATTTTAAAAACAATAGAATAGAGCAATATCTCGTTTATGTCATCGGATAGGCTGCATTTGGCATTACCAACCAAAATTTAAAGAAAAATTTGGAGCCGTTTTGAGAAAATCTTGTTTATGTAAATTTTAAAATTGCAAATATTGCACGCCATATTGTGCGAAATCAACTGAAACTTTTAAAAAATTGCATGACCTTATTAAAAGATCTAATTATAACAACACATTTCATTTGAAGCAAAAATCTCTATCTTTAATTTGTAGTTGTAGTAAGACGCATAAAATATTCAAATTTTAGCGATTTTTCAAAATTCAGGTTAACCGTGACAATTGGACATATTCTACCTTTATAAGCGTATTTTACTATAGAGTATACAGTCCTTACAAGAAATTTACAGAAAAATTTAGAGCCGTTTTGAAAACAATTTAAAATGTCGAAGGCTACAAATAGTCCCCAAAATTAATGAATGTTTTCAAATCGCATAGCTAGCTCAGGCGAAACGACAGAGTTTCTTCAATTTGGAAAAAATCGATGCATGGTTTAGCGCATAGTTGTATCAGACGGACAGAAGACATTTTGTTTCAATTAGTGTTTTCATCACGATCCACAAAACTGGAATTATGCTACCGCGTGTTAGAGGACTTTTTCCCTGAATTTAGTAACTTTTTGATTCAGTTTTCGACACCAGAGCGCAGCAATGATTTTCTAGAAAATGCGCAGTTTTTTCGCGCGATTATATAACATTCTCTATACTACCTATATTACTCTGTATAAGTAAGTATCGAGAATATAATATGTAAGTGTTTGTTAACATGCGTCACGCAGATAAATTTTAAGGAATAAGTTTGAAGTTGAAAAATAATTCTTGGTTTTAAAACCATGATATATATAATAAATATTCGATTATTAGTTGAAGTAAATATGTTTATCATCATTTGCTAACATTCTGAAAGGCTACATTGTTGTGAATGATATTGATTAATAAACAAGTCCATTATTAAATATTCTTCTCAATCATTCATTCAAGAGTATACTAAACCATTTTACTAAACCATCCCAACCGCGGATCCAAAATAAAGACTCAGGGTCACGTGCCTCTCTTCATCCTAGAAAATATTCATTTCTCTCTCATAATGAACTAGTGGTAAACTAGTAATGAAGATGAAGATGAAGATCTTTTATTTATATAATATTATTTCATCAGAAACAGTTCTTTACCCCTTAACTTGACGTTGAAATACTTATTACATTATTTTAGGAGACACCAATAAGTCATGCAAGACTGGTAAAACAAAATGTTGAAAGGTTTGATTAGTGCATAATCCAAATAACTAAAAATGTTGTGGATATCGTTTAAGACTTCGAGAACGGCTGCAAAACCTTTTGAATTCATACATAAGCGATTTCCGCTTTTGAGTCACGTATCACTTGAAAATAGGTAGAAAAATAATATTTTTTGTATCTGTAACATTAATCAAATTAATAAAAATAAAACATGGAGACTCAAAATAAATAATGTAAAGTCAAGATACATGGTTGTAGGGAAATCTCGATGATCTAGAACAGAAATAGGTATATTACCAGTAGGAAAGAATTTAAATATATCGAGTGATTATTAGAGCAGGGGATCTAATAATGATTGACTATTAAAAATAAGCTAGGGAAGGCCAATTATTAGTAGACTTCATAATATTTTATGAAACAAAAATTTTCGAAAGAAACTAAGAGACAATATACAAGACAATGGTGAGAGCTGTGTTACGTATGAATCGGAAATTAGATTTAAAATGATGCAATAAACTCTCGGTTAAATGCTATGAAAATGAATTTTGGAGACGATGTTGTCAGTATACTTTTGATAGAATACTAAACGAAGAGATTAGACAGATAATAATGATTGAGAACAAGTGATCGAAAATGGAATCAAACAACTCAATGGTATGCTGCAGAATGCATGCTGACAGAATATCAAAATTATCTTAAGTGAATCCCTTTCGAAAGAAGAAAACGAGGAAGGCCAAGGAAATCTTGTAAGTACGTCATCGATTTGACAATGAAGGGCACAGAATAGAGGAAGATGCCTGACGGAATAAAAACATTGGTGTGTAGATTGCGAAAAACGGTCATTAGAACTGTAAAATACTCGCTTAGAATTAATAATATACCTTAAACCGAAGTGGAAGATACCGGATGAAGAAGCCTTGTTATTATGTGCTGGCACAGAAGCAGGGCAAGATCTGTTAAGATCTTGCCGGAATACAAACCAAAACCAAAGTTACGTTCTTATTTGAAAGATTAAATGAAAACAAAGAAAATTTTAGTTATTTTCTAGAGAGTCCTTAGATAAAATATCAGATATTACTGTATTTGGTATTTATGATATTTGTAAACTTTGTCCATTTATCAGCATGATCGCTTCTTCAATGGAACAACTATTCTTCCGAATTGACAGGTCGGAAGTAAATATTGTATTTAGGTAAAAAAGATGATTGAATTATGTTTTCGAAAAATTGACGGGACTGAAGTGAAAGAGAAACTAGCACAAATAGTAAATTCACATTTCTTGTATGTTGCACCAATGAATAATGTCAATTTCACAATTAAAATCTATTTTCGATCCACCAATGCATTTGTAGGTCTCTTTAACCTGGAAATCTTTCGCTTTAGCGGCGATAACATAATTCACCGGAAAGTGTTCGGCAGTTTATCGACGAATGACAGAAAATGTAATTACATAGCCAGTAGGACTTCTGATGCAGTATTAAAGGCAGATTTTTAAAACTCCAGACATTTGTTCATCATTTCTCTCTCATGGTATCAACATATATTCTCAAGTTAATGTTGAAATATCTAGTATCACTTTCGGAATCCTAAGACTTAAGTAAAGGAACGCAATGGTGACCCTGAAGATTTGGTTACAGCCCAACGCGATAGCGCACATTTCTCCTCTTCCCGACCTTGCATTAAAGTGGTCGCCGAAGTGTGACGACCAAATGCCAATGAATTATAAATTTGAGGTTATTTCGTTATTATTTAGATTTTCTTTGTAAAATCGTCTCTGCGTGAGATATACTATATACGACACAAACTATCAATCAATGGGCAGTACATTTTAAAACGTTACATTGTAATATAGTGAATGCGTTTCAACAATAATAAATATTGTAGTTATAGTTTAAAATTCAGCTAATCCATATTATAGTACTTTAATTAAATTACTTTATAAATTGATAACTTAAATGAAATTTTCCCAAATAAAAAAATTAATTGCTTATTTTGTTTACATATTTATTAACAATTCATTAAAAATTATGAATATGCAGTGCAATATTACTGAAGATGCGTTAGTGAACACATATCCAATAAATTGCTAATTTGTATGAAATGTAAAATGTATGAAAATAGAGAAATTTTATTTTGCAACAATATTTACAGAAGGATCCTATTCATTTTCTAACGATTATCGTGACACAGATTTCAAGTTTGACAAAATTTTGAAACATTATTAACAATTACAATTTTGAAATAATTTATGACAGGAGAATCTCTAGTGATTCTTAATGATTAGCAAAACAGTGTTTGCATAGGTCTGCTTATCTAGAAGAAGTGGTGTAACATTCCGATGACGTGTAAAAACTTTGTGTGCATTGCTCGTCTCTCGAAAATAAAAATATCTAATGTAAAAATATACTCCTATATAATAATATAAATATATTAATTTCATTGCTTGATTGAAATCATACATAAATTCATATAAGTAATATATTGATATGAGTGTGTGTATGTGTGTAGTGTGTGTGTGTGTGTGTGTATGTATGTATGTATGATGTGTGTTATGTATGTGTGTTGTATTGTGTGTGTACGTATGTGTGTGTATGTATGTGTGTGTATGTTGTGATGTGTGTATGTATGTGTGTGTATGTATGTGTGTATGTTGTGTGTATGTGTGTGTGTGTGTGTGTGTGTGTGTGTGTTCCTCCAATGTTCACGCAATAGACAAGCTGGAGTGTTTCTACCTTTAAACATTAAGATATTAAAATGTTATATAAGAGTCATATGTCGTTTTGATTCTCACTAAAATCCTCAAAGACTAGTATCACATATGATTTTTAATATTTCGTAAAGAACTCCAGTAAAATGCAATCACCTAACGTTAGATTGAAGGTAATTAATTTGATCCCCAAAACAAAAGATCAATAATCATTCATTTGCTTAAGCTGCACTTACAATCATAATGTCTGCAGTAGAAGCTTTCATTGTGACTAAATGACTTTAAATACTTTAAGTTTATTTAGTATTTTATATATCAAAACTATTTTATTACAATATAATGTCGCGACCATATAGTATTTTTAATTGGTCATCTGAGAAATTGATGATGAAGTATTTCTAACTGAAGCTGCTATCTCGAGACGTGTTTGTGAAACTGACTCTAAACGTATTTCTTTAAGTTATTAAATTTTCTAATAAAATAACTAGGTTAGACAATGCTTACATGCAAATTATTTGCATTTATATTAAATATTACAATAATAAACGACGAAATGTAGACATGGAGCTTAATAGTCGTTGTCCAGTGTTATTTTTGCAAAATCCCGTTTTATAACAGTTTTAAAATATGTTTTTACTGGGAAATTGCATGCCTTTATTTATGTAATTAAATGTATACACAAAAATTTATGTAAAACTGTTGGGTGATTTAATATTTATATTCAAATATTTACTATAATATAACTCGCCATCACCGCCATTTTGTAATGTTCAAGATGAATAGTCCCGCCTCCCTGAAATGAAGCTAAAGCGGATTGGTCAGCTCGATCCCGCAGGGCGGGGCAGGGGTCGGAAAACTCTGGTAAAGTTCGGCTCAGGACATCGCCCATTTTTTGTGCAAGCGAGGGTACAAATGTTGTGTTTTCGAAAACTTTAGATGTTTTAGTTCATAATTTTATATTTGTTTATACACAATAAATGATTCACATTTGGATTTAATTAACTTCTAGAGTGTGTTACTTGGACCCACGCTACATACTCAATTGAATAAGCAAATTATACGGAGCAATTGGCTTATGTTGGTTGTAGAATCTGTAAATAAAACATATCTTTGAAAATATATGATAGTTTATTGTTTTAAAAAAAATTGAAATTACTTTACGAATTCCATATTTATGAAAAATATTTGCTAACTTAAACTTTACTTATTTACTAACTGTAACTTATTTGATAATTTTAATGAAAAAGCGTAACATTACAGCATCAAAGAGGGAGTTACAGTACAAGCTAGGGCGTGTCAGGCAATACCCAGTCTTCGTATCTGTGCTTCACGGAAAATTGGAATTGGCTATCTGGAAAATTGTGCTTCACGTTTCATATGGTATTTGTTTTTACAGTATTTTTTCTTATTGATAGAAATACTGCATTGTCTAATGCATCTGTATTAGATTAGAAAAGCTTTGTTTTGAAATATTTATTTTAAATTTTATAAAGGGTTTAATATTTAACATTGTTTAATAGCTAACAATCATAAGTTAACAGTTAAATAGTTCAATAGTTAACAAACCAATTCATGACAGTGTTCAGAAAACTATTTTTCATGATACATACGCAAGCAATCGCAAAGGAGCCATTTTTAATTACTCGTTTTAAATTTTATAAAACTGTTCCAATTTTATAAAACTGCCTCTATTTCTTTAACTATTTCATTTGAGAACAAGGTGAATTTGACTTCAATACGATTTCTCACCGCATCACAGACTGTTTTAAATAACATATCCTAAGCATTTTATTTACAATCCTTGCAACTGTTTTTATTATATGTTTTGAAAAACATGTGATATAATTCTTTTTTTAGCTTTCATTAAAGAGTAGATACGACCAAGAAAATAATTCTGCAGGAGAACTGAACAGTGTATTTTACTTAAAACAATTATTGGAAGTAAGAATCCTTTCAGGGACTTCATTATTTTTTATTATTTTTTATTATTATTATTATTATTATTATTATTATTATAGATTGATGTTACAATTATTAAATTACTGATTTATAAATATTAGAGATAAAGTGTTGACTAATATTTATACAATTGTTCGTACACACAGAGTTCGTAAATTGTTATACAGATACCTAGAAGTTATTGACAGATTTACGAAATATTCTCAGATTCCTTATATTTTAATATAGATCAGATTTCTCATATTTTGCAATAACATTCGTGATAAGAACCACGCTAAACCAACATAAATAGCACGTGATATCAACATCCTGAGGCAAATGAGACTTGCGTGTTTTGCAAGCAACGCGACGCTTGGCTGCTCGCTGCGGGATACTCACTTGCCGGCGACGACGGAGAGGCGCTGCTCGGCCGTGAGCAGGTGGCGCGTCTGGCAGCGGTACGAGTGCAGGCCGTCGGCGTGCGTACGCCGCGCACGTGCAGCTCGCCCGACGGGAAGACGGAGTAGCGCCCGCCTGCGACACGCGCGCACGGGAAGCGCGCGCTGCGATTCTGGCCGAATGATCCCCGTGTGCGTTGCGCCGAACTGCAGTGATTCGAAGCAGTGCGGGAGTGGTCTATGGCGGTCAGAGAGCTCTTTGCGGTACGATTGAAATTCCTTCAGGCTTACAAAATCCTTTAGTCTCTGATGTTACATTTAGATCAGAAATCAATCGACCAATTGATTCCTCCAGACGTGGAATATAATAGCTTAATTGACTTTCCTTGAGTGTCATAAAAACTGCGTTTATTATTCCGACATACAGCTTATCGGATGTTTATTCTTTCTTTTCTACTCTCTACAGTGATAAAGACACTGCTTTGTTTACGTTGGAATTCTTTGGTAATTTAGCGAACTATACATTTCCGTGCAAGACGTGAAATCCAAAATTCATTTACATTTAAATCTATTTGAAAACTGAGCATGCAAATCCAAAGTTTTCAATTCAGCAAAAAGCTTCAAACTCAGACCGTATGCGTTCCCTCACATTAAACAATGACAAACGACGACAACGACAAACAACGACACACATTAAACAATAACAAATAGGTTGGTATCCACGAAATAAACCATTAAAATATCTGGATTAAACGTCGACACACATCTAAATTAGAAACAACATATAAACATCAAAATAAATAAATCCAAAATTGAATAACATCAACTAAAACTAACCTCAAATAACCGAACAATAATAGATTGGAATAGTTTGCCTGCGGCTGTTTTCGAGCTCTTCCTTTCCTCAGGGCGGGGTTTTAGGAAAATTATAGAAAATTAATCAACGTGTAGTGAAGTGCAAAGAATTTTTTAAAAATTTATTTCTATTCCTTCGACCAAAGGTATTTCGAGGCATTTCATGCTTTTTTTGGGAATTTGGGCTTTCCTTGACAAATTGAGGTTAGAATTCTCTGACTCAATTATATTATTTGTTTGCTTTTAGACCTTATTGAATTTTAATCTTGGTTTGGGGGAATAAACTTTTAGGATTGCCTGTCGAGCAATTAGAAGGGAAAAAGGCAAATATTCTACATATTATTAGTTTAGGGAGGTTTACGAATACTTTGGGAAATTTGGATTTGATTCGACTTGGGATGTTTGCTGTCAGGCCTAGATGGAATTTCAGAGCAAGAAAAGATGACGGCAGGGAAGAACAAAAATTATTTGCTACTTTTTTATATGTTCTAGAACGGAATCAATTCGGGGTTCTCTTTGAATTATATGGTTAGGTATAATCCATGGAGCTTTAATTGACTTCCTAAGAACTTTATTTTGGACTATTTGAATTTTTTGTGTGGTGGTAAGAGCTGCATTTCCCCCAACTGGGCAAACAAAAGTTAATGTGGGTAGGAATGAAAAGAAGTGAAGTGAAAGACACAATTGTAGTTTGCAGATAAATAAGTGATGAACAGTTAAAATTTAGGTTAAGTGGTGCGCAGTGCAGTGAAGTAAATTGGAAGTGATATTTTTTCTCTCTCTTTTATTCTAATATTATTCTAATATGGTTTTGCTAAGTTATTTTGATATGCATTGATATTTATTGATTTATTTATTTACGTTAACAAGGGTTTCACGTGTTTAAAAATATATTAATTTTTTGGAGGTATTATATATTATTATATTGTGGTGTAAGGTAAAAAATGTTAGTCCCTAATTGTTTGCGTGTACTCATGAGTGAACTGATGTAGTGATGTGGTTAAATAATTATTTGTTCTATTTAAAATATTTGTAATTGTATATAATTTCGTTTTTCTGTATTCTGCCGCAGGACATCAGCTCAATTATAGAATCAAGTTTGTATCGACATAAAACCACTAATGAACACAATTCGCCATTTAACCAACACAATTAAACAAACACACATTCGACAAAAAAGTTAATTTCCGTATTCTAGAAATTGAAAATAGGTACTGGCACAGAATAAAGACTGAATCTCTTCATATATATAATAACCTGCAAAATCAGAACATGACTTACCTTAACCAGCCCATTCCTAAACTCTCGTAACCTCTGCTTAAATTAGGCCAATGTGTACACCCCTAACTCCAACAGCATTGACCCCCTGGCTCCTCTTCACGCCTCCACCAACAGCCCCGGCTCTCCCCACCCTTCGATCGCGCCGTCCCTACCTCGCCAACACACGCTTCCGACCGACCCTGTGTCCTCTTAAACGATTCACACTCTCGATAAACGCAGAACACAGTTTTCCGCCCAGAGCAGCAAGGTATGGACGATTCAGTTTGCTTATGCATCTGGTATACTATGTTACATAACACTGTATATACAAAAGTTAGTGAATAATTTGTACAATTTATACTTGGTTTATATTTCATGTATTCTTGTAATTTTTAGATTAGCCCTGATGATGCTCGCGAAGCGATCGAAAAGATCTTAAGATTAAATATATTTTAAGAGTCAACAACACCTTTTATTTAAATAAATATCCGGTATGATTGCCGCTATCGTGCGATTAGGTTGAATTTGTTGGTCGTACAATATTGTACACAGGCCACCAGACGGTCACCGATTTTGGCGAGTGCTCGTACTATTTGGAGCTTGTATTTGGAACTTCGAGGGCGTTATTGATTTGCCAGTGGTGATAACTACATACCCTGTCGTGTATTTTCAAGTATTCTTTTTTTGCCAGAATTGGGAAGCTGGGACGGTATGATCAATGGTTTCTACTTGTTTCAGGCAAATGCGGCATTTATTATCTTTTAAGCAGGTAAAGCATTGTAACGATACATGAGACGTATACGTGAGTTGAATAGGGATTTTCGATAACGTGCTTTTGTCACTAATATTTTAATGACTTTATCACCTAGGAATGCACATTTATGTTATTAGATCTTCATTAAAAAAGTATGCTCTCAAGGAAATTTTGGTGTTCGAGGCATTTTGAGCTTCACTGCATGAACTTGATAGAATATCGAGACTCCTTCCTAATTTCTATAAAAATGCATATATTCTATTAATACTAGTTCTACCGTTTTGAAATATTATGCACACAAACATGTTGATAATGATCTTTATTTTCAAATCTATTAAAATTTCTTCCAACACTTCTTAAAACGTTTAATGTCTTTCTTGAAAAAGGAAAATAACTTAACACCGTCAAACTATGCTATTTAGCAATTGACAAAATGGAGCGCTGTATTTCAAACACTCTGGGCGAGACCTGCGTGTCTCGCCCAGTGGAAACTGTGACCTCTACGTTCACCTAAAGTGCACATGCTAAAATGATACACTGGGAGTGTAGAAGAGCGTACTCGCAGCCACCTGAGAGAAGTTACTAACGATGCAACTTTTGAAAATTCTGCTCTTAGAATTTGGCGGGTTTGCGTCTTTCGTGCGCGCGCACTCCGAAGCGAACCTAAGCTGTGTGAGAGCATAGTTGTAGTTCAAAACAGATAGGGTTATAATTGTCAAAAAGACTGTCTAAGATTTTTTCTTTCATGGCGTTCGCCATCTCTGTAAATTTGCAAATTTCAGTGCTCATTAAATTCGTTTTAATGAAATTATAAAAATTAAAAGTGGTTTTCTAAGAGATCCGCTTTAATACCCATTCGATGAGTTATGTGACGAGCTTATCTTTGACGCTTGTAGTTTTTGTTTTTGTTAAAGAAATGTTTCTTGGAAATTGTGAATATAAAAACAAAGTTCACGAATTATCGATGCGATTCAACCATGGACCACAATTATTCCCGGAAATGAGAAGGGGGATTGTACTGATATGTCCATCAGTTCGGAGCTCTGACTGACCATCGTTGAAGCTGTCAAATTCTGAATTAAGTGAATTCCCTGACTTAGCCTCAGTGCGGAAGCATCGATAATTTGCAATAATGTCCGTCGATTGGTATAGAAAACAGATATCAATCTATACTTTAATATTAATCGAGTGAACAAAATCATATTTCGTGAAATGGCTTTCGGCTATGGGAAAGAAGTTATGACGTTGACCATAAAAAGAGTTCGTGAACAAAATTTAACGAAATATAACAAAATTATTTTTAATTTTGTTCTTACTCTTAGATGCAATGCACGAATTAGTGGACATTTCAGTTTATTGATCAGAAAAGTTAAACAAATACCTTCTTGATTTATTCGCTACAAAGTGAAATTTATTTTTAAGGGTAGATATTTCATGAAAAATAATATTACATATTTGCTGGAACTTTGTTTTTCTGCATCCAAAGCTATACATTTGCAAAGAAATGTTATTTATTTTAATTTAACTTATTGGTTTCATTGTTACGTTTTAGCCCCAAATAATTTGCTGGTTACAACACACATTAGGTAGAAAATTGTAAAACTCCTCACCCACATTATATTTGTAAATGTCACGTTACTTCCGTAATTACAGCATTGCTATGGTTATTCGCGTATTCTGTAGAAACAATGTTAACCTTTCCGCGGGGGCGTGCCTTCATAGAACTCTAACATTCGCGTGAGGTTTTACAATTATTTTTTTGCGATTTCACAAATATTCGAACGCATTTTTCACATCCACAGTATTTCAAGCTTTTTTAATGGCAAGCGTTATCAAACACTATGATTTTATATTGTCGGATCTTACATTAATGATATCAAGTTCCTTGAAACATTTTCCTATTTCTGGAAGTATCTGTAGTATTCATTACTTATGAATATTTATGAACAACAAATAATATCTTAAAGCAAGAACCGTATCTTAAGGTAGATTGGTCGGAGCTTTTGAGAGATCTTCTTCTTCTTTCCCTGATGCCTCTCAGCGTCGGGTTAGTCATTTGACTTACTCCTTTTTGTCTTGTGTCTTGCGCTTCACCTCTCCCAGTGTAGCTTCGCTCCTTTGGCATATATCCTGTATATAGGCGTCCCATGTTCCTCTTGGCCTTCCAGGTGGTGTCTTTCCCTCTGTCCTGGCTTCGATAATTTGTGTCGGTTTTCTATCTTCTGCCATTCTATCAACATGTCCGTACCACTTCAGAGCCTTGTTTTCCATTTCTTTGAGTAGCAGGGTAACTTTTAGTTCCTCTCTGATTGTATTATTCCTTTTGAGAGATCATATTGTCTTTTTCTTCTTCTTCTTATTATTATTATTATTATTATTATTATTATTATTATTATTATTATTATTATTATTATATTATCATTATTATTATTATTATTATTATTATTATTATTATTATTATTATTATTATTATTATTATTGTTATTATTGTTATTATTATTATAGAAAGCTAACAGTAGGTGACATGAACATCTGAGGAGACTAAGAACGAAGCGCTATCACGGTTTCACTCAAAGTGCCATGAGCTTCCCAATCCTGCTTTGATAATTATTGTATTTGTGTTTGTTTATGTATATGGGCATGTATGCTGCTAGAGCTACTTCGAACCCTACTTCAAAAAGCACGAGGATGACATAAAATAACCCCTCGTATAAATGCCGACGACGACCTGAACAAATGTCGCCAAGCCAGGTATCATTCTCGTAGGAAAAAAAGCAAAAATTTAAACAAACCAGTGAAACTCACATCCTGCTCTCCATTTAAATAGCTCAATTGAATTATGCATTCAGATAATCTACTTGCTCATACTTAATGAAATAACGAAAATAATTAATAGAATAATATGTTTCTCTGTCATGAAAATTATATCAGCAACGTCGAAATGAGCGCGCCGGCGAGCGTTCCTGCCATCCTATTATTGTGAACGACAGTTTCTTCTAGTACAATCCACCTAATATATGTATTATTCTAATATTCTGAATGGTTCCGCCGCAATAGGCATTCAAAAGTTAGTTTGAAAAAATTATTTCTATGCAAACATTTGCATTCCAAAAGCATGGAAACACTCCAGTAGCATGGAAACCGTTTATTTACAAAATGAATATACTTGTTCAGAAAATGAAATTAACCGAGAAATAAAAAAGGGGTCGAATTGTGTAAATTGGATGTTTTTAATTTTGTTCATTTTCCTTTGAGAACTTTATATATATATATATATATATATATATATATATATATATATATATATATATATATATAAAGGAGTGGATATAAAGCTTAATGTGTGTATACTAAATTGTGATACTTAACGCATTGATGTATACTTAATTGCGGTCGTTGATGACCTTTGATGTTAAAAAACGACCTTAAATAAACAAAAAAAAGGAGTGGATACTGAAACAAAACGTGCAATTATAAGAACACGGGATTTGAGAGGCAGCAGTGAGGAAGCGAGATCACGCTGGACGCAGTTGATGTAAGCTGCTGGGGTGTTGTGAATTAGCGGAGTTACGTGTAAAATTCCTGTGCGCAGCGGCTGTGTCTGGAACTTATAGTGCAATAAAAAAGGCAGAGGTCGGTAATGAAAACTTTTCTTATGTAAAGTCTGCAAAGAAGCCGAGAAATTCTCGGGTCACCATCACAGAAAAAATCCGCAAGAACTATGTTCGTAGAATAGTTTTGTACTAAAAGTGTGCCACGAAAGCGTACTTTAACCAACTCCTTAGGTCATAATAATGTGCGCTCAATGTGGGTATGAGTATTACCCGTACTGTTTTGTCTTGTGCATATGTAATAAGAATGAAACAACGATCTCGATTTACGCTCCTTTCAATGTCCCTTACCCAAGTGCCATGTAATCGGATCCCAATTTAGTACCAGCATTACCAAGGACATTCCAATAGATTTCCTAATTCTTACTCAACTCCTCAGTCCTTCCAAGTATTACATATTTTAAATGCATCCTTTTGTTTGTACTTAATGTTTGAAAGTGGACAGGCTGAAGAGCGGTCCTAAAGTACTGGATCTTCACAGAAATGAAGACTGTTTTTACGTATTATTTTTTTTACAATTACGTATTATTACTTATTATTTGTTAATTATTATTTATTTAGCATTATCAATAAATTTTGGAAACGTTTGTCACGTTTTACGTTTAGATTCAACAGCCACTGAACATTACTTGTACTAATCCTGTATTGTAGATTTCTTGAGGTGAATTCACTCACTTGTTCGTTTTGCTTTCCGACAGTGTCTTAGGTTCTGTTATACATGGAAGTTTTTTTTCTCTAGCACTTGGCGGAGGCAGACGAGAGTGACAGGAATGCCTCTAAGATCCCACTATCCTCTACTTTTCTTTTGGATTATGAGAATACCAAAAATAGGGACAGAATTGCTAGTTCAAAACCTCTCTTTTCAATCTATTCATTTCCTCAATTAAGTGGAAACCATTTGACACTTTAAAATGTCTGATATATGAAGCAGGACAAGTAATTTCAATAGCAGTACTTTGAGCTAATCTTGAGGCGAATGAATGCCATTAATTATACCATAGTGAATGCCATGAATACCATAATTAGCTTCGGTAGACGTTTAAGATATGCTGAGCGTCACTTTCCAGACAACTCGCGTCAATCATAAATGGCTGCATAATTTCTCAGAATAACTGTTACAAATATCTAGGGCGCCAGCCTGGTTAACCGAGGTCGCTAAGGCTGAAACAACATAGATGTCTCGGCTGGAAGGGTCGCGATTTCGAATCCCGTCTCGAGCAAGAATGTTTGTGTATGTTCATGTTGTCTTTACATGTTCTTCCTGCAGTTCCCACTACGTTTCAAACAATCGCAGTGGTCGCTAAATGACCAAGGTGTTAAAAAGCGACTTAAAGAGATCTAGAACATGTAGAGGGATTACATTGACCAGTTTTTGGCAACAAATGAGGAAAATATCATATAACAAAGCTACAGTAAGTTATCCATTAGTTGTAGACAACTCTTCCTGTAGTGGTGTTTGGCCGATGCACGAAATCTTTTTCACTTTGTCTGAATGTATTTGCAAACAACAGCGCAAAATGTCTTCCAATTGCTTCCAATAATAGATAAATATCATTATGAGAGATTTTGCACCACATATTCATTGGAAAAAAATGACCATTTTTTACCCCCTCTTCTCGTACATGCTCTGTAAATGTGTAACATTTATTCAGTTACATCTCAATTTTGCCACAAGAACCAAAATTACATAATAAGGCCTCAATGCTTGGTTTGAAGAGCTAACTACTTGTGTGATTTCAATGTTTGCTACATTATCATATATATTAATAACTTTATATTCGGCATATTTCATTATCGACTGCAATTCTGTATAGTTATGGGTTTGAACTCAAGCTTCATTGACCATAAAGACCTACGTTTGATTTGCAACGGTGTGCGTATATTAAACAGAAACTAGATAGCCAGGTTGAAGCTGACCACTGGCTTAATAAGATTTCAAGAGACTGCTCTGATTCGTCGTTTCGATGGTTGCCACCGGATCAGTACCACCAGGCTATCAGTGTAGTACTATAAATAACTGATCACTGTTTGAGCACGATCCTACCTTCCACATCCTGTCCCCATTTCAATCTTTACAGCCGATTGACGATACATTCCTCACTGATATAAGCTAGAGGTGCTACAGCAGCAAATATATCCCGGTATAATTTGTATCATAATATTATAATGTTGTAAGTTGTATCTTATTAATATTTATTTATTTGTACTTATTTAACGTCAAAAAAATTAAAAATTGCGTGACATACACGTGCGTGACACTTCTATCCTATGAACATTTCATTCATCACTTGAAGTATTTTTAAACAAACAAAACGCGATAGGTTAAAATATATCTTTAATTTTTTGAATTTAAAAGCTCAGACGAAATGTTGCTTTCTGTCATTGAATTCAGTGTATTGTGCTCCATTCTTACAAATGTGTGAAGCAAAAACTATTCGCACGCCGATAATGACATGAAGACGTACGGTAAGGCTTGTGAAGCAAGAACCGTTCCCCTGTGGTATCAAAGCTTCTTATATTTCAGCGCGATAATCAATTTTTCACGCTCTGTATTTTAAAACACAAGATACAAAATAGGAAATTCGAAACACAGCCATAAACTGCTAGACCACATAGATATCTTGTAGGAAATCCGACTCAAATAGATGTATCATTGGTACATTTGTATATTTGGCACCTGTGCCCTGGACGCGGCGTCTCCCGGATAGCCAAGTTAACCAGATGTATCATTAATTAATTTTATTTTGTCTAAAACAATTTCTTAAAAGCCCGCTATTTCCATTTTGTTTGTTGATTAGATGTCTGAGAATACACTCTGGAACTTATGCAAAAATGTCCGCTTGAATACTATCTGGGAACTCACGCTAACGCCACAAACAGATGATTTCTAACATGAATAAATCGAGACTGGCGAGCTAGGCGGGCCCGTATTTTTTCGAGCTGCATCTCTGATGAGTGCAGATAGCGTGCCCAAGCCGACGCGCAGCCATGTTGTCATCCCTTGCGATAGTGCGACCCCGCACGCAACGTTTTTAGATGATTCTCCTCCAAAGGCGTCCGCTGCGTAGAAAATGCTGCTGATGTGCTCGTACGGTGAGCATTCAATTGCGCTAGATTATTCCTGATGGTGGTAGGATTTTCAATATTTGCTACATACCATCTGGGTCGAATTCAATCGCTGTCTCAAAGAGAATTATAGCGGCCGGCTAATCTGATCAGTAGTTTTCCGTGGTGTGTCAATCAGTACCAGGTGAATGCAGGAGCAATCCAAACAAACGGGCTACCGACCGCGCGCGATATTTCCTTCCTCTTCCCTACCCCTTACTTACACTCATAATTACTAGACTACCACAAAGTCGAAAGAACTGTTGGAAGATTAGAGATAGTCCCTTCTGGGACAGTACCCTGCTGAGAACTACTTGGATAGGGAAACATTTCTCAATTAACGTATAAGTCTGCAGCGGATCTCGCCATCCCGCGGAGAAACAAGGCCGCTGCATCTCATGGTAAAAACGTGCACTATACTTACGGGAATTGTGATTATAGCAGTTGTCGCTCCGGAAACACAAAATAATAAATCAGACAATCAATCCGATAGATTACGTTGACACTACGACACGGCGTTCTCGGTCAGACATGGCTTTGATGTTAGTATTCCTTTTCATTACTGTGCTAATTGGGCTATCATGAAGTTCTATTGTGAAATATTCCAATAAATGGTATTTGGAAGGTTTCTTCATTCCTTCACGTGGATTTACTTTATAATATTGAGAGTTTCGGAATGGACTCAGAAGCGATATTAACTCCTCTTTTTTTTCAAAAACATACTTCAAATTATCCATCATAATTTACGCCATCTTTGAAAAAACAAAACAAAAAAATATTACCGCAGGATGTGATAACTAAGAAAATATTTTAATCTTTATTCTGTATCGATATTTTTGACTCTGGGATAAAGCAATAGCATCGAGTGCGCAAGATTTCCAAGAAGGGCAATAATAGTAAATGACTACTTTTTAATACTTATGTTTTTTAATAATGTTATACATTCTGTTTAGATTTTTATCTAACTTATTCTCCCATGGATTCGTTGTTCAAGAACGGTCCGTCGGAATTGCATTGCTCTTGATAAGAATACAAGATGAAGCATTCACCTACAATCCCATAAGTTTAGATTTATTTGTAATTCACAATTTAAACCATTATGTTCTGCGCAATGTAAATGTGTAAGAAAATGTGGTAAGATTTCAAAGGTTGGTAAATAGATGAGAAAGCGTTCAAAAGTTTGAAATAAAAAGTTAGTAATCTCGGAAAATTTTGATCTTGAATCCCCAGAAATAGGTACTTCGTCTACGTCTCTGACGGCGACATTTAAAGACTAACGATAAGAGGCACGAAAAGTCGACGAAGACTTCTCGCTTACTTCCCCTCACTTTTTTGTTGTCTGAAAATTCCGTGACACAAACAAAAAGTGTACTTTGGCGTTTCGTATACTGCAATTGTTTCTAGAACGTTCAAAGCTGTCAACATTATCCAATGGTTACCGCGGAGAATAAAATGTCAAAGAAAAAATCAATTTTAGTAGTATTCAGAAAATACAAATGATTTAAAAATGTGAGCAGGACAGCTGTTGTTCCTTTTCTCACGAGCTCTTCACTACTACAGACTCAACAGTGATTCAGAATTTATATCATAGCTTCAAGACAGCAAAGCAGAAATGAATTGGACTTCGGTAAGTTCATTGATAGTAAAGAAATCGTACAGATATGCAAGACATTTCACCTACGTGCAATATATTCTTTAAACGGACCTCAAAATCAAAGAAAAAGTCGCATGAGTAGAAGCAATATTGCATGTTCGCTTGAAAATAGTTTCAAGATTGAGAGTTCGAAGTAACAATCAACCATTTTTTTAACCTTTCATGACCAAGACACATAAAGAAATAAAAAACTTGAATGATAAAGTTCACGAAATCCTCACATAGAGTGTAGTACTGGGAACATATCTTTTTGCACTAAGGAATGCGGAATGTAATATAATATGCAGAATTAATTCCACGCGATTTTCTTCTCCACACATTTTCGCATATATAAATTATGTTACGTAATATTGCCTACAACAGCGAGAAATAATTTATATTCCTCAGCCATGCTCCTCCCTGGAATTACACCTTTGCAACATGTTTAATCAGACCACGAATGCCACTAGCAGGAAAACAATTTTGCTGGTTGACGCTTGTTTTATCTTCTTGGAAACCGAGGGACTGAAATTCATATTATGATTTGTTTCCTTTCAGAGTCTGGAGTAACAAACCGAGGTCATGATTTAGTGCCTGTTACAACCTACACCAAAGCTGTGGTTTTCTCTTCTTATAAACACTTCCCTTGAAATTATGTAATTTGAAGGCGAGGCAGCTTAAAATTCGGGGTATTAAGCATAATATCATCATACAACTATATTATGAAGTCCGTTGATGGTATTTTAAGCTACTTCTAATGACCTACCATATCTGAAAAAAATGCCTGAGTAATCAATATCGCTGTAGAAAGTTTACTCTAATTCATCTGATAGAAAATTTTTTGTACAAGAAAAACTTTTTTAAAATTCATAATTAATTAACCAATTACAATAAATGTAAAATTTTATAGGAAAGAAATAACTACTAACTTATGATATGATTTCCAAATGAGTTCAATTACATTTATTGAGAAGCATTTATTTGACATATTGTTATCAATGGAGTCCCCATATAAAGCCGTATGTTACATAGTTGCAGTAAGCAAAGAGAATCGTCTACTCTCGGATTTAAACCAGGAACATTTCTGCTATTTATGTTCAGTTAATATTAAGCCTTCTCCCATTTTGTCGTGCAGCGTAGAAACGACAAACAACCGTATGTTGCGGAACTCGTCTTGTTCTTTTAGCATTATATATTAAAGTCAGCGTAACGTTATTTTTAATTTAAGCGGGAAAACGCACCAACTGCTCCGAACTTCCTCGGATTTTTCGAGACGTTAACTCCCCGTGCGAACCGCAGGACTCCAGGGGACACATCGCGCAGCAGGACGCCACGCGCCCCACACCAGGACGGACATCCCTCTGTCGAAAACCAGGACGGAGTTCCCCCAGAAAATTTAACGAAACTTTTATACACTACGGAGAAAACTATTGATAAAACTCTTGGCATTATCAGATTGCGAGGATGGTTGGATGGTTGTTAGTGATTCCGGGCACGTCAACTACTGAGGTCATTAGTCCCGTAAGTGTAATGTGTGATTTTTCATCGGGACGTGGCGGTGATCTTTTCCCGCTGAATTGCGAGATCCGGCGCCGACCTACCGTCGGATAGCGAGGTTTCCCCCAACCAAGTATCTCCGATCAGCGGAGCAACGCCTCAACCGTGACAAGCTCTAAGCTCCCAACCGGTCTTCCCGCGTGTGTGGTAGTGTAGTGCATGTTAGTGTAAAGGGTGACGATAGGACAAGGAAGAGGAAGGAAATATCGCGCGCGTTTGTTTGTCCGCAGCCCGTTTGTTAGGGTACAGCTCTGGCATTTGCCTGGTGTTGATCGGAGAAACCACGGAAAACTATCGATCAGAAAAGCTGGCCACTTGAATTCTCCTCCCGACAGCGATTGAATTCGACCTAGCTGACAAGCTAGTGTCGAAAATCTTGCCACTGTAGGGACTCGAACATAGGACCTCTTGGTCAGAGGCACTGCAGTGACATCAGTTGAAGATTGCGAGTATATTTAAATGTAAGTTACGTCCAAACAGTCATACTATTTGCTATTGTGTAATAATGTTGGAATTTCTGGCATTAAAACATCATTATATCAAATAACGGTTTGTGTCGGGAGTTATTTGCACCTCATTTCGTATTCCGAAAACGCCTTGGGATTACGCAGTCAAGGATATACTTTGGACCTTTTAAAGTATGAAGTGGTTCTATCTCTGACCGAATCACTTTTTGTGGGACACTACAAAGACTACTCAGAATAAATCGTAAGTTTGAGGAGGAGAGTTTTTCTAATTTTATTCAATGACAATGTTTGTTGGTACTTTTAATCATCATTCAACTAAGTACAGTAAGAGAGATAGGGTAAGTACATTTGCTGACATTTTAGTGATAAATAAAATCCTCTTAAATGAATCGAATTTTGGTTGTTCCCCGGTTTTTAGTTAGTTTTACATTCAATTTTTCACTTCCGCTGCTTTATTTATACGAGCCCCAAAATCATAAATTGCCACACATTTGAAGCACTCACCCAGTCTATAACTTTACCTTGCCCCTTTTGCAACAACATAACAAATGAAATAAATACATATTTTGCAACCAGCCATGTTTAATACAACTCCTGATCATTCTAAACATAAAATTCTTAAACAGAATTCTATTTTCCAAGGCTTTTTTGTTAATCCAATCAAAACGATGGGCAAGGGTCTCTGGGAAAAATGTAGGTTACCGCATTAAAATGAATACATAATGTATTCGTTCGTACAAACCTGTCGTACAAAGTTCATACAGCGATAGAACAATTCACATTTGACAAATTCCAATCTACCCTAGATCAAACTTCCCCTTAACTGCGGGAGTTTTGTAGACATTGTAACAGACATCCAAACACAAATCCAATTTCAGACTTATTCTATCGTAACAAAGTAACACGTTATCTTAATAAACTCTATGAAACTGTAGGATTCACCAATTTACCAATGAACTTGATCTCGCCTTCCAAAGTAAGTGAATTAATCAGAAAGCCAATGTATTATTATTCGTTGGGAATTAATGGAATTCCTATTATAGAACCTAAACATCTTTCAAAGTGTAGTGTAGCATATCTAACATTCATATTTAATAGCTGTCTAAGACTAGAATACTTTCAAAATTTTCAGAAGCAATTAATCTCCGAATGTTCCCTCTAGTTTCAGATCAATAAACTCTTCCTTATTATCAATAAAATACCTGAGAAACTGAAAAGATTTAAAACTTTATTCTCTAAATTACCGAGAATTACAAAAGAATTATCTCAAAGTTTTCTAACGTCCACCTCCTTAGAGTGCACTCAAGCATTCGACCGTATACGGCACCAAGGTCCCTTCAAGTTGATTGGATGACATGTATTCACGATAATAAACGCACAAAAGATTGTTATTTCGAAAAGGCCACGCCTCCATCAGTTGTCCCATGGTCTAACTTTGTTGGAGAACCTCACGTATCCGGATAAGTTCCTATCACAAGAAAACAGCTTAGATTACAGTAACTAACAGCAGATATGAAGTGTTTTCACATGTAGCAAAGCGAAAAGCATAATGTGAATCAAGTGATGAGCTTATCTTAGTATCAGGAAGTTGCCGCCTATAGGTAAATGTTAATATTTTGACTTTATCAAAATATTGTTTTTCTGTAAATTCTTGTGCTACAACCATTCTCAGGCCACATTTGTCTCAGAGGAAGGACGCAACTATGACGGTGGGAACAAGTGAAACTGTGCCTAGGACGCGGCGTCTCCGGGGTAGCCAATACTATTGACTCCGACCTACTGCTCTCTCTCTCTCTTTCTCTCTCTCTCTCTCTCTCTCTCTCTCTATATATATATATATATATATATATATATATATAGAGAGAGAGAGAGAGAGAGAGAGAGAAAAGAGAGAGAGAGAGAGTGTATACATATATATGAGTTATATATATATATATATATATATATATATATATATATATATATAATCTTACGAGATACGAAATATAAACTTTTCTTGTTTCTATCCCAAGCCCTTCGTATATATGAACAAGAGATACACGAATGCAGTGACAAGATATGCCACAATTTAACCAAAAAAGAGATACGAAATTTTGCGAATAGGTAAAAACTTGGTGTGGCTGGTGGGGCTTATCTTGAAACTGCTCTAAGCTCTTCAATTGTGGAAGAAACGGCGGCGCCCGGGAGTCGCAGCGAGAGCGACGAGCGGTCTCGGCGGAGGCAGGGCGAGCGAGTCGCCCGGCGCCCGCGGCAGGACGACGCAGGCGACACCGGCAGCGCCCTCGACTCCGCGGCGTCTGGGCGAGCGGGCCATTGTGCGCGCCGCGGCGCGGCGCAGGGGGCGGGGCGGCACGCGAGGCCGCTGACGTCACTGCGCGCCATCGCCGTCCCCTGCGGCGCCGCTGGGGTCGCAAGGACCCCCGATGGCCACGCGCCGCGTGCGGCGCACGGCGGGGAGAGCGAGGGGTGCGCGGTGTGGACAGCGAGAGCGAACACGGGCGAGGGAGGACGAGACGAAAAGTTTGAAATGCGGGGAAAACTACAACGAAATATTAGAACAGTGAGTGAGTGAGTGAGTGAATGAGTATTTAGAGTTTCAAGGTGCGTCAAATACGCTTCACTCACGGGAGTAATGACCAACGTAAGTTGTAGCTTGCAGATGGCGGTCTTCCTCCACACGAGATCCGGTGTGGACCTACACGGCGGCTTGCTTTATTTTCTACATCCAGATATCTCCTCAAGCGAGACACTCTAAAAACCTTCAGGTCTCCTTACGTGTGTTGTAGTGTCGCACAGGTAAGTGTAGATGTGTGTAAGAAAGGGAAGAGTAGAGACAAGGATGAGGAAGGGAAGATTGCGCGCGATTCGCAGCCCATTTAAAAAATGTTTACTGTAACGATATCAGCGAAATAGTGAAGAAGTGTGAGAAGAGGATTAATAGATCAATTCGCTAATATGGAAATTCAAGAATGGAACAAAAATACAGAAGGTAACTTTAAATGATTTTCGAAGAGATAACAAATATGACGACGTGGCAGATGGAACCTTGAGGCGGAGGAAACGCGCCCAAATGGAACTGGGAGGGGGGCTGGAACACCAGGCGGGACGTGAAGAAAAATGCATCAGGATAGCAGGCGAAGAGCAGCCCCGCAAACGCAGGAGCGAAAGGGGAAGAGAAACACAGAGGGCGGCCGCCGCGCTAAGGAGCGCGTGGGCTCACAGAGGGCTCGGAGGGCGGGGAGAGGAGGGTGTCGACGACGAAGGCTTTCGCCGCCGCCGCAGGCGCCCCTTCGCCGTCCCGCCACGCGCGCCCGCCTCCACGCCCCACGCCGTCCACAGACAGGCCTGTCCCGCACGCCGAGACACGTCGCGCAGCAGGCTTGCCGGCGACTTCCCGATTCGCTGAGGACGACGACGCCAGCCTCCCCAAGAGTGTGGCTCCGACGGCGGTGAATATAAAGAAGATTACGTCCCAACATTAAGACGATTAAAGTAGTGCGCAAACAGGGGCGCGAGCGCAAAGTGCGCCCGGGAAAATGAGAGAAGAATGCCAACTTCCGACCGCGCGTTTCCACAAACTTTGACCTATTTATAATTTTATCCCCGTTGCGAGGCAGTCCGGGGTGGCGGGCGGAGAGCGCGGTTCTTATCTCTTATTAACAGAGCCCCGCCCCCCCCGCGTCCCACCCTCGTCCCTCGTCGCCCTTGCGGTCGCGGCAGTAACGAATGTCGTCGTCTTCCTCGGCAGCGGCAACGTCGCGGCGGCGGTTTCACCACCGCGACGAGCACCCGCTCACCGCAACGAGCCCGCTCCGGCTCGGCGGCCCGCCCCCGCCCCGCCCCCTCCCCGCCCGAGCCCCGCCTCGCCTGTTCTCCGCCAAGCCCGCCCGCCCGCCCTGCCTGCTCGCTCGGCGGTGGCGAGCGAGCCTTAGCTACGTTGTCGCCTCACTCAATCAGTGAAATTAAAGACAAGCCGGAAGGAATCTTTCGACCTTTAGCTCGCGTTCTGATGTTCTGGGTTTTACGCAGTGGCTAAAGGACGAATGCTGTGATGGTTCCTTGGTCGCCAGTCGGAGATTTCAATTTTAAAATTTCCTCCTCCTGCTTGAAAACAAAATATTGTGAAATGCCCCAACCATCCTGAAGGTGTTGACAAATATCTCTTGACCCCGTGACTCCCCACAATCTTCTATTCATAGCTACTGAATTTATTTATCTTATCTGAAAATAATTCGTTCTATTTTCATTATCTTTTGAAATGTATACATATTCACATCTTATAAATTTACACAACCTGTTTTGAAGCTTAGAATTTCTTGAAAAAATTTCAAAATGTTCCGAAAATGTAACGGCATAAATTCTACGTACATTAGAGAAGATTTGCGTTGTTGCGTTAAGTTCAGTAGAACAAGTGTGTTCTCTTGTTAAATCAACATAAATTTTCCGGGGGCATTTCATTCTTTAATTGCCTGACTCTGATATCATTGACTCACTAAAAAAATTAAGATAATGGTGGCTTTTATATTTGCCTTCTTCATTTAGTTTCTTAATAGCAAGAGAATGACATTAATACACGTAAATATTTAAGTTTGTTTCAATGACCGAAACTGATTTCACTACGTTTACCTGTTAAAAATTATCAAATTTGGAATTTTAACTCAAAATTCTTCAGGTTTCGGAAATCAGAAAATTCTATTTGAAATGTTTGATCAAAATGTAATAACAAAAATTCGCATCAGAAAAATATAGAGTAAAAAAATTCTACAAAAATTATTTTCAACGACTGAAATGAAACACTATATATTTAGAAGAGAAATCTTTAGAGCGTATTTAATATCAGAAACCATTAGTTTTTGAAATTCTACAGATGGTGAAATTCTTTCGTCCTATGAAAGTAATCCCATGAATTTTATTGAAGGATCGCTTTATAAAGTAAAGACACGAGCGTTCCCGCATATTGCCAACGCCGCGAAGATCACAAAAAAGTCAGATATCCGTGACCCCTATAGCAATCACGGAGAAAGCGCCACATTACACAAATTCCGGGAATGCATCTGAGCTGGAAAACATGCAGCCAGGGCACTTCCCGCGGAGTGCAAAGCACAAGGTGCGTAAATGGAAAAAGGAAGAGCTCGCTTAGCGCGCGAGGTGGGGGTGCGGGGATTGCGGTGCGGTGGGGGGTGGGGCATCGGCGATCGCGCACTCGTCTCCGCTAAGCCCATTGCGCGCACCGACCGCGCTCAATCGAGCAGCCCGCGATCCCCGTCGTTACCCCGCCACAATGCGCTTGGCCATTGCGCCGCCCGGAGCCGCGCGCGCGGCCCCCGCGCTCAACGTCGCCCCGAGCGGAAAGGCCAGCGCTAGCCGACCAACGGGGCGGCTACTTGCCAAATGAAGTTCAGGACTTCATGTTCCAAGTGACGTACCTGTAATTCCGTTTGTTATCTAGTTTTACGTTGTTCGTAAGATGATTCACCATGAAACTGCCAAATATTGGGTTAAAATATTGCGTTTCTGCTGTTACACGGTGTACAAAAACCGTTGAATTTTATCTTGAACTATAAGGCTGAATATTTTTTCTTTTAAAATGTATTTCATGTGATATGTCACTCTGGAAATAAACCCTTCTGTTATGCTGGGTTGTCGAAGCTGTTCGTGGTTTCTCCGATCAACACCAGGCGAATGCCGGAGCAGTACCCTACCAAACGGGCCACGGACCGCGCGCGATCTGTCCTTCTTCTTCCTTGTCCTATCCTCTCCCTTACACACACACACACACACACACACACACACATACACACACACGTACACTAACATGCACTACACTACCACATATTCCGAGAGACCGGTCGGGAGCTTAGAGCTTGTTCGGGCTGGGGCGGTGCCCTGCTGGTGGGAGAGTCCTAGTTAGGAGGAAACCCCACTACCCGACGGTAGGTCGGCGCCGGATCTCGCCATCCAGCGGCGGAAGATCACCGCCATCTCCCGAGAAAAACATGCACTACACTAACGGGGCTAATGACCAAAGCCGTTGACGCGCCAGGAAACACGAAAAAATCAATCAATCAATCAATCGAAGCTGTTTCGATTCAATTGGGCGAGCGATAGACTCTGTACGATATCGTGGTAATGCGATAGTAACGGACGTTATTTCCATGTTTTCCGGGTGTGTTGTGTCGCGGTTGGCCTAGCGTTGAGCGGATTGCACTGCCAAGGAGCTTGTATATGTGGTAGTACATAGTAAAGCAATAGTAGAATTAGTGATACGCTAAAGAGGTGACGCACCATTGCAACAGACGAGTGGTTCAACTTCTTTGAAGTAAAGAAGCGGTACGATAACGAACGAAAATGGTATATATATTGAAAATGATGCCACACAATTCAGTATAGTATCAGTAGATATCAGTGAATTCATACGAATGTGTCTAGAACGTGATAGATTTAATGCGATTCAGGTCGAAGAGACACGGATTCAATTTGATTCTGTCCAAAGACATTATGAATTCAGCCTAGAATAAATTTATTTGCTCCTTTCCGCTTTCGAGTGTTGTGTTGCGAAGAGTTCCACACTTAGTGACTGCGCAATGGGTGAGCTGGCGTTGGTGCTGGTGTCTAATGTACGCATAGTGTTTCCAAGAGTATTTTGGAAAGGGCTTAGAGTAACCAACTGGGCTTTCAGCTGGCGAAGGCCTTGATAGTAATGAGAAATACATTTACCTCGGATTTACTGGTAATCTAAACAAATTAATGTTGTTCAAGGCTTGAGAATCGCTGAATTTCTTCTGAGACTATTTTCTTATATGTAATAAAATTAGAATTTTGTCATATATCTATTCTTGAATCAATATAAATGACATTATTCTGTAGAAGAAAAATTCTTCTTTATTGTGAGATGTCGGTTGAGTTTGGTATTATTTTAATCACTTAACTTGGATTTGAGCATCGTAGCACCGGCCATTGAATACTCTGCCGCTTGCAAATTGTCGTACGCTTCCTTTCACGTTTTGCGAAACCACGACGTGGTACCGCTGAATTTACTGCCTTCTTTAAGAAGCTCTATTGCGAATTCGCAACTACTATGTTCAAAATCGATAATACTCTGCCCGTGGATCTTAGTCGACATTAACAGTAATTAAAGGTTAAAGACTCGCGGATATACGCGCTTTGTGGAGTCTAGAAACTTGGCTCAACAGAGTCATGGGATATGGTAAGCGTGAAGGTATACCATAAAACCCCAAGCATAAGAAACGGGAACCTCATGAATATTCATTCCGTTGAACTGTGATTTACAGAAACCGTGTCGGCTGTTTCTTCGTGTGCGGCTGTCCCGGTCGCCGTCCCCACCGCCACGTAGGGCTCTCCCACCGCAGTGCGGCGTCGGCGGCGACGGCCGGAGCGGCGCGGCGTGCTCCGGGCCACGGTTTCTCCGTTCGACTTCCGCCTCCCGCCGTGATCCATGCCGCCCTCGTCTCGCTGCCGCCTCCAGCCGCGCCTCACCGCTCCGTAAGCCTCGTCACCGCCCGCTCCCCGCCGCCCTCCCCGCCCCTCCCCGCTCCCGCCCGGCCGGCACCGCCAGCGCTCCCTCGGGGTGGTTATCGCTTCACTTGCGCCCAACAGCCCACGCCTCGCGCGCCTGGGCCGGGCAATTTATCGTCGCATTACGTTTCTTGTCGCGGACGGCGAGTGGCGGTGGTGGCGGTGGTGGCGGGGGCGGGTGGGGGAGGGGAGGGGGAGAAGGCGGCGGCGGAAGCGCAACGCCCCCGACGTCTGCGCGCCGCCCATCTGCTCGCGCGCGACCGGTAGCGATGCCGCTCCCTGATGACGATAGAGCGTCGTCGTGTTTTGATGCGGAAGTTAACGACCCGGAAGCGGGGGCTGCAGTAATGGGATTACGACGAAAACTGACCAGTCCCGGGCAACCAGGTACGTCGGCTTGAGTGAATATTCCAACACGCGGCGAGGGCCCGGCGCAACTGGTGCTGCTAATCTCGCGCTGCAACTCGACCCAAACTCTTGTTGCTCGCCCGTCGGAGGGCAAGAAGAGAGGGAGAGAGAGCGGCGTGGAGCGCGTCTGCTACGAAGAAGAGGAGGTGGGAAGGAAGGTAGACTTGTCAGAAGGGTGAAGAGGCTTCTTGCTGTGCTGATATAGAGCTCAGTTGCCGCTCGCTCGGTTGTAGATCTTTCACCGCCCTTGCTGCCCACCTCGTCTCCATCGTCTCTCTCCGATGGCAGTCTTTTCCCGACGTACTTCCCTTTCTTTACCTCATCCTCTGTACTGGTATATCTACAGCACTTGCTGACTATATCTCTCACTTCTGTACCGACGTTCACCACTCCGCTTAACCGCTTCCCGCTGGTTCTCGGTCTCCATCACAGCTTTCACGCATACCGCCTCCCCCCCACCATCTTTGCTTAACGCCTTCACTTTCGCCTTTCACGCTGTCGCTCTTGACGACTCAGCAAGCCATTCGTGGTCGCCGCTTCCCTCTTCCCGCCAACCCCGTAGCGCCTGTCTTCGCCCGCTGCACCTTCATCAGCGCCCCCGTCGCCGCCACCGACTTCGTCCCCGCCCCCGCTCCCGCGCTAGGCCACGCGTCCCCTCGGACCCGCGGCACTCGGCGGCCGCCCCGCCGCCAACACCCACGCAGCTGTCGGAATGCGCCGCTTGTTCTGTCGGGGGCGCGGGCGCAGCAGGGTGGGGCGGGGACAGAGCGTCGTACCCCGGGGGGTCCGCGTTGTCCGCCGGCTACGCCTCGCCCCCCTCGCACCGGTCGCACTCCGGGGCGCCCCTCTGGCACGCGCCCCCACGACGCGTCGCCTCCCTCCCACCTCCGCGCACCCGCCCTGCCAGGCCGCGCCGTCGCGCCCGCGAGGGGTGAACACTTTCGGGGCGAGCCCCTCCGCGCGTTCCCTAATGTTTTGCCGAGTCAACTTCATTCATAATGCAGAGGCCATCTCGGAGCGGCAAACGAAACAATGGTCCGCGCCTCTCGGGAAAAACGGGTCTTCCGCGGCCGAGGACGGGAGGGGACGGCGGATGCGACGGCGGCGGGGCGGCGGTGGCGGGGCGCTCGGTCATTTGCCTGCCGGCGCCCCGGTCGCGGCGGCGGAGACGGGACGTCGCGGGCCTGTCGACAGCGTCCCGCACGGGGACACCCTCCCTCTCTGCCGTACCCGCCTCCGCTCCCCGCCGTACAAGAGCCCCGGCCGGAGCGCGGCGCCGCGCGGCCGCACCTGGGCCAGGCGTTGCGCAGCCAGCCGCGGCAGGGGCCCCAGTTTTACCACAACAGTTAACAATTAGCTGCGCGGCTCCCCGGGGATGCCAACCCTCGAACTCGCCGCTCGATGCTCACGATGTCATTAACATTTAAAGTGATTTAAAAAGTAAACCGCGCCATCGCTTGCCTCGCTCCCCGCCCCTTGCCGCCTTTCGCTGCCGTCGCCAACATCCGCCACGCCTGCCCGCACTTTCCCGCCGCCCTTTCGTGCCACCCCTTTATGCCGCCCCAGCTTTCCGGCCCTCCCCTCTGCCGCCCTGCGTTCCGCCTTTCCTGCCGCCACTGTCCGCCCCCCCGCCGCCCCTGCCTCCGCCCTTGCCCGCCGCCCCTGCCCGCCGCCCCTCCCCGTCGCCCCTCCCCGTCGCCCCTGTCCGCCGCCCCTGCCCGTCGCCCCTGCCCGCCGCCCCTGCCCGCCGCCCCTACCTGTCGCCCCTGTCGCCCCTCCGTCGCCCTTGCGGGCGTCCCTGCCCCCGCCCTGCCTGTCGTCCTACCCGCCGCCCCTGCCCGCCGTCATTGCCCTTGCCTGCCACCCGCCGCACAACTCGCGGTTGCCGCGCCCAGTCCCAGGGGAGGCGGTGCGATAAGCAGGGCGTGGAGCCCGCGCGGAGGTCAGCCCGGAGGTTGGAGATGCAGAGTGCTGCGGCAGCGCGGGCCACTGGGGGCGAGTGAGGAGCGCCCGGATGTACGTGTTTCACTTGGGCGGGAAAATCCTCCTTTGTGGAGTTATCTTAACCCTCATCTCGATTGTTGGAATGAGTTCTAACTGCAGTTCTGCGACACATGGTTTAAAGACCCGCCATGCGCGGCCGTGAAGAGGTTTTATCGTCGAGCGCGGTAGTGTTAGGCAAAACTACGCCAACTGTTGTGTGAAATGCCTTCAAGGCTTGCCCGGGCCATACGAATCCTTCCACCTTTATAGTTATCCAAGATGGTATGGAAAGCACTGTGATCTCTAAATAAATGTCTGTAACAAATTCTATTAAATAATCAGATTAGAGACCTCTGTACAAGAGACATGCAAAGACTGGAAATTTGGAATCACGAATTTAGCGAGTCTCATTGCACAAAATTCAGACTTGTCTTTCTAATCGATTTCCAATTGATGGACCAAACCGCTGTTACACTACCATTATTTTAAATCACTGCCGAAGCTTAATTTCAGCAATGGATTGCATTAAACATTCGTGTCCATTTGGTATGTCTCTAACAGCGGATTTTAACCCAAAACTCCATATTCAAACGATACACATTATTGCTCAATCCCCATTATTTATCGAAAATATATGCATCTGCAACTGACTTTCGGAGCCTTATTCTCAAACTAAAAAACAAATATTACATTATAAACATACACATTTTATTTACGAGTGATTCTTGTTTTCTAATCCACTTAAATATAATTTTCTTTTTAATTTTTACGTTGCTTTAATTTATTTTTTATTCCACTCCAACCCGGTTATTTCTCTTCGTTCCCGGGACATACGGTCCCGTCGCTCTTCCTCATTTCTTCTGTACCTTCCTTGGATGTGAACCTGTTACCCCTCCGTTCCCAAAGGAATACCTTACACCTAAATCACTTTTTATTCTAAATATTGTCTGGTAAAAACTGTATGATAATGCAGGGTATCAAGAGTATATGCATAGAATGGATAAAGTGAAAAAATGTAGATTAGATTGTCAGTTAAATTTAAATTACAATCAATACAGTCCAGTTTTTAATGACAGACATACTGATAGTTCTGTTTATTCACATTTGTGTCGATTTGTTTTTCTCGATGTTTTGATGCCTAGGGTTTGGTCGCACCTTCAAAAGATAAAACGTATGTAAGGAAATAGCCTTAGCTGATTAATCAATGAATATAAAATCTTTTTGGAAATACGCAAATAATTGTACGGCTAAAAGTAATTTTTACATTAAGAGTTAAAAATATATACATTAATTTAAGTATACTACTTACAAACAAGCTTACCCTAATATTTTGTGAATAGATAAAAAGCTCTCTAAAGTCAATAAATTTCCCTATAATATGTAGTGAAACATATATCAGTATTTATCATGAAGAGTAGTGGTCATCTGCGTGGTATTACAACGCAGATGACCCCTTCTCTTCTTGTATTGGCCTGTAATTACGTCGAGGCTGGGAGATGGAATTGAATTTAAATTTAGACGTTCAAAAACCAGAGAGGAGGAGAAGGGCGGTTGGGAAGGAGGGTGAAGTGAAGGAAAAAGTTACAAATGTTTTGTCCAATATTAGTGAAATTTAAATCGTTATGACTGATGGAGTTACTACAATAACATTCTCGCTCTTAATTCGAAAGAAGAGAAAGTATTGTACCTGCGCGCCGGAAAACCACCAAGTTTCGCCATAAAAACTCCTATTGCTTGGCCCTGGTAACGAAAAAGCTGTTAAATATTCTTCCTATAATAAATTATTTTCTCTAACACGTTGTGTAGTCAAGATAAATCCTTGGCTTAAGCAAAATCTGTTCTAAAAAAATCGGCATTCTAAAAATGGCCAAGTAAATTTTTTGGAAAAAATTAGTAGTTTTCGCGCAATATCCGCTTGACGATAATGCAAAGCAATACACCCAAAAGTTTTCTTCAATTTTTTCCCACGGATGGAACAAAGCTTAAAAGATTGGTGCAGATCTCATTTTTGTTGAATTTTCCAAATTTTCGAATATTGTGAAGGTTATAAATAATGCGAGAAGTATGTGCCATTGTAGCACCATTATTTTTTTTAATTTTATGCAATAAATTATCATATGCATTGGAAATTTGACTATTTTCTGTAACTGAGTTCATGCAGAGGTGATGTTTAATTTGAATATTTTTCTGAATACATTCTTTCCTCCCGCTCAATAATGCACACATTTTTAAAATCGTATTCATTATCAAATTCTAGTCAGAGTTTAGTAACGAAATTTGTCTTTTTGGTGATTATTTTGTATTATTTCTGCCTTCTGGAACCCTTGTGGCTAATTTTTGTTATTCGCATATATGTCTGTGAGGTCACGGTTTATGCAAGTAAGTTAAAATGCCTGGTATTCTTGGTCACGTCTTAATTCATTCTTAACACTCTGAGATGACATTTATTAATGAAATGCAAATATATTAAAAGAAATTACCGCAATATACTCTCAAAATGTGCACAAAAGTGAAACTTCGTTGAACGGTCACGTCATGAGCAGTTTCTCTTTAAAATGGATTCTCCTATATAAGGAGAAATCATCAAGTTTGTCAGATATATTTTGAGGCTGACATTTGTCTTGGGTGGATATTCTTTCCGTCCCCAAACTTGTTTATTACTGGGAGATTTTACTAAATCAAAACCTGAAGGCGGGAGATAAAAAATTGCCACCTTCACTTTCTACGTTTAAGGTATTTAGTTCATCCTCTTGATTTTTTATATTGAAATATATAATCTGCGTGATTCAAAATGTACAAATATTTGGATCAGGCGTGGAAATTAAACCAGGACCCAGGCACCTGGGAACATGGCTAGTCGACAAAGTCGTACAAAGTTTACCCAAATGTCAAATATACTACATATATCTAATATTTGGAGAACCCTTAGCGGCGAATTGAAATAATCATAAAATTCTCGCGCAAAGTCAGAATATGAATAACTATTGAATGAATGTGAATAGAAAAATAAACTTCATGAAATGTGCGTGTCAGAGTTTTTGTATTATGATGACATTTACATTAAATAACATGTCCGCGTTTTGTGTAAATCGGGAATTTGCTTGGTAATAAAGCGAATACTGCTGTGTTAAATTAACGTTTTGAATATGAATATAAAACAATACAATGCAAATATGTGTTGTATATTAAGGGAAGAATTACAGTCGTTAAAATTTTTAACAATAGGATACAAAATGCATTCAACCATACAATTCTAGAAGCTAACAAAAATGTTATTAAAATAATTTACTTCAAAATCCTTACCATGTGCTTGGGATTGACAGTGTAAGAAGAATTATCAGCTAGATGAAGCGTGAAATATGAAGGTCAGAAAAGGACTGGAAGAAAAAATGAAGTAATGTTTCAAAACTAAGTAGTAAATTGAAATGTATAAACAGCATCATAAAATTAGGGTGTAATGTAAGTGCGCTAGTAAAATCATAAGGGTAAAATATAAAAACGCAGTGATACCTAGAAAAATATCTCGAGAGTATTAACATGTAGTTGCAAATTCAAAACATCAAATAGAAGTGTTTCTTGTTGAATTAAACAATATTGTTGACAATGAAAAAGCCTGGAATTATTTCAATTAGAAAAGTGTGGCTGATCAGAGGAAATAGTACGACATGCCGTAGTATTATCTCAATACTTCATATATTACAAACTTAATTAATCTAAATGATGTGCATTAAAGATAGGTGTAAAGTGGATCTAATACTCTTTTGGTACTTGAAAATGAAACAAACGTGAGATTTGTTTCATCAGCAGATTACATTGAGATGTGTTTTTTTATTACTGACTAATTAAGTGGAATGTACAAGTACAGGATGAGCTACAAAATGTCACCCGATCAATTTCATGTTAAACGTATTTATTTTGAGCCAAAATAATTAAAAAATTATACAAAAATAGTCACATTATGGAAAATGGCATATATGGCGTCCTACATGTTCACCGTTATATCTGTCTTTTAAACCACTACTGGAAATTATTCTTCAAAACATCAAGATCGCATGGCATAACTCCACATCACTCTCTAAGTTCCACAGCATTTTCGGAATTCCTGTGTAACAATTTTGTCTTTGAGAAACCGCTGATGGAAAATGTTACATGAATTAATCAAAAGGCGTTAATCAGACACACACGCATTTTCGACCACTGTAAAGATGTTCAGGAAATCCGTTCGACGCTACAGGAACAAACTTGACGTGTAAAAGCACATCTTGCATTACATTTCGTAGAAAGGGGCGCTTCATCCTGCATAAACCACTGCTTCCTTCGGCAGACATTTTTGGGTTAGGTATTGGGAGAAATTGGTTACGTGGAACTGTGTAAGTCATGTATGTATCGTAAGTTCAGTGTGCAAATGTCAAAAGATGAATTAGGACCCCTTATGAGAAACTAATAAGGGGACTAGCAACTGAAATATTTAAACTTAAAAGTCAACCTTGTAAAGCTGACATGAACTGAAGCATTTACGCATCAAATTTGAATGCCTATGCCAATTTAGTATTGCTTCAAGAGCAAAATTAAATTTCATTGGCCACCTGTGTTATATACAGTATTTGATTTTGCTACCACCGTTTTCTTTGTTTTGTAGAAAACTTTATAAATTAGCATTGTTACTAATATTACAAACGTAGTCTTACATCGTCTTATTTTCAAAATAGTAATTCAGCAATGCCTGTCCGATAATTTTGTACCATGCGACAATATCATATCCATTTGAAAATGAAGCATCTAGACTGATTCTAATACAAGGACTCTCCAATTGGGACACGCATTCCCAGAATACTATGCAACGCTCATTACGTTTTAAAATAGAAAACATGGAAATGATGTTGTTTTAGCATTGTCAAACGAATATCAAAACAAATTCTGGAGTATCATTAGTTCCTACTGTGCCATGTGGTAGCTGAACGCGAGCAACTGAAAAACTAGGGCTCCAAGAGGCCCGTAACAGTCCGTATTACGCCACGTTAATATTCCGTCGGTTTCGGCAAAAGCCCTCTATTCTCAAGTGATACGTACGCAAATGCGATTGCGCTATGCTCGCGGGCTCTCGTGGAGGGGGAAGGGGTCGTGCGACGCAGCGCGGAGGCACGGGGCGGCGACGCGGGGTGGCGGCGCGGGGCGGTGCGGAGCGCGGCGGGGCGGTGGGGCGGGGCCCCAGGGGAGTCGCGGTGGGGGGTGGGGGAGCGGAGAAGTCGAGGGCGCCGGGGGCGCCGGGTGGCGCCGCATTATCCCCCTGCATTAGCGCGCTGCAGCCGCTCAACCGCCCAATCATATCCCACGAATAAATTTGAGGCGCCTCCTTTGAGGTCGCGCGATCTTCGTTAATTGAACAAGAGCTAATTTGCACGTCATTCGAAATATGATGAAGCAATCGGTGCGCGCCGCAATCAGCGAGTCGCAGGTGGTGGGGGTGCGGGGGCCAGAGGGGGTGCAGGGGGAGGGGGAGGGGAAGGCCTTTCAGACGGGGGGAAGGAGCGCGCGACCGCCGACCCCGCCCCCGCCACCGCCAGGGGCGACGCGACGGCAGTGGTGGAGGATGGCGAGGACGGAGGGAGGAGGACGGCGGGATCGGCGAAAGCAGCGAGGGTGAGGGGGCCACGGCTGCTCTTGCGGACGCACGAAACACTTCGGAAACCACAGAGGAAAACGACGTAACAGGAAAGGCAGAGGGAAGAAGACGAGGAAATGAAGCTAAAAGGACACGCAATTAAAAGACATGAATGTGAGAAATGTATAAAGAAATGAGAATAAAAAATACAATACACGACAAAAAGAACGGTTGTGGAAAAATGAAATAAAAACAAAAACGAGGTCAAACAGAGAGGGGAATGTCGGAGGTACTGTAGAGGAGAAAAATTAACAAAAAACGGAATAATGGGACGCTAGAAACTTTATTTACTATGAATTAATAAGAAACGAGAAGAGGGAAAACTCAAACTGCCGAGAAAAAAATGGAGAAAAAAACGATCAGGGCAGAGGGCGATAAAAAGGCTAGGTTGGAAAGGAAAGAAGAAAACAGAATTAAAGACCGATTCATGCGGCAGAGGTAGAAAAGGGAAAAGACTGGTCTAAAGAAGACGGGGGGACCAATGCAGGGAGAAGTGCAAGAAGTCAGGTGCCGCCGGGCGCGTCGGAGGCCCGCGCCCTGGCAGCGTTGCAGGCGTCTCCCGAGTTCCCTCGAATCCCGCCAAGGCCCCGCAGCTTTACTTGCTTTGGCCCAATTTAGAAAACTCATCCTTCGGTGCGTGTTGCTTGAAAGACTCGGAGCCCGTAAAGCGCTCCAGCTTGAGGGCACTGAGCGGGCCGTTAGTGGTCGCGCGCGGTGAGTGGTGAGGGGGGTGCAGTGAAGGGCGCGGGAGGAGGGCCGCGGGCCACAGTCGTCTTACCGGTGCTGATGTCGGTGACGATCTCTTCGTCGGCGCCCCTCAGCCACGCCGTCACCACCACGTACTCCTTGACGAAGCTGGGGATGTGGCACTTGAGCACGGCTGTGTTCCCCAGGATCACGTACTCGTCATACACCTGCACCTCGTAGTACTGCTTCACCACTGCAACAGAAGAGAGGAACGTTGGAGGACGCGCGACCTATGGCGAGCTGCTCCCGCCACCAACCCACCCCCGCCGCCTCTCCAGGCACCGCGCCCCCTTCCTGTGCCCGTTCCCGACCCTTCCGTTTCCCCAGGCGTCGTTCGCCTCCGCCGCCGCTCCTCCGCTTGTGCTTCTTCCTCTTCCTCGCGCTCTCTGCCGCCGGCTCTCCAGCCGGGCACCGCCGCCGGGAACAATTTGCCTTCGGAAAACAACGGGCTTAGCTGCTTGTAGCGAACCTTGCGTACACACGCCCGTGTTTCCTTATGATATTGAGGGCGGTGGCTCCTCGCAGTGGGTGGGGTGGGGTGGGGGCGGCCGGCGGCGCGGTGGACGAGCAGCGCGGGCGGGCGGGGGCGGGTGAGGGCGGGTGGAGTCGGCCAGGCGGCGGGCGATACCCGGGCCCCGGGAGCGTCCACGCCGCCGAGAAGGCGATTGGGCGGCGTCGGTCGCTGACGAATATTTGCGTAGTAAGCAAAAGCGCGGCCGATGTCTCCCCGAGGCGGTCGCCGCTGCGCCATGCGCGGGCGGGCGGCCGGGCGAACGAGAGAGGTCTACGGCGGTGATTTCGAGAACACGGCGCATGGGACTTTGATAAGCCCAGGACATATTAACCTGGTTGGTGGAGGGAGTGCAAGTCAATCACTGACTCAAGTTCTAGGTAGTGCGAGGGACGTTTGACTTAGGCAAGAAGTGTATCTACACCAGCACGCTGGAACTTAGCACCTCCACACCCGTAACTAAACCACTGAGCCAACATGGAATAAACCATAGAGCACTTCAAGTCAAAGTATTACGCAGGTGAAGTAATATGCGATTACGCGGAATTAGATTAGTAGTAATATAAATACTTACCAAATAAATCAAAATAAATGCTTTGGGGGATATCTTGAAACGAATCTTCCAATACATGATAATATGAACAATAAGTTGATATTAAAATAATACTATTTAAGCATTCATTTCAGCCCTTCAATCAAGTTTTATGTGGAGCTCGAGTGTAATGTTCGTGCATACAAAATGAATACACGGTCCTTTCCAATTCAGTAAGCATAAATATCGCTGCGAATATTTTGCAAATGTGCATTTTCGTCTGAGATACGACATAATATTTCGGGGAAATTCATGGGACATTGCTCACACTTTCAGATTGCAGAAATGAATTGTCGAATAATGAGTAAGAGCGCGATTATGTGTCAGCCATTGTTAGTTAAATGAGCCAAACTGTCATTATTGTTCATATAGTACATCTACGTATCGGTTGCTTTTTGAAAAGTGACTTAACAAAGGCGTGGGTTTTTGCCTATTTCTCGTATTCATACGTACGTAGTACTTTCATTCAAGTTTCATTGTCAAATGCATATCATCAACAATCTGCTACCATTCATGCACGGTGTTTGTATAATTCTTTATTTGTCGTTTTTTTACCATTATATCTTGAAAATTATTACTGTTTCCGTAAATAAATTATAATTAGTATTGATTTTATGATGAAGATTGTTCCTAAAGTGTAAAAACGTGTTTTCATCTCAGAAATCAAGATGGCGAATCCTACAATGGAGTTTTGTTTGCTTCTGGATAGCGAATGTATCTTTATTCCTCCCAAACTTCACATGGAGTGTGAATTGCTTTATTGACATATTTCATTAATTATAATAATAATAATAATAATAATAATAATAATAATTATTATTATTATTATTATTATTACACTGCTATATAGAATGACAAGAAATAGTTACAAATCAATAGTATATAATAACCAATTTAATGAAGTTATTACATTGCATGGCAATTTGCGACAACTACAAAGTTTTTTAGGATCGCTGCAGAACGTAATATAAGAATGGAGAGTGCCGTTTACAGGTTCTATAATCACAAACCTTTTGACCTCTGAAGAGCTTCAAAATGTGTTTTTTTACAACGTGCATTAAAATTTGGTAACAACTTGTTTCATCTGAAGCTAAACAGCGTAAAACTATCAAGGAAGTTGTAATGGCCATTAATCTGAATATGGCTTGCCAACGGCGCAGAGGCTTAGGGCATTTGTGCACAAGTTCACGTTACATGGGAAGTTGAATTCGAATCCCGCGTAAGACATGGATATTTTCCTTTTCTTTTGAAAAGTACTTTTTTTATACATACTCTCTGAAATATATTCTTAAAGGTACGAACAAACGTTTGTGACTCACGAGTTCCGAGGAAGTCATGGTGAATATTTTCAACACGGTATGCCACGCAACAATTACAGTGGCAAATAAATTATTAAGACTATTCTGACCAAACGTGGAAACGTCTATGATACCTAACATATGGAAGTTACACAACATTGCGAAAAACATGATAGCGTTGCAAATGTAATGTAATGTAACCGTAGGCAAGTGTAATGTAATAAGCGTGTGTACCCTTTAATAATATCTCGACTTATTTTGTGTACCAGATCATTCAGCACAAGTGCCCAATGTTCCTTGTGTATTGAAAAACACTAAAAGTAATCTGAATGGATACTTTACCTGTTGAAAAATTTCGAATCTAATTTGTTCCCCCAAAATCCATATGATTTCCTTGCTATTTTAAATTGTAAAATCAATTCGCTCTCCCTGTTCTTTATTTTTCAGTTACGTACGACTTAATTAATTTCGATTTAGAAAATTATATATATATATATATAAAATTGTATATTAATATTCTACATATCTGTGCACGTCTTCTAAAATTCAGTGGGAAATGTAGTTCAAATTATCGATCTCCATGTTGCAGCGGCGGGAAGTATTATTCCTTGTCGAAGGACATGATGAGGGATGAGCCCAATTTTATTGCTGATTTAACTTTGAAAATAGATTTTATTACACCCTAGCGAATACTTTGTTAACAATCCTTGCAAAAATCGCTCATGTTTATTCTGTATTCAAAATTTAAGTAGTATATGGCATAGGGCAGGGATCACAGAATTTTGAAACGCACAGCATTCACTTCTTTCCATAGCACGTCACACAGTTTTTAACTGTTTTGACATAAAAATAAAAAAATATATTTCTGAAAAATTGTGCATGTTTTGTCAATAATTTTGAAACAAACCTAGTCCATGTAAGTTGTGGTCCTTACTCTTTCTTTTCAATTGACTCAGTGCACTAATAGAGAAACATTATCAATAAATATGTTAGCTTTGTCTAATAACAAGTATAAAAGTGACGTTAGTCGTAAAAGTTATCAGTTACTTTTTTATTGCGTAATTTTAACTAGAACAAAGTGCTTGTTAAAGCTGCACCTCCTCCACAAGCTTTGAGAATAAACTGAAATATCAGACGACGTCTTCTGGGAGAAATCCTTCATGGTGACCTTTTCTGAGTCTTCGTGAAAAAGCAGGTTGAGGGTGAAGTCATCTTGCTCCCGCGCTAGTAGCATCTCGCACTCAGAAAGTACCAAAGATTTCTGTAGAATCTCAGAAAAAATGTAGCAGTCATTTGTAGTTTTGGAATCAGCAGACGTTTTTCAAAGAAAAGAAGGTCGAGAATGCATTCCTTTACATGTATTAGGATTTCACAACCACTCGCGTTGCAAACCTCTCCTTTTTGCTTCCTCTTTCTTCTTCCCTAAAGCCATCGCAGGATGGCATGATTTGGGCATCGATAATGTTGCTTACTTTGCAATTCCTCTCACTTCATTTTCCCAGTTTGCGACTTTCCGGAATTTCAGATTCTTCGTTAGTATCCTTTTACGATACTTTCCTTTTCAATATTCTCTTATCATTTTTGGTTCTGTTTGTTGGTTTTTTATCGGCGATTCTGAAGTAATATACTTCTCGTTTTAAACTATAATATTTACTTAAACAGTTGCTCTGAGAAACGTAATTTAAAATAAATTCGTATACATTCTCTACTAACCCAGAAATGGTGCACCAGTAGTGTGGTGGATACATGTGTATATCATCAAAGATGAATTATCTAGTAAGGAATACATAACTCGTGCACGATAAAATCGATCTCCGCAAACCTCGCATATCCTCACACGAACATTAAAATACTAGCGGTTTTAAACCGGGTGTCAATCGGAGCTGTAGCAGAAGCAGTCGGATAGCTCGACGGGCACGTTGTCGAACAGCTGGAGGCCGGCAGAACGCGTGGAAACACCACCCGACACGCGCGGTCGCACCACTAATGGGGGAAATGACGGGTGTGCCGGGGCGTAAGCCGATCATGAGCACGACAAAAATGTTTACAGTAATAATGACTACGATAATATTACGTAATACAATATTAGTCACCCATGCCACCATGTAAAATTAACACAGTTGCGGTTCGCGGGTTTCAAAGAGGATCCATCGATACAAACGGTCTCTCCTCGCGATGGGGCGGAGAAACGAACGTTCGCGGCAAAAAAAACCGCTTCCACGGCGCTCTCTAAACCGCAAGGTAGTAGTTGTCAAAACGCGTGATGTGTGAAACAACGGAAGCGTGTCGCTGCCTAAGCGTTATCTACGACCGCGCGCGTGTAAAAGACGAGTAAACGCGCGAAGAACATATAAGCGAATTTAACGCGGTGGCCGTTACCGTATCGGAAAGCGACGACGGCGGCTATGCAAGGGAGCAAACTACTGCAGTTTACGGCCCCTCGCGCCTCCCCCTCTTCCCCCACTCTCGCGCAATATCTGCTGCAGGCGGCGCGGCGGCGGTGGAGGCGGAGGCGCAGGCGGTCGCCCGTCCGCCGCAGCCGACGCCCGGCGAGCCTACCGCGAAGGGCGCCGCGGCGCTGAGAACGGGCTAGGGCCGGGGCCGGCAGCCGGCCTCTGGGCAGCCCGTCCGCCCGTCCGCCCCCCGCCTGCCCCGCCCCCACATTCGCCGCGCCTCCCCGCTCCCCTTCCCCTACCCGCACCCACCCCGTCCTTTCTCACAGGTACCCACACACCTTCGCCGCACCCACACCCGTCCGCCCCGCCCCTATTCGCCGGGTCCTCCCCGCCCCACCACCGTCCACACGCCCCACCCTCCCTCACTGGGCCCCGAATCCGTTCGCCCCCACCATACCCGGCCGCCCCCCCCCATTCGCCGGACCCCCCGCCCCGCACCCCCGCACCCGCCTCCACCTCCCCCTAGTGCCAGCCCCCTTCGCCCCCACTCACATCCGCCCGCCCCGCCCTTCATTCGCCGGGCTTTCCCGATCCCCCCGCGCCTCCCCCGCCCCCATTACCACCCTCCCTCTCTGGCACCAGCACCCCTTCGGCCGCACCCGCCCACCCCTGCCCGCCGCCGCCCGCCTCCGGCTGCGGGCTGTGCGCCCGACGGCTGGGCAGAGTTCAGCATGAAATCCGGTTTAGACACGTTAGCATGGTACTGCGTCTGTTATTTATTTAGCGTATGGATGTGATGTGACGGCTCAGAGACCGTGGTTCCGCAAATTTGGCCCCATTCATCGTATTCGCTAGCCTGCAACATTGTGGCCAAGATGGGAAAATGATTGTGTACGTTTGATGACAAGGGACACATTCTCGGTATTCAATAGAACTATGTTGTTTTTACAACTACAATACTTTATATTTTGTAACGTGCTTCTTTAAAAATTGTCACGAATAATAATGAACGTGAAGAGTTGACAGGCGACAATATTTATTGAAAATTCCGCGTTTTCATGATTTAATTTCCCAACGCAAATGCCTTTTTTTTTGTCAATCATCACATATTATTACATTTAAACAAAGAAACATTAAAGTCTCAAAATTGCCTGATATAAAATTGCAACGTATATCTACCCTCGACTTCTCTCGGTGTGATAATCAAATGTATCTGACCGATGAGTGGTAGGGTGCCTCTAAAAGCTTTAAACATTAATTTGTTTCACTCCAGTCTTGTGTCATGAGCTTACGAAAATATGCACTCCTATTTTATTATAATTACTCTTAATAACGTACTGAATTTTGTCATGCATTTAAAAATATTATGGATTTTTATTTCTCTTCCTCGTTCATCATAATTGGTATTTCAACAGAGTAAAAATTATTAATAATATGTATTAGTACAAATAATATTGAGCACGTACCAACAAATTTCTTTCAGGTTCATTGCATTGTGAAATTATTTGAAAGTCGATATTTATGATGGATGTTCAACTGATAGAATAGTATCTATATTACTCATTTCCAATGCACACAGAAATCGAAAAAAACTATGCAACCTCCGGTCTTCTGAAAGGAGTCTACGGTTTCATTACGTACCGAGAGTATCGGTAAAAATACAAAAACAATGAGTTTCCATTTTGACGGAAAATGCAAATATTGATTGAGTTCTTCCACCTATTGTCCTACTGGGAGTACGACTGAATTTGCGTACTCAGTGAGTCATTGCTCATGACACAACTGTCGCCATGCGACAGCAAGGGCCCAAGGAAGACACTGCCTGCCTTTAAATATTAAATATTCACATGTTGCATTGTGAAACAACATCTTTTGATATTCCTATGTAAAGAATTATTGTACTGTAACATCTGATATACCATGTTATTGCAATATTCGTGAAGAATTTTATAAAAATTCGCATCTTTAATTTATTGTACTGTTACGCGAGTGTATTTTATTTGTTGTTATTGAGCAGACTAGATGCTTATTTTCTGAAAACTTTGAGCTTTCTTTTTGTGTATTTTTTTCAGCAGTATTTTTGCAGGACAGCAGTATTTTTTATTTCCCTAAATTTATAAAATAAACTCAATATTTCTGCCTATGTGTGTATGTGTGTGTGTGTGTGTGTGTGTAGCATCTTGAAAATTTCAAAAAGTATTACCACTGTGTATTTGCAATGTAATGCAATATACTGAAAGTGGACTTGCCACAACCCTCAAAAAAATCTTTTTTTAAACTTGAGGTTTTAAACAGGTAAGAAACCATGTGTCTGAAAAATAGGATTTTGACAGTTATCCCTATTTCATCGTGCTTGCACTTTCCCTTTTCCTTATAAACATTGCTAACAAACATTTTCCCTGAATGTAATATAAATGTGTGTAATACTCGTTCCTATTCACAGGAGAGAAAATCTGGGAACAATCAGGCAAATACTCGTCGCTAGGATATCAGCACACCTCACTCTACGAAGAAAAGTTATTTTTCACGAAAAGTGAAAAAGCCTGTGAGTAACAAGCAAAAGTTCGACGCCTACAGGTCGAGGAAGTGTTGCCTACGCAGCTGCTTAATTCTTGTTCCCTCGACGCTAAATTGCACGCATATGTGTGTGTGTGTGTGTGTGTGTGTGTGTGTGTTTCAAGATAATGTATTATGATTTCAGATTTCAACTGATTTGAAACTGGCACAGCGTGGTGTCTCTGGCAGGTCGTTTCACGTCAACATTGTTTTGTTCTTCGCCAGTATACAATAAAAAGAAATTGTAAAAATAATACTGTTGACTGGTTAATCCTCAGAAATCGAAAGTTGGACCATTTATTACTACATTTTTCAAAATGTTTCATTACAAAAACAGGTTTCATTATTATCAATCTTGTGAAAAGTAACGATTCGTTATGCGCGAAAGGCAATACAATATGTTTCACTTTCCATCATTCTAAGTACCTTGAAACTGCCAAAAATTCATTTACTTCTCGAATTCTTCCAGAACATTCTATAAGAATGCGCCTAAAAATAATGTCAATAGATTTTCCATATCAAAAATAATCGAATACGCTCTTGTCAATTTCTATAGTTTGATTAAGGCTGTTACAACAGATACATTTTTTTACAAAACGTGTTTTCTGAAACATTATCAAAATTTTTGAGAAAAAAGTGATCTTGTAGACGGTAAACTTCTTAGTCCATCAACCTGCGGGGAATCATAAATTGTATGAGGCCATATTTACCAAATAGTATTTGCAACCTCTCGCCTATCATTTGTCTCAAAATTACTTCGTCATTTTATACGTGTCGATACATCTTATACACAAAACAAAGTATGCTTACTGCTTCCCTCAACCACTCAGAACCAATCATGTTCATTGTCATTTCAGCGAAGCCATTTGAGGTGGAGTTAATGTAATTCAGAAATTATTTTTAATATTGTGAATTTATAAGGTCACTGGGTTGTCTCAAGTTCGTAAAAACAGCGGTACGACTGGCAAACTTAAAAGAAATTGAAGCATAAAACACTAAGCCCTGAATTCAGTTGCTAAAGTGCCATTTTCATTCAAATTTTAATATCTGAATTTCAAAAATTAAAGATTCGTATTTTTTCCTTTCTCTCGCACTTCGTTTGGTGAATAAAGTTTTTCACGAGAGGTTGACGTATTCGTGTGATGCAAGTTACAATACTATAGTATTATGTAAACAGTTAAAATAATACGAGAAAATGTGTGCTGTTCTAACCCACTAGTTTCTTTAAAGAAATACGTGAATTAATTTTCAACCAGCCTCCGATTTTCTCCACCAGCTCCCGCAAATGCCTATGCCTCATCTATGATCTTTATTGAGACTCAAATCTCTCTAATCAGACGTTTACTAAATATAAGTTTAATCTCCAACCAGACGTATAAATACTAAAGAGCGATGATAATTACAATACACAAAGAAACAGCAAAGCTAATGAGCTATGAATGATTAACTATTTGTGAAAAACTTCGCTAGTGCTTTAATATATCTCGAAAGAAATGTCAAGAAAGCAGCTGCGGTAATATACCGTCAATTGGAGACATGCGATATTATCAACTGGAGTTTAGCTTCTGCTTAAATGTGCTTGTAGTACTAAGAGAAGATGCCAATGTCGGACAAATTCACACCATTCTTTGTATGCTGGAAGCAAGCCAAAGGTACACCGAATGAAAGATATTTACGAAATTTCTCTGAGCGTTGTGGATAGAACATCGTACCGTTCCGGTTGAGCGGATATTAAAAAACAAAGTGGAGAGAACGCAGCGGAACTTCGTGCCAAAAATATGGCTGCATGGACCAGCTGAAGAGAACGGACCAAAATAGCAGGGTATGGATGAAAGCGTTGTAGCATTTTGATTGAATGCATTCCGGAATAGGTATGCATTTCGATCATGTGAACGTATACGCTCAAAATGTTATTGCTTTCCATTACAGAGCTTATTCTGAAAATTGTCAGTAGGATAAAATGTTAATGTGGAAGCTCATCTTCTGAAAATTTGAGAACTCCAGATGTGAACATTACCATCGGCAATTGCAATTTCATTATCATTCCCGCGCAGACCACGTATTAAGTGAAAATTGAGAATAATAAATGTGATCAATGGCAATTAGTTGACACCATTCGCTATCTCAGCTATAAAGTTTAGATTTGTGTACGGAATGTCGTCAAAACAATGCAAAGATGAGTTTTATGACCTTACAAAGAAATATGAATATTTTAATAATATTTAAGTTGCTTATTAATAACGTGGTTGAGAAATAGCGGTAGGCATGTAGTTTAGATCTCAAAGAAAGTCAACTTTCTTTGAGATCTAAACTACATGCCTACCGCTATTTCTCAACCACGTTATTTGATATTTTCTATGCTTATGGAAATTCTAAATAATCTCTTGAAGAAAAAAGAATCGGTTAATAAAATTTCGTGTCAAACACGAATTAATCTTACCACACTCAATGCAATATTTGGAAACAAAACAATTAAATATATGAACTTATTGAGATCGCTTTCTTAGTAACTACGAAAGGAAGTACGGGGAACATTTTTCCATGATAACAGTAGGAACCAAATACAGTTGATATTGGATATTGTGAACTTGGTTATAGTGAACATTCAGTTATAGTGAATTGAAGTCACTGTTTCCGACCCACATAAGTATGTAATACGCACCAAAAGATTCGGTTATATTGAAATCTTAAGATCTGTTTATAGCGGACATAGTAAATGCAACTTCCAGGGAAAATGTCTCAGTACCGAAAATTCATATCAAAATAAGAGTTTGCCATTAGAGATTCTCGTGAGTAATTTTTTTGTAACATTACATCGTATATGAGAGAAACTGAGGGGAACATGCGACTGGGGCAATTGCTTCAGTTCATCGCTGGCAATTATGTCCAGCCTGAAGACTCCATGGAAGCGTACCACAAGTTGAAATCTATTGCCATAAGATCTATCTACATTATAGGGAATGCGGTAAAAGGATCTATGAGAACAGAAGAAATGTAATGGCAAATATGATGACGATGTGTTATGCCAAGACAATAATTAAAGCGCCTTTTAAGGGTCTTAATATAGCACTGAGAGAAGTTACTCAAATTTTTATTTCCCAATGATTTGATATAATGAAGTACCTCTGAAAGAATAAATTCAGTAATTGTTGAAATTATTTTTGTGAATTTCGGATATAGTGAACCTCGAGATTTACTATAACCGTAGTCTATTATAGTAGAAAAAATATTTTAAACTAGGAAATGTAAGTCCTACGTAGAAAAGATACCTTGATTCCTTGAAGATTGCCCAACAACTGTTGGGAGAGTATGTACTTCACATATGTATTTACTGGCCAGTGTAACAGTAAAATAATGTTGAGTGATGCAAAAGTTGATTCGGGAATATTGTTGATTTTGAAGAAAATAGTAGATGGACTAGGGATGAATGGCTCTAAGGACTATTTGACACTCGGGTTCCAACATCGCCCACGTAGCTTCCATAAGCCCCAGCTTTTGTTACGTGATCATCTCAACCTAACAAACATCCCCAGAAGTCTCAGTGCAGTATAACGATGATGGAACCAAGATCTAAATATGTTTTCGATAGCGGATATCATTGTTTCTGTAGTTAAGTGACAGTATTAAGATAAGTGAGTTAAGTTAACAAGAGATTCTTTCAGAATAATCAATAGGTGGTAATAGCAACAGAACCAACTGACCGTTAGTCTTGTGGACTGTCAGATAGTTTCTAGAAGCACTTTACTTAGGAATTCCAGAGTAAGAAATATAGGTGTATTTCATATTTCGCTTTGCATTTTTTCTGCTCTTAACACTACCATCAGAATTGAAATAGGTTTTGGGTAGTCTAAAGTAATGTTTTACTGAGAAAATTGTCAATGTAAAATGAACTGTTAAGAAAAACGCAAAAAATTAGAATGTGTAGAAGGAACCTTGCATATCTGACAATGCGTACAAATTTGAGTTTTTGGAAAAACGTAGACAGAGTAAGTGGAGACAAAATTTTATGTAACACATAAAAACTCAGTTACGTGAAAATAGACAAATTAAATGGGATTAATAGTTCTACGTGGTATATTGACGAACACTTGTTAATTAATTTTATTTCAAAAGTGTGTGCAAGAGACCAGAGAATATTTGAATAGAAAATGTAAATGACAACAGTAATTTTAGCCTCACGTATGACATGTTTTTCCCAAAGGAGGAAGTTCAATGCTTGTACTTTCCCGTTGAAGGTGTGGACGAATTTTCAACCATGTTAAACATCCAATAAAAGCTCAAATTCGAATACTTCTTGGAATCTTTTGGATTGATGACGACTGAAATGATTTTGTGAAGCATTTTGAAGGAGTTGAGTTTTATATACTGATGAAACGAAGTGGCTACAAATATACTTTTGTCGATCAGCTGAAGATGCGTTTAAGCCATTGGAATGCGTTGTGCAAAAAAGTGTATTGCACTTCAAACCTTGCTAACAGAAAATTTATATTAAATTGACCTTTTAAATGTATTATGGAATACTTCATTACCCATTATCGCAATTTGTATTTTAAGAATTTCTTTCCACATAGCGGCAGAATTCATCATTCAATCGTGATACAGAGACGGAATTTCCAAAAATATTCCACAAAATACATACCCTTTTCAACTTAGAAGTAAACAATGAAGTCTTTGTGTCGTGACGAGACAAATGTGTTTTAAGAATTAATAGTTTGCGAAGTAAAGAAGATATTGTAGTAGTAAGAAAACAGCGTAACTGGAGAAGTAGCATGAAGGCAAGTAAAAAGAAACAAAAGTCGAGACGTACTCATTATCATCAAGATCAATGAAAGAAAGGAAACGAAATACTCGCGGTACTGTATTCACAATTAAGATTCAAAAACGGGCGATATGGCCCGATTTATTGAGAGGGGAATTTGATGTAATATACACAACTGCAAATATCCAAAGTCATTGAGGAGTAAAACGTTTTCAACCGTTTGAGTTCTCTTTAATATTGAATAGAAAACGAATAAATCAAAAGAAAAGAAACGTAAAAGGGAGGAAAAGGGTGAAAAGTAAAAACAAAAATGATTTAATAAAAGGAGAAAAAAGATAAGGTGGCAGACTGACGAACAAGCTGACAGACAAGTTCACGATCAAATAGCTGATAATCTGAAAGAAAAAACTTAATGGATGATTATCTCTTTGAAGTTTGGCAAAGTGCATGTCAAATCTCCTCTAAAGCCCTTTCGCATTTGTACTTGATACGAAGACATCGGCGCGGGCCAGATGGCCGGGGGCGGGTCCAGGAGCCGGTCACCACGTCGTGCGGTCAGACTGACCGCTCGGGCGGCTACCGCACGGCCACGGCGCGTCTGCGTGGGGCTCTGCGGCACGGCGCACCCGACCCTCCGGCCCTGCGGCACTCCAGCCCGCCAGCCCTGCGGCCCTCCAGTCCTCCAACTCCCCAGCCCTGCGGCCCTCCGCCCCGCCCAAAGGCCGGCGAGCGATCGGCCGCGTGTTCGTCTCGGGGGCCAGCAGATTAGTCTGCGCGTCAATCGATAGGCGGTACATCGACCTACGGCGCGGCTAAGCAGCGACGCCTCGTAAATAAATGACGAGGCTCGCGGCCGCGCAGGCGGCGGCGCGACACGAGCGCTGGGAGGCCGCGGGAACATCGACTCCGCCTCCGCCGCCGCCGCCGCCGCCGCCGCTACCGCCGCCGCCGCCGCTGCGCCGCTGTCTCCGGGGCGGTCGCGGTGTGACGACAGCGTTCAAGTGACACAAGCTTCGGTGGACGCATTAGCGGGGACAGTGAGGGCTCACTGCTAGCGGCGTGGATGCGATGATGGCACGAGTGATGTGCTGGGAGGCTTGGGGAGGGCGTCCAGAACGTTAGGGCGTTAACGAGGGCAGCGAGGTTACTAGTTCGGCGGGGTGGGCAAGATGGCTGCAAATGGCAGAAGAGGGAAGAGCGAAGGCCAGGACTTTGAAGTCGCTGAGGAGAGAACGAACAAACGGAACTGTCAAGATGTTGAGTAAGATGGTATTCGCTGAAACGAAAGTGCCGTGAGAACGGTTAACACGGCGCAGGAAATGGAGAGCTTACGAAAACATGAACGCGACAAAACTACGAGGACGAAAGAAACAAGAGCGGGACGAACCTGAAGAGAGTATGACATCAAACGATTAGACTGCGAACTGCGAACAAAGGACGTGGAGATAAGAAGGCTGACAAAAGCTACTATGGGAATGGCAATCCCATTGAGGGGGAATGCCCGGTCGATAATACGGGTGGAAACAGTGAAGGAGAGGAGACAATAGAGTAAGGAGAAGACGAATTGTTTAGATCAACAGTCCATCAAGGAAATATAAATCATGAGTGAGTGCATGATTTGAGCAGAGAAATATCGAAATTAGAAACGAATGCACCGTACGTAACAAAAGAATGAAGATTACGAGATCAAAGTTAAAGTATAGTTTAATGAGAGAGTTTTGGGTGTAAAAACAAATACCAACGATGAAAATAAAGAAACCGAATTAGTTTTATCCAGATTATCGAGGAGCAATAATAAAGAAAAGAAAATTTGTGAATTAAGCATTTTATGTCTGTAATACAGGTTTATGCAAAAAACGGATATAGTAAAAATATGCTCAGTTATCACATTTCGAGTACAACGTAATACATATCGAACCCGCGAGGATGACGTGAGGGCCGCAGAGACTGCGATGTGCCTGTCAGAGGTTTTTTCAAGTCTGCAGAGATGCTGTGGCCTAGTCTATATGATGCGTCTTGGAAAACGTGATGGCACATGCTGCGGAAGGGACGGCACCTTCCGGTGCAGCGTCCGTTTAACAAGTGGCGACGCCGGCGAAGATGGTGATGGTGTCACATCGACGCGGAAAAACTGGCCGACTACCATCAGCATCGCCATTCCCACTTCGTCGTCCCCACCCCACTGCCCTCTCTCCGCTGCCCTCGCCCCCTAGCCGCCCCCAACCAGTCATCCCCGCTCGCTGCCCACGTTCAGACGCCCCGCCCCAGGAACCCCTGTCCAGTCGCTCCCGCCCAGCCGACCCCGCCCACCCGACCCCGCCCAGCAGAACGCACCCACCCGGCCCCGTCCATCCACTCCCGCCCAGCCACCTCCGCCCAACCGCTCCTGTCCAGCCACCCCGGCCCAGCCACCCCCGCCCAGCCTCCCTCACCCTTCCCTATTCTCACGTTTTTTCGTTGACCCCGTTCTCCACGCTCGCCCCGTCGCCTTCTCCTGTCCCTTCTCGCCTCCGCTTCACCCCCACTCTGCTCCTCCGCCTTTCCTGTCCCCAGTCCCGCCGCCTCCCACGTCCCGCCTCAGCGCCGCCCGGCGCCCCGCGACAGCTATATTACCTCGTCGCCGCAATAAAATTGTCACATGGTGGCGGGCGAGGCGCCCACGAGGACCTACCGCAGGAGAACACGCTCCGCATGCGGCCAGCGAGCGCCTCCCGAGCGCGTTCGGCCAGGCCGGCGACGCCGTCGCGCGTGCCTGACACCCACTGATCGTTTCGGCTCGCACCGGGAGCGGTAGCTCAGTGCATCAACTGATGCCACTGCCGCGCCTCTGACCGGGAGGTCCTAGGTTCGAGTCCTGACGGCGGCAGGATTTTCGACACTAGCTTTTCAGCTAGGTCGAATTCAGTCGCGGTCTGGAGGAGAATTCTAGTGGCCGGCTGCTCTGATCGGTAGTTTTCCGTGGTTTCTCCGATCAACACCAGGCGAATGCCGGAGCAGTACCCTACCAAACGGGCCACGGACCGCGCGCGATCTGTCCTTCCCCTTCCTTGTCCTATCCTCTCCCCTTACACACTCACTTACACTAACATGCACTACACTACCACATATTCCGGGAGACCGGTCGGGAGTTTAGAGCTTGTCCCGGCTAGGGCGGTGCCCCGCTGGTGGGAGAGCCCTGGTTAGGGGGTAACCCCACTAGCCGACGGTAGTGGGGTTACGACGACGAGGGGAAAGTCACCGCCATGTCCCGAGAAAAACATGCACTACACTAACGGGACTAATGACCGAAGCAGTTGACGCGCCCGGAAACACGAAAAAATCTATCAATCAATGTTTCGGCTCGCCCTCCGACCACACGCCGCGTGGCCGCAGGAAGCGGCATTCCATTCGCCGTCGAGCGGAGAATGTTGTCTGGGAGGACACTTGTCGTGTAGGTGCTGCTTGGGATTTGTTCGGCCGTGGTGTGCCATGAGAGGCGTAAATTAGTGACGTGCGACGAAATATACAATGTATCTAGCGGCGAAAGTATACGTATAAGTTGCAGTGGAGGCTCGTGCGTTTTACAGGGGATCAATAATATTTACCTTTCTTTACTTCTGGTATTGTAGTTTTATTTTCCTATTTCTCATTCATTGTCCAAATGCGGTCATTTCTATTATCAAACTTTCTTGCATTTTTAACTTTCTTATGTAGAACGTGTAGAGTACGTTTTACATTGCCGAAAAACATTGATCACGAGATTTTTGCGGAAATCACGTTTTGTGATTCCTGGTGCCAAAAATGTTATATAACAAACGTCTGTCCGTATATCTATCAGCCTATAAACAACCCAAAGCTCAAAACAGTAACACGGAGTTTTGCTGGTTCATTTAATTGATAAGTAACTTCCTGTTCTTTTAATGTTCCGTATTCTTCTCTTTATTGTAATATGCAAAGGTTTGCTATTGTGAGTTGTGGTAAGTTTACTATTTTGTATTCTCTCCCGGTGACCGACTATATAGGTTGTTGGAATAACGCTTGAATGAACAAACGAGTTAGTAATTTTAATGATTGGTTTTGTATGAATTGTTAAGTAAAATTAGGTAATTTAAATAAGATATTGTCGATATATTTGCGATCAAGAAAGAAGTTTTTTTTATTTCAAGCCGTACTACTGTTGATATTACTGAATCATATAATAGGGATGTTACTGAACATAAGTACAAGGGATTATAATTTGACTTGTAATCATTACTTATTTCTATTATAACTTTTTCCCACGAACTTTGATGGAAAAATTGTTTTCATACATACTCCTCAGCAATTTCGATGAAAATTGAAGAGTATACACGGTGCAGAAAATCTTGTCACAGAACTGAAGAATTCGCGAGAAATCAAAATAAAACGCTCGATGCACGAAAATGTGAATTGTCAATAGGGAGATATTTCTCTATGAAAATTGAATTCATAGCATATTTTGTATACATTATTTTTATGCCATTAAGGTTTTTGTCAAACCATCATACATTAGGAGGGAAAAATTGCAATCGTATTGTTAGAGGTACAATATTTTTGTATATTTGTATTTTGGGCCAACGATTATAGATAGATAACAGAAAAGGATTACAATCTCGACGTGTATACGCTATCACGTTTAATAGAAATATCATACTGATAGAAAGAAAAACAGTTTGAACCTCCCGATGTGTATTTTTAATGAAATTTAGGGTTTAATCCTCACTGTCCTTTTTTTTTGCTGCTTTGAAATCTTTTACGCCATCGGCAGATTTCAAAGCACCCGTGCAAAGAGGAGCTATATAGAATCTTGGTGCACTTTGCATGTGGAAATACCACGCAAGGGAAAAAACGTTGCGAATGGAATTGGATCGTAAGCTTATTTTCAAAGCGAGATACCGAGGGTGACAAAAATATTGAATTAACTTGCTTCTAAAAGTACAGTAGGTTTTGTGAGCTCGTATGTTGACAGTGTAGTACGCGAAACTTCAAAATGTGTTATTCAAATATATGGGAGAATTAAAGGGAGTGGTCACGCGAAGAGCCAGAGCTTTCAGACAGAATCCAGCACGAAACGTTGTTCCATAGCGAACTAAAAATCATCCTAACACACATATTCCAAAGACAATCTCGACTATTGTATGTTTATGTATGACTAATATATATTTACTAGTGAACATTTTTAAGTATACCTTTAAAATGTATATTAATAAAAAATGCTTTACAGCGAAACTGAAGAATAAATTATTAGAACTGCCAGTTCCTGGCATTACAGCATTATAGGTCGTGTACGGTGCATGAGCAAACAGTCTACGCATTGCGAGGAAATCGTACAGAAAATCAAATGGTCAGTTTAATTTTTTCACGGAAGATTATTTCTGCCTCTCTTCCTTCAATTTAATTTAGCATAGAATTCGAGTTTCCGTTCGGGTCTGGCCACCAGGCTTCGGAATAGGGGTAGTCAGAAGAGCTAAATCTCTAAAAATGTAAAAGAGGGTTCAGAATGGCCTCATTTCGTAGATTGCGGCTTATGAAACATAACTCGTGTTACTCGTGGGACATCAAAACCAGGCTTGAGGGGCCAGTAATTCTTCATTTCTGAGCTATGCACGACAGTAATGTGTGGTGCAGCGGTTCGTGGGTTTCGGGTTGCGTGTCCACCTAGTTCCTTCCCTACCATAATCATGCGAAATTCCATTATTTGTCTTAATTTTTTATGCTGATCTGGAGAGTAATTACCCATCCAGAAGTAGAACACTTTTAGGATTTTTTGTCAATATTTTTTATAAATTGTACAAAAAACTTTCATCTTTTCCTAGTGAATCATGTATTGAGAGAATAGAGGGTAAAAAGTGACAATAATGAAACAAAAATATAATTTACAAGACACAATTAACTTAAAAATAATTACTGAAAGAGATTACTTTCAAATATATAGTATGTTTTAAAACAAGCAATTATGAAATTGTGATCAGAAAACCTTTATTGGTTAGTCTTTGTGAGTTGAAATTTGTATAAAGTTGAATTTTATTAATACAAACAGTTCCACTTATTTTTGACATTCGACAGGAAATTTATTTATCGTTAAAAACAGTTGGAATCTTACTATACTAGCATATTTACATTATATACATTATTAATATTGTAAGCGTGCGTACTTCCTCCTGTTCCTTCTTTTTTTCCACCTTAATCTTAAGTTCCAAATGTATATAAAATAAATATAATGTATAAATTTATAATAAATATAAATGTATATAAAATGTATTATAAAAATAAGGTGTAGCCGAAACGTCATCAAAATACTATATGTAACAAAATACTCTAAATAAGTTTACTCTTGAATGTCCACAATAAGTGGAACTGTTTGTATTAATACTAATTGATAGGAATTTATTGAAGAGGAAAGAAAGTTGTATTTTGTTGATGTCTTTATCTTCTTGAAGAAATTCGTATTTTCTGTCGTGTAAAAACCTCAGTGTGATCCAAGAGAGCAAGATAAGCGAAAGTCAGAAGCGGGCTGCGCTTTAATTTCACGCAAGCGCAGTTGCACGCAGGTGCGAGTCCATGCGGAAGCAGCTCCGAGCGGCAGCTCCCAGCGGCGCTAGAACAATCACGCTCAATTGACGGACCGTCACGGCCAGGTTTCGAGCGCCGGTTATTCTGACTGCGCGTTTTCACGGACTCCTGGATTCTCTCAGGCAAATACCCACTGGAATATAATTTCTTCCCTTGCAGCTGACATTAAATGAAAATCTCGCCGCTGATAATGGAGATTTCTATGCTTAGAAGCATTCAATATTGTAGGATTTTCCTCTTTAAATACCAATAGGTAACTCTAGAATACCCAGAGAAAGCTAATTCATTGCAAATCTGCCATGTCGAACGGGACGAACAGAGATGCCTTATTCCCTTTATTCGAGCCTGAAAAATGTTTGACTCATAACTTCGAATTTTTACTTCCCCACCTTACGAAGTTCTTTGCAAGAAGGAAAGTTGTGTAATCTTGCACCGGAAAACAGCAAATTTTCGGCTGAAAAACTGTTTTTATTTCATTGTAATGTTTGGTCATTAGTAGTGAAAATGGGGTATACCATCGAGTTTATTGCAGAAACAGAACCGTTTCACAGAATTGTATTTTTTATGAGAGAAACTTTTGCTGGATTACGTTCAACTGTTTTTCTCCGAAAATTCTAAAAGCCTCAATGATAATAAAGTAATAATTTCGTCCACTTTGTCTTAGGAGATTTTCACATGTCCTCCTCATTCACCTAGGTTGTGAACAAATTTTGTTTTCACAGAAGTTTGGGATAGTACGTTTTACGCTCCCAAATTGTAACAAATTTGTCATCAAAGAAGTGATTGAAAATGAAGGTAATATGAATATTTTGCCTCGTTATGAATACAAAGATGAATGCAAAGATGGCCCTAATGACTTACAAATAAGCATCAAATGGGCTCCTTTTAAAATATTCTGTTACGTAACCATGATCAATGGCTTTTTGACATTGAACGTAAAGTATTTTTCTTGGAAATTATTCAGTCATACGCCAAGTCCTCAGTCATTGTCTTTTATATTCCTATAGGCTAGGAGCTCAGCGCCGTTAGTATTTAATACATTCCAATTCATCAGAGTTCTAAACGATAAAATACATGATAAAATCATATAATATCAATAGTTAAGAAATCCACATCAGTTACTGTAATAACTCATTTTACAATTGCGAATCGTCAAAAAAGAATAAGAGAAGATAAAATAATAGTTATGTACGGTTACAGAAGGTCAACAATTTTCCTTAGTTTCAGATTTTGCTGCCATATTTCTAAGTTAGGACAGCATTGTTTTTCTTAGAAATTTATCAGTCTCCGTTTTTAGTTCCTCCTTAGTCTTGGTCGGTTAATGTCGGGACGTTTCATTTCTCAAAATCACGAATGGATTTCTCGAGCTGTTCCAAGTTCGTTCCAGAGCTTGTTTTTTCCGGTTCCTCTTTCTCTCTCCGTGATGTATGGCTACGTTTTCAACACAGAGACAAGACCTACACGTGAGCGCAGGAACAGGCAGGCATTTGCTTGGTGAAGGGGCAAAATAGCCTAGAGAGTGCAATACGATATCAGAGATAATCGTACGATAACTGCTGAAGTATGATTTGAAGAAGATGATAAAAAACGTTGATGATGATGTCGATGTTCATCTTAGACAATTTGATATATATTTTCGAATATAAAGGGAGAGGTGTTCCACTTCTCTTCCCTCCAATCAGATTTTTAAAGACAGAGCATTCCATCATGAACTCATAAACAAAAAGTACTGAGAAAAACATTCGAAAAGTTGAGTAATAATATCTAAACTAAATTGGTTCTCTATAATCCATGTACTAGGAATTATTTAAAACGATTTCTACTCCTCCCAAACGTTGTTCGAAGAATTGCTCAATGGTATATCAACTTTGAAATTACAAACTTCAGAAACACGCAAGCCAATTCGGATATTTTTAGTCGCGTGTTTCTTACTAGTTGTCCTTTTCGAGTTCCAGGAGTCTCAGGTGATAGCAACAGTGTTGAAAATGCTTTCGTAAAACGAACGAAATGAAATTTCTCATCACAACACGTGTAATCCTTCATCAAAGGAAGTGTTTTAGAGTTCCATTTTTGCCCCATTCGAAATTTTCGCGTAACGTCAATAGCGGGCCAATTTGATTTGAACAACATATATCAATATAGATCAATGGACAATTAGCATTTCATTAAACATTGATTTTCTACAAATCTACGTTGATAGAATCAGCAATATTGTCCTGACATTTCAAAAATTAGAACATTCATAAAACCATGGGTATCCAAAAATAATGTGAAGGGGATTTTATATCAGTCGGGAGAAAAAACAATTTGCAATACACTATTGCTACTTGCGTAGCAATACGTAATTACGTATTAAAGAGGAAGCATTCTAATTCTGCAGCGGAAATTGGAGATTTTTCGTCAGAAAACTCGTATTATGGAGCCTTAATATGGAGAACGTGGATAAATTTTGTGCTATATGTATAACTCGTTGTAAAGCCAGACTCAACTTTTTGTGGGGCCATGATATCGAAATATTGTTTTGCAGAAAACGTCTTTTCCTCTGTCCGTCCGTCCGTCCGTCTCTGTCCATCTATCCGTTTGTCAGTATGTCTGTGCGTGTGTGGTCAGCACTCGAGCCTAAACCGTTCAGACGATTTTGTCCAAAATTGATATTTCCAGATCTAGCGGAACTCAAGGCCATGCAAATTTGAAATAGATATACTGATTTTTTTATTGTACTTCACATGAAGCTTTAACTATTGTCAATCGTTTTAAAATGTTCTCCAAATACTGTGATGACTTTTTACTTTCTCGTATACATACGTATATTCAGGAGTAATAAACTGTGACCGTCCGTTTCCTTAGATTTCGAAAACGTGTCACATCCGACCTAAGAAAGCGAGGGAAAGGAATATTTTGAACGCGCGCCAACGCGGATGAATATTAGGAATGCTAACTAGAAATTAGAACAAGAGAGACCGCCACCATAGACCGAGGGCGAGACCGGAGGTCAGATGAAAGAAAAAGTTCTTTCTGAAGGTAGCAGCTGAACTGGGCGGACGTATGGAAAACGGTACGCCAGGAATTGACATTGCAGCGGACTTCAGATTTGCAACTTTGAGGATAACTCTTCTAGAAGACCAGAAGAGGTAATTATTCTATTATAAATTGATTTAAGCGTAATCTTAGAAGAAAGATGATAAGAAACGTTATGAATTTATAATGGGAGAATTAGGGAGAGAAGTTTTGAATAGATGGCAGTAATTAATAGATTGCATTTGCATAGATTGCTCTTTCCAGTTTTTTTCACATGCTTTTCTTATATTTATATACTCTCTTGAAGTTGGTGCTCGTATAAAAAGGGGTGATCTCTGGATTCATTTAAACTCTGAATATCCAGTTGGTCATTAATCGTGATTGAAAATAAAGTAAAATTCATATGAGAGTACGCAAGAATATAAAACTTGAACGAGAAGAAGAACGCGTTTTCTGGTGGGCAACGGCGTTCTCAACCCGAGGCCACGACGCTTCAAGGCCGAAGCAGCTCGGTGGAAAGGGGTAGAAGGAAGCACAGTGGACTGTTCTACGCGGCCGAGAAGAGAACACAGTAAGATCGTTCCAAATAAACTGTTTTTGTAGGGATAGGAGTGATTCATTTTAATCAGAAAGCTTATTCTGTGTCCGTCACGTAGAAAGAAAGGGAGGGTAACAGATTTACCATGCTTAAAAGATAAGAAAAGTAAAAGTACATTTGTTTCCGACTTCTAATACGTGAGAACAGAATCAATCTTTTCTTTCAAAAAAGGATTTGAAGATCTAATATTGTAATTTAGTGATTAAGAGCTTGTGTAAGAGACTAATTATAATAGTAATCATTCTCTGGATTTTAAAGAGAGAAAGAGTTTCATTTTTTTGTGAAAGTAATGTTAAGTCAAAGTACTAATTTTGATTTTCAATGTGTTTTTCTTTCATTTTTGTATAAAGTAATATTTTAACGATTCTTTCGAATTTCTGAAAGTGTGTGTTTGTTAAACAATTGGGTTGTAAAGAAGAGTAGGAAATTGTGTTCGAGTTATTAGTGTGTGTGTGTGTGTGTTTTTCTTACAGACAGTCAAGAGTATTCTGTATTTGATTTTTTTGTGTGCCATTTTATGTATCTGTCATAGCAACAAATATTTTTAGAATATATTCTGAATTTAGTGAAAAGTGATTCTCACCCCAGTTGTATGTAATTTTTGCATCCAATCCATAAACGATCTTCACGACCCTGCCCCCCTATTTTTTTATTTATTGTGTCCACACTGGGACGTCTATACTGAGCTAGTCGACCATCTGGTGAATTGTGTTCGCCACCCCCCAAGACGTCTCAGGTCGGGTGCTGGCCTTACGGCTTGTACCGGACGGTACTGTGGCTCGCAATACGTAGTATAAAGAAAGTTATATCACGCTGCGGAAAATAGGTTTCGAGATTTCAACATAAATAGACGTTTTGGGGTCCCCTGATACCAAAAAAATTGGTTCTTTTCAAAACGTCCGTCCGTCCGTCCGCCCGTCTGTCTGTCCGTTTGTACGTCTGTCTGTCCGTCTGTGAACACTACTAGCGCCTAACCACACGCACGATATATATTTTCCAAATTGAAGAAGCCCGTGTCCAACTAGCTCTAGTTAAAACTGAAGTTTTTAAATACATTCTTTAAAATTTTGGTACTGTACATGAAGACCCCCAGATATTTTCCAAATTTTTTGAAAAGCGGCTGCAAATTTTTTCTTTAAATTTCTGGTAAGAGTAGAGTAAAATACACTTATAAAGGTGTTATAGGTCCGATTTTCCCGGTTAACTGAGTTTTCGAAAATTGCAAACGGTTGAATTTTTTTGGCGTCTTCCTAAAACTATAGAATTAAAGAGAGGGATTTTTGTTTCAAATGAAATTTATTGCTCGTAATCAGTTCTTTTAATAAAATCATTAATATTGTTTAGAAAATTGTAGTAGTTTTAGCGCAATATAACGTGCAATATTTAAAACTTAAAAAAAATACAAAAAAATAGACTTTCTCAAAAACGACTCCAAATTTTTCTTTACATTTGTGATATAGATAGTGCTAAATGCACTGTATAAGATGGAATAAACGCTATATTGCTCTATTATTTCGTTTTCCAAAAACTTACAAGAATATATTTTTTTTATTTGTCTGTCACGTCGGTAATATTTACTTTAGAGGCAATTTCTTCATATTGGTGTATTTATGAGTATACGTGCTTTAAATAATATCAAATAAAGTTTCTAGAAAACTCTTCAATTTTCTGTTAAAATAAGCTCAAAATTCCGCATTTTCAAAAAACCTCAAACGCCATTTTTTAAAAAATCGCTTCAAAGGTTTTCTTCAAACTTTTCCATCAAATAGTGGTAATGGTACTATTGAACATGGCGTCCAATTTAGTGCTTTTTTTTTTCAAAAATTACACAAACGTAATTTTTTTAAATATATCTCACGCCGTTAATATGCAAATTTCAATAGTTTTTAGACATAATTAACTTTGTGAGTAGAAGTTCTTCAAATTACTTCAAATGAAGTTTTTCGAAAACAATAGATTCTCGTGGAAAAACGCTTCGAATTTCGCATTTACAGTAACGCTTAACGCAGTTTTCTTAAACATGGCTCCAAATTTTCAATGAAAATTGCTATTTAGGTCAAGGTTTTAATCTTATTTAATATTCTTAAAATAATATTCAGGTTCTACCATTTGGAAAACGAAAAGTTGAAAAAATTTCAAAAAACTGTACTTTGGGCGGCGATAGATGGCAGCTGGCAAGAAAGGAGGTCAAGACTGTACAGTACCAGTCCACACCAAGGAAATTATAAAACTTTACTACGAGAAAGTCTGTGCTATTCTGTAGCATCTCTAGTTTTCTCCGTGAGAGCAAAGCATGCTCAAAGAATGGGGCAGATCTCATTTTCAATAAGCTCTGAAAATCTTCGAAAATTGAAAATATTCCAATTAATGAGAGAAAGTATGTTCTGATGTTGTTCCACTAGATATCACGTACCATGCTGCATTAATACAGAGTGAGGTGGCTTTGCGTTAATATTAAACGTTTCTAATCCAATCAGATTTTTCATATACGAGTATTCTATGACAACTTTGCGAAAAATTCTACGTATACGTAATGCGGCGAGAAGAAATAATAGCACATGCGCAATTTTTTTTCGCTCTCGGACGTGACGGGAATGTGTCGGTACCTTCGCATAAAAGTTTAATCTCGAAACTAGCATTACCGCAAAATCCTGTTTGCAGTATTTTCGGCGCAGATTCTCTCCACCCTAACCGAATAGCGCTCGCCCTGAGAACTCCGGCAGCCACGAGGAGCTGCGAGATACAATCATTCCGACCGCAGCTGCCTCCGTCCCTTTTGCTCAGTGCACTCCCGACATCCCTAAGTGAGCTTGCGGCTGCGGGAATGGAGATTCCCAGAGACATGAGGAGGAGGAGGACGGAGGAGGCGGGAGGAGGAATTAGAAGACATGTCGGCGACCGATGTGGCGGCGGAAACGCCAGGAGCGGGATAAGGCGGCGCGGCGTGCACACGGAAGATTAATTCCTTGAAGAGATAGGCGGAACCCGCAACGGTTACCTTCGCTTTCAGAACCGAAGTGATCGTGGTAGATCTCGACCGCAGTTGACGTCACTGCAGCCGCAGCCGCGGGGGAGAGCGTTCACGCAATTGACATAGTCTGCGTTTGACGAACAAGCGATATTTGTTACATGACTTATTTGTACTGCATTCCAAACATACATATATTATAAATATACTTTCGGGAAATAGAAATATAATACTGTGCTATTTATTCTTCCGCAATAAACGATTTGTACCTTTATTCTCAATCTCACTGTACATCCCATATTTTTTATATATTTTTATTATTCTCGTAAAAAAATAACTGAACATTGAGTTGAATAATAAAATCCAATACGTAAATGATGATTCATTTACGAGCCTCTCTACGCCCTTCGCCTTGTGGGTATAGTTAGCGACTCGTATTGTTTACGGTCTTTAAGTTCTGCTCTACCTCTCTGAGCCGGAAAATACTGGCTACCCGTACGACTCCACGGAGAATGGGAGTGCCGACCTCGCAGGGGAACAGAGTGTGCCTCTCTCTTTTTTCCTTGATACAGCGTAACACTGAGCTGTAGCTTCTTAGATCCGTGGTTCCATGGGCAGTGACAAAAAGTGCTTCCCTTCACCGACTATCTGTTCTGTGTTTTTCCCTTTTGTGGAACAGGCTTTGTGTAGAAACAATTGAAATAAAATGTATGTGTATGTTTTTGGCATTTTGGGTCGATTGTTCGACTTTGTCATCTAGCTAAAGGTGTCTTCTATGCCTGGGACTAGTTCAATTCCCATGCTGGTGGAAGGGTATGAGAGACATTATTTCCACCACCGTAACTGGCAAACTCCGTCTGCTTGAGCTTTTCTGTCACACAGCTTAAAAAACTGAGTCGATTTTAGAGGAAAGCTAGCATTCTATTTTTACCCCGACTGGAAAACGAACCCGGGATTACATTACGGGAAGCTAGTAGCTTGATCATGAGCCATTCTAGAGGCTGCAATAAAAATAATTTCATTTTATCATTAATATATACTATGTATGTACATTATATTACACTACGTATGTCATATCAAGAGCATCAACTTAAATGACAGTCTGATTATACAGGAAAATCATTACATATTCAACACTAATATATGTTTTATCTTTATACCTAAGTTTTTGGCAAAGATATACCCGCTATTAGATATGTTGTAAACCAAACGAAAAGAATTATTCTGTCTATTAAGTAATTATTTGTTACAATCTTTAAAAATCACATTCGAAGACAAAGAATTTGCGCCTAACTGGTTGTGAATTCAGAAAATAAATTTTATTTACACCATTGTCCTATGCTTATGAGAATTTGAGGCTTCTACCGTAAAAATGTTGAATTTTTTCGGCAACTCTCTTCCGTTTCTTCCTGACCCTTCATTCCATTTCAGTGCAGATCATGTGGCTAACATTTTTCTACGTCCTTAAACGTTAATTATTTCCTTCTGCACTATGAATTTAAGGCATGCACCAAATTCTTCTAGAACTCTCAACGTATTTATGCTGGTTCTATCATTCATCGAAGTCAAGAGTATTCTCATGCACTGTAATAACATATAGTTTATTCCCAATTTTAATATTTCGCTTCTTTTCAAGATGCAAACGCGTTAAACTATTTTCACCGATCCTGCAAAGATAATAGGATTCACATCGAGGTCCGACAAATTTTATGTTTTCAATACAGATACGACTTCCTTTACTCGTAGTACTACTAAGTGAATTTATGAAAATATTTAAGCAGAGTAAATACCTACACAATTTGTTTCGTTTTCTCAAATCCCTAGGAAACAACATGGGCGTCACGCCGCGAGGTTGGCAGACTTCACTCCTGAGAAATAACAAAGATAGCCAATCAAAGGTCTAACAGAAAACTTAACGAGATACCATTAATAACGTGAAACGCTGAAACAATTATTGCGAGAACGTTCCCAGAGCGTCAGGTAAGACAAGCGCGAGCACAGCCGATGCGAAGGGAAGGGCCTTCGCCTGGGCTACGCGTTCCGCCGCCTCACCGCGAAGGAAGACCGCCTAATAATGTAATTTGCCGCTGAAATTAACCGAGAAAATTACGCCTGTTCCACTTCATTTGCTTTATTATATATTTTTAATTTAATAAGGCTTCATCACGAATGTATTGTGCGCGTGTCCGGTGGCGCCATCAAATATGCATTGTCGCCTTTTGTTCCCGACGCTCGCGCGCGCGCAAGGGCGTGAGCGAGCGAGCGAGCGCGGCGCTCGCTCAGCCAGCGGCGGCCCCCGGCGACCGGAGTCTTAATTACGAGGCGGCGCAGTCTTAAGAAAGCCCTAATCCCGGGATCAGAGCTGCCATGTACATAGGCGACGCCCCGCGGGGCGCGGCGGGGCGTGGCGAGGAGCGGCGCGGCGCGGGGGCGTGGAGGGCGGGGGCGTGTGCGGGCGCCAGCCGAAGGTTCTAGGCGCGGAGAGGGTGAGCACTGTGAGGGCTCGAGCGGGGTGGAGGGTGGAGGGTGCGCTGAGGCGCGAGCGTACAAGGAATCCTGCTGCGAGCGGGCGGCGGTGGAGGCGAAAGCTAACCGAGGCTTCATCTTCTAGTTTATTTCGCGTCGGGAATGACGTGCGCCGAGGTGCCTTGAGGACCGTGATTTCGTAGGAGCGCTCCTGCCGAGCGTTTGCTTTGGCTGAAATGTTACTTCATGATGATGTAGATGAACAAAGTTGCTAGGTCGAATTCAGCTGCTGTCTGGAGGAGATTTCTAACGACCGGCAGCTTTGATCGGTAATTTTTAGCGGTTTCTCCAATCAACACCAGGCGAATGCCAGAGCAGAACTCTAATAAGCGGGCCACATACCACGTGCGAGCTTTCCTTCCTTTTCATTCTTCTATTCTCACCCCTTACGTACTCACACACATACACACCTATAAGCACTACACTACCACATACGTCTGGGCCTAGTCGGGAGCGTAGAGTTAGTCTCAAGTGGGACGGAGCCCCACTGGTGGAAGTTACCTGGAGGAAAAAAGCCGACATGTAAGACGGCACAGGATCTTACCATATAGAGGGGGAAGAACTCCGCAAACTCGCAACCTTTCGTCATAAAAACATGCACTATACTTTGAGGCTAATTATGATAGATGTTGGCGTACCCGGAGACACGAAATGTTCAGTGTACAAGGTTATAGATTAAATGGGGATTCATAAACGTGGAGTCAACGTGAACTCAAGTTGAGTCAACGTGGACTCTAGTTGAGTCAGCTAAAAACCGATCAAGATGTTTATTGCAACACACTAGGGAGACTGCGTCACCGGACTTTATCTTGCTCTATTGCAAATGATTGAGATAGTAATCAAATTGTCCAAGCAAATGGAAATGTTTTTTCAATATACTTTATTAAAATTAAATCATTTCTGACATGGAGCTCCTTCAGCATATTATCTCAATCGTATGCCAGTGAGTATGCCTGTAGATATACAGCTTTGTTAGTGAATTGTACTTCCTTGAGTTATTTAATCTAGATTTTATGGTCGGGTTAAGTAGTTCAGCAAGTAATCCATGTAACATTAAACCGCTCATTCCTCGGAAGGTTCGAGGAGAATATTTGTCTTGAGTCCAACGTTACTTTCATAAGTGCTGATAAGATCCTTGTATACACACTCACATACCTAATCTTTAACATAGCGAATCATCTTTTGTATTTGTTTATATCAGGTGAATTAAGTGAAATATGAAGAATATGATTGGAGTCAATGTGTACGAATGAACTAGATGAAATATATTGTTTGACTAAGAACTAGAAATATGATTCAGAGAAAGCCTGGTCAATAAAGAATATAAACAATAATTTACGTCATGGAATAAATATCACGACCAACATAAACATCTCTTAGTAGTCAACAAGTCGACAAACTCTCAACAAAATGAGTTGCAGTTGAGGTAGTGACCTCTCTGATCGAAAATGTTACGAAAACAGTAGGCGAAGCAAGAATAATTTTCGACGTACAACAAAATCACGATAATCTGAGATTTAGGAAATAATACGTATGAGTTGGAGTAGCCTTGGTGTGACTGCGCGACAACATAGCAGATACGGTTATGGCAATAGGGATGTGAGCAGCGGTTGTTGGAAATTCACCGTTTGGAGCGGTTGTAGTGACGTCGAGGATGGAGAGGTCAAGGTCAACTGCCACTGCCAGTGCAGTTAACTGCACTAATGGAGAGTACGCTACCGATTATGAAAACTGTTTGCTATCAATTGAAAGAACTGCTTCAATTGTGCTATTCACAGTTTTGCGTCTTTTAGGAAAACGTTGATTGAAACTGAATGAAGAAAACTGATTGAATGGAAACTAGATTAATTTCCGAATTGTTTGTTAAAGACCTGTGTACCTGCCAATTTACACCCGTTAACTCACATATTTAATGCTTCCTCATGCACGAGCACTTTTCCAGATTTTTCGAAACAGCTAAGATCAAGCTGCTCTTCAAAAATAAGCAACAAAAATGAAATTCAAAATTATTGACCTATTTCTCTTCTGTCAGTTTTTTTTTCAAAAATATTAGAGAGACTTTTTACGTAAGAATGGAAACCGTTCCCAGAAAACACAAGGCGCTTTCAGATTGCCAACATGAATTCAGAAAATCAAAATTTACGGAAAGAGCCATATTTTCTTTTCTTAAAGACATCGCCTCATCATTGAATCAAAACGAAGCATATATTGGATTATTTTTAGATTTTTCTAAAGCTTTTGACGTCATTGATCATGACATTTTACTTTCTAAATTACCTTCATATGGAATCCGTGGTATTGCTCTAGATTGGTAAGGTTCGCACCTCAAACAACGATCTCAGAGGTTAAAAAATATCTTACTGGAATGATGAAACATTATGTACACTCCTTTCCAGTTCTTTGCCATTGCACGTGGAGTCCCTCAGGGATCGATTTTATGTCCTATTCTCTCTTCCTACCTAAGCAATGTGCCCTCGACGATTCAAAACGGAAGAACGGTTGTCTTTGCGAATGATACGAACATTCTTTGCAATAAAGAAACCGTAAATAGTACAATATCAGATGTTTCAAATTGGTTCCGTAATAACAAATTAGTAGTAAATGAAAAGAAAACGGTTTTAATGCAGTTTTCCATTTCAAATAAACAATTCTGTGCTCCATTGAAAATGAACAGTGTACCATTGACTGATGTTAAGGCAACAAAATTTTTAGGTCTCTCAATTCAGTCAAACATTTAAATGAATTGAACACAAAATTAAGTTCATTATGCTACGCGTTCAGAATTCTTTCAAATTCAGTCACCCTTCATACTGTTCTTTGTGTGTATTACGCGAATGTTCATTCCCGCCTAAGATATGGCATTATAGTCTGGGAAAATACATCTTATAGCTCCCAGACTTTTAGATTACAAAAACGAATTATACGAATAATAACCAAATTCCACCAACGTGATTCTTGTAAGCCTGTCTTTATTAATCTAGGAATTTTACCATTTCATTTTCTGTTGATTAACGAATCAGTGATTTTTGTTAAAAATGACTTGCTTAAGGGCGGGAATATATTTTCAGAAAATGCTGATATCTATTACTATAACACTCGACGTAGAAATCATATTCATCAGGTGACAGTGTCAACAGCTCATTACAAAAACTTTTAATCGTATTCCAATTAATCGGAATGATGTTTTGTAACAAATTAATTTATAACAAATTGATTAAATTTATGAGAATAAAAATGTTATATTAATTTATTTTTAAACAGAAAAATGTGATGCAATATAGTCGTGATAATAAAATCGTTTGTAATTTGAGTTGATTACATATTATGTGAAATTAATGATAGACACAAAATGTACATTTTATGTTCAATAAAAAAAGGGTATCTATCCAAGTTTCTTGTTGGTATATACTTGGACATACTGAAAGACAAAGAAGCTAACTTTACGATGAGTTTATCAAAGAAGAATAGTACTGTTTTATTCGTTCTTCAAATTTCAATCTTTATCTCCCAATTATTAACAGACACCACACGACTTCATACCTTTCTTAAGAGGTATCATTCCGCTATTTAAATAAGTAGTTTTAGTGAAATGAAGAACTTTATGAGTGAATTAGTTTTTTTAGAAACAAAAGCTTTTCGAATGTTTATAAGAAGTCCATTCATAAAATAGTAAATTATTTTGTTTTCTTTTGTTTCAATCCTTCATATCTACAAGTGTTAAATTAGAATGTATAACTTTGAACACTTTCTGTCGTAACCAATATAGAACGATTGCCCGGAACCTGCCTTGCTTTGAGCAGCCCTTCGGGCCTATCAAAGGCGCGACTTTCGGCGACAGCGCGGGCAGCGTCGCCGACGACGGCAAATCAGGCGCAGCGGAGGCGCGGGTGGAGGGGTGGGTGCGGCAGCGGAGGGCCGAGCAGGCGGCTGAGACGGCCAAAGAACCCTCCACCTCCCAGAGAGCCGCCTCCGCGCCAACGCAGTCCGCTACGCTCCGCGTCCGCCGCGCCGGCCGGCCAGCCGCGGCGGCGGCGGCAGCGAATGCGACAGCGACGTCCATTGGCTGTGCGCGCGGCAAATGCGATTAAGCGCTCAATGTTGGGCGAAAAACATAGCGGGGAAGCGAGGGAGAGCGGGCTTGGGACGCGCCGCTTTCCGAGAGGCAGCTAGGGCCGGCGAATGGGGGAAAAACTGTGGGCGGGGGTGGGCGGGGTTGGCGGGGTGGGCGGGGAGTGGGCGAGGGTGGGCGTGGCTGCAAGGGTAGCGGGTGGCAGCGGTCAGTGGTGGGCGGCGGCGGGCGGCGGCGGGCGGCGGCGGGTGGCGAGAGGCGACGAGGAGCGCCGAGTGGTTGGCGAGGGGTGGCGAGGGGCGGTGAGGGGCGACGAGGTGCGGGGCGGTGGGCGCAGGACGGGCACGGGCGCCCGCCAAAAGCGATCTGTAACTCCATTATGGAATATCGCAGAGCACAGAAATATAAAGCTTAAATGTATTTGTAATGACTTTAGCGAGGGAATTGAGCATATATTCGGCATTGAAGCGATAGCGAATGGAGCCGCGTTTGAAAACGTTTGCACGTAGAGTGAGTGTGTGGCTGCCTGCGGGGAGCGCGATGCGGCGGGTGTGGGCGAGGCAGTCAGGGAGGAAGCATGTCGGCGACGCGGTGGGGGGGGGGCGTGGCGTGGCAGGGGGGGCTGCGGAGGGGTGGGGAGCAAGAGGCTTCCGCTCTTCAATCGCCTCCCCTGCCCGCCCCCTGCGTGTCGCGCTGCCGTCTCCCCCGCGCCGTCGCAAACGTCATCGCCGCCGTCGCAGCCTCGCGTCGTGTCGCGTCGCGTCGATCAGATTGCACCCGACGCTGCTGCAGCTGGCATCGAAGGCGAGGCCGCAAACGCGCTACTCCCAGCTTGAGTGAGTTTGAAATGCACTTAGGGACTGTGGGAAGGTCGCACGAATCGGAGCATTCTCTCTGATTGATTATCCATTATCATGCTTCACAATGTCAAAGAACGGAGACAAACTATGGCCATGTAGAATGTACTTGATCATCCTTATTTCTTTCAATGGGCAATATATTAAACGATTTCAAAAGATTTAAATGCCATAATCAAAATAATTGATGTAAATATATAAGAATATCACATTAAGAACGTATTGTGAGACGTATCAGTAAATCCTTTGCAAATTTGAATTTATTAGTTCAGAATGATTCGTCAAATTTTAGTACCTTTCATTCCATTAAGCTTTTTACAAAATAAAATAGGAAAATCCAGATATAAGGAAATTTTTATAGTTTTTTACGAAAATATCACAATACTGTAATATTGTGCATTGAAATCGTTCGCAGTCTTAATGCTACCTCAATTTTGGGTCACGAATGACGTAAGCTCAAACCCGGCTCGCTTACAGCATTCAGCGGCTCTACATTTGGGTATTTGAATTTTTCATCTACGTAGACTCTAGCTTTAATTCGATGTATCGTGGACTCATAGAGACAACATCTTACATCAAAGACAAGAAATAATCATGAATACCAATGAAGAGTTATAGACAAGCTACCTTTTAGATAGAGCTGTAAACGTCCGTATGTCGAGGAACATTTGGGCTAACTAATATATGTTTTCAGGAAAGCATTTTAACCTAAAACCTATTATCAGGTTGGAAAACAGAGTCGACCAATATACGAATTTCTGATTCTATTTAATATCCTAGAATCAATGTTAAAATCACAAAAAATAAACTTTTAGTACATTTGTTACACTAAAGAAATGAGAAAAATATTTACTCCGTTTTGCAATTCCACTGAGTACGAACGTCTGAATACGAATAAGATTATACAGAAGGCGGCTTGAAGTATTTAAAAGCCAACACAACATTTTTAAATTCATCAAAGCTTCTTCATTTTATTATAAATATGTGCTGTAACCAGTAAGAATATTCCTATTTTAAATAACCGTTATTTGCGTTTCCATCAGAACTGTATTCATATTAGCTGCGTCATGGTATGTAGTACGGAATTACCCTTGTATAAATATTTTCGTTCTTATGCGAAAGACTAAAAGTACATAAAAACATAGCAATAAATAAACAAATTCATTTATATACTTATTTGTTAAATACTTTTTTGCGCATGTCCCTTTATGGAATAAAGTTTTGATTGCATGATGGTTAGAAATCAATCTATATATTTCAATAACTGTACTGCGTTACTACACTTAAAATATCTTTTGTTTTAACATGCAAATTTATTTCATTGTTTTAGCTCACGTTTGTGTCCATTAACATTTGACCGTTAATAATCACATTTGTAAGTTTTGAAGATGAAAATATAATAGCAAAATGTAGGCAACAGGCTTTATTGTTAACGGTCAAAATAAATAATGAAGCTGAGCTCACTATTTATCGCTATTTTAACTAATGAAGGTTTTACATATTCGGTTTAAAACTGCACGTATTATTTAATCTTTGGAATAGTTGTTAAAACATTGCTTACCCAAATGCATACTCTTACATAATCAAATATATTCAGATGTGTAATGTGGTTTACAACAGTATACATTTTTATTACAAACCCACAATGAAAAGCGACAGTTCTCAACTAACACACACAATGCTACTGTATGTTCCCGTTAAGAAAAGTCGTCCCGTTGCCCGTTAAGATAAATTGAAACAAATGAATAGGAGCTAATGATCACTTATAAGTACTCATGTACAGAGTATATTTTTTTCTTATATATATATATATATATATATATATATATATATATATATATATATATATATATATATGACTTTCTTTTAAGATGGTGGTATTACGAAAATAATTTTGAACGATGTATGGGCGATATCACAAATTATGAACGTCGTTGACTATAAACTACCATGGTTTATCTCGGTTTACAAACTTCATTCGTTATTTTCTGTTTATCGGCTTTGAAATAACTATTATATCAGAGTTTACTGGTAGGCGATTATTTTATGTCACATGTTTTATTCATGTATTCTACAAGAGACTTTTTATATGTAGACTAGGTAGACAATGTAACCTATACAGAGCATTTAATTTTTCAAATTAAAAATGCAAAATATAATATTTGATGAAATAAAAGAAAACTACACGGATTGATTTTATAACTAATAATGGATTATTAATGTTGTAGAAACGCCGCGAAACGGAGGGAAGCGGTACTGTTGTGTTAAACGCCTACTTTTCTCTAGAACATGTGAACGCACATTCTCTGTCCTGATTCTCCTTGTCTTCCTGAAATATCTACGGACCTATGCATCATTACACTAGCGCGACGCATGGCCTAAAATACAGCTTCACTAGGTAAGAAAGTTACACTGCGCTACTAGTATATGCGTTTTAAAAGTAACGATAGCGAAGTGAAATAAGGTTTTATTCATGTACAAGTGATTTTCCAATTTCATTGCTGTTCAGACGAGGTAAAATAAATTTATGAAAAGCCTGTCGTACTGCCTCCTACTTCGATTTAATCATTCAGTTACTCATTTATTCACTTTGTGAAAATCGAATTGGAAATCTTTCTTTATAAATGCATCTTGGAAATAAGTAATAAATTATCTGCATTAATAAAACACCACTCAACTACATGAATCCTCTAGTACTATTCTAGTCATTTGATAAATTAACTACCCTTAATATTTTTCGATAGTATAATTGCTTGATTATTCCCTTGTAGAACTCGATGGAATATTCAGAAAACTATACAGAGAGTAGATATAGAAATGCACGAGCTCATTATCCATAGCACTAAGTGCATTTTCATAATGTTTTTTGTCCATTTCAATACGCGCCATTTCAATATAATAATAATTCAGAAATAATATACGCCAGCATCATATTCCAACAACGAGCGGGATATCTGATCGGTGAAAATGTTTAATGTAGTTCGATGTAGAACCTCTATTGTTTCCTCATCTAAAGACGAACACCCATTAAAACATTGTGTTATGGCATTCATGTTCCTTTCGTAACGGCGATGTTGTTGTTATAGACTTGCATGGTGTAACTTATTTCGCAATGTATCTTTTGTAAACATTATTTTGTTTGGGTAACGTAGGATATGTCACTTTGATAATCCACTAAAATTGTTCTTTCACATTAGGTCTACAGGCTACTCAAGTAACCTCGAATGTAATCGAGGTTTCCATAATTTGAATGCGCAAAAATCTTTTTCGGCGACATCGCCAACAAAAAATTAGACCTCAGTTAATTTGCAGGCAAAAATTACCATAATTCTGCAATAATGTAGAATTAGAATAATTATAAACAAATTCACCAGAATCTGTCACAGTAGGGCATTTTAACAAGTTAAGCGGATATATTGAGCCACTGTAAGGAAACAATTGAAAGCGAAAATTGAAAAGTACTCATTAAATAATCATGAATAGATGTCATGTCAGAAAATGAATAACGATGGTATGGTATTAGAAATGTACTCTCATTAGTGTAGAATTTTAGTCCGATACAGTATTCAAGCAGTTCTTGTTTGCAAGAACGCTTATTATGAATTCAACAATGCAATCACATTCCATGTATGGAAGTGATCCCGGCAAATTTAATGCATGAACATGGTGTATAACGAGAGCAATGAAACTCCACGTTTTATAAATTATTTCACAACAGTAACATTCAAACAAATGGGAAACACTTCAGCCGTAAAATAGAAAAATTACAAATAAATTAACAAGCCTTTTGTTTTTATAATACCCATCGTTTGAAACGTTTTATGGTAAATACATGCAACTGCAAGAAAGGTGCAATGCCCGATTATGCCTTGATAGCAACATGCCATTGACATCCTTCATCCACAAAACTCATATACACTAATGCCAAAGAGTTACATAGTTTATGATACACTCTTTACTCTGAAATTTTGTCTGAGTTCCAGATATTTAATTCACTTGCATTCTACTTAGTATCTGACTATTAATAATGTTTAACAACTCATTGTTAACATATATTTTATTTGATTGTCCACGAGAATTCTCTTAAACTACATGCATTTGAATTATTTGTTTGTTGTATTGCTATATATTACATGAACAATATACTTTTCAGTCATTGTCTTTAGCCAAAATGTCGTGCTAAGTATTTGTATTGCTTCCAAGTATTCTCCAACTCATTTTCAAAGTAAATTTCAAACTTAAATTTTTTTAAAATTTAAACAAACGCAACTCAAATTATTGAAGATCTTGGGACTGTGTTAATTCTAGAGATATTAGTTCTGATGAAGAGGCTATATTTCTCACTCGCTTTGTGTACAGAACCCAAAAATATTCAATTTTCTTTTGGAGTTGCACTGTACATGTGGCAGAAGTGGAAACCATTGTTTTTAATACGATTGGGAGTAATATCGTACTGCAGGTTATGTAGTAGAAAATGTAGAGTCTCTTCAGTGCACACGCGTGTAAAGTAGCACTACAGTTTACTTCACGTGCTGTTTATTACATTACACACTGGTAATATATAGACGTATCTTTTTTCGTGCCGTTCTTTAATTTCATCTCTACTTGAATATGGGTAATGACATATTAAAGACCAATCTTTCTAGGTTAGTGAAATCAAAAATAAGATATTATTCGCACAATAGTATATGCTAATCACAACTAGCGAAGCTATAACAGCACATAATTTCTCGCATTATTTTAAAATTTGTCATTTTCGAAGATTCACTGAGTTCAACGAAAATGAAACCTCTGTCATTCTTATGTGTCCCTTGTACTATTCGCAAAAAATATAAAGAAAGAAATATCAAGCGGAGTTTGAGAAAAAGTTTTTTTAAAATAAATTTCATTAATTTTAAGCAGAAAATACGCGAACACTACTCGATTTTTCAAAAAACTCTTCATAGCCTTTTATAAAGATCTTTATTTGCTCCTTCAGGAAAAAAATGTTGGCAAGGCAAATTGGTAGTTTTGAATTATTAACTTTTTGCAGTTTTAGAAAGAACAGAGTTAACCGGAAATTGGTCAAACACCACTTTTTTAACGTCCTTTGATACACACGAGGAGATAACTTAAAGAAAAAAATGGAGTATTTTTTGACAAAATAAGTGTTTAAGAAAAATTAAAAAGTGATTAAATACTTAACGCAAAATAAAGCAAAAACTACTAATACTTTCGAAAAATTGTACTACATGATATTATTTAAAAATATATTTGTGCACAACAGGCTTTATTAAAAAAATATATCTTCAATATTGGAGATGTAGAAAGACACCGAAAAAGTTTGAAGTTTTGCAATTTTCGAAAAATCAGGGATTTCAACGAAAATAAGTCCTGCACCATACTGTGTAGCAATCTTTTTACGCTATCTGAGGACAAATAAATTTTAATAGTTAATGAAAAGTTAATAAAAATATTTGAACTATTATTGACAACATTGGAGACAATTTTGAAAATACTTCATGTAATGTACCCTCAATAACTAAAATATCTATTTTAAACTCGCAAGACCTTGAGTTCCTTCAGATCGAACGAGGAATATAATTTTAGAGAAAATCGTCTTAACTGTTTAGGCGCTGGCGTAGATAACAGACAACTAGGCAGACGGATAATTTGCCGTTAATCGATTGTTCGGTTACAAGAAACCAAAAACATGGATTCAGATTTTACATTGTGTCACAAGTAATTTTCTATACATAGCACCAAAATGTATTCATTTTTCGTTACCAGGGCGTGGCAATAAGAGGTTTTATTTGTAGGAAATTCGCCGTTTCGGCGCCCGTTTAAAATACTTCCTCTTCTTACGAAGTAAGGGTGAGATAGTAAAAGCAAGGACACAGATTGAATGAGGACGTGTTGCGAAACTGTTTACTCACTACTTCTCATGCGTAGGTATATAACCCATCAAGCACTGTGACTGTGACAGCAGATTCGCTCTCTCTCATGCGTGTTAAGATGATTGACAACAGCGTGAGGGGAGGCGTTGGTGTCAGTTATCTGACTGGTAGTTCACAATTATCATCTGACTGGTATTTCCACAAGTATATAGTTTCGTAATCCATAGCATTGTTTGTCATATCTTCCAATATTTTACACTTGTTTGCAGCATGCTTTGCAACAGAATACTGGGCGAAAAAACTGTACAAAATTCGCCATTGACTAAAATCAATGCACATCCTTTAATGCGAATATATGTTCTAGGTGTGAACGATAGGAGGGTATTAGGAAAATAAGGAAGTATATATGTATGTGTCTCTTTCCTATGATAACATCTTCAACACTGTTCTCCCTAGAATATGTCACTCCGTTCACAATTTTCAGTAATTGTTATTTCATTAGAGGCGTCTAAGGAGAGCATTGCTCTGTAAATGACAATTCTCTACAGCCGTTTCTCCTACAGTACATTAACACACATGTTTGCAACATTAAACACCCGTGAGAAGCGCAGCGTCGGGCCAGGCGTGACAGCGTTGACACTGTAGACAGTTAAGACGGATTGATTTCGTGACGCCTCCTCAGGTTTTGATTGATTGAATGATTTTTTCGTGGTTCCGGGCGCGTGAACTGCTTCGGTCATTAGTCCTGTTAGTTTAGTGCATGTTTTTTTTCGGGAGAGGGCGGTGATCTTCCCCGCTGGATGGCGAGATCCGACACCGACCTACCGTCGGCTGGTGGGGTTTCTCCCTAACTAGGACTTTCCCACCAGCGGGGCACCGCCCCAGCCGGGACAAGCTCTAAACTCCCGACCGGTCTCCCGGAATATGTGATAGTGTGGTGAATGTTAGTGTAAGCGTGTGTGTAAGAGGAGAGGAAAGGACAAGGAAGAGGAAGGACAGATCGCGCGCGATCCGTGGCCTGTTTGTTAGGGTACTGCTCCGGCATTCGTCTAGTGCTGATCGGAGAAACCACGGAACACTTCCGATCAGAGCAGCCAGCCTCTAGAATTTTCCTTCAGTCAGCGACTGAATCCGACCTAGCTGAAAGGCTAGTGTCGAAAATCCTGCCGCCGTCAGGACTCGAACCTAGGACCTCCCGGTCAGCGCTTCAGTGCCATCAGTTGATGCACTGACCTACCGATACCGATCCTCCTCAGGTAAAAATAGTGGATCACAAAGAGGTGGCACCCCTCTCGTTACTTTTCGCATATGTGTGGACTTTCTGTTTTTTCAAAGTTGTCGAGTTGTCGATCATCGTTTCTTTTGATCTCGGTGTCTATTTCAGGTTCTCGTTTAAGATACAGGCGACGGCTGCTTGTTTATTGTTCGAATAAGATTTCCGTTTACTTGCCTGGAGTGGGTAGAGAGATGTTGCCACATGCTCGAGCGTCAGACACGTGGGCGTTCTTGTATAAGAACAGAATAACACCAACAGTAGCAAGAAACAAATCGCAATGAGAGCAAAAAGCAATAGACGTTACAAAATCGCACACACGACTTACAATCAAAAAGTACTGGCGCTCTTAAATTTTCACTTACTTCCCGCTGTAAGATGTACTTGTTTTCTCATAAGCATGGGGGACTCTGAAGTGTCATAATCACAATTTGAAGCCATTTTTGGATAACGAAACCCCACTCCCCGGTCAGGAGGTAGCTGTCAAGTAGACAGAAATACCGGGCGCCAGGAAACACACTCAGCAGAGAACCGAACCAGGGCCTCCTATTAAAAACTGCATTTATGTTGATAGCCACCTGGTCACTGGGAAACAAGTGAAGAGGACAACACTTCTAGCATCTATTATAATTGTGGTGAGTACACAGTTTTCGTTTTCAAGTCGCAGGTATTATTACAACATAACGTCTCTTGTACACAGCAAGATGCTATTGCGGAGAGACTTTCGCGGCGCGCTATACTATTCGGACAAAATGGCTAGCGCTTAAGCCCATTGCTGGACCGGGCTCGATCTCTGGCCAGCTCTCAGCACGTTTCTTCGGCTTTCTCTCGTTTCCCCTGTCTTTCGTTCCACCACTTCTCCGGGATCATTCGCCGCATCAACAATATCGTTTTCTATTTATTAATCATCTCTAGGCGACGGACTGCAATGCGAATGCGTGTTTTTCCCCAGTAATAAGGAAGTATTCTCTTGGTATGTGAATATGTAATTTCCAACTATTTAATATAAGTTTTTGCAGCATATTTTGCGTATTCTGCCTGTTTTCTTAAGAACCATCATATATCAGCAAAATGCTAATTACTCTGAACATTCTCTGTGAAAATATTTTTCGGTATATGTAATTATTGTCACAAATTCAGCTTTTAATTTCATACATACATTGCAGCTAATACCGGTTTCCTGTATGTGAAATACGCATACTTTTAGTAGAAAAATCACGATCGTTTCGAGTATTACCTTCTGTCGAAGCTACATTGAAATGCAATAACCCTCGGCGTTCCAAACTGGAACTGGATGGACTACGCATTGTTACAAACTTCTTTAGTCTTGATGTTTGAGTATTACATAATGACACAGACAGTGGTTTTCTAACGACACGCAGTAGTAGCAGCAGCTTTTCCTATCACGTAATCTACATTTTTGCCACCAACTCAGAATGAATAAATGAAGGCAGTAGATCATGTTATCAGCTGAGTGCTTCTGCAATGCATTTCGACACCAAATATCAAAGTATCACATTTTTAAATGTATCCAGACAGAATAGGTATTGCACTGTAAAATATTAAAAGTATAGGAGCTATGCATGGTATTCGTTTTAGATTAACCACGAAAGATTATACAGCGTGCAAGAGCAGTAAATGGCGGCCACACTGACTCTGAAAAGGCTGAAGTATTAAGAGAACACAAAGAAGAATGGTACAACGTGTAACACACCTGACTTCAACTCACACAAATTACAGAGAGGGCTCTTCCTACAAATGTGAGAGAAACCGGACGCGAAAAGAAATTCCCTTTTCATGGTATGAGGCTGGTTGCTAAGGGGTTCTCGGAATTGTGCTTTAACGCGGTTCTAATGCAAATCTCGGCAGACACCCTATTGTGAAAAAAAATACTACTAATACTAATAACGAATACTACACTTCAAATTTGCACTGAGCGGTAATAAAGTGTCAGATGAGTAAACTATGCGTAAACACTACAGTTATTAAAGATTAATATAGGACATCTTTTAGAGCATCATTTTTATTGCACAAGTTTATTGATTATTAGTGCATATAAATCCTGTCCCTAATAATCACATATGGATCTCAATGACCATAGAAATTCAAGGACTACTAAATAGAAACAAATAACTAAAAGACAATTTAAGGTGTAATTCCTCAAATACTGCGTTGTTCGCATTGTGACTATCATCATCATCATCATCATCATCATCATTATTATCATCATCATCAATATCATCACCATCGACATACTATTTCTTTTCATGGATATTTTTGTAAATACAAATGTCAATAAATTACACGTTGTTGCACAGAGAAGGTTGATAGCTTGCACCCTGGGAATATACTTTTGTTGGGGAGTGTTATTCACAATGTTACTAGCACACACTTGATCAATTGTGAATGAAAGTCAACGCCCCAACAATAGGCCATACAACATTTAACGCCGTTTGGGCAAGGGCGGCTGACGTAGCACGAAACAGGATCTAGATCAATGAAACAGAAACTGTTATAGGATTTTCACACACGAAAAGGAAAATTTGGAAAAGTATGTACAAAACTTCTTAAATTCCGGACTGCCATCAGTAGCGAGTACATAGTACATTAAAAACGCGACTACTGTCGGTTCGCCAAGCCCTTAAACAATCAAGGAAAGCAAACTCCCAATATCAACAAAATTGAACACGGATCCTGCTGAACCGTTACTTTAACGCGAATTGCAAGTTCACGACTGATGTTTCTGTAATGCAGCTGTCACGTTTCTATATAATACCACCGAGAGTATTTTATACAAACAGGATATTATACACGCATTGTGCAAACGTTACTGAATTATAAACAGAGATCGTTGCTAAAGGAAACTTTGCTTTGAAATAAGCAGGTATTTAAGTTGTCCCTATTCAAACCTTGCATGTTAAGTAACCGCATTTCTTCAGATTGACTGAGGTACACTTGAAAAGCAATTCATTAAACATCAATTTATATTTCAACATTATTTCAGGCTTACATAGTTATGTTTACTATGCTTAAATTAAACTAATTTTCATATGTTTATTTCTGAGGAAACTATATTGTGTCATTTATATTTTTGTGTCACGATTCAAAAACACGTAAATAATTAGGAGAAACCCTATTTCAGAACCCATATTTCTATGCGTAAGAGCATTTCAAACATTAATTGCTAGTAATGCATGGTTGCATTGCCTTCGGATTTCTCGTCAATTGTGAGTGGATAAAAACCACCTTATGGTGCATGATCAACGTCTTCACAGATTCATACAACTTTGTAATATATATTCTAATCCATTACGTGCAGAGGGAATAAATAATAAGATCTTTTATGTCGCATGTTATAAATGTTCTTTCTTAGCTTCGGAAAATGCACAGTAAGACTAATGTATCCGTTTTCATACTCGGGAAGCGTTATCGTTAATGCAAACGAGATGCCAAAATTGTACGACAGAACGTTGCTTCGATTCAACGGACTTAGGAAGCATATTTCAATTATTTTATATTTTTATTTCACGCCAAGTGATAGCAATAAATGTAAACAGAACGTGATATTGTGCGCCACAACAGGAAGTGAACATAGTTCAAGATAAACGTTAGCAAAATGGTAATGGAGATTCTTCTTCAGATGACTGCAATTATGAACAAAGAAGAAATTATGGAAATAAAAAATTAACGAGGCGGTTGGCCACTTATCTCTACATCCTAAAGCAACTGAGTTAACAGCTAATAGCGGAAGCGGGAAACCATACACAGCGTTTTAATATAGCGTAGTCTACCCGACAACTAGACCAACTAGCGATTCTACAGCACCACCTACTTTCTCGCATTATTTCTAAATTCTCAATTTCCAAAAATTCAGAGAATTCAACGAAAATGAGACTTATGCCACCCTTTCAAGAGTCCCTTCTTCCATATTTGGAAAAAATGAACAAAACTTTGATGCAGATTTTGAGAAAATCTATTTTTATAAATTGAATCAATTTCAAACACAAATTGCGCGAATAATATTAATTTCTTCAAAAAAATAAACAACTATACTTGATCTTTTAAGGGATCTTCTAGTACCATATTCCATTGATACATACGAGGAGATAATTTAAAGAAAAAAAATTGTGCCGTTTTACAGAAAAAATAAAAGAATATTGCCTATATTTCCTGCAAAATCACGAAAAACTACTCCTATTTTCGAAAAATTTCACATGACCTTATTTGAAGATCTGTTTTGAAGGAACAGATATCATTCAGGAAAATAATATCTATCTTCAATATTACAGTTGTAGGAAGACGCCCCAAAAATTGCACTTGAAATTTTCGAAAAATCTGGGATTTCAACGAACATGAGACTTATTATTCTTTTAAGCGTCCTTTACGCTATCTGAGGACAAAGTTAATTAAACAAATTCGTGTCATTTTTTAGAAGATTTTGAAAATGCTTTTTAGGCTTCATGTAAAGTACCTTCAAAAATTGAAATATCCAATTGAAACTCCCAAAGCCTTGAGTTCGTTCAGATCGATTGAGGAATATCAATTTTGGAGAAAATCGACTGAACGGTTTAGGCGCTAACGTTGACCACAGACGGACGGAGAGACTGACATAGAAGACGGGCGGACAGACAAACAGTCGTTTTGCCATCAATCGATTTTTCGGTGTCAAGGACCCACAAAACATGAATTTTCGGATAGCGTATGAAAAGCATATGAGATTGGTACTGATCTCATGTTCATTGTTTTCGAAAATTGCAATAGTGCATAAATACAATATTAAAAATAGTTTTTCCTCAATAAAACCTGTTTTTTAAAGGCATCTTGAAATACTGTCCTGTTAAATTCTTCAAAAATATGAATAGTTTTCGTGTAATGTTTTATGAAATAAAGGCAATTTTAATTTTTAAAAACAATTTTTTATCTCAAAAACCACTCTATTTTTTCTTTAAAATTTATTCTCATATGTATCAAGGAGCGGTAAAAAATGTGGTGCCAGTCCCATTTTCGGCGAAATCTGTAGTTTCAAAAATCGCACAAATTACGTGTTGGAAATATTGGGTAGAGATAATTACATTTTTAAGCGTCGGCCCGAGTTCGAACCTCACGCCACTTCTGTAACATAGTGATATTGCGGACGGCGAATTAACTCGGAGGGCCTGAGTTTGAGTGTGTGTGTGTGCAAACAATGTTTGCTGGTTGAAATATCTTTTGTATGTTTAGTAGTATAATGTAGCAAATCATTTATAAAAAATGCGGGAAAATATGTAATGTAGCACCGCTACTTTTCTTTATCATACGGATATATTTCTTTAACGTAATTTTCCATTAACGCTCTGGTTATTCCTATTTACTTATCACTCGCGTATTTCATTTCAGATCCGAGAGTCAGACCAAATTACACAACCTTTATTTCAATATGGAGAGATTGCACACTCTCAGTTTTCTCTTTACCAGAAACAAAGTAATTCATATATTATATATTACAATGAGAAGAGATAGACTGTGGATTGTAGATTGGTTTGGAATGTTTTGTTTTAATTGAAACACTGTTGAATGTAGACATTAAAAATATAAAACGTCCAATTTAAGCAACTTTTTTCAAGAATGTCTATAGTTAAAACACATTGTTCAACATTTGACTCATAGAAGAAGGTAAATAAAGTTACGTTCAGTATATTTTCGTTGCATGACTTGCGACGTATTCCGTGTAGGTTTTCTTCCACCATGATTTTCACGGTGAGAAGCCATAGAAGAAAAGAGAAGCCATAAAATAAAGACTCAGGAGTAATACAAAAGTTAAACTGAAATAAAATTTTATTCGATAACGGTGATTTTGTCTGGAAGAGATGAAAGCGCAAACAAAAACGGATAGGCACGACATCAAGTCATCACTGAAGTATCGTATTACTGAGTTATACTTTTCACAAGGGCGGCAAGATTCGAATATGAAACTTTCGGCAAAATATATATTTTTATAATTAACTAGTACGAGAAATGTAAAAGGTTTAAAGGTGCAAATACAATTGTTAAATACTTTCAGTGGCTATGGGTTGACTAAGATTGCGTGCATCTTTCCGTTTTACTTGTTCATGTCTAAAATACGTAATCTAAGAAATGAAAAAAACAAAAAACTTTTCACACACTTAAGTGTTGTTTTCAATTAATGCGAGATAAAAAAATAACCATTTTCACAAATAAATAACATAAAACAGAAACCGAGCGAGAAAACTGGGTCACTACAAGTTGCAACTCTAAAGAAATTTATTTTGCTGAAATTACCTTTCAGTGCGTGTAATTAGCGATAAATAAATATGATAATAACTCAATAAAGTAAATGCATGATAATTGTCAGTTTATTCCATGTGTTGCCACTCATATGCACAAATAAGTTGACGTTAGTACGGAATTGGCTCATTTAAGAAACGTCCAAGTTACATGGCTCACCTATTTCATAAAACTTATAAAAGTTAGCTAGTAACATGCATCAATTTTACAATTATGCTTTACGAAGATTTTATTGCTTGACTTTTAACTTTGAGCTGATGCCATCTGAATTCGTAATTTCATGTAAGGAAAATCTTAAAATTTAAAAAAGAATGAATTTATGAACTTTCCTCTTCACGGGGAGTCATACGTCATACATTGCGAGGAAATCTTTCCATAGACAATATTTATCCTAGACTTTACTACAATTTACCTCTCCTTATTATAGACATTATTTATTACATTTGTATTGTGGCGTCGTGTTAGCGAAATGACACCACAGACAGGAGCTTTATTTACAAATCTATTTATTTACAGGATTTACACTATTTGCAGCTCTGGGTTTACGTTCGCAATCTACCTCCGTGACTCCCACGCACACTGCTTTCCGTCTCCAAGCTAATGCATCCTCCACCCAGACGCTGCACCGCGCCGGGGCCCAGACACCCAGTGCTACGCACTCGCAGTGTCGCAAGGAATACACCTCCGCCTCCCGGGGCAGAAGTTGCGTCCTCACGTTAGGCAATCTTCAAACGAACACCTCTCTTCTCCTCTCCCCTAACGTCTTGGCAGTCACATGACCCCCCCCCCCCACTGCTTAGCCTTTCTGAGAAGTGCGGGTGGCTTCTGGGACCACATGGCAGCTCACCGGGGGGGAGGGCAGTCCCCCACTGCCCTGCCCGCCTTGCGGCATTAGGGGTCACAGCTCCCCTTCAATTGGTTTTGTAACTAGCCGCCTTTGCCCGTTTCCATGTGGCCGGCTGCCTCCGACACCCACCAAGGAAGTTCGGAGGTCTGGCCGCCACGTGGTGACGTTACAATATTTATTATAGAATAGCATTAAACCATATTTTCTAAAGAACGAAGTATATCCATTATAGAATGATTTATTTTTATTATAATTATTTTTATTGTGTATACGATGATACAAAATATAAAGTTACATGAAGAAAATATAACTAAATTCATTAAGTAACTTCATCTAACATTTTTCTACCGTCTTAGGTGGCTAAGGACATCAATTGATGTCAGTGTAATGTCTCGGACCGAGAGAACCTAAAATTCGATTCCCGACGGTGACAGGATTTTCAACACTAGACACATAACTTCATTTTCCCCCTCAAATAGAGCAAAGAGCGCCTAAAAATATAGTATAATCTCGATTTTCATTGAAACCTCTAGACCTTTCAAAATTACAAATCTAAAATTGCAATTTCCAATTCCTCATGTTTCCTTTGATATAAAGAGATGGTTACAAATTAGAGGCAATATTATAATATTACGTATACCATACAAATAATAGGAGCAAGCATCTAATGCAGCACCTCTTGGTTGCTCAAAAGAAAATAATTTGCTGTCTTCTCATAAGGGATAAGGCAAATTGAATGAATGACCGGGAGCGGTAGCTCAGTGCATCAACGGATGCCACTGCAGCGCCTCTGACCGGGAGGTCCTAGGTTAGAGTTCTGACGGCGGCAGGATTTTCGACACTAGCTTTTCAGCTAGGTCGAATTCAGTCGCTGTCTGGAGGAGAATGCTAGCGGCCGGCTGCTCTGATCGGTAGTTTTCCGTGTTTTTTCCGATTAACACAAGGCGAATGCCGGAGCAGTGCCCTACCAAACGGGCCACGGACCCCGAGCGATCTGTCCTTCCTCTTCCTTGTCCTATCCTCTCCCCTTACACACTCCCTTACACTAACATGCACTACACTACCATATATTGCAGGAGACCGGTCGGAAGTTTAGAGCTTGTCCCGGCTGGTGCGGTGCCCCGCTGGTGGGAGAGTCCTGGCTAGGGGGAAACCCCCACTAGCCGACGGTAGGTCGATGCCGGATCTCGCCATCCAGCGAGGGGAAAATCACCGCCATCTCCCGAAAAAAACATGCACTACACTAACGGGACTAATGACCGAAGCAGTTGACGCGCCCGGAAACACGAAAAAATCAATTAAGCAAGCAAGCTGAATGAGTTATGATCTGGGCTGTCCGGGTGACACCGCGTCACCCGGACAGCCCAGATCATAACTGGCCGCGGAAGCCTACGATATCAAGCTGAATGAGCTAACTAGTTCTGATTCGCGATCTCTGCGCCCTGAATCTTCCCTCTCAAGGAGAAGCGTTTTGAGGGCAGCCGCCTGGGGAGAGTGGCGGCGAGCGCCCGCGCCAGGATTCCATCTTGGTCGCGGAGCCAGGCGCGCTGCACTGGCGTTCACAGAGGGCCTCTGGAGGCCGAGCGCGCGCCAACGCTAAGTGGTGGCGGAGGAGGTCGCGCTGGCCGACTCGTTGGTCTCCAACGTGTCAACATCGCCACGAAGAATCTTCGCTCTCAAGAATGTTTACTCCCTCTTCATTATTGCGGTAATGTAGCAGTACATCAGTCACACTCATTTCAAAGTCGTTTCCTTAAGTGCGTTACCATGACGCTTTTGTCACTAGACGATGTCACTGTATTTATGGAGTGGATTTCAATGATTTTATGATCAAATGGCTGCAAATATTTAAGATTAAAACGGTAGTGTTATTATTTATAGAGTGACAAAAACAGCTTTGAGTGCAACGAATTCTGTGAAGTAGCATGTTTGAGGTTGCAGGGATTTGGTGTTTAGTACCTGTTTACAGACAGTTTCAACGCAAAAAAAGTGGTTAAAAATACCAGTACTGTTTATTAAAGACTTCGAACATGGGTCAGTTGTGGGTGCTCCTCCAGGAATCAGCAACGCTGTGCCCGCACTCAGTTTAAACTTTAAAATTCATCGTCACATTAGATAGACCTTCCTTTCAAAATATCAGCAAAAACCTGGTGGGAACCATGGAAGTCAAACGCTTGGAAAAGCAAGTTTGTAATTTTATATAGTAGTAGGGACATATACGATATCTACAAGTTTGTAGTCGTAAAGATGGGGCAAATCTAATCTAAAGTATACCTAGATGATTGCACGCAGTAATTAATAATGATGTCAGATGCGCAATATACTAGGAAATAGTATTTTGGTTCATTGAACATCTATTTTCATCGTCCTTATGTTGGCTGATGAATTCCTTTCGAATGATAAAAAAGATGCTCTGGCCAAATCCTCCGAGCTCCAGTGAGCTCGAGCATCTTCCCCTGGCTTCACTCCGACTTTCCCTCCAAAATCCAGAAAGGGATGTACACGCGCAAGCTGAAGCAGAGCGAGGGGGGAATAGTAGCTTCATTCGAAAATGTTCGCCAGAATTATTCTATCAAACAAATGAGTTTTTAATTATGTTTAAATTCTTTATTATTTATTATTACTTCATATTTATTTTCTTTTGAAGTTCTGTCTAGTATAAACACTTTTACCCAGGCGCAGTGATATGTTTAAATAGCGAGTTCCTTCCTTATTTTCGTTTGGCGTTATAATATCCATTACATTTTATTAAATTATTCAGTTATTTGTTGCATATAGTAGTAACATAAAATAAATTAAGAACTCAACAATTCTCGTTTACGAGACAATCGTTCTCTGTTAAACTCTCTAACCTGAACATAGGGAATTATTGCAACTATTATGATTAAAAGTAAACACGATGAATTCAAGATTCATTATGGTCAACATTTTTAATTTTGCTCTAAATTGCAAATTTGATATATGACTGGTGTACTATTACATTTTAATGAATCATTTCTTTGCTTTAGTAGAGGAAATGGGAATGAATTTAGCTAAATTTGAGGCAATAACACAACTGACTTCTCCAAAAGACTGTCATGGGCCAATTATCTAGTGATGTGCTGTCGCCCCCGTGAAGTTTGTACAACCGTTATTTTTAAATCTCGCGCCAGTTTGTCTGGATGTTCTACTCGCGAACTTGAGTAAGCTAGTTTCCTTGCCCGCAACCCTGATATACCTGTTTTAATAGAAGCGTCTATGAAAGTAAAGAAGCTTATCCAAAATCACAAAGTTCTCGTCGTGATTAAACATTAAATAACATACAATGACATGATGCTATAATTGTTTTCTAATTTTTAAAATAAAACCAAACTGCATGTCATTCGATATAAAATAGCTACATGGCATTAGAAACATATATATTCAAAACTTTTCTCACCAGTATTCCTTCTAGCTCAAGAACAATGGGGAATACCTACCTAAAATAATTACAAAGAACACCATGTTCCTACATTATTTCTTGTACAGGACTAGCAACGACTATTTGCAAAAACCAGAAATGTTACCAAAATATTTAAAAAATATTTACAATTAAAACACCAATCGGTTCGTAGTTCCAACCAGAAAAGGAATTAAATTCCGCGACATCCTGCATAAATAAATATTAAATTCTCATCATTGTCCGAAACGTATCAAATCATTAAAGTATTAAAACCGCAGGTCATGATTAAATGAAGAAAAAAAGAAAATAACTATCTCGCACTCTACCTGCAGTCTTAACAGTTCCATGCTAATACCATTTTGACACTCAGAAAACACAAAGAGGTTCTTTTCTAGAGAATAGTACAGATAAAATCTAAATTTGCTACTGATTTACCTTTTTCAATAATAACTAGCTTCCCCTTTTCCTTACATTGCAATATTCTTGCGCGGAAAAATATTTCATTATACAGCCCAACAGGTGAAATTCACTGTAAATGAATAATCTGCAATCTGGTATAAGATCAATTTCAATTTGAAATTTCAGAGTAATAGGAATAAGTGAAAACATAATTTCAAGTAACAAACATTACTGCATAATGAATATGTCATGGAATATATGATATTTACATATTGGATTATAAATGTTACCAATGATTTTTACGAGCATTTGTGAATATTAATTATATATAGATTTTATTAATTAGCTAAAACGTATATCTGCTTAGAGCACTTTCCCTAATTATTACCTCTATAATATTCATTAGGTGAAAATAATTCCCAGAATTCTTAGTTTTTTGGACGTTGATAATATATTCCCTTTATGTGATTTCTATGTAGAGATCACATAAAATGAATATATTACCAACGTCTCTATATAGAAATTACATAAAGAGAATATATTATCAACGTCCAAAAAACTAAGAATTCTAGGAATTATTTTCACTTAATGGATATTATAGAGGTAATAATTAGGGAAATTGCTCTAAGCAGAAATACGTTTCAGTTCATTAATAAAATCATACATCAATACTAACGCAAATTTTATTACTATTCTTACGAATATACGAATTACTATTTTTTAGTTTTCTTTATAACGTTCATCAAGTAGTGAGCAGAGTTCAGTGTGTTACGTTGTATCATATAAGTGAGGTTATGTTTGTCTCTTACGAACACTGCAAACAAGTGTAACATCAAATAAATTTCAAAACCAAAACAAACAAAAAATGAAACAGAAAAACTATAAAACATGTTGAAAAAAAAACAATGTCACAATGAATGGTGTAAGAGATGGTCCGTAGTAACTCAAAGCTCTGCAGATCTTTTGTGCGGCAAAAACATTTCAATACACCACATTAAAGTTCAAAAGAGCAGTGCTAATGTAACTCGGACACATGTACAAAAAGCCATGTTCAATAAATTCCCATCTGCGGAAGGGCGCTCGGCGGAAGAAAAGAAGAAGAAGCGGAGCGACGGGAAATGGGCGGTCTGAGGTGGCATCCGGATCCTGCCGAAGACTCACTGCAGCGCTCGTTCTAAGCAAGGGCCCCGTTTGCGCGCTCGCCCTCGCGTCCTTGCCGCCTCTTCTGGTCATTGGGTGGTGCGGCGCCTCCAGTCGGCTGCTCTCCGCTTTGCTCCCCCAACAGCCTCCTTGCGCCACTTCACAAACAAAGCGCGTGTACGCTGGACCTACGCTCACTTTCCTTTTAATTTGTAAAGCCTAATTCACGTTCCCTTGTCATTAAGGGACAGCGTAACGGACGTGCAAGGGGAATGTTGTTTGAAACTATGGCGACTCCAATTTTGTCATCCATATTTTGTAAATATGTGACTGGTCATTTAACAATAAAACTGTGTATCCTCAAAGAACATCCGGGATGTAATACCTAACCCAGAACAATCGAAGATGAGGCAATATCACAATATTCGGCTCCTGTTTGGAGAGTGAAAGATATAATTTACAACGTTAACGTTACGATAAAGTAGGTATATTAGCATGTCTGCGACAAGTGAACTCGCTACACAGTCAACATTTTAGTTGCGAGTGAGGAATCTTCTCTAAATGAAGTGTGAACTCTAAGAAGAATAGATTTTTTGGTGCATACATGATTCGAGAGCAACACGTTATGGACAAATCATGGTGTGCGTCATTCGATGACTGATATATATATTTGATATTTGCATTGGCCCCTTGACATATACTAAATTCGTTTGTGCCAGAGTAGTATTGATTGACTAATTAATTAACTAATTGAAAAAAAAAACCACGTTCATTACTGTCAATGCTTTTATTAACAAGTATTGATGTGTACTTGGGCGCAATTTTCTTTTCACCAACTCAGGTTGCAAGTTCGAAACGAGATGCTGGAAGACAAAACATCTCGTAGAATACATCACACATCCGTTTGGTCATATTTCTCCCAGTTCTTGTGATTTGCAGACAATTCTCGTGATTGGCAAAGTGACAGATTGAGTTAGAGACTGCATTACGTTTAGAATTCAGACGGACGCGCAATTTTATGTACTTTTTCACGTAATAAGTACTTCCTTAGTAAAGAGAAAGTATTGAACTGACGCAGCGGAAAGTGGCGAGTTTTCCTCAAAAAACTCATATTGTGGGATTCTGTTACCGACAAAGTGGAGAAATATTTTTCCTATTTGTAGTAAGTTACTTCCTTTAAGACGTTATGTAGTGAGGATTCACGTTTTGTCGGTTCTTAATACCGAAATATTGGTTTACGGTAAAACGTTTGTTCGGCTCTGGTCAACGCTAGTACCTAAACCAGGTATACCAAATCGCGTGCGCCCGCCCCAGCTGCTTGCGAGCCTAGGAAGCTCAAAGTTCCCGCGAGAACGGGCTACTTCCCCTGGCTCCGCTCCGACTTGCCCTCCAAATCTAGAAAGGTGTGTTCACGCGCAAGCTGAACGCGAGGAGTGCTCTTACGAAAATTTGCCTGCTTTGCTTTATCAAGATTTAAATTATGTTTATATTCTTTACTACTTATTACTTGTGTCTGGAAGTTTGGCACACTGTTTTTAATATTAAAATTGTATGATTTTAACACTAGGAATCACTTAATTGTATTTCTGGACTTGTTTTAATAGATTTTTATTTTACCTATTTTAGCCATTTTAGCTTCTGATGACTATTTTGGATATTTTACCTGATTTTTGCCTTTTTCTTCCTTTTTCGTCTATTTTTTCTTGTTTTTTACCTGGTATTGATCTCGATGAAGATGGAAACACATCTGCAAGCCTAGACAACACGAAGGCAAGTCATGTTTTGTCTTTCTGTGGAAGTAGAGGTTGCAAGGCCAAGTAATGATACAAATGTAAGTGTGAAAGGAAGATGATAAAAGTCAAGACCTTCAATATTTTACTTTTTCGTATATGTACGTATATACTGAGTAATATATGTAGTATAGAGGAAGTTAGATAATGCTGCGGAAAGTCGAGTTCGAGTCTCGTCTACCTGGGCACAAGAATACATGTAGGTTTCGACAGTTTAGAGCAGGCCATTTCTGAGCCTAAACAATTTGTAATGACCACAACTCTGGAAAGCCTCTCGATGATTCTCTATAATTTTTAACAATCTATGGGACAAAGTAGGTGCACAAACTAATAATACTCAATGTGCGTATTAGCAGTATAAACTATTGAAAATGCCAGTTCATATGAATTTATTTCATCGACTAGATGTAGTCGGCAAAAGGCAAATGCAGATCAATGTTATAGTACATATGTCATGATGTCGGAGGTTACTATTACGTTCTCAAAATGTTTTGAACACCACACATATAAGTGTTTTGATATGTGCTTCATGTACCAGACGAACAAGTTTATCCCGTTGATCTCTGAGTACCGCGATATAACTTGATCGAAAATGGCAGCTGACAATACCTCCTCTTTATAGTTCTGTAATTCTGCCCTTAGTAAACCTATAAACACCTGCCCCAACCAACTATCAGTATTTCTGAACATTCATTCATTGCCTAACACGCAACAGCACGGGCGGTGAAAAGAGGATCCGCAAAGAAACATTGATCATTCGCTTTCGAAGACGCATGAAATTATGTTGGTCCTCCAAACTTGCTCTGGAGCACGTATGCACAAATTAACGAGTCGATTTAGTGTAAGATTAATAAGTTTTGAAAATTTTCCCGTGATTGATTTTTTAAGTGCACCGTCGTAGATTTGTTAGAAACAGCCGCCACTTTTCATTCAATACGCGGGTTTCTTTTCATAACCGAAGTTTAAACGTTTATACCAGTTATTAATTGTATTTTGATTTGAATAAAGAATGATTGTCAATCCTTAGCGTAGTACTACAAGAGCAAGTTACGTTATAAATACAAATTTGATTCGATGGCATTTCTGTCAAATTTGTTAAATAAAAGATAAGAATTTAGTTTACTTTTTTCAATAGTGGGTATCTTGTGTGATATAGTTTTTTTAATAAGGAGAAAGTTGTTAACCTAATGCAGATATTTTCAATGAAAATGCTCATTAATTTAATTATGAAGAGAATTGCCTAATAAATTATGTGAATCTGCCGGTAGATGAAAATGTTCCATCAAGACAGAATAACACCAATTATCAAAGTTACACGAAGGAAAAACGTAAAACGGTTATTTTATTTCAGCTGGTTATTACATTTCATTTACACATATATTTGCGAAGAGTGGATTAAAAAGAATTTAAACATGAAAAAGAGGATCTGAGTTAATGGGCTCCCTTGCCTACATTACTCAAACAGAGAAAATCATTAATCAATATTTTCGAACGCCTTTCACCTTGTCTGTCTCCATTTTGCGTGGGGAAACTTTGCACGACGACAGCAACAGGGAGGAAGTTTCTCGCTTTTGAGCGCTCTGTCAAAGAGCGAACACAAGTGGTTTCTGGGGGTCGATTTCCACAGGACAAGAGGCCGAAAAACGAGGACAGGGTAAAGCGTGTTGGAGATGGTGGTATTGGTGTGATAGACTACAGCTCTCAATTGAAGCGCTGTCGTCCTATCGCCCTCTAGCTCGTCAGCGGGCTTACCTGGCGCGTTCGCTCCAGCGCCGTCCTACCCCATCGCCGCCCTAATTCCTGGCGCCATTCCCGGCGCTGTACCCGACCACGTTTGTGTTTACAAACAAAGCACGTTTACATTGAACACACACACACACAACCTTTGTTTTAAATTGCAAAGTCTAATTCAAGCACGTAACAATTGATTCTATCATCAAGACTATTAGTTTGATAGTACGCTATACATAAATCTAATTTGTCACTGTGGAGATTCCTTTAGAAGCGTTTCGCCAATATACCGCTTCATGAAAAATAAAACGATCGTTTAAAATATGTTTCATGGACATTGAGGTGTAATATTGTTTTAATTGGACAAAGACAAATGATGCAGCGCTGGTAATAGATAGTACGTGTCTGTCGTAAATGCAAGTAGATTGTACTCCAACAAATGTATGTAGGTCCTTTCTAGGTCTTATCCTTGTGGATGCCGGTTACTCCTGCTAGTAAGCGAGCGTTCAGCGAAGCAGGCTGGTTCTGGGGTATCTCAATCGAGAAGTCGGAGCCTGTGGCTTCGGGCGAGTGACTTCCTCGAGGGCGATACAGCGGCGCGGCGGTCGGCCAGCGGTAGCGGGGTGCGAGGAAGGTCAGTCCTTCGGGTGGCGGGGACGTCCCTGTTTCTCGTCGGAACCCTGTCCCCTTCAAGCTCCGTCCGCTAAGCCGCGCGGCTCCCCCCTCCGCCCCCCTTATCAACAACCTCGCCGCCGTCCTCGCCGCCGTCCTCGCCGCCGTTCTCGCTCCATCCGCCCGCCGTCCTCCCGCCGTCCTCCCGCCGTCCTCCCGCCGTCCTCGCCGCCGTCCTCGCCGCCGTTCTCGCCACCGTCCTCGCCGCCGTCCTCACCACCGTCCTCACCGCCGTCCTCACCGCCGTCCTCACCGCCGTCCTCGCCGCCGTCCTCGCCGCCGTCCTCGCCGCCGCCGTCCTCGCCGCCGTCCTCGCCACGGTCCTCGTCGCCGTCCCTGCCGCCGCGCTGACCACGTCCGTGTTTACAAACAGAGCACGATTACGCTGGCTAAACACGCGCCGGCGCCTGCGCCCGCCTGTTAAGCGGCCACGCACTAATTAAGAGCAGGCAGCGCAGCGGCGGCGGAGGTTCGGCGCGACGCGGTGCGGCGCGGCGGGGTGCGGTGCGACGCGTCGTGGCGCGGGGCGGGGAGAGTGGGGCGGCGCGGGGCGGCGTGGCTCTGGACTTCGCTCGGGAGACGGCAGCAACGCGGCGGAGAGGCGAGATTCGATTCGACGCTTCCTAAAGCCAAACACCTCCGCTCGACACAGATCTACGAGAGGAACACGTTTCTGACGCAGCTAGTGGCGAAGTTACTTATACTCTTTTCTCGCCAGTCACGAGATATCGCGGCACGCATCATACATGATGTGTGTTTTGCGCTCGGGAAAGTGCCGGGAGGTGTCTCCGTCGAAGTGAATCTGTGAAATCTGATAATAACGCGCCGCGCTAATCTGCTACTGTCGGATTTTAGTTGGGCGTGTGTGGATTTTAAGCTCAAGCTAAGTACTCAAGGTCCAAAGCACGCCGATGGAATTACGAATCTGCTTCTCTAATGGAGGGAATGTGTTATTTCCCTGATCTTTATTACCCATATGCAAGAGATGTGCTCAAGTATTCTGTTTTATCGCGGGAGTGGACTGCATTTGCGGATTCAATGTTGCGAATGAGACGGATTGCGTACGGTTGAATGTGAGAGCAAACAAGAACATTGCGGACCCGCTATCGTCTTCTTTCTAAAATTATTAATTTGCCACTCAAAATGTCGCTTTTATAGAAATTATGATGATCGGGAGCGGTAGCTTAGTGCATTAACTGATGACACTGAAGCGCCTCTGACCGGGAGGTCCTAGGTTCGAGTCCTGACGGTGGCAGGATTTTCGACACTAGCTTTGCAGCTAGGTTGGATTCAGTCGCTGACTGAAGGAAAATTCTAGAGGCTGGCTGCTCTGATCGGAAGTTTTCCGTGGTTTCTCCGATCAACACCAGGCGAATGCCGGAGCAGTACCCTAACAAACAGGCCATGGATCGCGCACGATCTGTCCTTAGTCTTCCTTGTCCTTTCCTATCCCCTTACAAACACACTTACACTAACATGCACCACACTATCACATATTCCGGAAGACCGGTCGGGAGCTTAGAGCTTGTCCCGGTTGGAGCGGTGCCCCGCTGGTGGGAGAGTCCTGATTAGGGGGAAACCCCACTAGTCGACGGTAGGTCGGTGCCGGATCTCACCATCCAGCGGGGGAAGATCACCGCCATCTCCCGATAAAAACATGCACTACACTTATGGGACTAATAACCACAGCCGGCAACACGAAAAAATTAGACAAGAAATTATGTTTTTAGATATACTTGGCTTTCATAGGTTGAGTTGTGGCCGGTTCAAATGTTATAATGTATATTGATAATTGCAACATTGAATTTTATCGGAGTGTACTGGCTTCTAAATTCGAAATAAATTTGGAATAATATAAAACTAGTATTACTTTTCATTACAGAATATTAAGGTTCCAAAATAATAGCTTAGAAAGAAAAACAGTAACGTTTCCACGAAATAGTGTGATTCAGAGCTCAAGGATTTGGCATGTGGTATTTACTCCACTGTCCTCTGAGCTACTGAGCAAAATATTGGTCATTCTGATAGCGGTACAGGCGTAATTCTAAAGCAAATGGTCGGACGCAACGATCCATCGACAAATTTTCGTTTCTCCTAAAACAAGGGCAATTATGAATTTAATAACGGATTTTAAGCCTCGGTCGAATCTCTTTCCATGATCCTTCCTCGACGTGGTCATCGCCAACTGCACGAATCCTCTTAAGCAAAGTTCTCCTGCAACAGCCTTCAAAGGTCCTCATGGGGATTCAGGAGGTAACCCTTTACAATCCACGTGATGTGGCGAGCATCACGCTCGCCGGGCTTAGTCTTCAGAATTACGCCACTCGTTCGCCGGCAGGGTGAATTCGCGCGGGAGCTGGAGTGGATCACGCGCAGCAGGGACCTGTGAAGGGGCTCACCCTCCGACGAGCCTCGCACGAGTTGCCTCACCTTTCCCGCAATCCTTCGCCGCAAGCTGCGCTGCCGCCATTATCCTTCTGCCACTGCTGATTTCCCCATTTGCAAACAATTCAACAAAATGAGGGAGCGAATTCCTAATTTCGATTTTGTCCTATGTGAAGAATACTCTAGGCACCTCCAAATTGAGTCATTCTATAAAAAAATTCCATTAGCACTGTGTAATGTAAGCATTTAATTTGACGAATCAAATTTAAATACTCTGCTCACAAGATAGTAAATTTTACTCCAAATCATAGAGTTTCGTTCATTTCGTTATATTACTCTTTTGAAATGAAGTGATAATGGAACAATCGTTCCATTATCATGTCATTCATTTATCACATCACAATTCATTTATCATATCATATCACTTCATTAGTTTATCGTTCATAGTTAAAACTGCGTTTAACAATAATAGACCATGTGTGTAGATATTTAATATATAGTTACCCATAAGTATCTACACATATTTTAAAAAATCCGGTAGTTGCAAGCTCGTAGATGTTCTGAGGTATCAGGCCGCACGCCTGTTGGTCACAGGCACTTTTCAGCTAACAATATTCAGGAGTAAATTGATCATAATGATTTTCGGAAAGGGGACAGTTTATAAAAGAGCTTCGTGTAACTCACTCTTTCTGACAGCAAAATACTACAGAGATTAAAATAATGAATAAAGAACATCCAAAATATGAAACGGTTTAGCCGGGTTGTGTGTCTCCTCGAGATATGTTCCCCGAGTTAATACTGTAGGTTGTACCTTTGTACGAAATTTGTAAAACAGCAGTAATTAGTTTCCGAGACCGTCTAGAATGGAGCGCTTTTTAACTCTTTTCTTCTTTTACATCAACACAGTATAATATGTCTACACGTAAACGAAATATATAGATTTTAAATAACGTAATTTAATAGTTATGTACTCGCTATTACCAAGAAATAGATTATACAATAATATATTTCATTTGGCGATTGAGAAGTGACGCTACCACTTGAAAATAAGTGTTATCAGTATTTCTTTCCTAACAAGTTAAAAGTGAATTAAACAATCTGAAATTTTCTGAAACAAATAAAGATAGAAAGTAATTATGGCGTTGTTTACGCTCTGTCAAACGTTTAATTAAACTAGGGAAGAATATGTTTACTTCCAGGAAGGAAAAGAGCGCAACATACTCAATTTTATACGCAGATTACGAATATTACAATGCAAACGTCATATCACGTCACAGCTTTTAAATATACCGTATCATTCCGTATTTTTCTATTAATGGAAATACATTTATACTGCACCTGTAAGATGTGTAGAATCAATACACATAAAATCTTAAGAAAAATACAATAAAATGAAGTATTTGTTCAGTTCTTCTATGCCACTTTCATGAGATACCAACCACATTGGCTTTCGTGTTTGTTTTTAACCTCTTGTATTCCAAGATTGCCGTCTTTATTCGCGCGTCAAGTGGTCGCGTTCAATTACCAGTAAATCTTAGTAGTCTTAGTAGGTCTTTGTGGATATTTTCAAAACAAGTCACGTGCACCATCATATTTACTGTTGTGCATCAGTCACCAAAAGGAATTTATTTGAGCCCCTTACCTTATTGCAAGTATACAAGTATCCAACCGTTGGACCGGGAGCGGTAGCTCAGTGCATCAACTGATGTCACTGCAGCACCTCCTACCGGGGGTCCTAGGTTCGAGAACTGATGGCTGCAGGATTTTCGACACTAGCTTTTCAGCTAGGTCGAATTCAGTCATTGTCTGAAGGAGAATTATAGCGGCCGACTGCTCTGATCGGTAGTTTTTCGTGGTTTCTCCGATCAACACCAGGCGAATGCCGGAGCAGTACCCTAACAAACGGGCCACGGACCGCGCGCGATCTGTCCTTCCTCTTCGTTGTCCTATCCTCTTCCCTTACACACACTAACATGCACTACACTACCACATATTTCGGGAGACCGGTCGGAAACTTAGAGCTTGTTCCGGCTGGGGCGGCGCCCCGCTGGTGGGAGAGTGCTGGTTAGAGGGAAAACCCCACTAGCCGACGGTAGGTCGGCGCCGGATCTCGCCATCCAGCGGGGGAAGATCAGTGCCATTTCCCGAGAAAAAAACATGCACTACGCTAACGGGACTAATGACCGAAGCAGTAGACTAAAAAAATCAATTAATCAAACCAACCGTTGGGGTGGCAGATTCTGAGTTATTCAGTGTCGTATGGAACTGTACCCGCAGTGCGCGAGAAGTTTATGTCTGATTTGCGTGCGTCTCAAATACATTAATACCTTACAGTTCTGTGCTTTTCAAGTGAAATTCGCCACATGATCGGTAGAATTGAATCGGTTCGATGAAATGCAAATCGTCATTTCACATCGAAAGTGTGCGAATCAACGCGATAACTTCTGTTACGTTTGTGGAAAATTTGCACCCAAACTTCAAAGGAATAATATATGAAATCACAAAACTTGCGTATTATTTATACTTTGGCGGTCGTGTTTGTGATCAGGACAAACCACGAGCTACTCAGCAGTGACGTGTCACCTGCACCTCAAGCTCAGGTTGTATTTGTATGGAAAACTCAAATTATTGTCATTAGCTCTACCAATGTTGTGAAGACCATACCAACAAATCATTTTAATGTCTCCATATTATTGCACGAATATGTGTATTCTTGTTTTTACCTGAAGCATGCCGATAATATTTTGTAGTAATATAATCGGAACGACAATACGGAAATTAGTACAGGATTTTGTTTATTTCGAATACTAAATATGTTCATATCTTTTGAACCTTGCGTGACAGAAACGTTTTGTAATAATTTTCGAATTCAAGGTTGATCATTCCCATTGAAATCACATACTTTCATCCCGGAGTTACGAAATTTGTTTTTGTTTCCTAGTGTTATAGTAGGATATATTATAATTTCCGTATTTTAGAACATGTCGCGGCGCAAAACATCTTATCCACCATAATGCAAATTTTACTGGATGGACAAAAAACTTCTCAATATGGATTCTTTTCCAATTTGTTTCTGAAATTTGCATTAAATATTAATTCCAACTAAATAATTTCTCACAGCAAATATTTTCCCAGTTGTGTGCACAGTTTTACTTAATGATACTTCAAAGGCATGCAGGAAATATAAAATTAATTTATGGCAATAGTTCAATGAAACTCAAAAGAAATTAATTTACAATTCTGACTTCTTTGAGTAAAATTTTTAAAATAAACAATTGTAATTATTTCTAACAGAGAAAATTATAAACAGTATATTATTATGGTAACAAGTATCTCCAGAAATTGAAACTGAAATAATAATTTTATACGAACCACAGATTTTGTCTTAAAAACTGCCTAAAGATCCAATAGGGCACAACGTATATGATAACACAGGTACACACAAAAAATCTGTCAGACCCAAGACTTGACACGTGTGTCTCTATGTGTTTGGACGCGCTGAATCCGAATCTGCAGCCAGAATTGTGCCATCACCCTCCATCTTTTTTTAATCGCAAGAAACCTCCTGATATTTTATATTTGGTTTGCTAGTGTGAGGCTACTAGAAGTAACCATTTTTTTTTCAGAAAATTGGTTCGAAAGGTGTTTTCCCTATCAATCATCGATATGATTTTGAAAACACTTAACGTACCAGAAAATATAAAGTATATATGTAAAAACATTGGAGCGATTGACCTAAGCAGTTATCAAGTTTAGTTTTAACTTTACGCATTGATATATAAAATGAATCAGGAAAGAACAAAACTGTTCTAAACTACCAGTAAGTATCGGGTGCGGTGGAAAATTGTACGTGAAATTTTTACATTTCCTACGGCTGGTCTCATCACAGCGCCGCATACGCAGTAATGCAAATGCCTCCGCATGCGGCAACTGCGGCAACGGCAGTCCGTTATGCCATTCACCGGTGTTGGGCACATAACTTTTTCAGCGGGCTACAAACGTAAAAATCCAACACTATCTCTGCCAATGGTGGCTGTAGTCGACCCACTTGGCTGATACTGCCCTCTAATGTTCGGAGGTCGAATTCGGAGTGTGTGATTTGGAATAATCAGTGTTACGGATGGCACGACATTAGAAATAGGACAATTAACATTTTTTACTTAATTTTCATTCTTTAAGATGAGTTTTTGGTATCTATTTGAAAAATATTAACAACAAATTTCTTTGAGCGTTATCAAGAAAATAGATGCTGTTTGTTTATGGTGTGCTTCAAAACGTATTCAGCGTTTAAGTATATTTTTTAGGAACCACGCAAAATCAAGCTCGTTTAGCTTGAGACATTCTGTCAATCCTGAGTTCAATAAAATTGAACTATAACATTTGGAGAATCTTTAAAACATATTCATTCTGGAAAAGTAGTCTTTAAAACTGATATTTTTATTGATTCTCAAATTATTCATTTTAAACCATGACCATGAGTTAAAGAAAGTGACAAAATTGTGTTGCACAGTGGAGTACTCTTTCGTTCAAAGAGTTCCAGCAAACAAGTCTCCAACGCACAAGGTTAACTGAATACCTTTCCTTACATCGGACATTTTTAATTATCTCGAAATATTTTGGCGGTAATTAAAATAATAAAATAATTAAGAATTAAGATAATTAAAAAAGTGTCCCTTTCGAACATTTTTTCAAAGTTTGGGTTCTTGTAGATATTGACAGTTAGAAACATGCTTGTAAAGTTAAAATTTCACAAAAATAGGTCACCATGCGATTAAAACTTAAAACTAAAAGATGGGAAAGTGACAAATATTGTTTTTTACAAAGGTTTCTGTGAAAATACTTGTTTTGTGATTCATTTATAGAATAACACGATATTAGAGAGAATGTGAATATTACAAAACAATAAAGATGTAAATCGTTTTCATATAAGAATCTGGAACGGAAAACGAAAGTAATATGTCTATGTGACTGATTATTTTGTGTTACTGGGCGCGTCAAGTGCTATGACCAGGAGCTGCCAAACTACAGAAGCTACTTACTCGAGGGAAGCCCAACGTGCTACTTAACTCCTTTATAGGGTAAAGGTTTTCTGGAATAACTAAGTTATTTTCCGGCACACCTGACAACTACTACAAATAACGCTTTGGTAAACGGATGCTCGATGTGTAGAATCAATATCTTGTAAAATGTCGGTTTTGAAAAAAATGCGCTTAATCCTTTTGTAAGGGAAGCCCTTCAAATGTACCTGCAGGTGGAGCTAGTAATGTAAGTTCACTTACTGTTCCTTGAAATGAAGCGTTTGCTTTCTTAATCGTTTGTTTTCTTAATGAATATTCTGATTCTGAAAATACATTTATTGTTGATTTGTTGGCGAAGAACACAATTTTGATTGCCTTTCTTCTTCATCTTCGCCGGAGAATACAAGCATTCACAAAACGTCCAGATATTCTATTTAATACGACCTATAGATATAAGAGATTTTAAAATATTGGGATTTTGAAAATTTTCATATAACAGTGAAAAGTCAAACTAAATATCAAAATATTGAGTCGGTCTAGGATCATCATAGGAGGCAATATGAAACCATAAGTATGCATCTCGAATAGATGCACCCAAAAATTAAACGTTCCTCATTTAGCTACATCAGTTTTAATAATTAAAATAATTATGAACCACTAATAAAACGAAATAACCACTAATTAAATAGTTTCGAGAAAGTATGCGTTTAAATGTTCTTTTAATAATTCTACAGTATACATCTCAAATTGTTTGCAAGAGTAACGATTTTAAAAACGAAAATTCTATTAGGACAAGCTAAATTCTTCCTCAATTAACTTCGTCTTTATGAAGCCAACTGTCAGGGTTCCGTTAACATTTTCTATGCTTACTTAAAGTATATTTTAAATTGTGATATTTACGTTTTTTACATTTGTCAATTTCAACATTTGCAAACTTAAAAATAAGTAATTGTTACAATTAAAAATAATGATTTCCATCTTTAAATCCTTCTAATATAATTTGCTTAGTTAGGTTTCTTTTCCAAAACCGTTGGCGTAGGAAGGAACTGAAAACAGATATGCAATTTAAAATAATTTTTCAAAAAATGGCTGCATTATTGAAGTTACGTCACGCTACGATGTATATGTTTGCAGATTTAGGCAATTTCGACGCATGAGAGACTTTGAATTTACCATCACCCATACCATGTTCTAATGGCTCGGGGCAGGGCAGCTGGAAGGGTCGCGTCAGCAGCGGGTGGCGATGGCGATGGCGATGGCGATGGCGGTGGCGGTGGCGACGGCACGTGCGTTTGCGCTTCGCGACCTTCGCTCACGCCATCCCCCCTCGCCCTTTCTCACCCGGGGCGATCCCCGCATTGCCGCTGCCCACACCCTGCTACCCGCTCGTGAATCGACTATCGACCTCGTCGTTATCGACCCTTCCCAGTCTCGGCCGACCGTCACATGATGAAGGAATCCGAGCGATCGCCTCTGCCGGTTTCTGCCCCGCGCCACTCCCCCGACCGCCGCTCGCCACCGGCCGCCTCCCCCCACTCCCACCCCCTCGCCCGCCCTTCCCCGCCGATTCCTGCGCCTGCTTGCATTCAGCTTAGCCGCTCCAGGGAATCGAAGGAATTATTTTCCTCCTCCGTTCATATAAATATTCTATTTCTCTGCTCATTTCTCTCTAATGAGGAACGGCTCTGGCGGATAACCTGCCATTTATCGAGGAACACTAATGAAGGACCTTCTTCATTCACGGTATATTAATCTCACCGCTGGGAACGTTCTGGGCAGTTATTTTCATACCGCAGGCTTTTGCCATCCACAATCCATGTCCCGAGAAGAGTTTTAAAGCCGCTAGAGAAGAATATTTCTTTAGGGTTCCAATCAGTTGCCAAGACAGGTCTTCGCGGGCACGTTATAATGTTTGCAATCTATATCAATCTCGGATTATGAGAAGCCTTACTCAATGCCATTGGGCGAAGACGAAGAAGAGTCTTGTTAGAAGCAGAATGAACGGAACTCAAACTGCTCGGAGACGCTGGGAACTTGGTGTTCTCTCTGGCGTTAGCCACGCATCGGCTTGCGACCTCTTTGTAGGCTGGCGAGTTAAAGATGATACCACAAGGCGGAGTTAACGCGGCGTACGGCATGTAAGTGAAGCAGAACGCCTCTTAACCGACAAATTGTCTCTGTCTTCTTGAGACGTGAATAGTTTTTCCCTTTGCAATCACATTATATAATACATATATTGTTATGTTTATATTTATACCTGTGATGTTGGTTCTTCAAATACACAGCTTGTTACGTGATTGTTGTGTGGAGGTCTCTGATAGAAGAGTCATGTAAACCACTGATGAATGTGTCATATAGGAAAAATATCAGCTAATTTTTCCTGTAATAAATGCTAATAAATGCTACTAATAACTATTATTAGCATTTATGCTATGCAGTAATTAATTAAATTGTTTATTTTTTGCTATATCGAATTTCGACGAGAATGAAAATATTTTAGAATATTTAAAATTGTACACGAGTCTGTCAGCATTGAACGATCAAGTATTCCGTATCACGTTGACTCGTAGGACGCGTTCCTTGTGTTTATCTGCTTTCTTCTTTAACCGGCCGGGCTTTACTGTTTCCTTCAAGCACCTCTCACTGTCTTCGAACATCGCAACGTGCGCGACGAGGATCGACCCCCCCCCCACTTTATCGCTCCCAATTAGAGCGTACTTCACTTACCCCACCCGCGGTCGTCCTCCCCTTCTCGTCTTCTGCCCTCCGCGCGGTCGCCCACACTGCAACCGCTCTCCCACAAGCTCCCCAGCCCCCTCCCCCGCTTCCGCTCCCGCTCCCGCTCCCGCGCGCGACCCTCACCCCGGAGCCCTTGAGCCTTTCAGCCCTTCGACGGCGCGCCCCCGCCACTGCGGCAGCTCGTTTCTTCCGTTCGTCAGATGGCTGGCTCCTATATTTCCGATTTAATTAAACGGTACCAAGTGGCCATGCCAGTCGTTTAATTTATGTGCGCTCTCTGCTATGTTATCGAATATTTTAAAAGCGATTCCTAATAATTCATATCGTATTTCATCGGAAGGTTTACTGCGGCAGGCAGCAGACGGGCGCGGCGGGAGGCGGAGGGGTGCGAATGCCTGCGCAAAGGGGGGCGAGCAAACGCAGGGGGAGGGCGGGGGAGGCGGAGTGAGAGTGGAGTGACGCGGTGCAGACGACCGTTGTGCCGCACCGCACCACCACAGCCACCGTCGCCGCCGCCGCCGCCGCCGCCGCCGCCGCCGCCGCCGCCGCCGCCGCCACCGCATTGCCGCCGCATCGCCCGCACCGCTGCACCACACCTCGCCACTGAGACCGCTGCTCGGGCTCCTAATAAACTGCGAACAATTCTCTCAAACGAGTGAATAAATTCGAAATCAAATAATACGAAAAAACTTTTGAGAAACGTGTTTCAAAAGCAATGGCAGCATTGCTTGACTACTTCAGCGGCTTCGCATAAAGTTACAACTTCTCTAATTAGACAGCCGAACACGCTGTCGGTGTAATTATAACTGTTTGTTAACAGACTGCTGAGTAAAAAAGCGGCTCTACGCCCGCCGGCGGCGCCGGAGGCGGCGCGCGGGGCTAATTTGATTTCTTCTACAAATGGGGTAATGAGCGGCGGCCCGGCAAAGGCGGCCCCTCGCATCCTCTCCCCACTTCTCTTCTCGTCGTCCGCCGTCGTCATCGTCGTCGTCGTCGTCGCGGCCACCACCGCGTCGTCTTCAGCCTGCCTCCGGCGCTTCCTCGACGTCCCTTCGCACTGCCTCCGCCTCCGCCTCTGCTCCCACGTGGCGCGTCGCGACGGTGGCTGCGTGAAGCGTTGACGCGCTCTTGCGACGGCGCGGCGCGGGCGAGGGGGGGACACGGTGGCGCGGGGCGGGGGGGAACGGAGGGGCGGGCCACGGGGGGTGGACCCGGGGGGTCCGTGGTGCGGAGGAGCAGGTGCAACAGCGTGCAGGCCGGACTGGAGGTGCGGGGCGTGGGGCGCAGGGTTGCGGTGGTGGGGTGGGGCGTGGGATCGGGGATGCGGAGCGCGCGAGGCGATCCGGGACGCGGGAGAGCGGGTGCGTCAGGGTGCAGGGGGGGGGGCGGCGCGGGGGGCGGGCCCCGTGCATGAGCGGGGGCGTCCAAACGGAAAGTTAGGCGTGACGCGCTCAATGATGGATTCGCAAGCGACGCACGGCGTCGGGCTCGCGGGCCGACCACTGGCCTGAAGACGCGGATTCTCGCTGACAGATCTGGGGGAAGGTTCGACGTTGGGAAGTTGGGCTAGCGAATTTTATTGACTCGGTCCGTTATTATCAACTTTCAAGGGAGGGGGTAGGGGCAGGCTGCGTGTGTCGGCAGCTTTGTGCTCGAACTGGGAGATCCATGACTGTCTGAATGTCTTTCTTCTGTTGTTTTTTAATTTGCGTTATCGGTCTCTCCATTACTGTGAATCATTATATGCCGCACACTTTGTTAATGATCACTTTATTTTAAGGTTACTCTATTCGTTAATTTTCTTCAGTATTCATATCATAGCAGATTTACTTATCACCAAAAGTAATCAATTACTGTTTTTTTTTTATTTCCCTTCGACTGGCCATCCTATAATGACGTTTATACATCCTGTATTGACGACGGGCTATCCTGTAATGACGACACATATTTCTTTCTTCGTCTCTATATTCTCTTACATTCCGTTCACTACTATTTTAGAAAATTTACAATTAATTTTGTTATATTTCAGACGCGTCTAACTAAAAGTGCACTGTACTATGGTTAAAATTATCTTATCTTCGGTTTTATCGACAATCATAATAAGACAGATTAGACATTTGGACTAGATATTACTATATATGTGGAACATTCAACATAAATTGTACTAGGTCAATGGAAGAACATCTGAGAGCATTACTACGTCGGATCTCGATCACAAAGGATTTCAACGCTTCTTCTTAACGCCATGCCTTTCTTCTCCTCCCAACCCAATTTTCTTGTTATCAGTGGCTTTCACGGGTGATCGAAACGTATACATAAAATGTAAGCGTACATAAAATAATTTAAATAGAGAAAATTGGAGAATATATTGCATTAAGAAAGGCATCACTATCTTCAAAAGTAAAAGAGTTGGATATATTCGAAAAATAATTGAAAGTATATTGAACATAATTAGAATTGAACAATTAACACGTTTCCGAACAATTAAAAGCTCAAGTGAAAATTAGGCTTGTGATTTATTATTACACGCGCACTTTTGCTCTATTTAAGGAAAATCAATTTAAAGAGAAGAAAACTGAACCAATTTTTGATAAAACCTTTAAAATGGCCTGCGGATTTTATAATAACCCCCACAATTATAAGATCTGTTTCACCTCAGAGCCTGGCGTGCGGCCTGATCGGTTGGAAAATATCTGTTTTGGAGAAATTCTGAAGTACAGTTTATGCACAAATGTCGTTCACAGACAATCGAACAACCCAACATTATTAAAACACTTTTTGTGTGTCGGAAATACCAAAAACGGTCAAAATGTCAAGTGTTTCAATTGTTTTTGCAGCAATATATAAATCTATTTTGCGTATATGAAAAAGTAAAAATTAAAAGATACTTCAACGTTGTAATAAAACGGCATGTATTAACCTGGGAGAAGTCGCGTCTTGCCTACGAATGTAACTAGTAGGAAACAGCCCCCAGAGAAAGTTGTGTGGCATGTTTTTAACAGCATGAACTAATAATTACGGGTTTTGTGTGACTTTTACGCCATTATTATTTTATTTTACGCAGTTATTATTTTTCTTTTACATAATTTAAAAGAAATGCATAGACATTAATGTAGAGTGATGTTTGAGAATGTTTGTGTAAATTTCAGTAATACAAATTTATAAACAACCTCTACAAGCAAATTTACAGTAATCATAAATGTTACATGTGACTTGCATAATCTTTTTTTCTCGCAGTTTTCACATTCAAGGCAGTCCAAATTTCACATTTTGTTTCGTGTTACTTTTGCTTATTGTTTTTGTTCACAATGCTAATATTTCTATTTTATGTATATGTATGTGCATACGTTTATGCGTAATTGTCAATTACAATAAATTACTGACAGTCGTACATTTCTGAACAATAAATCGCAAGTCTAACTCAAATACCCGGAATTTTCTTTTAAAGCGACCAGTTTTTCAAACAAATCATCAGACAATAAACCGGAAACCCCTATTTGTCAAATGTTTTTATAAAACCTGCAAAGAAAAACGGTCGTTGAACTGGCGCGGATGAACGTAGACCATTGTTATAATTAGAGCTCGGAATGTAGGCCCTAAAGAGGTCAAAAATAGGTACTTAAAAGCTTTAAAATAACCAGGGATATGGGCAGACACTTGAGAAGCAAAAACTTAAAAATAGGTAGAAAAATGGGCATTATGGTTGAATATTAAAATTTACAAGTAATATGTACTACATAAAGGATGAACACAATTCTCTAAAAACAAATAAAATTTCTTCCATTGTCCAAGCATATTGTGGAGTTAGATAATATTTTTTAAGAGTTGATTCGTGTGTAATTTTATATTTTGTATATTTTGTTCGTTAAAATGGTTAAATGTTGGACTTTCAAGTTTTTAAAATGGAATGTTTGCAGTATGGCACAATTCAGTGTTGAAATTCTTTCTTATCTTCATCTTTACTGCTCTGAGTAAAGAAGGTTTGAATAGCTTTTCTCATTTTTCCGCAATTTTTTGCATGAGTTGCAGTGTTTTTATGTTCTAAGAAATATTATTTTGAGCATTTTACTATCTTTTCACAACACTGGCAAAACTACGAGTACATTTCCAGTCCGCCGTGAATCTCCTCCATAAATCTACTCTTTTAGCAATGCACTTCTTGAAACTTTCTCTTTTGGTATTGCAGTAAGCATGCTTAACAGAAACAGCAAATTTTTCGATCTGGCATGCACCAAACTTCGAAACTAATACAAAATTATTGAAGAAAAATCTTGTGTGATTCTACCTTCTTAAAAAAACGAAACATGTGGGGAGCGCTGTTTTTGTTCTTGGTAAGGAATAAATAGCTCGCTTAATCATTGCGTAGATCAGAAAGACGAAGGCAATTCTCTGTTCTCTGGAGCGCCCTGACGGGCTTCGGCGAAGTAGATAAGGGAACCCGCACGGTGTCAAATTCTTATACGTCTCTAAGCGGTGTCCTTGCTCGATGCGTTACAGGCAAGAACACACAGGGCATGGAGCTTCTCGATCGGAGGACGCCCTGGAAGATTTTTCGTGGTTGTTACTTGTTTGTTAAAAAATTACCCATCAAAAATTTCTCAAAAAAATGATTATAGAAAAAAATATACTCAGCAAAAAATATTATATAGTTTCTTTAGGAAATTTGTAGTCATGGATGAAGCAGAAAACATTTATAATTTTAAGCACGTATTTTGTTGAAATTTAACTGTACTCTTACGTTTAATATTTGTTTTTCCTTTATTTTCACACTTTCCTTAGGACCAGTTGCTGTTAGCCTAGCTTTCCATGATATAACTTTTCCCTAAATCTCTGCAACTTACTGTTATGACAGATTGATATGAAAATTGAATAAAAGTCGTCTCTTCATACTTTTTCTTTGCAGTTTCATCTTGGAAACAAGTTCTCGTAGTGAATGGATGAGTCTTCTGCGTCGAGGGATTACGAGCATTTGGGCTTACGAAACCTGTCTTCAACCAGGTGAAAATATCAAGAAAGAATATTGATAGAAGGTGAATGAAAACTGCGAATGGGTAATATTAGAAAGGAAGAGGAAGTTGTGAGCTCAGATTGGCAATCTCAAATGTAACATCATGTACTCACTATCAGAAGTTGACTCTTACGAAATCGATGCCAAGCGAGCGAATTTGTACATTGGAGCGCCCCCCATACACACACAAGCATACAATTCTTATCTGATGAATTTCGGCCTTAGTGAAAGTCGCCCTTCCTATTCTTATGTATTATTACTGTCATTATTATTAGTATTATTATTATTTACATCATCATTATCCTTACTAACAGTGGTAGTTAACTTCTTGTAGCAATATCTTCATAAATATGATACAATACACAGATAATACATCCAGAAACTCTCTGACTGTCATTCATTCCTAAATCTTACTTTCTTAACTAAATCGGACGACAGATCATGTATTCTATTTTTTCATTATATTGCAAAGCTGTTTTAGCTTCCTGCCTTCTGCATCCAAAGAGACGACCGATCCAAACTTCCGTCATCATTTAAATGTGAATAGGCCATCTGGTTACCCCTGAGTAATCGTACAGTACGAGTATAATCATCAGGTAGTTTTTGGGACGTACTTATCAAAAAGAGCACTACGTAGCGGTGCAATGCAAGAGAAAAAATGGACGGTAGTACGTGAAATATATAAATAGTAACTTTTACTCATTATAAAAGACACTAATAATTTAACAATTGGTGAATCAAATAGGCTACACGTATTATAGAATGTTATGGTGAACGAAAATTATTATACTGTCAAGAAATATTATCAGTGATGGAGCGTCAGGCTAGAATGAGTAGGCTCAGTTCTTCCAAAGAATTTAAAGATGAGAAATATATCATATTCACTTGAAAACTGAAAATATTATGGCGATTTTGTAACACATTGATAATTGACGCAGGCGCCAAGGTGATTGTTCTGTTCGTATCGGCAAGATAACGCGTGACCCCATGGGTCTAGATGGCTGATGAGCACAAAGGCTGTGAGAGGGCGGGGGTTAATATCGCTCATCCCCATTGCTCTGGGGTCTGTTTGCCGCAGGCCGGCCTATTCTACCAATGCAAACTGAAACCACTGTGCTCCCTCGTGGTACCAAGTCCATTCTATGGTCTGGTTTTTGGAAAAATGTATTATGCAATTGTTTTCTCATTGACTAATTTTATCAATATTAGCCAATTGCTGACAAGAACACAAGACATTCATGTTAGCCCGTGAAGTAGATGCGAAGTAAATGGATTTAATAGTGAAATGTGGACTGGCCTCTTTGTATTAGGTGTACGTGAAATCTGTAAGTTATAATCAGTTTATAGTATATGTCACTAGTCCGATATGTATAAATTGGCATATTTCTGAAGAATGCAGAAAGAGAAGATAGCCGGAATAAGTAAACGAAGCATAGAAGAAAGAAGGGATCCAACAAACTAGAACGATCTAAAATGATCTAGGTATTAGGCGGATCAGGATAAAAAATTATCAGTGGAAAAGTGTGGTGAGAGGGGAAAAGAAGAAAATAAATGAAAAACTATAAGAAAAGAGTGTGAATTGTTTTAGAGAAGAGGGGCGGAGGTTTTAAATGAAAGAATTTAAGAGAAAAAAGAACAGAGATAGGATGGAAAGGTTGAAGGGATATGAAAGGTGAATGGTAATCTAAATAGGTGGGCGAGAAACGTAGAAATCTAGAACACGAAAATAAAAAGTAATTTTGTAAAAGTTCATTATAAGTATTTCTAGTACATTGTAACAGTATGTGCAAGTCAATTCAGGTGGATTAATTAACAAACAATACCACTTTTTTGCAAGAAGCGATCAAGGTGTGCTTTCAATGAGGTCTCTTGTCTTTGAATAATGCATCAAGAGTGCTGAACATTTGAATGCACGGCATCGATCCATATTTATGACCATTTACGTAATGACGCACGGATTTACTGGCACTATAATTTCGATCACACGTAGCACTACCACAATAAAGCGCTCCTTTAAGAAGTTACGAACATTCCGGCTTTCAACTTGAGATGATTTTCTCATTTCATCCTCGTTTGCGTTAAAGGACAGGGCATAAAATAATGTGATGCTGCAAAAACTTGATGCCGAGATTTGGACGTAAATACATGTTTTGAGGGAGTCCCTGATACCAGAATTAGTGTTTTCCAAAATATCTTTCTCCGACGGAATGACTCTCTTCTTGTTATTTCTCATTAACGACTCTCAAGTTTTCTTTATTATTTTAATCGAAAAAAGCAAATTTCACTTTTTAAAATAGGTCAGATTCGACTTTCCTTAAAAACTTTGAATTTTAGAAAATCGCAAGAGTAAAAAAAATAAATAAATTTGTACCATTCCACTGTCTACATTATTGAAGAATTAATTTTCTTAAAGAAATATGTTCTTCAAAATTAGAATGTAGTGCTTCAAATGCAGAAATGTCAAGTACACATTTTTCACATTATGAGAATGTTTGCGTATTTTTATCAACATCCTGACAATTAAAAATATATAAACAAGATTTTCTGAAAAATGGCTCCAGTTTATTATTTTAATAGAGCTCCAAAGATTTTTATTCAAATCATTGAAATGTCAAAAGCTGCAAAAGTTTATCTTCTTTTTACTTTCTTGTATTTCGAAGCAGTCCTACATCTTTAATATTGAAACTAGAGTTCTCTCTCTTATTTCAATGTGTTTCTAAATATTATTTCCTTATCTTGTTTCATGTGCATTTTGTCAGAATATGAGTATTTTCGTGATTCTTTAGATAATTTTCTGAAGGGTCAGAACAACTAGAACATTCTGAGTACATTCCCAGCAGTAGCGTTAACTAGTTGTAACATGACATGGACAGGAGGTCTTAGATTGGATTCCTATCCTAAACTCACTTCTACCACCGCCCCTCCCCTCACAACTTTGCGCTGAGACTAAAATGCATATAAATGAGGTTCCCATGGTAACCCACCTTCCACGTGTAAGATGGGTTATGTTGAGGTAGTTTATTTACAAGAATCTCGGTGATTTTTGAGTTGTATATATTGTAAAATGGAGGAAGATCGTGAAGGCAGCCTTGGTCCACATCGGGCTGTAGTCCTTTGGAACAAGAAAGAAGAAGAAGATATATTGTAAAAATTGTTTTCTAGCTAGTATTAGGTTGTATTGTTTGAAACGCTTTCCATTTCAAACCTGTAAATTGGTTTATCCACTGTTCGATTAAAAGAAATCTAGTCATGCCCACTAAACATCTTTCTTCTTTATTGAACATTTTCGTAAGTATAGAGCAAGTATACTGAATTCAATGTAAAATGTGCCGTTTTCATTAAAACTTTTGAATTTTCGAAATTTAAAGATAAGATTATTTTCGAATCTCTCCAGTTTCGTTTCGTTAAAAGGTTTTTGCAACAGAAGGGTGAAGTGTTAGTATAATAAAAATTGCTATATTGTAATATTACGTATGTTACGATTAATATGAGATCGTTATAGCACAACTAGATTATTCTTGAAACAGCTGGAGTAATCTTAAAACAGTTATTGAATTTTCATGCAATATCGTGTCTCTACTTGCACAGAGAAAACGAGACTGTTTCCACATGTTAATGCAGGCTTGCAAATACGTTCCAGCTAGATTGGGATTGTTGTCACGAGAAAAAAAGAAAATGAAGGAAAAGAAAGAAAAATTATAAGCAAAATACTTAAAATTGGCCCCGCAAGTTAAAACAGTCCAAATACGTATGGCAAAACGAAAACTGAAACAATTCCAGAACCACAGGCGAGCCCTGCTGTTAAATGTGTTAAAATTGTTACCATGATAAAAGGGTATTTTTTCAATGTTTTGGGATCTAGATATATCAATCGCAATATTGTTTTCATGATAGAATCGAATTCATTACATTATATTACCAGACTTTCGATAATCGCTTTCAAACTTTCTTAACCTTTTCAACTTTCAAACGTTCTAAAAATTTATAAAACTGAGATCAGTTTCCTAAAATATTTATTAGTACATAATAGTTTTAAATATCTATGGTACCCTACGAACTATTGTCAACATCAGTCTGTCACCTTCATTAGGACAAATAGTCCGCATTAAACTTAAGTTATAGTACAAAATACACGATTAGTAATCTTGGAATCCAATCCCATATAGAATCCAATGGAATCCAATCTCATATTGTAATAAGATGTTTTACGACACTTATTTCGAAAGTAATTATTATGAGTTATATTACGATTGCTTATTATAGTGATATTTTCTTACAACCAATTATAATTTTGTCCATGAAAAACATGTTATGTAGACAAAAAATAACATATGTGGAACTTTACGGACACAAAATGAAACGTGACTCTATTCAGAAAATAGCTTTATATTTCAACTAATTATTGAACGTACGTGAGAGATACGCCCATATTTTTTGCTCGTGGGTAGTACATATGTAGCACTTTTTTGCCATGCATCATAAATCTACCCAGCGCAACTGAAGAAAGTCGTGCTGCAGATTTTCATCGCTCATAAACTCGTCTGGCTACGCTTGGAATCGAACCTACAATCTAGAGACCTTGAGACCCCCGCGGCGTCTAATTAGCAGTCACACTGAGTACACAAACGGTTTTTGCGCGGCCTTCCCGCTGCGCTGCCTTCGCCCCGTGCCGCCCCCTGCCGCCCCGTGCCCCACCGCGCCGCGCTGCTCTGATCCTTGTCCTCCGACTCTCGTCCGCCTCCTCTGCACTTGCCCGAGAGATTCATACACTCCGCACCCTTCACCATCAAAGCAGGTGTGCCTCAAGGATCCATCCTCTCCCCACTTTCTTTAACCCTTATTTGCCTGGTGTACCCGGATGGGTACGCTCTACGAATCTCTTTTACTTCAAACTTTCACCTTAAAATGTTGCATTAATACAATTAGAATTTCATGATGTTTTCCATAACATACGAAAAAGGTGTCACCATGTGCATTTAAAGAGTTTGAGAATTTTTTTAAAATTATGAAATGATGTAATGAAAAGTGTTTGATAAATAATTCAGGTAGATAAGGTTTAATGTTTTCATATCTGGTATTCCAAGCACCCGAAATACTGCAATAGCTCTGTTGTTTGATAATACAGCCCTTTGTTCATCCATAAGCAATCTTGAATATGCAGTGAAAGATCTTCAATATCACTGAAATTGTTTTCCAGCTGGGTACAAAATGGCACATTGATATAAATCCAAATAAAAGTTGGGCAAAAATATTTACTCTCTGTAGACAAGACATCCCTCCAAATCTCACATATAGATCACAGAACATCACCTGGCTCCCTCTCAATAAAGCTGTCAAATTCCTTGACGTTCTGTTTGATAAAAGACATTCGTGGAGGTAAAATTTTCAACAGCGAATAGGGCTATATCCCATTCTTAAAAAATCATTCCCCTTACAACTATATGTGGATATTCACTTTTATAAATCAATAATCCGTCCCATACTCTCCTACGCTTCTCCAATATGGGCTACAGAAACCAAAGCCAGCATCAATAAAATGCAAATTTTTCAAAATAGATTTCTACGCACCATCACAAAAGCTCCCTGGTACATTCTAAATGCACAGTTACATAAGGAACTTGGTATCACACCCATTCCCGTCCACTTTTCCCACCTATCAATAAAATTCTATCCGAAAATATTAAAGATTTCTTCAGCACTTTACTTTCACAGAGGTAAGAAGAAACCGCACCGCAAGAGATCGAAAAGAAAGTTACCTAGAGAAAGTTTTGACCCTCCATATACAATCGATGAGTCTTTTCTCATTATCAATTATGTAAACCCAATAATGTACTGTATCCCTACCTAGAATTTTGTATGTTATGAATCAAATGATGTAAATACGCGGCTGCCGAGGGCCAACGGCCAAACTTGAATAAACGAAAAAAAAAAAAAAAGATTCATTCGTATCCCTCAGCATCGACGTCTTCACGTCTCCCTCGTCATTGGCGTCGCGTCCCCGCCGCTCTTCACTTCGCCGCCCCGCCTCTCCAATCCACGCATCAAACGGCTTGCTGGCTCGATGCAGTAAGCAACGGCTTCGAGCGCTTGGAGGAGTGCCTTCAGGACAAACGATTGGAGAGGCGGTGAATGAAACTAATGCGTGGAGTAGTTTAGCTTTTCAAACGATAATGGAGTTTCCATTAGGAACGTCAGATGCGATTGGTATTGCCTGTAGACGTTTAAGTATATAATAATAATAATAATAATAATAATAATAATAATAATAATATAATCCACTAGCACATTTTCTTATCACATTATCGTCCGTCGAATCATTTTTTAATTTATATCGTTAAATAACTCCTAAACGAAGCGATTTAGGGCCCAAAAAATGAAATTTTGATATCAAAAACCTCAAAGAAATGTTACGCACACCGTAATCTACAGGATTAGATATGCTTCAACATTCTATTCTATTTTCGCTGGTTCGACGCTTCTCTATTCTACCCTACCTGTTCAGAGCCTGTAGAATCTGCAACTGTATGTGAAATTGAAGTAATTACTTGTTATTCTACACGACTGAATTCCAGAGGTGTACCTCTCTGCTCGGTAATAACATTAAATAACAATAGTTTGTATTGACAAGGGTGCATTTTATTGTTATCCCTTGCAAGGAGACTTATAGAACAAGTGACGCAGGATAAGAAGATCTTGAAGAAAAATATATATTACGGGCGTAATATGAATAAGGAAAATTTTGGGGTTTAACGTGCCAGAGTTCTCGCACGGGTACGCTATTATTTAAAATTACTACAGTTTTCATTATATAGGAAATAAAAATTCCTTTCGATGGGTCTTCTTTATGAAACAATAAGTCCCAAATTCCAAAAGTGGAAATTGTATGATAATTATGAATTTTCACTTTTAAATTGTATTTAATGAGGCATTTAATACAATGAAAGAAATAATTACGGTACAATCATCAACGATCGCCTAAAGCAGAAATTCACAAGGCAGCAGTTTTGATCAGCGATCTCTTCTATTTCATCTTGGAATATCAGTACTCAATTAAAAGACAATATCCGGGGTATAATTACAATACTTTCTCACGATCGAGTATAGTTGTCCATTCTTTTTATTACTATTTACAATCAGTGAATGTGAAGCACGATCGGCAAGAGAATATTTGGAGTTGTTACAGAATGAGTATCACACTAAAAAGTTAATATCATTGGCCAAATGCGTAAAACCAAGAATTATAAAAGCTATATTGACGAATCAAATTAACATTTACATTTTCCCCACGTATGACTTCATCCTCGTCCTTCGTTGAATTTTTTCTTATCATTAGCTGCCACTCTCTTCACATCAAATATATTATATTTTTTGGGCGGAACTCGTGCGTGACTGAGGTGTGATACCCTGCCACACGGACGGCGTTTGAATGTCACATGGACCTCGAACAATTAAACTCAGCTGCATATTTATGGGCATGGAAATTTCTTTTCCGTTCAACTCCCGTCATGGTTTCATTCTCCTTTCTCTCGGTCTTTTCTCTTCTAGGTGTTCCAATTTTGCAGACATGAGTGATAAATCGAATGAAAATGATGTATACTCTCTCTTACAGAAAACGTTTAAAAACAATATGAGGGTAAATTTTACCAGCAAAATAGCCGATGTGCTATTAAAAATATTGGGTATGTCCACAAAACATCACAGTTCTATTTCTAACGTAGTATACTTCTCTCGTGAATAAAATCATTAGATTTGAAGACTCCCAAAATTTTCATGAATGAGTTTATCTGTGTTAATGTAACAAAGATTACGGAAGTTCGACTCGTACAAATTTTGAAAGCCATATCTAATGTGAAGGGTAGAAAGAAGTGATAACGCCACCCCCAAAGTGATATTGTACTAGTGTGCGTAAAAAGTATTTTAAAAATATTGTAAAAATTCGCTAAAGTGTCAAGAATAGCAAGAGATAATGTCATATTATATAATTGATCTGGGATGATATAATTGATCTAGGATCCTATGAGTGAACAGGGATTTATTGCGGGAAACAACTTACAGCAATAGACAGCTAACTCGAGCCTCTGCGTACGTGCAGATTCTCAAAAGTAGTAAAGAGTGAACGACAGATAGCTGTCGTGTTCTGTACACTACAATATTCGAAAACGCTGCTTAATGCTGCAATGACTGTTTCTGGGCAGAAATTAGTTTTTCTCCCCTCCACAGCACCATATACACTGTAAATTGCTTAATGACTTAAAAATAGAAATAATAATAGCAAAAATTACTGTACTCAACATAATACATGTGTGATGCAAGGTTGTAATGACATATTTCGCCTTAGAGAAGTGTTTCAAAAACGTAAAGAAAGTAATAAATAAGTAACATACATCCAAAATGAAGCTAGATTTTCATATGAGAACAGTGATGTGAATGCTAGCAGAAATATAATTTGCAAGTACCATATTTTGTAATAAGGTGAACTAAGAAAATGTCTGCCCTCTTATAAAATAAGCAGAGAAGCGAAATGCAAGGCTATCCTTCCGGCGCGCGGGGGCGCGAGGCGAGGAGTCGGAAAGAGTCGGACGGGAAGCGAAGCGCGCGGGTTGCCCAGGGGGCGCGTCGATGTTGGCGGTGGCAGCGGCGGCGAGAAAGGGGATCGGCACCGGAAGCGGCCAAACCAGACCGGAAGCGGTGTGTGGGCGGGGCCTGGGGGAGGCGGACGGGATTGCCAGGCGCGGCCCCGCGTTACGCTCTCGACTTGGGTTTTAAAGGGCGCCGCTCGTTGCGAGAAACTAGGTGCGGTGCGCGGTGAGGCAGTGGTTGCTACCGTCGTAACGCCCCGTCGCCGCCCCCCCGGCCTCTCCCTGCCACTCCCCTCCCCTACGCCGCTCCCCCCCTTCCCCCTTTCTCCTCCATTAGATTCCTTTCCTCCGCACAGTTTCCTGCCGCTTCCCCTCTCCTCCCACTGCGATTCCCTCGCTCCACTTCCGTTCCACAGTAAGTCTTTGACGCAGCGTTCCGTCATGCCTTCCACTTATTCCTTCTGCACCGTTTCTACTTTACTTCTCCTCTGAACCTAGTCACTAACAACTACTCATCTCCCTCACTCTTTACTCCCACCTCTCGGATACACCCAGTTGCTACAATGTTTTGTCACAGCTCTCTTCAGCCACACCCTTCCTCGTTCAGTTCGCCTGGTGACTCCTGCATCATATCCCTTTTACTTTATACTCTTATGTTTCTTCAGATTCTTTCGTTGTTTTTTTTTCACTCGGCCGTTTCTTCATCGGTCTTCCCTCCCCATCCGACATGCCCTCCTTCGCGCCCATCTTCCCACGTCACGTGTTCCGTTCCGAAGCAGCGCCAGCAAACGGCGCCGACCTTCCTGCGCGCGCGTTTCTTCCAAGTTATGCCGCGCCCGCTCAAATAAAGAAAAGTTGAAGACATTCTCGCTCTGTGATAAAGAAAACTGCTCCGTTCTGTGTAATTCCACGGAATTTTCAAACAACTTCAAAATTGTTGAACAGTTGAGACAAGTTCTGCGTTATGGTTCGTTTACGTTTTCTACTTAAAGAAGTTGACATAAAGCTCCGTTGCAAGGCTACATTCTGCGTCCGAGTTAAACGCGGCGTCCGACAGATGTTCCGAAACGCGGCCGAGCCACTCCTCCGGAGGGGCAGCGCTGCGGCGGCGGCGAGGGGGCGGTGCAGCCGGGGCCGGGCGGGAATAGCTGAGCGGCGGCGGGGGCGAGGAGGGCTCTAGTGGAGACGCGTTGCAGGCGCGGCGGCGGCGGCGCACAGACCCCAGCTCTGTAGCACTGTCGGGTCAGGACCCACTCCTTCCATATCACAGACGACCTTGACCGCAAGGGAGCGCGCCTGTGGCTGCGTGGAGTGGCGTGCCACTCGCGGCTGCAAGGGGCTGGGCTGAGGGGGCGGCAGGGGGATGCGGGATGCGAAGCGAGAGTGGCGCGGTCGTCGCCGCAACCCTCGGCAGGACCTGCCGCACCCGACCTCGTTCCCGCCCCGCCCCGCTCCGCTCCGCCTCTCAGCGTGCGCGCGTGTGCGCCGGGATGCGGTGGCAGCGCCGGCGGCGCTAGGCGCGCGCGGGGGTCGCGGGGCGGCGTTCGTGAAACGCCGCGCCGCGCGGCGGGGTGGCGGGGGAGGGCGAGGGGCGTGTCGGCCGGGGTGCTGCCGACGCCGACGTAGGCGAGTATGCGACGCGCCCACGCCACTTGGCTGGCGCGGTCTGCGGTGGCGCGAATATCTCCCCCGGCCTCGCCCCGTCGCGGCGCGGGGCGCGCGGACAAGCCGTCGCTGCGGCTACGACTGCCGCCGCCGCCGCTGCTGCGTCTGCCGGTTGTCTCTTGCCACTCCCGGCCCGCGCCCGCGCCCTCGTACCCGCCTGCCCCCGCACCCGGAACCTCGCCCACGTCCCCGCCTGCGCCCCCGCGTCGTTGCCCCCGACGCGCGGGCTTTGAGGGATTCCGGCCGGGAAGAGTCGCGTGAGGGTGGCGCTCGTTCTGATTTCCTTTGCACGCCGCCACGCGCCCTCGCCCGCGCGCCGCTGCCGCTCTTTGCGAGTGCGGGGGCCGCACAGCGAGGCTGCTAGCAGGAACGAGTGGAGCGAGGTAAAACGAAGGCAATAGGCTTCGCATGGCTGCAAGTTGGCGGCAGAATAGCTCAATCATCAAGCGAGGGGGCGTACACGAGGCATGAGATGTGCTTCATATGAGACCCCGCGGAGATGGCAAACACGCAAGAGAACGAAGAGATCGTTGCTTTAATAAGTGAAGCTAAGCGAGAACCATTTTCAACTGGTTTATGCGGGATGAAGAAAATTATTGCAATGAATAAGTTGATACTAGGAAGAGCTGAGCTATCCAAAGCAAAACGAAGGAACAGGGAAACTGAATATATTTGGAGGCGAAAGGTCTTAAAAGCTCCAAGATGGAAGCGTGGAAAGAATGCAAAAGACAGTGCGCTTGGCGGGAGAGGGCGGGCGCGATCCGGAAGAGGCGATGGAACGCCGAGTCTGAGATTTGCAGGGAGCGAGAGCCTAGCGAATCGAGAGCGGGGCGAAGGGGCTCGAGCCGGGTGCGGAGCTGATAACAGAACGGACGGGGGTGGGGGCGGGAGCGCACGGAGCGGGAGGCGGGCGCCAAGGGCGAGGGGCCGGGGGCCGGGCGAGAGCGCCAACGGCGCGGGTGGCGCGGGACGCCAGCGGCGGCGGTGGCGGCGGCAGCGGCGCGGGTGGGGACAGCGCTCGCCTCATTATCTGGGCTCGCTCTATCTATCGATTGCTATCGCGCAATTCAAATTAACGAAGTCAAATATAAATCAAATCGATCAACGGGGCTCATGCAACATTCATCAGGTCTTGCACAAAAAACGCGGCGCAAGGAGGGAAAGGGGGGGGGCGAGCAACGGAGCGCGGCGGGGGTGCCTGGCTTTATGAAGTCCAATTAATCGCAATTGTTGGCCCGATTAGGGCTCGGGCGGGACTTGGTCGAACATTTGGCCCGAGTATTCGGTGCATTAGTTCTCAATGGACTCTGAAAGCCGTCTGCGGGTTACCGCGCGCCGCCTCCGCTGCCGCCGCACTGCCGCTGCCCGCCGAGCCGCGCCGCGACCGCCCCCCCCAACGCGCCACGCAGCCCGCCGTCTCGCCACGGTTCAAAGCCCGCCGAGGAGCGCGCACCGACACCCACCCGCCGTTCCAATGAGCTGCTCTCCCGCCACAGCGGTAGGCAGCGGCGGCCTCCGCCGCACGTCCGCGTCGTAACGGAGTTGGATGCCGGTTTAAATACATCCGCACCCGCCACCGATCAAGAGGGCATCTGGGTACCCTTCGCCGAGTTTTATGACGCTCTACCGCAAATCGATTGGTCCCTCCGTTGCCGAAACGCGGCAGCACACGCCTCCGCAGCCCCCGCCCACGCCGAAAAAGAGGAAACGGATCCGGCACGCACGAAATGAAGCAGCGCGAGGAGGAGGAAATCGGATGAAGTAAAACGAAAGAAATAAAGGGGATCAGAACGCGTGACACGAGGACTGAGACGCACGAGCGCAAGGGAGCAGGGCCCGGAGCAAAACAAATGGTGCAAACGAAAAGCGCAGCGCCGGGAAACTCACCCAAACACGAGCAGGCACAGGCAGCACGGCGGAGGAGGAGGAGGAGATCGGAGGCGGGGAGAAGAACTCCGCCGGCGAGAGCCTCCGCCGCCCCGGTGAGAATCGAGGCGCAGTCCGCACGCAGCTCGACTCGAGCCCGGCTCGATTCAAGACAGAACAACTTCGATTCGAGCGTACGCCTCAGTATTTAAACGGGCCGGTTTAAGCCTCGTTCGTTGTTTTCTCACGAGCGGGCCGTCGTGAATTAGTAACGCGACGTGAAATATTTATTTGCTTCCCTTGTCCGGCGCGGCTCGCGCCCCCTCGCGCTGCTGCACCCCGTCGCTCCCCCTCGACCCCCCCCCCCGCCGTGCCCCCGCGGGCCGTGCTACGCTCCGGCGCGCGCGTCCCCGCCCCACCGCGCGCGCTGGCCCGCTCCTCGCCCTGGCCCTGCCCTATCCTGCCCTGCCTCGCTCTGCCCTCCTCGCCCCTTTCCTACCCACCCCGCCCCGCTTCCCCGCTCCGCCCTGCCCGTCCCGCTCCGCCTTGTCCCGTCTCGCCCCCCCTCCCCCGGCTCCCGCACGGCGTCCCGCGGTCCACACTCCCCGTTCCCCGCCCGCCTCCTCCAAACCCCGCGCGCCGCCCCCACTCGTTCTACCGGCCGAAACTGGCGCGCGCGCGCGCGCCTCGGCTAAGCAGTCGCGCAGCCAGGGCCGTTCTTATTTCGTTAATTGAATTCTGTCGGACGCGCGGGCGACCGGGCGATGGCGTGGCCGGAGGCGGCGGCGGCGGAGGCGGCCGGCGGGGCCGCGCGAGGCGACGGGGCGAGCAGGCCGGCGGGGGTGGGGGTGATGGAGGAGAGCGAGCCCGACGCGCGACCTGGACCGACTGGAGTCGGGTCGGATCCGGCCACGGCCGCACACGCGAACAAAGGACCCGACATTAGGGATCCATAAATCTCGCTGCACTTCGCCGTAAAACTGATGAAGCATTTCCTTATTTAACGCCGTTCGAGCTTGCCCCCGAGCCGTCTCTGCAATTTATTGTCTTTTCCGGCCGTCCTGATCAAAATGTTTGAACCATGTAAGAATTTTTTCGTCGGCGTCCGCCCCGAAGGCGGGGCCCTGTCGCCGACGAACGGGATTGGGCGTCGTTGGCCCCTCTGCCAGCGGCAACGGACGGCGCGGTGGGCGCAGCGATTACCAGGGAACTTGATTAAAACGGGGCGACTAAAGGCGTCTTCACAATGGATTAGAGTAACCATTGCGACCGACATGATGTGAGCGCGCTTGCTGTTCGTGAGGGTTCAACATAACTGGCCTCGAGCACGAACGACTGATTCGCGGAACAGATTGGGCTCCACGCACTACAGCCGAACTCGAGTGCTCGCTAAATATGCTTCCAAGAGGCGGCGGCACAAAGACTGCACGTAACATTTCAGAGAACAGTCCTGAGGCGCTGAGGCGATAACGGCAGCGCGCAAGTGACAGAAAGCAGTTTATAGTTATTTCTAGATTAATTATCTCTAAATTTTCCTTTAATTAAAGGGATAACCTCGAAAAGGACGCCTTCGAGGGTTTGAAAGTCGCCCGACAGATTTTATGGAACAATGTATCGCTCCTAACGATCTGCGCCGCTTGTTGCCGAGAACAGATAATGGAATCCCTTGAAATAGCGCGCCACAGGAAAGTTTGCAGCCACTGAATCTCACCTGTAGACGTGTCGACACAATAAGAAATCCTCGCTTATTCAAAGTGTCTTGTAGAGAATTCTGGGAAAATTTTCTTGTATTTCAAACACGTTGATCAACATGTTTTGAAGCTTGTCTTGTCTACCACCCCTCCACCGACAAAATTTTCTCGCATTATCAAAATACTAGTAAATTATTAACGAAAAGGACCTGCAATTCCAAACTGATGAGTTAATTTCTCCAACAAGCCGTTTATAAGTTGTACACAATCGTTGTCGTTGCAGAAACCAATGAGAAAGCGTAGGGTCTATAAGTTCCTAATTAAGAGCAAGTGAAGAGAAGTCTTGAATGAATTGTGAAAATACATGCTGTCACATTTATTTCTTTGTGGTAAATAATACTTCTATTTTGAACTACTTCCAGTATTATTCAAAATGCATGTTATTGCATTTAAAATGTTCACTTAATATAATGCTGCTATTAATACATGCGAAATATTAAGTAACAGTTTAATATAAACAAGTTTGTTTACTTTAGAACATATTGCATTTTTTTAAATTATTAACTTATGAATTTGTCTAATGATCAGACATTAACATACTAGTAAAGAAACACTTAAGCGGATTAACAAATAGTCAGATGTTAATGACTAAATTTCCCGCAAACGACTAAAACTATTTTCCCCCACAGACTACACTGAAAAATCACCCAATCAGACGCGAATTACGCTGCTCTGGCAACACTAACTACAGAGGATTCAATGAATTCCGTTTAAGGAATTCGATGTGGCATGAAGACCCTTTTCGGTAATTATAATTAAATAATAATAGTCTGGCCTGAAAATGTAAACATCGCTCATTTTAACTTATCGCATGTCATACATTAGCAGGTATTATCAGAAAATAAATTAATTTGCAAGTATTTAATAATTTTGCTCAAAATTTCATAGAATACAAATTAAAAAAGAAAAATCGCACGCAACGAATAAGAGACTTCTTTAGACCCAATTTTAGTCTACAATTTCTGACGCTCCTAATATTTTGCCGCGACACGCACGTGCCTCCTGTGCTTTTGCGTAACTCCGCCTGTGCTTACTATATTATATGTTGAATGGTTGAACCTGAAGATGAGATTTATATGGCATGTTTGAGACGGTATTGCGAAAAGTATAACACAACCATAGACGTTAAAATCCAAAAATTCATCCGTATGTAAGTAGTGAAGCTTATCACAAAAGATGAGTAAATTCTACAACATTTAATGCATGAATTTAAAACTAATTGATTAAATAAATATTCTTCCAAAAGGCATTTGGCGTAATGTGCAGTCCAAACTGCAGCTTAACTGAACAATGTTCATGTATTCACAAAAATTACAGTAACGTTCCATTAAAACATGAAAGTTTTTAATTTTGCACTTGTGGGTAGAGCACAATTGCATTGGCAATGAGGCAACCTAAAACGCAAACTCCAGTGTTGCCAAAATTACTTTACACATTTCCTTTTCCAATTTTCACCCATTTTCGCACGGAGCACCATGCCCCATGACACTGTGTATTACTCTCCTCTATGTTTAAACTAGGAAAACATTTTGCACTTTGTACGGTGAAGACCTGAATTGTGCGTTACATCTTCATGGTAATCATAATGTTCACGGGTAAGAATTTCAAAATATTTGTTCACAAACAGACGTACTTATCTTAATGCCAGGAAATGAAGGAATATTTAAGTTAACAGAATACGAACTTCTGGACGTATCTGGCCATTCGTTCCACGGAGTGGGATTCACAAAAATACCGCCCAGCCAATGTAATAAATGTAATAGAAGATCTAGAAAGGATTTATTTTGTTGATTTCTGTCTACGGAACGTAACCTCAAGTTACCTCAAACATCTTCAAAGCCCCGGTTTTAGGGCGTAGGAGGCAGTGTTTCTGAGTTAAGCAAGATTGATGCATGACCTTCAAAATATCAACACTTTGATTTGATTTCTTACGAAAAGAAATTTTGTAAAGTAAAAATAGTTTCAAATGTCAACACACATTTTCTCCTCAGAATGATAATAATTGGAAAATTTATTTATGTACCGAAGAAAGTAAATGATAATTTCAGAAATGGTTAGTATCATAATAAACTTTTTCCCGAAGTACATACATAATATAATTACAGGTATGACCTTGGATACATTTTCATATTACTTTTTCTTAATTACGTTTTCCCACATAGCTGCAAAATCTATCATTTCAATAATTAAGTGCAAATTATTTCATCTTATATAAAACGCATTTTCGTAGATGCGTTTGCTGATATTTTATCTTTTTTAGTAGATTAATATTACTATTATTTTTATACTATGATCATTAACGTTGTTGCTAAATTGTCACCACATTGTCACCTTGTTGGATAGGCAATTACGTCGGAAATATGTTCCGAATAGTAAATGTCTCCCATGATGTGACCTTGTTACTGTGTAACGGATGTATTTAATAATTCAAATTGTTGAAAGCATTAGTCACCTCGACCGGGAATCACTCCCGGGTTTTCTGGACTCTGCCCAGTTGCTCTGATCGCTAAGCCACAGAGGAGACACTGGTTCGACTCTCAGTTCGGGTGACTAATGCTTTGAACAATTTGAATTATAACTATAATTTATTATTATTATTGATATTAGTAAGGAAGGATAATAGACTACGTTATTCTTCTCAGAAATAAGAGCAACAGACGTATAGAACTTAGAACATCCCTGCAGACAATTAACACTCAACTAATCCATTTAGTGTGGAAAATCTGTTATTGACAATCTTTGAAAGGAAAAAAGGAAGTTTCAGTTGTGCACTGCCACAAGTCTTTTCGATCGAAGATCTTGCTAAATGGATCATAATTAATAGTAATTATTCGAACTGCCGAAAAATTCCAACCACACACGCTTGTTAACCGAAAACAGCACACCCCGCCCTGCATATCTGCCAACTGCAATTGTACAGGCAGGCATTTAGTTTAACAAAATCACAAAATTAAGCTATTCTGTAATATCTTTATGTCTGAAAATCAAATATTATAATTGAAATACTCATCATTGACCACCTTTTTACGAGATAATATTGATGATATAACTAGTGAATTAAAAAAAATGCAATAGCTATCCTACAATTCGTTTAAGGATCTTGTTTACAAGGAAAGTATTCCGTTCGTGAGCAGCAATAGTGGCACATCTAAAACAAATCAGGATTTAGATAAATGAGTTTGAAGTTTTCACCTTGTATTGAAATACTTCATTCTTGCATTCACACTTCCTCCATTTTTTATAGGAATATTGTACTGTAAGATATGTTGCTGTTGCTGCTGGAAGGTAAACCAATCGACAATTCTGGAGAGTGTATTAACTCAAAATTCCTACTTTTTGAGTTGTGCCAATATTGCAGCCTACGAGCGATTAATAGGCAGCAGAAATATCACATCACATCGCAATCGCGCAGTGACCGAAAGTAGTTTTGTAAGAAGGTAAAGTGCTAATTTTTGTAGGAACTTGAATATGCTTCAATAATTTTCTTTAGTTTAAATAGAGCTGAAAAGGATACGAGGGCTCTTTTTATCGATTTCCCCAAATGAGGCACACAATGCGCTAAAATTAATGATGAAACATTTTTTGCGTAGATCTCAATAAAATAAGAATTTTAATTGGTCCCCAGTGTTTAATTGGTGTGCTAGTGTGCTGCGAGTACAAAGTGGCCGAATTTTGCGTGTGACTGCCATGAAATAGCATGTCACGGAAAAGTACACCATTTTTCTTTTTTTCCATTTTTCAACTGTTTAATTTATATTTACCATTCTAGCTTCTGACCATATGGAAGTTTCTGCACGAGAGCTAACGGTTATTTTTGTGCTTTGACGATATCGCCTCGTTTCCAAACGCCGAGCTCTTCGACTTTTATATATTTACCATCAAAAACAGTTCAAAACTATGTGTGTCGTACTATGTGGATGTTTGTGTTTTCTGTGCATGTTTTCTTAAAACCCTAGCAAACCCTGCGAAATTACACTTGAGAACTGCGTATCACTTTCAGTTTATCTAGTTCATATTCAATTGCTGCATTAGCGATCATAAGATAAACATTTGAAATTACGATACTGTTCTTTTTACTTATAAGAGACCGAATATTTTGGGAGGAGTAATATTAATCTACTACAATTGAAAGCTAAAATATCAGCAAACGCATCTACAAAAATGCGTTTTATATAAGATGAAATAATTTGCACTTAATTATTGAAATGATAGATTTTGGGAAAAAACTACTACAATTGAAAGCTAAAATATCAGCAAACGCATTTACAAATTAGTTTGTACTTCGGGAAAAATAATACTATGATACTAACCATTTCTAAAATCACCGTTTCCTTTCTTGGGTACATAAATAAATTTACCAATTATTAGCATTCTGAGGAAAAAATGTGTGTTGGCATTTGAAACTATTTTTACTTTACAAAATTTCTTTTCGTAAGAAATCAAATCAAAGTGTTGATATTTTGAAGGTCATGCATCAATCTTGCTTAACTCAGAAACACTGCCTCCTACGCCCTAAAACCGGGGCTTTGAAGATGTTTGAGGTAACTTGTGGTTACGTTCCGTAGACAGAAATCAACAAAATAAATCCTTTCTACATCTTCTATTACATTTATTACATTGTCTGGGCGGTATTTTTGTGAATACCACTCCGTGGGACGAATGGCCAGATACGTCCAGAAGTTCGTATTCTGTGAGTAATTATCGTATATATTCTTTCATTTCCTGGCATGGAGATAAGAACGTCTGTTTGTGTAAATCTTCCTACAACTATAAAATTGAAGATAAAGATTTTTCTTTGAAATAAAATTTGTTGCCCATTAATAGTCATTAAGATCACGTAGACATTTTTGAAAATTTTAGTAATTTTCGTACAATGGAGCGTGAAATATTTGCAATTTAAAAAAACAACAAGAACACGTTTTTCTAAAAAATGGCTTCAATTTTTTTCTTTGAATTTTTGGTAGGAGAAATGTCAAATGTACCCTACATCATGAAATAAACGCCATATTGCTCTATTCTTTTGTTTTTTCAACTACTAAAAAAAAAGAATTTTTTTTGGCCTCGTCTCCCACGTCAGTAATATTTACATTAGAGGCAATTTCTTCACGTTATTGTACTTATCAGTATATGTGATTTAAATAATGTCATATAAAGTTTATCAAAAATTCAACGATTTTCTGTTAAAATTAGCTCAAAATTCCGCATTTTCAGAAACGCTCAAACGCAGTTTTCTCAAAAATGGTTTCCAATTCTGTCTTCAAACTTTTCCAACGGATAAGGTAATGACATTTAATATGACGTAACGTTCATTTTTGTGTATTCTTTTACTTTTTCAAAAATTACACAAATGTATTTTTTTTAAATGTCTCACGCCATTAATATGAATATTTCCATCAATTTGTATAAATTATTGCATTTGTAAGTGGAAGTGCTTCAAATGACGTTAAATGAAGATTTTCGAAATCTCAATATCTGATCAAGGAATATCAATCTGAAAGAGCTTAAAATTTCGCATTTACAGTAATGCTTAATCGCTATTTTCTTAAAAATTGGTTCAAATTTTTCAATGAAATTGTCTATTTAGGAAGAGATTTTGCTCTTCTTTATTATTCTTGAAGTAATATTTCGTTTCTACTATTAAGAAACCGAAAAGTGGGGAAATGTCTAACAATGTTCTTTGGGCGACCATAGATGGCAACTGGCCAGAGAATGGAGCAGCACCTTATAGCCAGTCCACATCAAGGAAATAAAAATTTTCTTCGAGAAAGTCTGTGCCATTCTCTAACACCTCTAGTTATGATCTGCGTCAGAACATGAGATATTCTTGAAAAACGAAGGAAAACTTAACTTTTTTCTATTTTTCTCTTCTTTTTTGTTGACTGGAAGGGTCAAAATCTAATATAAATGCCTGAAAACCAAAATTTAAAACAACTTTATCATCTAGAGAAAATTGAAATGATAATTTAAGTCAATATTCGTAGGTGCAATGTGATTAAAAAGTTAAACTGATTTAAGAAGTTAAAAAACTCGTTTTTTCAGGTACTCAGGGCAAAATTGATTTAACTCAGTTGAAAATCTTGTTTTTTAACACTTCAATTACGATTTTAACATAAAAAATGTTGATCACCTGGGGTAGATTTGCATATCTGATTCCGCTACCCCCTTTGAACTATTATCCCTCGTGTCCTTCGTGAAGGAATCAACTTCCTGCCGCGAGAAAATGGAGAAAGATTATTTGAATAACTATATTGCCCATTAAAATCTAGAAAACGTGGACAGATAGTGAAGTTACGTTTACGCTTCGCACTCATCTCGAGCCGTTCCCAGAACTCCGTGAACGTATTAGGATCGGCAGGATATGTTAGCACAGCTCATACAGTGTACGACAAACACTTTCGCTGACCTTCGTTTTCATAGGACTGCAACTCATAGTGCAATCGCGGGCAGAGAGGAGAGGTTGGGATAAGGAACATCCTAGAAATGGGAGGCACCATTGAGAATGCGTGACTCCTTCTTAAGGACAAAAGGCCTTAAGACGAGTTGCAAGAATATGACGGCATGGTATAGTTCCTTAATACTGTTGTCTTGCATTGTATTGTTTACTTCTCTCCACAGGTAGCGTAGTGCACGAGGCTTAAATAAATCTTGGCATACTTGTACATTGGCAGCTGAGTATCAATATTACCATTCCAAGGATTGTTGTAACATAATACTCAATGCTACGATGTAATTAAAAATACATTGTGACGCTAAAATGGAATAGTAAATTATTACTTTCTTTAAATATATAATAAAAAATGAAATACTTTTACCAGAAAACTTTGAAGGAAAATTAAGGAAGTAAAAGCTTTCAGTCCATTCATTCTCTCGCCTTTTCAAGGATTTGATGAAAATTTGACATTATAGGAGACAATCTGGAATGTAAATCCGTTAAGTTGCTTGTAACAATACAAAAGTACGATTCGCATTTTTACTAAAGGACAGTCTGAACGCCAAACGTAATGAAAGATATTTGACTACCACCAAATATTAATGAAATAATTTTAAAATACTGGCCCCTCGGGGGGTTTATGAACAGCATGCTAGATTTCCATGGTGCGATTCTGGGTTCGATTCCCAGTCGGGACCAAAATAGAGCTGTGGCATTAAATTTAATCGTCTCATTTTCTATAGCTGGGTGACGAAAGAAAAGCTTAGACAGGCCAAGTATGTTAAATACAGTGATAGAAATACATGTTCGCCTCATGCCGGCCTTATCCCCAGGCGTGGTTAATACATAAAAACAGGGCCTCAAGTCTCGAAACAACCGCTAGCTGGCAAAAGTCGGATTAATCTGAACCTCAAATATCTAATACATGCATAAAATATTTCGAAGTTGATGGACATTTATAATCGGTGAAGAAGTTGCCCAGAGTTAAAAAATACCTGGGGAAAGTAGCGAAGATGGAGAAAACAAAGCCAATTATCGGATTGATGGCTCCTAAAAGCAAGTTCCTTTTGTAAACATTCAGCTTTGCCTGTAATTTTTTAGGCAAATATTTGCTTAAAAAGACGGCGTGTCAGTCGGTTTCTTTGCTCTGTAGCAACGCGTTCCTCGTATCACCCCGAGACAGCCAGCGTGAAGTATTATGCTCTAATTTAAATGAAGTGTCTCCTAGGGGACACGAGCTGAAAGGACTGGAGGCAACTGTCATCCAATCGGGTGCTTCGTTACGATTTGAATTTTTGACATTGGAAATCCCGATTGAATGAGAATCCCCCTCTCCCTCCAGCTCGTGACTTTGAGGAGACACTACATGTAAATCGGACAGTACATAATGAAATTGAAGTAATGAAAAGTTGGTGCGTAATGAGTATACTTGGGTTTTTCTAACGTGGCGGCTGAGGATGGTATCTCCAAGATGGAATTCGGAACGATTTTTTGAGTCATTCTCAGTCCTACCACTAGAATCGCTTGATCTGCAACACTGCTTGATGCGGTCGAGATCGTGCGACATCTTGCGACAAGACCAAGAAAGACGCAAAAAGTTGTACCGGATTCCATCTTGGAGATACTACCCTCAGCCGCCACGTTAGAAAAACCCACGTATAATGACCGTAAATACGGCAGGTCAAATGAAGTTGAGGACTAGGGTATTTGATTTATAGTCCAAAAAAATATATGTGACGTATGGGGGAGAAGATCATCTGCGCTCGTTAAAACATGGGCTTCCTGAATCATTTGCTAAGTCGGGGTTCGAGACGCGAGGGCGTAGAGAGGAAAGCGCCGGGCGCCGTCGAATCCCAGCGCGCGCCGACCGCAGGGCAAACGCAGCCGATAAGCCTCGCGGCCAAAAGCGCCGCCGCCCCGCCCCCACCGCCTCAACCGCGCCCTCGTCAAGTGCGGTTCGCCCCCGCGGCGGGAGTATAGATTTCCGTTGTAATAAGCTTCCGCCCCATCGCGGGGGCCCTCTTAAATAGATCGCGCGCTGTATCGCGTCGCCGAGGAGCCGGCGGCCGGCCGGGGGGCACTCGAGCGTCTCCGTCAAGGAGGCGGCCGGCCGCGGAAGTCCCCGAAGACCCCGCGCGGCCCTCCCGCCCCGCCCGCTCCGCCCGGCCCGGCCCTGCCCTGCCCGACGGCCAAGGCCGGCCCGTCCAGCCCAGCCCGGCCCCGGCCCGCCCCGACCGGAAGGCCTTCTGTTTGCATTCTTCCCCGCGTCCGAAGGCTTCCTGAAGGTCCCCGAGGGCGCCCCCGCCGGTCCTCCCCGCCACGAGGCGCTCCGCCCCCTCCCCGCCTCGTCCTGCCCAACCCGCTCCGCGTCGCGCCGGTGCGCACGCCGCTGGGCCCCTTGGGACGCGCGCGCGATGCAAGCGGCCCAGGGGGCAGCCGGCGGCATAGGAGGAACTAGCTGCGGGACGGAGAGTGTTGCTCCATGGAGGTAAGGTGACAGGACATGCACTACTAATGCGCACACACCTACATACAACTTCACGTTTCCATTTAGAGACATTTATTTTTGCCCCAGAAACGCTTAGCACTTACAGCATAATAGCTATTTTTCCTTCCGTAAATTTACTGTGATCATAAGTCTCAGTGAAAACATACTTCACGCAAAACATACGAAAAGTAGTCATTTTCATAAATGTACCTGACCTTATATAAAAATCTGTCTTTGAAGAACAGGTTTCAATAATTTCTCCTTCAGTATTCTAAATGTAAGAAGAATGTGAAAGAAGTTGGAACTTTTAAAATTTTCAAACGCTCAGAGATTTCATGAAAATGAGACCTATGTCATTTTAAGCGTCCATTGCTCTAGCATATGCTGTGCTATTGCTACAGGCCAATAGTAAATTATTAATTTCCAACGCGCATAAAAATTCCAAGGAAACTACGCCGTCACCTCTCTTTTGCGAGGTGCCTAAGGTTTTGTTAAATATCCAGGAACTCGGGAAAAATCCAAACTCAGGTTTGATCTTGACTGAAAAACGTAAATATTTGATTGGGTTATTCCACCTATTTTCATAGTGTGCGACACAATTGGCAGCATGCGACTGCAAAACGCCAAGGAAGAAGCTGCCAGACACTGAATATTCACATCTTGCATTAATGAAGAGCAACGTTTTGGAAATTCATGTTGTGCAAGGATAGGATACTAACTCATGTTATTACAATATTGTCTTATTTAATTGCAGTTATTGCGAAGACTGCTTTTTTAAAACAATGAATGAATGGTAGCGTTATATGAGAGCATTTTATTTGTGTTTCTTAAGCAGTGTGTGTTCAACAGCACTTTTACTGCTGCAGGCCGCTAGTTATAAACTATTTACCATTTATCAAATATACTGAACATACATTCATTATTATTAAATGTGTCTGTTTTCATATTTCTGATAATTGTTTTAATTTGTGCTTTGAATTCATTGTCCGCACTGCTACCAGATATCCTGTCGTTTCACTGTTTATTATAATCTGGTATATTGCCGCTTGTGACGTATGCGTAATTCGTGCACATACATTAAGAATAACACATTGATTTCAAATCGGAATTGGAAAATTGCAAAAAAAAAAAATTAACTTTCCTGGTCGCTGTAAAACATAATCCTTTCATCTACCAGAAATCCGTAAATATATAGTGAGATAATATGAAGTGATGGAAATGATATCTAATTTACAAATATTTCAAACGCAGTTTCAGAACTAGTATACTGAATATATATTTCTTAATAAAAAATAAATTAAGGTGTCCTTTCTTTTAAGCTCTATATTTTTTTACACAGAAAGGAAATAATGCAAATCCTGAAAATAAATAGATTTGCATGAAACATCGGGGAACGTTTGATATCCGAGAATTTATTTATTAGTGTATTTTTTTGGCAAATAAAACAACGTAACAACAAATGAATTTAGATGCCACTTTAACTATCTCATATCAAATAGTTATCACATTGAATTGCGATCGTGGCTCTTTCGCCTTAATTCATCAGTCACGCAATATTTCTTTCATCGGTGGTGTTATCATTTCTGCAGGGCATCATAACTCTTTTACTCTATTTGTCGATTTGGAGAATGGACAGATGGAATAGTTCACACCAAAAAACCGTAACCGTACTCATAGCTCTGTTTAACTTAGTACTGTTTGGAAAAGAGCTGATTTATTGGAATAAGATATTTACGAAAAGTAATCTCACTAGTTTTATTCCTCAAAATAATTGCCAAGCATCACGACGAGCTCGCAAATTATTTCTTATTAGATTTCACAGCGTGAATTTCGCCCCAATGTCCAATTTAGAGCTTACCACTGGAAAAAATAGGCACAGTAATTTTTACGAAAACAAATTCAGGAGAGACGATAGAAATTTAAGGACAACTGAGAGACACCTTCATGAAGACACTTTCACCAACCTATCGACGCGTAATACGGGGAAAATCTTGTCTGTCACACTTATTTTTAATACCATAGTCACTACTTCTTTAGTTGAAAAATGAATTCTTAGAGCTTTTTTGTACCTCACCATGCGAACACTTCTGTTTTCAGGGGAACAATAAATGTAAACAACGTCGCGTGTGGACTACCAAGTAATAATACTTAGAAGGGGAGATCACCTGGGAGACATCATTACCGGCGGGGAAGGTATTTGAGCACTTTGCCCTGTACAGAGCTAGACTAATTTGGAGAGAGACACGATTGTCACATGCCAGGGAGACATGTTTCATCCTGACGTACAACATCAGTGTCGCATTTACGCTTGCGGCATTAAGTAGTTAATATAGCTGTAAATGTTGAGATGTTATTTGTTACGGCAAACTCATTTATTCCTATAATACCAAGCAATAAAACCAGCATTCTTAGTGCCCTGCCATTATATTTGGACTGAAGTATCATGAATTTAGGTTTTATATTTGGTGAAAAATGGAGCAGGGTCCATTTTTCATTTTAAAGGAGGAATATATAGAATTAAGTATTTTAATTATTGTAAGGGTCTCGAGAGACACTAAATCTGTGGGAAGAAGATTATCCTGGAAGACCGAGGCGACGTTGGCACGAACGTTTTTAAATCCAAGGAATGGAACAGGCCTATAGCCTAGCAAGAAATAGAAGAATAAGAAGTATTATATACATGCTAATCAGTACTATCTTATTTTACACTGTCATACGTTTCTCTAGAGAGTATTAAAATTAATTTTGAAATATTTAAATAATGTATATTAACTGATTGTTCCTTTAAATGTTACAGTCGCAGAGTATCTTTATCACAAATAATTGATTATTTGTTGCTTTAGATGAACAGATCAAATTTTAAACGAAACCCAAGACCCATATTGCAACCCCAAGACCAAATATTCCCTGAGTACGATAAGAATACTTATAATCATAAAAAACGAAGAAGTATTTGCAAAAAGTATCAAAAGATTTAGATCACTCGATTCCGTTACATTTGGAACCCTTGTTGTGATATTCTTTAATAACGGCCGACGGATCTTTTGAAGATGTGAGCGAAGAGTTTGAAATACATGGAAACGTAGTGTTGAGTTCAACATTTGTATGCGTCCAAAAGCGATTATTTCTAATGCACTTCATAATTTGAGTAATACATTGACTTTCTTGTGTGAAATGAACAAATGTACAAACTTTATGTGCGGACTATTTGTGTGGGGAAAAATAGCAATCACTTAATTGTTGGATTATTGGGCGTTTTCATCATACTGTTTTAAATCACGGAACAAGTTTCGTGATAAATATTTTTTTATTTACAGCAATCTTTTGGTGTTTTCACATAGAGTAATATTTTGTATCTCATTTTTTATAGAAAGGCATTCGGCAAAACACTAATGGACAGGTTGCGCGCATTTCCAGTAAAAGTCACGCGTTAAATGTCAAACTTTAAACGGGATGGATGAAAAGGTTGTTCCAGAAATTAATTATTAATATTTTAGAATTGCCACTTCTATACATTCATTTTGGTTTTCGTAGAAAGAGCACCCGCCTCTACATCAGCAGTTTAATTTTAGTTGCTGTATGATGGTTTTATGTGGAATTACCCGAATATGCATCACAATTTATAGGCAAGCAGAGATGGTGTGTGATCACATCATGAAGAGATTTGTAAAGATCTACACGCTGTCATCAATGCGATGCCTAAAGTCATCGTGTTACCTTCTAGAAATTCCCTTGTAACAACAGCAAGAAGGCATTCAGAATTGACTCTTTTTAAGACGAATATCGAGCCGGCTGGTGTTTCACACTCATGCATGAATATACAACGCAATAATACATGCACTGCAATACTACAATATTTTATAACAGTTTATGTAGACTATAGAATGTCCTTTGGAGATAAATTCAATTTAGACTCATGAAAACAGCTGTTCGATGATTATGGATACACTCTTACGTTCGTAAATTGTTTAACTTGACCTGAATATTTGACATGAGAATAACGTTTCATTTGGAATTATTTTTTGGAAGACTTCCCTACGGAACTTCTCTTCATCTTAGAATTTTTCCATATCGCATCAAAATTCTATGATTTACATTGATTCTTATGTCAACCTGAAAACACAGAAACATAGAAACATACCCTGTGATAACAACGTAACACTACGTTAGCAGCAAAGCCCCACTTGAGGAACAAGAGGATCCCATCCCACACACTCGGTTTAGAAACGATGACAAAGGAATCCATTGCACAGGGGGCGGCAAGCGTGTCACGGGCCTTGGGTGGCATCAGCCACATTAGGCTCCGCCCCCAACTCACCACGCCCCACCCACCATCAGACCCAGGAGCGCCCCACGCCGCATCCCGAGGGACACGCACGCTGCAGAGAAACAACAGGTAGAGCAGGAGGATGTGATAAAACTGAGACGAAGGACGAGAAGGACGGGATAAGTGTAGACAAGGAGAAAGAAGCAGAGGAGCAGGAAGAGGGGAAAGACGAGGGTACGGAAGTTGACTAAACGAGGAGTAGGAGGAGAGAAAAAAGGCGGGCGCGGAGTAGGAAGAGAAGCAGAATGTAGAACAAGAGGAAGAGACGGGAAGGTCCGGCGGGGCGGTCGCGTCCCCGCAGCGCCACTCACCCGCTCGCACGTGCACGCGCCGGGAGACGATGGTGCCGACGCCGTTGGAGGCGACGCAGCGGTACATGGGGGCCGGAATCCTCGGCGGGAAAGGGCGGGAACACCAGCGTGCCGTTGGGCAGGATCTTGCGCAGGCCGGGCACGTCGCGCACGCCGGACCCGTCCGGGAGGACCCAGTTGATGGTCTACGACACAGCAGCAGAGGCGGGCGAGGCTCGCAGCGGCGCCGGCGACGGACGCTTGCCCGCGCCCACGCCCACGCCCGCGCTCACGCCCGCGCTCGCGCCCCCGCCCACGCCCGCGGGCGGCGGCCAGGGCGCGCAGCGAAAGGGCGCGGAGCCCGGGACGAGGACTCACATGAACCGCCCCGGGACTTAGATGCAATTTTAGAGGCGCCTGACTCGGGGGGCGGGGAGGTAGTGACCAAAATCAAGGATTTTAAGATTATTTAGTGATTCAACCACTATGGTCATTAGCCACGCAAGTGTTGTGCAAGTTATATCCAGGGAAGTGGCACTGTTCATCCCCTACTGGAACGTGATACTCGCCGTCGACCTACATGTAATCTTGCAGGGCTTTTCCTCAAGGTACCTACACAAGCGGAGCACCAGCTCCAGCTGGAACAAGACCTAAGTTACAGTTTGGTCTCCCGTATGTAGTAATGTAATGTATGTCTGTATAAAGGGAGGGCAAGAGAAACGATGAGAAGAAAATAATTGTGTGCATGTCCATAGCCCATTTGTGAAGGTACTTCTCCGGCATTCACCTCGTAGTAATCCAAGAAACAATGGAAAACTACCTATCATAGCAGCCCTCAGCTAGAATTCTCCTCCAGGCAGTGGTTGAATTCGATCTATGTCTAAAATCCACAACCGTCGGAACTCGAACTTTGGAACCTCGCCCTCAGAGACGCTGCAGAGGCAATGACAATTCTGTCACTGAGTCATCGCAGCTGGTGTGCAATCAAAAAATTGAGACATGAAAGTATAAGTAATTATTACAAACTTCAAGTTAATATGTAGGTATGCAGTATCAAGTATGCAAATTTACAAAACAATTTATGATAATACATCCATTCAGAGATATCGTCGTTTAAATTATTACATCCATTCTCACACAGAAAGATCTCAGAAATGTACACTTAGAAATTTCTGCTTCTAATGTAAAGTACACGAAAGTACATTTTATGTACGTAAGTTAAATTTAACGTACACGAACAGTAACTTTAATGTACATGTACATTAAATTTAATGTACGTGTACATTAAATGTAGATAAGTTGAGTTAAAAGTTGTACATTAAATCTACATTGAATTTTATTTACGTTTTAAATTTAATGTACAGGTACATCAATCTCCCTTTAATGTACAAGGTACATTAAAATTCATGTACACTCGTACATTAAATCTAAATTAAGTTTTAAGTAGTTTCTGACAGTGTAAATGCAATTTGCAATAATTCAATCAATTTTTCCACAGAATCTTATGACTAGGACAACTGGATTTAATTATTTAAATATGCGAGTTCACAGAAAATACCTTTACTTTTGCCACATGGATAATATACAACATAAAATAACTATACTGTCAGAAATTACATTAAATTTAATGTAGATTTAATGTACGGCTATACATGAATTTTAATGTAATTGTATATTAAATTTAATTGTACACGTACATTCAATTTAATGTACACGTAAATTAAATTTAATACATGTACTACATTAAATTTAATTTACGTACATAAAAATTACTTTCATGTATTTTTACATTAAAAGTAATGCAGAAATTTCTGACAGTGTACGTTCATTACCCATGTGTCACCTAATTTTGTAAATGAATTCACTGGAACGCTTCAGGTAAATTTTAATATTGTCTTTCACTTAAATTATTTGGGGTATTTAAATGTTTTCACTCTTTATTCTCCTCGTTCTACTTACAATATCCGAAGAAAATGATACTTCTTTCAAAATTCAGCTATTACTCTACTCGAACACTAATGAGGGCCACATAGACAATACACGGATGGGTCGATGCAAATCGCTAAGTAATGGTATGCACCAAGAATACGGGGAACTTCTACGATTTCCTTGCCTCGTCGCACTAGGAATTGATAATCTCGGGATAAGGGGATCGGCTATGAAAGTCTTAATAACATCGAAAGCTTCGATGCGTTGGAAGCATCAAAGGTATTAAGGGACTGAGAAGGTTCAGGATGTCGGAAACGCCAGCGTAATGAATGGAGTTGAAACCATCTTCTTTTTAAGTGGCGAGAGACAGAACATCAAATCTGCCGTTCTGCCAGTCACGTTATTTGAAAGTCTGAGCGATGGAAATATTCTATAGAGAGCAATGCTGAAAACTGCTGCCAATAATCGTTGGTTGGCTCGCTTCCATGGCGTAATCCTACAACATCCATTCTAAGATTTATTTCCCCCCAAAAGAATGTGTAATGAAAATTCATTCCGCTAAACATTATCCGTCTTCGCACGAGACGGGGCCTGTTATTCGCAGCTGACGCTTTCACACGCTCCCGATATTTCACACCTGACGGCGAGGACGAAGGTGCGGAATCGTTGACGGTGACGCACGCTCGTCACGGATCTTGGTGATAGAGAGGTGGCGGGACCATATGGTCCGCAGGGGGAGGGAGGCCATAGAGTTCCGGGGCAGACGGGATCATTGGCGCTGGAGGCGGCGCCCGCCCGCGTGCCTCGCCGCCGACAGTATTTCAATTTGAAATCAATCTGCGAGCCGCTGCTACCGCGGAGCGCCGCTCCGGTGCACGACAACGGGTGGGGGGGGGGGGGAACGCGCGGCCCCCAGGGGCGGGGGGGGGCGCCCCGCTGCCCAGCCGCGCGCTGCAGATTGGGGCCGCAGCTAAGTTAATAAAGCTCTCCAATAAAAGCTTTTTACCTTATCGATTACCGAGCGTGGGCGTCCTAATACGAAGCACCGATCGACGGGGCGCAACGGCGGGCGCGCTCTCGGAATGCGGGCTCAAAGCCCGGCCGTCGCGCCACGCCTCCCCGTCCGTTGCGGCGCTCCGCTTCCGCGGGCCCCGCCCCGCCCGCACCCCCGCCCCGCCGCTAACCCCTCAAGGCCCGATCGGCCTGGGCAGCGCGCCGCGCAACACTGATTCGCCTGGGGGTGACGGCACGGGGCGACGAGACCATTGTCTCCTCGGCGCTTCGGTGGATAGCGCCACAGGAGGGGGCGGGCGACAAGGGGCGCGATGCAATGTGCGAAATCGACAGGACTGTGGAGGGCATTCAGTCAAGCAGATATACACTGTATAATGTACTACACGCCTAATGGGCTATCTCGTTTCAAGAATATTTTTTGAATATATGATAGCGAAAAAAGATGAACCACTACGCCATCGACATGGAGAGTCTTGTATAATCTGTGTGCGAAATTAAATCTTTGGCTTCTCACGAGGCAATGTAATTGATGTGAAAATATTTGAATATTTCACTGGCGGCGAGTGTGTATGCAGTTGTGAGACCACAATTGGAGCTTAGTAGATTGGGGAGATCTTACGTGAGCTCTCGAAGACGCACTGATTTTAGACGCAATCCAAATACAGTAGAATTGCGATAATCCGAGGTTATTGAGACTGATGGTGCCTTGGATAACAAAAAACTCGAATTACACAAAAAAGGAAGATAAATAACGGAATTTTCAAGGACTATGTTTAACGAAGTCAAATTTATAGTGCAGATACTATTACAATTACATATACATACATGCATATGTACATGGGCACGAACCGGACACAACAATGTAGCAGACACACATTGGCACCTCCCACCACACACGTGATCTTCGATGCAGTGTTACCAACTCGTCAAAAGCCAAATCTTGATTGTAGCCCCTTGTTTACTTGTTTGTTGACTTGATGCACATCAGACTATTTCGGATTGCACGAGATCTCGGATTAGCAAAGCTCGGATTACCGGGACTCCACTGCAGTTGGATCCAAGACGACCTCTACCTGGTTGGGAATCTCCGAATGTTCTAATTGGTTATCTCCACGATTCTTTTTCGTTTAATTGCAGGCGGGTGCTGGGGCACTACTTGAAACTACGGGCAACGGACTTCGGGCGATACTTTCTTCCCTTCCTCTTCCCACTCCAATCCGTAGGATCGAGCGATGGGCGCACACCCCATTGAAATAAATCCTCGTATGCTTACCCCCATTGAAATAAAATATCCATGGAGCGCGGAGATGCAGCATACAACTACAAGTAGTTTGATTTTCGAATTACATCTGATTCGAGCTAGTTTCATCGAAATAAGAGAGAAATAAACAAACAAAACAATGAAAATATGAAATATTACTGGTTAAAAAATATCATTATTTACTAGAGCATTTCACAAGTAACAAAGTAAAATAGTTTTTTTCTTTACAAAATATGCTTTTCGTAATTTAAATGTATATTTGTTTATAATTCATATGTATTTATATTTAATTTAGTTTTTGTAAATTTAATGAAATGTGTTTGATTGGTATACATCTTAAATTTATTCTGATTCTTCCCCTACTTCACCAAATGTAATGGAAAGTGAGCTGGAACTGCATGCCAATACAATAGACATACTGAAAGAGAAAGACATGTAAGTGAAGTTTGTTGTTTCATGTAAATTAATAATGTAAATACTTATAAGAAATTATTGATAGTTCACGAAAGAAGAACGAAATTTTATTTTAGGATAAATAGAAAGAACGTAACTAAAAAATATTAGTGTGATAAATTAAAATTTCGTATTCTACCAAGGCAATACCTTCGACGCACGCTCATGTCATATTGCCTTGCGACCCCCTAGTGGCAACCCTGCTACCCACTGCGACGACTTCGAATTCATGATGTTAATTCGAACTTTGAAAGTTCATTACTTAAACTTGCTCACGTTACAACGTATGCTCAAGCGTTCAGAAATATATTAGGCGTGTGTGGAGTGAATACTAATATGTATGCGTCTTGTGTTTTTAGTTCTTATCATCTTTAGCTTCCTTCGTTGATTCTAAGTTCCTTTATTAAAAATCTTAATATACAGTAGAAAAACCTCCGCGTAATGCTTTACTACGGCAAGTTGTTGAAGAAACACTCAATACATAGGTCTGTCACACGTGCATTGCGTTGACGCGTGTTAAAGTAACGCGCATCGTAGATTAACACGGTATCTTATGCGGAACGGCCAAAGCGCTCTGGTGCCGTTTCGCATCAGATACAGTGTTATATTCTACGATGCGCGTTACATAACACGCGTCGACGCACTGCTCGCGTGCAGGAGCGCATATAACGCAAAATAAAAAAAATACTGTGTTTGTGTCACACGATCGGTGTATTGTATTATTTGTATGTAATTAATTGTCAATTTTTAAATTAATAAAATGAAACATATGATACTTGAGTTAAAAAATGTAATATCCGATACTACTACGTACATGCTCGCATACGGGTGTGTCAATATAAGTCTGCCAAGTTCAATAACTATTTTTATAAATAAATTCTATTCACTTTAATTGCGTCAGTGTTCCAGTTAGCTAGTTGTTGGGAAAAGTGACCGCGTTTGGACCTGTGCCTACTTGACCACACGTATTTATATGCAAAAGAGCACTCGGATTCATAAAACTTCACTCTAAAATTTCTAGATGCTCTGATGTGATTGTTAGACAATTTTCAGTAAATAGCAGCCATTTTAATGACTATGATTAATGTTGAATTGTTTTACAATGTTCTTTAGAGTGTCTTACTATTTCTGTTTTGTTATGACTTCGATGCGTTGCAAATATACATGTTACAATTACATAGCTAATGAATACGCATAATAAGACTAATACTCCTCTTGTAGTAGCTGAGCAGCTTAATGTTCATTATAATTTTAAGAGTTGCCAAGTCGATACAAAAGTTTGCCTTAATTGAACTGGACCATCTTAGGAGGCTGTTAATAATTATTTTATTATTTTATATTTTTCTTTTACGTAAATAGAAAGCTATGAAATAGAATGTACGCAAATAGAAAGGGATATTGTGAACCATTTGATGTTCTGGCAGTTGGAGTAGACAAAAAACAAATGCAGTTCTATACAGCAACTATCTATAAACACAAGAATCAATGGATTTAAAATATTAAAGAAGACAGCTGACCAAGTTTACTAAATGAGTCCGAGATATAATCTATTGGACGAAGGGGAAAGGTTTTAATGGTGAATGGATGTGTGAATAGGTTTTAATGAGCCACACAGAAACGAGGACATGAGAAAAAGCAAGAAAATAGATTTCAAGAGAATAAAGACGTTAAACGTTTTTGGACATAAATAATATAGCGTTGATGTTGAAACTACCTGGTTCTAAATGATATGTAGAAAGAGAAAGGAAGATATGATAGTGTGTCTGGGATATAGAGTGTAGGTTCATACACTATGTGTTAAAACGAAATCCAGCATTTAGAAATTATGTCCACCTATGCGAGATGAAAGCTGCGTGATGAAAGCCTAGCCGAGATGAAATCTGATGTTACTATCCACCATATTGGTTCTCTACTTTTTCTCATAGCCTATGAAAAGGATTTTATTGAAGGAAAAGTTTAATACTTAATGATTCATTTCCTTAGTACTGTATAGTTTTTTCATCATTTTGAATTATTTTAAATCTGTCAGGCAAGTTCAGATAAAAATATTCAAATGAATGCCTCTAGATATAATCTTATGGGAAGAACTATATTTCTCAGGACAACTTCTAACTCTTGAAATTTAATTAATATTAAAAAGGGAGAAAAGCTTCTGTATCAAAGTGTTAATTTGTCAAGCGTTTAGTGGTTGTACTGTACGTATATGGTATACAGTACAATACCACATGTGCACTGGTTCTGAGAATTTAAGATTAAGAGATGTATTTCATCAAACATAGTGCAGAGCTATACCTCAGCAATATGATGAATGCACTATGGAAAAAGTACCGAAATATTCATGACATTTTTCCGACTTTGAACACAGCATTGAAGCTGCCCCCACATAGAGGCGGATCAGCCTCAGGGCAGCGAGAAGGATGCTTCTCGTGGGCAGCCTGCGGTGACAGGATTACGGAGTGCAAAGGCTGCTGGGGGCGCGCGACCAGGCAACAGGCTTGGCAGGGGGCCGGCAAGAGGGCGGGGCCGGGAGAGGGGAAAGAGCGACGGAGAAAGAGCGAGAGCTAGGGGGAGAGCAAGAGCGGGGGCGGGAGCGGGAGCGGGAGCGGGAGCGGAAGCGGGAGCGGAAGCGAGAGCGGGAGGGGCGAGGGTGAGGGTGAGGGTGAGAGTGAGGGCGATGGTGAAACGGCAAGGGCAAGGGGGCGTGCTAGGACGAGAGCAAGGGCAAGAGCGAGGAAAGTGAGAGTGAGAACGAGGGCAAAGGGGGGGGGGGGGGGGACGAGGGGGGGCGAGGGTTGGCGGGGCCGAGGACGAGAAGGCGTGGGGCGAAGCTGGTCAGAGGGTCGGGAACGGCACGCGGATGCCGCCCACACGACCACATACAAAGAATAACTCGTAACAGGAGCTCGTAAATAATTTCCAATAATACGACACAAAGTTCTCACATGCAACACAAAACCCGGAACCGGGGCTCTCCGTCTCTCCGACCCTCTTCCCTTGCGCCCTCGCGGCGCTGGCAGGGGCAGGCGTGGAACGCGATGCTCATTTGTCGGCGCACGAGCTGTCTCGGTCAGCGCGGGCGCCTCGCACCGTCGCCCCTGTCCCGCCCCCGCCCCGCCCCGCCCTTGCCCCGCGCCGCCCCCGCTCCCGACCCTGCCTCCGTCGCTGCGCTCTTTGGCGTCGGCGCGCCGCTCCGCACACAGCAGCCTCCGCCAACAACAGCCCGATGTTGTACTCCGCCCTCGTGCTTCATTCAATGCCTAACCTTTTTCGAATGATCATTTGCGGCTACGGTAACTCGGCCAAGGCTGGAACAGCGGCCGGTGCGGTTTCCTTTGCTATTTGTCGTTGACCTGTCCATTGTGCCAGGCTTTCAATTCCCGGCCCTGTCGAAGTTCATCGCGACACCGAGTAATCTGGTCGCAGAACATGGCATTTGCCCGCAGCGTAGCAAACGATACTGCCATATCCCCATTAGAGGCCGCTCTATTATGGGGCGGTCGAGGGGGGCGATTCGCTAGGAGGGGGAAGGGGAATGGGCGGCGCGATGCGAGGTCGCCCGCCTGAAACGCAGGAAAGGCTGGGGCGTTGAGGAAATTGACACGAAAACAAAGCCCCGAATCGCGCGCACGAGAAAGGGCTTTCTGTCTCTCTCTGTACATTACCGTTCTCGGCGTGGGTCATAGTCCAAGACTATATATATGGGCGAGTAGCTGGGAGCAAAATGGCAAATAATCATAATTGGAAGGGACGCGTCAAAAATCCAATTATTTGATGATGTTGCATTCGGATAATCTCTAAAAATAACGTTTTTGGGTCGCGCGGCATAGGATTTTACGACCGCGTCGAGTGCGCTTTCATCGAGAGGCAGGGAGAGGGGAAGCGAGAGGGGCAATTTTCTTTTGGCGCACGCGCGGACCACAACGTCCCCACCCCCAACTTTTCTACTCTCCCCTCCCCTCCCCCTCCCCCACCAACCACGCCCACGTTCCATCGGGTCGCACGAGCATTGGAACGAATCTGGCGCTAACTGTTATGTGTTAATGTAAAGCTAATGCTCCTGGTCATGCTACGCTGCTGCTGCGGAATATTTCAATGGGATTTTGGAAATGTTTGGGCGTGGCCTATCTTCCTAAGCATCAGAATAACACATTCGAATTATCTCGACGCCGCCGGCGAACCACCGGCGGTGGCGGCCGCTGGACCAGAGCGAGTGGGGCGGAGGATAGGAGTATCTGATGGCAGCGGGAAGCGGCGAGGGTGGCAGAGAGAGAAGACCCAGAAGGGAGCCGAGGGTGTCGCATGCAGCAAAATAGGAGAAATGGTTGGCACACAGAATCGGATAGGAACGTAAAAAGTAAAACTCATACATCTACAAGAGCAGGACTGCACGGAGGAATGCAACAAAGTCAGGGAAGAATGATGAAGCCTGAGAGAAGAAACTGAAAAACTCTAAAATGGTAAATGTCATCAAGGAGCAGCGTAAATCGATGTAATGTGGCGACTTAGTGAGCGAGTTAATTTCAAGCTTTAGATAATAATAATAATAATAATAATAATAATAATAATAATAATAATAATAATAATCTAATTCACGAAGGTGTTACAAGTTGGTTGAATATAAAATCTACTCCGGGTTGCAACCAGCTTCCTGAGGAGCACGTCTAGGTTGGTTGGTTGGTTGTTTATTTCGTATTTCCGGGCGAGTCAACTGCTTTGGTCATTAGTCCCGTACGTGTAGTGCATGTTTTTTCTCGGGAGATGGCGGTGATCTTCCCTCGCTAGATGACGCGATCCGGCGCCAACCTACCGTCGGCTAGTGGGGTTTCCCCCTAATCAGGACTCTCCCACCGCTCTAAGCCCCCGACCGGTCACCCGGAATATGTAGCACGTCTAGCAACTGTCGGTGCCTCTACAATACTTTGCACAAAATGTGGGCTGTTTCCAAGAAAGTAATGTTGATGTTATTATAATAATATAAATAATAATAATAATATAAATAATAATAATAATATAAATAATAATAATAATATAAATAATAATAATAATATAAATAATAATAATATATAAATAATAATAATTATATAAATAATAATAATTATATAAATAATAATAATAATATAAATAATAATAATTATATAAATAATAATAATTATATAAATAATAATAATTATTATTATTATTATCATCATTATTCACATTACTGAAGCAATAGACTTGTCTGATGTAAGCAACTGGCCGTGCAAGCGTTCACGAGCAGCAAAGCGGCGCAGTAGCAAAGTGCCCGCAGGACTGAGAGCGCGGAAGCGCAGCCCAGCCAAAGCCCAACGCTGGGGCTCCGAGACCCTCGGCGCAACGCCAGGCGACGCCATACCCGCACCGCGCTGCGCCGCGCGGGGCCGTCTGATGGGTGACGGCTCATCTAGCACACGCCACTCCGCCACTTGCAGAAACGCCGCGTGCGAGACCCGCCCCAGGTCGCGCCGTGACCTACGCTGGCCCCGCCGCGCAATGGTCAAAAGGACGAGGCAATGTGGCAGCGTTAATCATGCACGTTTGCCCTCAAAATGGGTTGTTCTAAAAGTTTCAGAAAGAGTTGATATTGTCTTTTGTAAGTCGTAATAAAGCTAGTGATTCTAAAACATCAATACTAACTTGAATTATTGCTCACGGCTACGTAACGTTATAACATTGCATCTTCTGTCTTACAAATATTTCAGCCAACACTTGCAAAACTACTAGCCAAATGATTCTTTCTAAAAAAGCACGTATCGTAACACAATAATAATAATAATAATAATAATAATAATAATAATATTTATTATTATTATTATTATTATTATTATTATTATTATTATTATTATTATTATTATTATTATTATTATTATTAGGCAACTTGAGCTCCATTTGGTCAAAGATTGTAAAGAAAAATATCTATTTTTTAATGAACGTCAAAACGCTTAAAATCTGCGAGTGACCTACTGTATGTACTAAATGTTGTGGAAGATTACTGTAAGTTGAAGGAAAATATTCATATTTAGTAGGATTTTTTTACTTTGAACTCAAAACTTCAAATTTTGAACATTAAATTTTCATTAAACACATTAATTTGTTATGACTCAGATAAAATTGAATTTTAAAAATATCTCTCTTGGAATTTCTTTTTAAAAATGCATATACTTTCGTTTTGCAGCAAGAATGCTGAAATGAACCCATCTCATTTACTGCGAAAAACTACAGGAAGTTAGATTTCGATTGGTTTCGAATAATAAATATAAAAATTAACACTTTCTAATACGAAACCGGTCCTAGTATTGTAATTTGGGAGAAACGTCTAGAATTCGAAATTGTATTAAATCTTTTACTTTGCCATTCTTTCGTGGGAGACTTCTTTAAAATAAAACACTCACTGCCATTAATATCGATTACTCTGTAAGTGATACTACTGCGAGGATATTCTGTATCACATTTGCGCACAATCATATATTTACTGTGTTTCCTTGTAAAGTTTGTAAGGGTCACATTTGTGTATATATCTAGAAATTTTTAAAAGTAATTTCCACCATTAAGCATTACTTCCGGGATTGTTTGCTTACTTCATATTCAGAAACGATCCAGGAACGTTTTCTGTGTTACAACAATGACAACCCTGTCACAGATTTTGTTGCCAAACGCTCTAGTAAAGAGCTAACGTTTTTAGAGGTAATTAAGGAATGCTAGCGATGTCGGTATATCCAACGGCGCTATGTTCCACCGTGTTCTATATTTATCGCAAAACAAATGGAAATTTCTTGACACTCACAACGATTGAATTCCATGTTTTTAATTCAACGAATAGAAACGACGGCTACGATCAGAAAAACGACTGTTGTATCTGCAATGTTCCGAGCGCCTGTCTGTCGGCGCAGCGCGATTTGCAATCCCGGCATGCAGTGGTGCTCGGCGGGAAGCATAGCCCAGCACAGTCGCAATGCAGCATGGTCCACAATGAAAACTTCATTAAAATATTTTTAGAAGTAACTACATATTTGCGAGAAAACAGTAAATAGTTTTTTATCTATTTACGAACTCATCGGTGGAGTGTTTTTGTGAGTGAACTGAATCTCCCGGGTATTATGGAAGTCATTAATTTGGCAAAGTAGGATTTTTTCGATCTCTCTTGCTCAATATTTTTAAAATGCGAAAAAAATTAAAGGTATACGTTTTCAGATTCGTTAAACAATTTTAACATGTGCCACTGAGCATTTAAAATTTTTAAAAGAACGTTTTGGATTCTTACTTGTTTTTAATGGAAATAAAGACTGTATAGGTCTGAAATAAAGTCTATATGTGTACGAAAGAGCTTACCATTGATTCCAGTTGATACTTTTTCAAGCGTAAATACGAGTTTTATTTTAAAAAAGTGTCGTCGGCTGACCGGAGTTGATGCCGGTAGATGATTATAGGTGATTTGTGTATCAATGGTATTTATGTCTAATTTAGACAGCATTTTTACTAACAAATTGTCGGCAATAAATAACGTAAAAACATGAAATTTTATTAATGAATGTTATTTGTCCCTGAAATGATCTCTATTTATACACACAAGTTAAACTGCATATTAAAAGAACCTAGATTTATGTCTTTGTACGAGTGATATAATGCAGAAAGTACCTCATTTGGTAAATTATAGTTTTGGTTGTGTTCTTATCATCTGAAATTCTGTATTCCGTAGTTTTTTGGGCTTAATGTTTTGCGTCGAATGACACTCTCATCATTGAATTAATAGTATAAGCTTTCTCAGTCGGACTCTTTGTAATACGAGTTCAATTTGACAGTGCCCATTCGTCCAGTGCCACTTGTGAGGTCGAACGAAGGCTGAATGTGTAAAAGAGAATGCTTTTGTTTACTGTTTAAATCGATCTTTCTGCCAAATCATTTCAAGCTAGTGCTAGAGAACAACGATGTTCAGATAGGGCGCAATCTTTATAAGTATATCGTCGTTCAGTCTTTCCGCACCCTACGCACGACAGTAGGTAATTAGTCCTAAACAAAAGTGTTTTTCCTGCCAGTCCTGAAGAGAATATCTTGCTCAAAACTGGGGTGCGCAGAAATCCCATTTCCGTTACAACGGTGATAATTAAGGGGCATTAGAATGAATAATGCCTCTTACAATGCACAGCGGCCACGACGTTTGCATTTCCAATGTTACATTTTTTAATAATATAGTATTACAATACAAAAGAAAATACATTTCCAGTTCAAAGATTTGTTGAAATAAGATGTATGAGTTGAGTCCAACTTTTCGTAAATCGGTGCCATTATTTGTTCTCCGTCAGTTTTATGAAGATGACTACACAACAATTTTCAGTTTCAAGTAAATTCATAGCCGCAGTAAAACCAGTTGTTTTTCTTTTTACTGTGTTATTATTGAACATTTGGTGGCAGTAGCTTTAAGTAAATAAGTCTGAGGCATTCAAATGGAAGCACGAACAAGCACTGGGACACTTTCACGACGGCACGAGAACGGCAGTATATTGTGATAACAAATGTCCATCGGAGCTCATTCCATTTCTGTGACCACCATTCGAGCTTCGGCCCCCGCATCTGTTATGACTTTGCCCTACCTGTCTCAACCCAGCTATTCGTCTCATTCTCTGTCTCCGTTTTCACATCATCTCTCTTGCAGTTACCGACTCCATTCCATTTCCATCCCTTCGTTACGTACTACATTATCGTCCTCCTGCGTCACTGGGACTAGTACATCTGTTTCCCGCCTTATCATAGCTTCCTCGGATACATACATCACCACTTTACTCATCGATTTGGCGCCAGCCTTTCGTACCTGGCTCATGCGCCCCTAGGGGCACTAGCTTCGTTTCCACTCTCATTTCTTGCTTCGATCATTACTTACGTCGCCCCGCGTCCCTTGAGTAGCCTCGCTCATCCGCTCCTTTCCGGACGTCTGCCCCCCCCCCCTTCACCTTCTGCCTTCTCCGGCGCCATCCTCCTCCGCCCCCCCTCCGCCCCGCGCCCGTCCCGGCTCACGCCCCCACTCCCCCTCTGTGGGCCGCGGCCGAGAGATTGGAGGCGTAGGAGGGGCCGACGCCCGGAAACCAGACGCCGCTTCCCGAGCTGCCGGAATGATATCGTTAAATTTTTACTTGGCCATAAACGAGAAGACTACTTCGCGCGCCCGTAATACCGGAAAGGGTATTGCACGTTTTATGCTCCTCGTGTAGGTGCATAGGTATAAATTGTGCTTCCGTTCATGTCGTCAAAAGAGCTGTTTTCGATGACTAAATATGCAGGGGAAGGGCGCGGGAGCGAGGTCGTCCGCGAGAGACAGTGCGCGCGCGCGCAACCGGGTGGGCGGCGGGGGGGGGGGCGCGGCGAAGAGCGCGGGGAAAGTGCGGAGGGGGGGGGGGGGCGGGACGGGACACGGGCCGGGGCTGGCTCGGAACGGGGGGGGCCGGGGCGGAGGGGCCGGGGGAGCTAAATGGAGGCCGGCCGGGCGACCCGCCGCCCGCCGCCCGCCGCCGCCCGCCAGGCCCTCCACCGCTCGTCCAGCCGGCTGGGCGGCGCGGGCGGAGAGGCGGAGGCTAACGCGATACGCCGAGGGCAACGGGCTAACAGGTTAGGCTGGATCGGGAGAGAATGAGAGCCACCGGGCGCTCGCGTGCAGATGAGAGGGATTCCGGCGACCAGGTGTTACAGAGCCGAAAGGAGCGCTGCGCTGAATACTCGCTGCGTCAAGCTCTGTACGAGATGAACTGCTGCGGAGTAGCGGTGAGCGGCCGAAGGATTAGTCACTAGATTTCATGGTCAGTAAACGCAAAGCGCAAACGAGTTAAGAAATGAAATGATGTAATCTAAAAGCGGCTTTTGAAAACGTCGCGGGAAGTTGTGAATTGTTACATTACATTCAGATATGACAAACACGTCCGGACTGGAATGTTAGCGTTCCGCATAAAACCGAATGGGTCTTCGAGGTTTTATGGAGGGTACTGTAAAAGAAGCCTTCACTTGTAAACCAAGTCTTCGTGGTCTACATTTCCCAGATATTCGATTACTTCCAGTTCAGAGCGCATAAATTACAAGTAACATGCAAATTGTACCCGCTGGGGATGCTTCCTATGAACTGGGAATCCGTGGAATTAATGTGTACTGTACAATTCGTAACGGTACTCGCGGTTGTCGTCGTCGTTAATCAAATAGCGTTGCAATGACAGAGTACCCCCGAGATAAGCGAACATAGGGTTGTAAAGTGCAAATAGTATTGGAAGATGCTCGAAAAAGGCAGGTTAAAGCAATGCCTTGGCGGTGGCGTGCCTGCCGCTCCTAGGCGCGCTGCACGCAGACCGGGGGGTTGTAAATCCGCCTATTAGCAGGTGTCCCGCGGGAGGGCTGCAGGAGCGGGGGCGGGGGCGGGTGCGGGCGCGGAGAAACAAGGCAAACGGCGCGCATGGAGGGGGCCGAAACGCCAACGCGGAGCGAGTATGGATGCAGATGTGGACCTGGAGGTAGATGGGAGTCGGTTGCATTCGAATTTTCGCTCGAGCGAACTTCAACGTGCATTCTTACTTCTGATTTCACTCAGGTGGATACTTCATTTAGGAGACCGTATGCACCCGTCATAAGCGATGTATTTGCTTGTGATATACTCGCTGTGCAGCACAAATGATTGCTGATTTAAATATACGCTAAGGCGTGGGTGGTGGGGTGATACGACACTGGATATGATTAGCAAGAAAATCCATGTTTGGTTCCGGCTAATGTCTGAATTCAGCTAATTGACGATTTAGTCGATTAGTGTTCACATTATCCAAAATAGGTGCGTAAAGTCCGAAGTAGGAATAGCTTCTAAGCATACCTCAAACTTTCAGTGGTTGCAATGCGCATTATCCAACAAGAGGTGGCTAGGAAAGAGGAAGTGCGTGATGGTGACGAGGAATAGCAAATGTGTGATAAAAAGGGATCAGAGAACTGGTGGTAATTCTCTAGTGCCTAGTGAGAGGCAAGGAGTACAATGTTAGTTCAACCGTGTCAGTCATAAATTTCTACTTACGCGATACCACCTAACCCAACCTCACTATTCACCTCACTTGATACTTTGCTACGCTCTTCTGCGTTTGGGCGATGAGGCTCTGGACTTTGGCCTTTCGATTTAAATAAAACAATCTTCAGTCCGTACAACGGATAATTTCAAATGCTTTTTATGCCATAAAATTACTCACTAGCAAACCAGACTGCTCATACTCGGACAATCATCTAAATTATGCAGCATCCTCTAATTATGACGACATTCTAAATCTAAAAGGCCCAATTTATCGGACCTCTTTATCCAAACCATCAGTATATTGTGCGAATTAACCGACTACTTCTAACATTATCCATATTTTAAAATGTGGCCTTAACATTATCATCAGTTCATACTAATCATTTATTACATTGACTGTTTTGAAGTTAAAATATCTTATTTTCATTCGCTCAAATTTTTACTTAAATTTGAAATTGTTGAACAGTATGAACATTCTCAGATAATGCCATTGTCGCATTATTGACATTTTTCCGAAATGTATTATTCGTGGACCCCAGTACTAGATGAATATTGCACTTATATCGTCATAAAAAGTCATGCAATTCTGAATTTAGAGTTTATTATAAAAAACAAATCAAGACATTTTTCGATAAAATAGTGTCATGAAAACTTGACATGAGTTTTATTCAGAGTATGTTTTTAAACATTGCAATGACTCTAAAGGAATAAGAATCCGAACGGTATGTTCAGATTGTGAGTCTTTGAATCTGGATTCACGTTTACAAGGCCATTATTTATTTCAGATTACATAAGTCGTAATAATATTACATAGCCAATTTGTTTGTAGTTTTTGGCACTCTTTCATTATTATTTCTTACATTAACATTTTAAACCAAATATGGCCCCTTCCACTTGCTCCGTACTCAACATCGCTGGAATGAAAACCCGTCGAAAGTTCATAACCTCTCCACCGTAACAGGGTTGGGCTCTGCCCGAGCGCCACTCTGCGCCGTGCTGATAGACTTGGAGTTTAATATGGATCCTTTTAAAACGGACATTGCTTTTTACTTCCATTTGGGATCTGAATAACGACATCAGCTATTCGGGACATACACACAACACACATGGACGTTACTATTTAACATGGTAACACGCTCGCTTTAGTTTTGTATTTGAATCTATTTCAATCAGAGCCAAAATTCAAACATTAAAAGTACACTCAAAGCATTTCACTTTCTTCTATTGAAATGACAAGTTACAATGATAACTGACCATCACTCGTTCATAAGACCCAGTCTTTAGATTTTTCTGAAAGGCCAGTGAAGGTAAATGAGGCTGTCTCAGACCATGAAAGGAACTGGTCGCTTTTATGCACGCCCAGTGCCTGAATACGGGAATCAATATTCGAACCTATGAAGAATAGGAATTGATTCGAATACGGTAGGGAGCATTGTTGCCAACTGAAGGCCGTGACTTCAACGTTCTTAGTTTTTGATCTGGAAGGTAAAGAGCGTATTTTTATAGTAAGTAAAAATACATCTTTCCTCCATTGATACTACCTTGAAATCATTGACATTGTGGCGCAGATTAGAAGTATAAAAAACTAAGGCATTTGTTTCATAAAAAATATTAACACTCAATGAATGTAAGTGTTTACTTTTATGGATTACGATATTATATATTGACACAAGTCAATAAATATAACATTGTATGAGAAAATACTTCGCGTACTTTACTTTAGAAATGAGAGCGTAATTAAGGGGAATTCTGTATTTTAATATCGCTGTTCTAAAAACGTGATTCCTGGGTGATTTTGTTTCGAAGAAAAATGAACTTTAACGGGATCAATCACAGGAGTGGCCATCGTAATGTGTATTCATCACTGTGTGCTGAAAATGAGATCATTGTATTATAATGACTTATTTCAAATATGTACTTTGCGAGAAAAAGCTCATCAAAATGCATGAAGTACAAAGGAATTATAAACTTAGCTTGACATTTAATTAACTAGAAACTTCATTGACATTATTTAAATAGAAATAATTAAAAAATGTGCAAGTTTCCTTTCGATACCACTTTAAGCCGTAAATAACGTAGTAACAGATAATACACTTAGTGGAGAACATATCCATTCCAAACTCATCCATATCCATCCAATTACTAAAAATACTTATTTTAAAACAGTTAATTTCAAATAAACAAAATGTATACATTATGATATTTTGTTACTGCACACAACTTCATAAATACTATCACTAAGAAAAATCAAAACAATCTAAGAATTCAAGACGACCGTTTTTATTGTTGAACTCTGTTACATGATAAAATATAATTTCATTTTCACATTCGTTTGACTATAAATAACACTAAATATCATGTAAATGGTATTTTAGAAGGCGTAATACTCTACTATTTGCCGAATATTGAAAATAAATAATGAAATATTACACTTAAAAATATAAAAATAAAACCTTTTTGCAATCTTGATTTTTGTATTCTTCATTTCGTTTAACTAGTATTGTACATATATTTTTCAATTGTAGCATCTGCTGGAATGCCGAATGGAACAGTCACCGAAACATTGTGATAAATGTAATCTTCTCGAGTTTGTTGAGAACATTGTTTTTTAATGTGAATAAACCATGAGACCTGACAAAATCTCCACAATTTAATTGTCGTTTACCACAATTAAATAGGGACAGGAAAAGTACAAGAACATAAAGAGACAATCAAAATCAAAATTTGTATTACTATAAACGAGTAACTCCAATAGTCCAAGTCCCCGGAATGAATGTTATAAAAACTATTGGTGTTTGCAGTGACATACAACTGAGTTTATTTTACCTACTGAGACTTATCAGTTCTTCCTTTATTGGATCAGCAATGCAATATAAACCGTTTCTAGAATTTTTATGGCAATAACTAACCAATCATATACATTGAACCACTTCACCATTGAACAGATATTGCGTTATACTTGATAATACTTTTCCACAACTAAAATTCGCTTGTTCCTCACCCGCGTGTTCGTAGTACTTCTGGATCCCTTGAGATTATAGGTTGGGTTAGTGTGTGTTGGTTGGTTCAATTCACGTAAACTACTGACGTGTTCAGCACATATGAGGCGTCTGCATATTTTGGCAAAATTGGGTTATTGTTAGTATGTGGCTCTCTTTATACCTAAAGTAATTTTGTATTATTTTGTATAAAATTCGTCACCAAGGAAATGTAACTTGTTTGTTATAGCCTTGAGAAAGGCTTAATAAAGCCTAAACGTTTGTAATTAAAAAAAATAAACTCAAGAAAATATCCCTCTGCTAATGTTTAATTCTAATATTTAGGGCAAGAAGTATAAAAAAAGATTGAGTTGAGTGGTATCTGCGATTTCTATGCAGATTACTGAGTTTGCTTGGTCGTTAATTGACAAATAGTAATCAATGAAAGCAGTATCTACAGCAGTTATTTACCAAACAATAGTAATTAATTGAACATTTGGATAAATTCAGTATCAACTAAGGCACGTAATTAAACTGTAAACTTCGATTTCTCATTTTGAGTTTAGTTGCAGTTACGATCTTTGAGTGCAGCACGGCAGTTATGTGATAGTCACATTAGTGTTATTGGTCTCGAAAGTAAAACCCTTGGGACAATGAAAAGATAATGTTTCTCGCCCGCTGGAACGCAATATTAAGCGGCGATCTTCATATTGACGTACGAAGTTCTTTCCCTCCATGTATCTCCCAAGCAGAGGCATCTCCGCGGCCGAAACAAGCTCCAAGTTTAGACCTCGACTGGCGGTCCGAAATGTGTAATAATCTATTGCATGTAAGTGTGTGTGTGTTTAAGGGTAGAGTAGACAAGCGTGAAAAAGTAAAAATCGCGCGTAATCCGTAGCCCATTTCTTTGGATACTGCTTCGGTATTCACCTAATACTGATCGGAGAAGAACGGAAAACTACCGATCAGAGTTACCGGCCGCTAGAATTCTCCTTCAGACAAGGGTTGAATTCGACCCACCTATGATGATAGTGTTGAAAATCCGTTACCGTCGACAGTCGAACTCTAAATACTCCCGGTCTCATGATGCTGCAGCTCAACGAAGTTGCCTCGGAGGGATTTCATCCGGTCGATAAAATGCAGGATTTATCGTATTAGAATGGGAAATCAACCCATCGCACTGTCCTGAGGGTCGGAGTGTGGATTGAATCGCTGATGGATATAATGTAGAATGTATCATATGAGAATAGGGAATTACCCCATCGCCCAACCATAAGTATGGGAGTGTAAATTGGATCATCCAGTCGATATAATGTAGGATTTATCATATTAGAATGGGGAATCAGCCCATCGCCCAGTCCCGTGTCGGAGTGTGAATTAGATGGGAAGGAGAAATTGCGCGTGGTTCGTGAACAGTTTTATGAGATAACATCTTACTTGCTTCTGGAGTTGACCGGAGCTAACTATGAAAACGACCGATCTGGGTAGACCTATAACACACTTATGCAGGTTAAGAGCGGCTTGGACTCAGCAATTCCACTGGTGTAAATCCGGAATCGATGTTCCTATCAATGGAACAAGTGCGCGCTCACATATAAATACGCTACCGCATGCATTATTACCAATGATTACATGTTCCTTTATGAAATAAAGATACATTATTTACAATTCGTATTTGGTTACTGTTCATAATACTTTTTACATTCTTGGGTGTCATTGTGCAGAGCCAATTTCTAAGTAATATCAGTACCACGCTGGGTGCACTGGATCGATTGTATACATTGGTTCGTTCCTGAGTGCAAACGGACTAGCAATCACTTCACCGCAATGTCCACACACAAAGCACAGAGTGTTCTATTTGATGCGAGGAAACAACTCAGCGAAGTACGAAAAAACAACTACGTACGCAAATCCGAACTGATGGCGTGAACACCGAGGTATTACTCCTGTGAGTTACTGTGAGTGATGCCTGTTTCGTCTACCGTGGCATCAGCGTCAGACCCTGTAGCTTAACAAGGAGTCTATTAAAAACTACAATTATTCTAAATCCGTGGATTGTGTTCTTAAGTTAATTAAAAAAATATTTACGCATCAAAAATATTTCCTAATACATTTACAAATTCTGTGGAAAATAGATCAGATTTCGCTTTTTGATAAGATGTTATCTTATCAAAACTAAACTTGACTAAAAAAACGCAGTTGATGACAGGCTTAGACATTAAGACTAGACATGACTGAAAAGTTAGAGTTGCTAATAAAACAATAATGAAAGAGAGTCGGTTACATAATTATTCAAAATTTCTTTAAAAAATTAAATATATGAAAAATTCAATTAATATAATTTTACGTGTTTTTGCAACCAAAGATATAATGTAATATAGTGAAAGGAATGTTCTGCCGTTATGTAATAAGTGCATTAAATGTATTTAATTAATTCTTCCGGCTCAACTCTTTTCTAAACAGATTCTGTAATATCTATAATATAATATTCTATGAGTAATCTATAATATCAACCGGTCAACTATAAAATCTTTCACGGTCAATATTATGAAAATGCCACTTTATTTTTTCTAAAAGCACTAACTTATATATAAAGATTTTTCATTATTACTTTTTCGAATTGAAAGTTATTAACGATTTAAATGAAATATCTAATAGAGAATACACAATTTTAAACTATGTGATTTTGTTGTATTATTTCTTCTATCTCATTTGCATTCTCCTTCTACTTAAATGACGAATAATTAAATATTTCTATTTTTTTTAACATTCCATTTGTTCCGAGAAAATTAAGGATAACATATTTCATTACTGATTGCTAGGAAATTTCATATCTTCAGTGCCCTATAGCAACCTTGTCAACTAAGCAATGTGAATATGGGTACTAAAACTCAGGTAATAATTTTATTTTGTATTTTTCATTTTCAGTCTCTTAATGCCGACCTTTTAAAAAGATTTATTTTCACTTTCCCACCCATTCTTATAATAGCATTTGTTTATACTATTTCATTGGTTCGATACACTACTTACGAAATTTAACAAAATTTTCTTGTAAGGTTTCAAATATGGACTTACTGTTAGATAGATTTTTTCTACTCACATAATAGGGCTAACCAGTGTTTTGAGTTTTTCGTGCCACGAAATGCATGAACACATTTGTGCTATTAAATGAGTCCATGCCAAAACGAGTTGCGTGTAACCTGTAGCTTAACAAATCTTTACCAGTGATACGATTATGTATGCGGTTTACATAAATGGCCTGAATTTGGATAAGCGCAAAATAGTTGCAATACTTTATTACCATGGACTTTCGTAATGTGTATAATATCTACAAATTAATAATGTCTTTTTTACAAGAAATATCGTGCTTTTCATTCCAAAATATGAATATGAGAAAAAAATCAATACAACTTTTTGAACCACCAAATGCATGTACAAAAAATTACATTCCATCAATTTCACTTATATGATAGTTTAAGTATTTATTTTAAATTCAAAAAATTTCAGTCACTTTTCAAAAACAATTTATAGATTTTTTAAACGCTGAAATCACCACCACATGCATTTGTTTTTAATCGACTAATTAACTTACTTCTTACACTATTTCGTCAACAATGTTTGTTTTGTATCTTTCATTCCAGTTTACTAATTTATTCACAAAAGAAGTGACAGCCATGTCCACTCGGTGCTCTGAGCGTTTTAGATAAATTCAGTGTGGCCTTCGAAGGGTGAGAATTTATCGATGATTTCATCGTCAATCGAACCCGTCATGGAAATGCTTTGATATTTTTCTAGAAGCAACTCACCGGCGGCGGACTGCCGTGAGCGGAACACAGCACGCTGGTACCGGTGCTGTTGGAGAAGTCGGCGCGGTGCGGCGGCTCCTGGATGAAGACCGGGCCCTGGTTCTGCTCGCCCCAGCTGCGAGCTGCAACACAAGAGCGACGCGCCTGTCACTGGCTTGTTGGATGGGCGTGTAACTCACTCCACCGTGACTCGCCCCATTTATTCTGGACCTCGCGATCGAGGGGTAACGATTGGAGAAAGGGTCGTAGTTAGCACGACAGGGCCCTGTGTAAGCTCCAAAGTCAGCAGATTTGACAAATGATTTAATAGCGCCTCTCATTATTCTACAGGAATGATCTGATAATTTTCTGATTTTATAGGGTGCAACACTATTTGAGACAATGGATATTACAATATGAAAACTCAAAGTCTGGGAAGTGAGATCAGGAGGGTAACTGAGGAACTTTAAGAATTAGATATCCAAATTGGAACATTAAATGACACGAAGAAAAATGGCTCGGGTGGAGAAGAGATTGAACAATACTTAGTATATACTTATATGTGGAGTGAAGTACCGTGGGACAATTCAACCAAATTGGCATCTCTAGGTATTATGTAGAGAAACTAAAAAGAGAAAGTGAGAAAAGTTTGTTCACAAAAAGTGGAAAATAACGAGGAATACAAAGGTCAACGAATAGGTAATAGATATGACACAAAAGGGGTACAATAATTATGAGATTGTAATGATATATGAGAATGTCAAGAAGTAGACAAGTGTGTTAAAAAAAATTGAGCTAAGGAAGCGTAGAAAACATTTCTTAAAATAGAAAAAGTACACTTCAATAGTAGGTCCGTAAATAAATGGGAAGGGTACTAAAAAACTATAATAATATAAGATTAGATTTTTTGGGATATACAGAGTAGAAAAATATCTCTCAATTAACAGAAATTACGCTATCAGAAGATAGGCTTCAAAGAATTCAGCTGTGTAAAGGCTTTAGATCCAGGAGGGAATAAATCATTCACAATTTTTGAAAATTCAAAGAGTTAACTGAAAATTAAATCTGCACCATTTTTATAAGCGTATTTTGCTTTATTCAAATAATAAATACAATAATAATAATAACAACAATAATAGTAATAATAATAATAATAATGTTGATCTTCAATATTTCCTTTTGACGCCGAAAGAAAATGGCTAACCATTTTCACTAATTCGGAAAGTTCAATGAAAATGGGACATCCACCGGTCCAGACAAACTTCGAATCAAAAAATTTGGACCAATTTTTGTGACATTTTTGAAATTATTCTTGAGGCTTTTTATAAAGTAACTTCAAAATTCAAAATACACGTTTTAAATTTGCAGGCCTTATGAGCTTGTCGAGATGCACCGGGAAATATTTTGAAGAAAATTGTTCACAGAGACTGAACGATATACATTTTGCTCTAAACCAAGTTTGTGATTTTAAGCACCAAACAAATGTGGTTAATTATCCCACGAAGTGATAGAGGTAGTATTTTACTACATACAGAAACAAGGTTTATCCACTTTTTCAAAATCAAGGCGCCACATTATGACTTTATTTGTGGTTTTGCTTTTTTTGCCGCAGGATTACAGCGATTTCTCTATTCTGTGAAAGTAGTATGCGTGAAAGTAACAGACTAGAAGGGCCAGGATCAAGGAACGAGTAAATTACAAAAGTGATCGAAGTGAAAAGTACAACCTGCAAGAATGAAGATGATTAAAACAATTAGGTGCCAGAAAAAAGGGCAAAGAAACAAATAGTGGGATCAAGAGGAGAAAAAGATGAAGAAGAAGAAGAAGAAGAAGAAGAAGAAGAAGAAGAAGATGGCTATATTAAAGAGCCGTAACTACCCTTTTTCTGTAACAAACAGAATGTTAATTTTATAAGCTTTTTTTCTTCCATCAAGGGAAACTGTTTAGATACAATTTTCATCTCATTAGTATTCGAGAGAAGGTTTTCAATCGACGCCCTACAGATGGATACAGTTTGGTGAAAATATTGAAAGACACGTGATTAAAAGCCATTTATATGCAACATTTTTATTTCATAACTGAGCACAAGTTTTAAAATGATAATTGTATTTTAGTCTCAAACACACAGGCCCGTTCATTTTCCAGCCTAATTTGAAACAGTTACTCTATTAAATACATTTTGTCTATCATGTAATATTAGAGATTATATCATTTCAAAACATTTTACATTAATACTTTATGTAAACTGAATAATATGGGATAATATTCCCGTTAGTAGAAAAAAATATATTAATGGAAAAATATTCAAATGAATGCATATTAGTTTCATAAAATCTGGACTACTTCTGCAAACTGTTAAATAAATTTCTAATTTTTTATCCCATTTCTCAGGTTCAAGTGAATGAGATCCGTTCTTCAGACACATTTAATCATTGTTATCACAACTGAACACCAGATTTAAATTGACTACTAATTAACGCATTCAAATCTCGTACAAATCACATTAAAGGAGCTTAAATTTTCCATTTACGGTACAGGCAATTTCCCTTATGATACAGCACGTCCCAATAACATTTAAACTGTTTCATGATCAATGTTATAAAAAAACAATTTTGAGGCAAGCACAAGCGGTGTTTATACACAAAAATCACCATTTCCAGCACGACTACACCTCCCTCATTACGTGCCTCACCACAACGATCCGGATACATTACGGACTCTGCGACTGGAATGAACGCCACTTTCCTGTGTGGGATTCTAGGAATGCAAGATTCTGCGAACGTGAATACAACCAGTATAGATTTCCAAATTACGTCTTAGACTCTGATCATATTGATAACTCGTAGTAGAGTCTACACGCGAAAAAATTCAAAAACTTTAGACAGGATTGTCTATAGGTCGACACAAATGGGGTTTCCAACCGTTTTTAGTATACTCTCGTCGCTCTCTTTCTCTCTCCCTTACTCGCCAGCCATATTTTCTCTCCCTGTTTACAGGATCTCAGTGTCTGTCTTATCTTTTCTCTTTTATATATAGTTATGAATTCATTTATTTCATCTTCTCCCATCATTAATTGCTATTGTTATGTACAAAACTGTTTTTTGGTTATCATGCTTCTGCAAAAAGAAACATTTTTTCTTTTCTGATCTCTCTTGTTTCTTTTTCGTCTCCCTCTATCCCCTCTATAAACATACCTTCACTATCTACGCACGTATTCTAGAGATCAGTAGGAAATATAGTTATTCAAATTATCTTTCTCTATGTTGTTGCGACAGAAAGTATATTCCTTCACGAGAGACACGATGAGTGATAAAAGCCAAAATTTATAGTTGATTTGCCCCTTGAAAATATATTTTATTATACGGGAGCAAATATTTTCTTATCAATTCTTACCCAAAATGCTCATTTCTTTCTGTATTGAGAATTTAATTTGTGTGCGTGTTGGATTAGGAAACCCAGAATTAAGAAAACGTACGCATACTTCTCTCCACAGAACGACACGCAGTTTTTACCTGTTTTTGGAGTAAAATAAATAAGAATACATACATATATAATACTTACTTCGAATATACGCGTAAGTTTATAGAAATCTCTGCAGCCACTGGTCATATGAGAGGTGTCAATGGTTTTGATAGATTACAGAACGGCTACAACTGTAATAACCGCTTGTTGCAATCGACAGCAATAGGCTCATATCAGTGGTGTAGTGTGGTCGAGAGATTCTTTTAGGCTACGCTGTGCAAAAATTTCCAAATAAAAAAATAATGAAACAGTTTCGATTTCGATTGAAATATGCCAATCATTTACAACGGCACCTACGACAAAGAACAGTCGGAATTAACGAATAAAATTATCGGTCCCATGAAATAACAGAAAAAACACATTAAAATTGCTTTCAAAGAACACGATGAGAGCGAATACATTTCTAGAAAGTGACTGTTGAAATATCAGGTACAAAATGTTCCGTTCCCGACCAGCTCCTACAAAAAAAGATTTTTTTACTTTTTACAGTCCAAATTTGAAAAAGAGCAAAATCTGCATGCCGAAAAATTCAGGAAGTTGTTGCCAAATTCGTCGCAACATCGCCTTACACACCCACCACAAAAGGCGAACGGAAAAGGAGAAGACTTCCTGTCTCTCGTCAGTTCAAGGCCACCAAATCTTTATTTACCTTGCAAAACCCAAAATGCTATTTTGTGTGTGAGAATTACCATGTCAAGTGAAATTAACTTCCGACCCTTCCCTTCACATTCATTTGACTTTTCAGGAGAATATCCAGTCGTGTTCTGTGTATCGTCACCTGAGAACAAGTCGGGACTACATTTCGTTAATGAGCAGTTTGCAATAATTTGTCGAGTCGATTGAGTGAATTCTCGCTCGCCCGCAAATTCCACACATCGCTGTCAACAATTGAGGCATGCAGTGAGAAAGAGGGAGTTAATCCACAAAATTGAAAATATCGATTTATTAACAAATTCAATGTGTTCATAATCGAACACATTCATAAATCGATATTTTTAATTTTGTGGGTAGCTCCCTCTCTCACTGCATGCCTCAATTGCAGGAGTGATGAAGAGCCGAAAGAATATTATAGCCCAATTTATTACGTGCAATAAGGAAAAACAGCAAAGCTTTGCTACATTAGAACGATTGAGGCAAAGGTTGTACAGATTGGGGTACTTTTAAACAACGAATCGTTCCGCATTCTGAATTCAACGCTTTCAATCTCGCCACAATATTCTTCATTGGAAACTTTCTTGTGAGTCAACAATGTTCGTTGAAACCAGGATAGTAGTACACCGTTTAAAGCTAACTGTTCGCAGTAACCAATAATTGCCGAGAACACTGGCTCTAACCCATAAAAGCTCCAGTCCCTTGAAGTTCTTTATAAACATTTTATAGAATATGTTAATCCACATTTTCTAATACGCGATATTACGAGTAAATTCTCATTCTGTGTCACTATTGACACAGTTAACGTCATGCGATGAGAAAGGAAGAAGCTTCAGTATTCACGTGTGCCGTTTCAGAAAAGTCAATTTTTGCTTCTCCAAGATCGCATTTACCGAACACTCGACAACAGCATATTTACTGCTCCAAGATTCTAATTTACTTCTAATTATGCCTTAATGTTTCTTCACAATCTCTCGCTTTTCCTTTCACATATGTTTCTTTTTTTAAATGTACGAAGAATTATTGTTTAATTTGTTTAAACGTTTACACTTACAATTAATATCAACCCATTAACATGCACAACCGATTCGAAACATATTTTCTTGAAATTATATTTCTTAGCTTCAAGTAATACATCTGCATGATATTTTTTATTACTTTTATTTCAGGTCACTTTATAACTACATTGGTCATCAGCGACCTCTTTAATATTTTTTACTTTACATATTATTTATTGTATCGTATATCATTATTCTCATATCACATGTTATTTACATACTTCACATATCATGATTTGCATACATCACCTAACATTTTTTGCATTCATCACCTACTTATTTGCCTACATCACCTCATTATTTACATCATCACATATTTTACAAGACATATATTTTTACATATTTCATGGTTTTTTTACTTACAATTATTTATTACTATTATTTGCCTACATCTATCATTATTTACATCATCACATATCATTGTTTACTTACATCACAAATCATTATTTACATACAACACATATCATTATTTTACATACTTCACAGGTTATTATTTATTACATCAATAATATAATCAATTATCCTTTATTTTGTTACAACTTTCACTTACACACTTTTCACACTTGTTTCTCGTTTCTTTTGTAATTAAATGTATATGTGTCAAATGTGTATGACATATTCTTAGTCTATCTATTATCACTTGCTGTTTTCTTGATGTTGACCATGTGAGTGGCTTATAAAAAATGGATGGTCTGATCTCCCGTAATTTATTTAAGTCATTTTTTCCCAGCTGGAGTCCCAGAATTTTTTCATGTTGGTGTTAATATAATTCTTAATTTTTTCTGGAGGTGAATAAGTTGAGGTATTTAAGGCTTCATTGATTGCTCTTTTTGCCTCCTTATCTGCTTCTTCATTCCCTTGTATTCCCTGATGACTTGGGATCCATACTAGTTCTATATTATAATTCTTTGTAGTTAGCAAAATAATTAATTCTTGTATCTCCTTGATGAGTAAGTTTGAGTTTCTGGTGTTACTTATTGCTAATAGGGCTGATTTGGAATCTGAAAATATTACAAGTTTATTATCTAGTGTATTGTCAGTTATTATTTGGATTGTTTTTAGTATAGCTATTGTTTCGCAGGTAAATACTAACTGTCATAGAGTCTGAATCTGTATATCCTATCATTAGAAACTATTGCACAGCCTTTTCTTTCATTCAATGCTTTCCCATTCGTATAATATGTTTTCTAATCTGAGTAATTGTTTTTCATCTCTAAAAACAAACTTATAAATATTTCTTTTGGTGTGGTACTCTTCTCGTATCTGCAAGTTCCATATTTACTTTTATTATGATGTTACACCAAGGTGGGTTTACTGGTCTCTTCTTAGGTATGAGAGGAGGGACTTTCATCTTCAGTTCTTCAGTGTAGAGAAAATTTCTAATATACAGAGGCTTAGGTGAACTTGGTCGTTTTAGGTATTCTACTTCTTTCGTGTTTTTTTCAAGAGTACTCGTATGTACCATTGACTTGATTATTCGCTATCAGTTTGTTTGTATAGAAAATTACTAGTTCCTTTCTTCTCAACTGAACTGGTAACATGTTGGCCTCAACTAATATACTAATAGTAGGACTAGTTCTAACGGCCCCTATGCATAATCTTAACGCGGTATTTTGTATACTCTCTAATTTATTTAATAAGTCTCTTCCTGCAGAATTATATAATATACATCCATATTCTACTTTAGATCTTATAAAGGCTTGGTAAATTTGTATTAGACATTTTTTGTCAGCACCCCTATTTATTGCAGATAGAACTTTTATGATAGTTATTCTCCTAAAACATTCTGTTCTTACTTGCTCAATATGATTCTTCCACTTCATCTTCTTGTCGAACGTCATTCCTAATATTTTTACTGATGGGACCTCTCTGAGAATTCTGTCATCCAGTTTTAAAATTACATTTTTCTCAACTTTTTTCCTAGAGAATACTATATATTCCGTTTTGTTTTTTGAAAATTTAAAACTTGTTTTTTCTGACCACTTTTGAAGATTGTTCAAGGTGTTTTGGATACGTTTGGCTGTGTGCTGGATATTTATTCCAGGTCATATAATCGTTAAGTCGTCGGCAAATAAGAAACCTTTTACAGATTTTGGTATTGCTTGAAATACTTCATTGATACTGGCCAGGAAAAGTAACACACTCAGCACCGAATCTTGGGGCAGACCATTTTCAATTTGAGCTGGTTTAGAGAGTGCATTATTTGTTCTAACTTTAATAGTCATTTTACAGAGAAAGTTCTTAATAAATGCCAAGGAATTTCCCTTTACATTGTAGTTCTCAATTATTTTTATTACTCTATGCTTCCAAACCATTTCGTAGGCTTTCTCTATATCAATGGTAACTGCAATAGCACGACTGTTTTTGATAAAAGCTTCACATATCTCTGCTTCTAGATTATTAGATAGTCCATTGTCGAACGTGATTCTCTAAATCCAAATTGTAGTGATGATAGCATATTATGCGCCTCCAGATACCATCTAATTCATCTGCTGATATTTTTTCCCATAATTTTACATAAATTGCAGGTCAGTGATATAGGTCTGTAGTTGGATGGTGAACTTGATTCTTTGTCTGGCTTTAAAATAGGGATTACAATAGCTTCTCTCCATGCATCTGGAAATATTTGTCTTATCCATATAAAATTATATATATCTAAAAGGTACTGTCTGAAATATGTGGGGTGTATGTCTAAAATGCTTTGTCTGAAAGTTGTTTTATTATTACATTTGGTAAACCATCTGGACCTGGGCTTGAATTTCCTATTTGAGAGAGAACTAGAGCCAGTTCATGTCTTTTTATTTCATTATTGATGTGATTTGAATTATCTTCTTATCAAATATCCTGTTTTTTTTCCTCCATCACCTTGTATTTCATAAATTTGCTATTATAATTGTTGGAATTAGAATTTGCTGCGAAGTTTTCTACTAGAAGCTCTGTGGTGTATGAGGGTTCCAAATGTAATTTACCATCAGCATCTTCTAACACTATTTTGTCTGGTATATACTTTCCACTTTTTATGTATTGTATTTTCTTCCATACTGTTGAACTATCTGTTTGCGGTGTCATTATTGATTTAATTTTTTGATTTGATAAAATTTTGCCAGGTTTTTTCTTACTCTCTTTTAGTGTTCTTCTGGCTTGTGCTCTCTTCTTCTTGCATTCAATTTTACAAATTAAATCAGGATCATTTTGTGCATTCTTTTTGTACAGTCTTTGAGCTCTATTTGATTCAAGTACTGCTTGGGCACATTCCTTATTCCACCATGGCACATATTTCTTTTTGTGGCTTACTGATGATTTGGGGATTGTTTTATTTGCTGCATGAAGAATGAGTTTAGTAAATGTCGTTACAAGCACATTTACTGGTATATTTGTGGTATCAGTTAATTCTGGCATCTCCATCAGGGAATTATCAATTTCTTCTCTGAATAATTTCCAATTGGCTTTGTCGAATAGCTATCTTCTTGTTGATGTTATATTGTGTTCTGGAGAAAGAGCTTACGTAATTTTTATTCTTATGGGAAAATAATCACTGTCATATAATTCCGCCAGAGCATTCCATTCCAAAATTATGCTATTTCATTTGAGGCTATAGACAGGTCGATATTGCTTGATAGTCCGTTGCTACTGTTGAAATGTGTAGGTTGAGAGGTGTTTAGGAGAATGAGGTTATTTCTACTTTCCAACCATTCTGCTATTATTTTTCCTCTATAATCATTTTTATGGGATTCCCAGTACATATGATGGCTGTTAAAATCTCCCAATATAATGAATGGTTTTGGAAGTTGTTCTGTCAGTTTGTTTAATTCTTCTTGATTAAATGTATATCTATTTGGTAAATATAAATTACAGATTGTTAATTTGGATGGAAATTCTATCCTGATAGCTACTGCTTCTATACTTGTGATCAATTGAATTTCCTCAGGTAGAGTAAATATTGAGGCATATATTGCTACACTCCCACTGGCTATTATTGAGTGACATCTGTTTTTGTAAAAGTTACAATACCCTCTGGTCTGGGCACAGTGGTCATTGGAGAAATTTGTTTCCTGTAGGCATAAACATATTGGGTTATATTTGTTTATTACTACCTTGACATTTTCTAGTCTGCTGTAGTATCCATTTATATTCCATTATAAAATATTCCTTATTTGCTTTTAATTTTATATTTTTCTGTTCTACTATTGTTCATGCTTTCTTCCTGAGGGTTGACTTGTTGTCTTAGAGCTGTTTCGTATTGTAATTTTTTTGATAGTCGAGTGCATTTATTTTTCATTGGTTGCTTCATTTTCCCACGTAGATCTTTACACATGCTGATTAGGTCATCAATTTTGTCTGTGTATTCTTTTACTATTTGTGTTATATTTTGATTGCCTTGAGTTCTGTTCATCAGACTACTAAATTGATCTGTATTAATAGGGTAACTTTTTCCTACCTTAGTTAAATTTATTTCTTTTTCAATTTCTTCCCACCCTTGTTCCTTTGTCCTGTTGTCAATGTGTTTTGGTTTCTTTTTCTTTATATCATGTTTTATTTCCTTCCATTCACCACTTGATGAGTTGCTACCAGTTTCGTCCATATTCTGATTTTCATCTTCAAAGTTATTAACATAAGGTAGTTCAAAACTGGAGGATTCTGTCACTGAATGCCCCCTTTTGACTCCTTTTGCGTTTTCTTCTGTGTCTACTTCCTCTGTTCCTAGTGTTGTTTGTATTTGCTCAGTGATCTCTTGTTCTTGTGTCTTGTCTATTCCTAGTTTTGTTTGTTGTTGGTCTGTATTTTCTTCAACTTCTGTTTTATTGTTTGTTCTGAGAGTTGTTTGTAGCTTATCTGAATTATCATGTTCTTCTGTCTTGTTGTTTTCTTGTCCCTAACCTCACAAGTAGTTTTATTATTTTGGTGGATTACATTATTTGGGCAATTCTTAGCAACATGACCTAGATTATTACATTCAAAGCACTTTAAGGTACACTCACTGGAGATGTAAATCAAGTAGTTTGTTCCTTCATAATTAATCTGCATAGATTTGGGGAGTTTATGTTCATCTTCCGGTGCTATGTTCAACTGTCTTCTAAAACTTAGTACATGAGAAAACCCAGGGTCATTCATTCCAGTTTTCATGAACCATATAGGGGATACTATCTTTACATTTAATTCATGGAACTTATCTTCTATTAGTGAGTGAGGGATGACTGGACACACATTGGACAAGACTATTCTTTTTTTCTTGTAATCAATGGTTTAATAACTAGTTTTGTGTTTTTAACTATTATTTCCTTCTTGTTGTTTATAAGGTGGTCCGCTGTTTGTTTGGAGTCAAGATAAATACAAACACGAACATTAGAAATACGTGAGATAAATTTTATTGTGGTCGATTAGGTTATGTTCGACATGGCTAACAGATATTCTCTTATTTCTGCTCCTTCTATAGCTTCAATAATTATAGCCTGATCTTTCTTCGGGAACATTATGTTAGAAGTCACGTTGACGTAGCTTTTTACTTGAGAATTACCGTTAGATTGAATAGGCATATCTAATTGTTCATGCCTTGTATTTAGCTGGTTCGGTGATATTACTTGCATTTCCTCTCTCATTGACATCAAATGAGATGCCTTCTGCATTTGGAGGCACTCTCTTCTTCAAATTAATGGTTCAACACTCGGAACGTTGATTCACTTTTCACTCGTTGAACTCACAGCACACAGCACACAACCGCACTGCTCCAGGCGCTCCTGGGTGATTGCTTGATATTTGTTTTGCGATCGGACAGAGAAATAATATCAGAATGATCTTATTACAAACAGAGTCTTTCATTATCATACACGGTGGTAAGTACTGAGAACCCTCATTTATTCTGTAGAAAAAGGACAACTAAAATGACTTAATAAAATTTAATATAATTCAATTGTCTATAACCTGAAAGTCTGAACCTCGAAATTGTAATCCATCTTCAAACAATCTGGAGTTCGGAAGCAAGGGAAACGGACGTGTTTGGGTTTCTGTCAGTTCCAATTAACTTATGGTCAGTTCTTTAATCAACGTATTTTGAAGTCGCCTTTTTTGCTTTTCGTATTCTGTGGTATTTTCTGTTTCACTTCTCTCTCCATTATCCCTTCATGTTATTAGTCAGTACAGAAGTACTTTATTTAAAATTAAAAACAGTGTGTGTCTTTTGCAGAAGCTCGGCACTTGAGACAAAACGTATTACATGATATATGCAGCGTGCATGTATATGCTCAAAGACTTTTAGTATATAGCCCTGTTGCTATTCTGAAATTGTTAACGAGAGAGAATACACGGGTCTGATGTACGCAGTATTTGAAGAAGAAATAACAATATACTTTTTGTCTTGTATATACATCAATATATCATAAAAGCATGCAAGATTCACTTGTTGAGTTAATGTAGTAATCGGGGGAAAACCCGAAGAACTATAATGTGCACGTTAAACAAGCAGATATACAATATTTCTGTGATTGCTTGCACGTTCGACAAAACCATAAAACCGCCAGCTACTAATCACCAAGCTCGTATCAGCATCGGAAATCAAGATTCAACCCAGAGACCGCGCGATCTCGCAAATCTGAGACAATCGCGCCAACCGCGCATCTATCACAGTCAGAATGCAATTGCGGTTATGCAATTAGCGCGCCCTCGGCGACCGAAAGAAGCACCGGGGGTGCGGACGCAGACGCAGTCACCACCACCACCACCACCACCACGATCGCCACCATCACCATTACTACCGCCGTCACCGTCAAAGCCATTGCCACCACCACCACCATCACCACCGCCGCCACCGCCACCATCACCGTTACCATTACTGACGCCTTCACCACCAAAGCCACCGCCATCACCATCGCCCCGGCAACCATCGTCCCCGCCACCGCGTCACGGCGCGTTCGCTAGGCGACGCGCACCCGCACGGGTGGCGCGGCCGACGGGGCGGATAAGCTGATTTCAATCAAATGTGATTGCAGCTATAAATTTTTATTTCGACCTTCCCGCCCCCTCCCTGCTGCAACGGAGAGGAGCGGCCGGGCAAACACAGTTTTGGGAGGTGCGGTCGACTAGCGGAGAGCGCAGTGTTTATTTTTTAATTGTTTTATTGACATGCCGCCGATCCTGTTTTATTTCGATGCTCCTTTATGAGAGAGGGGGGGTCAGCGCGGCGAGTCGCGTGAGTGCGTCGGCATGGTACAAAGGACAAGAGTGTCTCGACGAATAGACATGAGATTGGTTGATTGATTTTTTCGTGTTTCCGGGCGCGTCAACTGCTTCGGTCATTAGTCCCGTTAGTGTAGTGCACGTTTTTTCTCGGGAGATGGCGGTGATATTCCCCCGCTGGATGGCGAGATCCGGCGCCGACCTACTGTCGGCTAGTGGGGTTTCCCCCTAACCAGGACTCTCCCACCAGCGGGGCTCCGCCCCAGCCGAGACAAGCTCTAAGCTCCCGACCGGTCTCCCGGAATATGTGGTAGTGTAGTGCATGCGCGCGGTCCGTGGCCCGTTTTGTAGGGTACTGCTCCGGCATTCGCCTGGTGTTGATCGGAGAAACCACGGAAAACCGATCAAAACAGCCGGCCGCTGGAATTCTCCTCCAGACAGCGACTGAATTTGATCTAGTGTCTGAAAAGCTAGTGTCGAAAATCCTGCCGCCGTCAGGACTCCAACCTAGGACTCCCGGTCAGAAGCGCTGCAGTGACATCAGTTGATGCACTGAGCAACCGCTACCGGTGAATATACATGTGTGTTGGAATGCGTAAGTATAGGAACGTAAGCGAAATAGTGTAAAAATAGGAGTTGGTGTAAAAAGAAAAAAAACGTGTAAGTAAAGAATTTGGCGTTAAGGGGATACGAATACAAAACATTTATGTTGTCATGGGACGAAGTGGCAATGAGAGACGAGTGCAATGATTGACAGGTCGTTTTAGGTACGTTAACGAATTTCAGAAATGCAGACTATGAATAGAGTAAGAGAAGTCCTAAGTAGAGAAGTCGTAAAAGAAGATGCAAATGTCCGGTAAGAGTAGGGGACGTGAGTGTGAACAGCAATTGGGGAAGTAAGGAGAGACGCAGCACATAGAGCGGATTTGGTGATTACCCGACACACAAATGCAGGGAAAAGAAGGGAAGGAGCGACGTGGTTCTAGCGTAGACGCCGTGGCATATCCAGAGGCTCTGCCGACAAAGGAGAGAAACATGTGGAGCGGAACGGAGGCAGGATAAGATTTAAGGTTTATTAACGTCATAAACAGCTGTCAGTAGGCCATGTTAGAAGGGAAGAAGGCGCTTTACTGCCCAGATGCAAGCAAAGTTCGCCTGCCATTTGCTGTAAATATAAAGGCGAAGCGAGGAGAAGACACGAATCGGGGTAGTGGAGGTGCAATTCAGTTCCACTGGGAAAGGTCAACCAACTTTTTACTTTTGAATTGTATTGTAGTTCTTTTATCACTCCACGATTTTTGCGAAAGTGCTAGTTTTAGTATAACAATTACCTTCGGTAAAGTTTCCAAAGCTTTGAATTTGAGATTGAGAAATACTGTTCAAATAAATTATCCTCGTTCATTAAGCATATGCCCAATTTTTAAAATAATTTGGTTTGGAGTAAAATAGTAAAACCAAACAATGTTTCAATATGCTTATTTGAAAATATTTCAGGCTGGAGTTATATAAATATGTATTCTTTACTATATTAAAAAACAGAAGTTTGTGAATCAAAAATATTCTTAGCATTTATAAATTACATAGCCCAACACTGAACAAAGAGCTGAATGGGATTTTTTTCATCGAAACCAATTTAATTATTAAGTAGTAACAAACACCCGTAAAAACGATTTTTTCGAATCATTAGACCGATAATAATGTGCCTACAAAAGGAACAATGATTTTAGATTAGAGGATCTGCATGGAATTCGAATAAAAGCAGATGACACCGGCCAGTGACGAGGGATTTTTCTATCGCTTTGCCTCATGAATGGACGCACACAAATGTTTTCCCCGCTGTGAAATACATCCCATTTCACAAATACGTCAATTTCATATAGGAAAGTGCCGTCCGAAGAAAGGACGGCGAAGCCGAAGAATAGTAGCGCCCATGAATGTTGGAAGCGGCGCGATGCGTCGCCGGCGCTGCCGCTCGCTTCTTATTCGCATCGCGGGCGATCGGAGGCAGGCTGAGAAAGGCCCGCGCCGCCCCCGCCTCCGTCCTCGTCCCAGCCCCGTCCCCGCTGTCCTAGCCCCGGCCCCTGTCCCCCGCCTAGCCCCGGCGACGGCCCCGGCCCGGGCCCGAGCCTCGGGGTGCCGGCTCCGAGGCCAGCGGCGCCCGCGCGGGCTCGGCCCTCGCTGCGAGCGAAGTGGGCGGAGCATATTTTCTGGCATTTCGAAGCAACGATGAGAGGGGAATGAAAATTAAAATGTGAAACTTTTAGAAATAAGCAAAAATATATTATGTTCCACGATCGCATAATGTCTTCCGTTTTCCATTCAATGTTTTTTCTTTACAGGAGATATCATTTGTTCGGAACTCTCTTCTGATCAAAACGGGGACGGGGCCGGTTCGGATATTCAGACATTAGGATAATTGAACAGCGCTCAGCAATGATCTGAAATTACGTGTCAAAACAAAAAAATCTTTTACACTCAAAAGTAAACTAAAACTAGTGACTTTTAACGAACATAAGGTGTAGAACACTGTAATAAGTGCATAAGAAAGAATCCACTATTTAAATCATGTATGTGCATGTAATTTGTTTTTTCTTTGAAAAGCCGGCTCGTATCATTGGAATTATAATATGGTATCTATTTTACAGACAGATATACATTGCAAGAGTTTAAATCTCTTTTCCGTTGTCTTCTTTTATGAAGAAATACAACTATTTTTCGGCAGATTTATTGGATTTGTCAAAGTGCTAATGATGACTTTAGAGAAATATTGAATCATTTAATCGCTATTTACTAACATCTCTGTCTCAAAAATTAATACAATAACTCAATTTTAATTTCCGGTAAGTTTCTCATTTTTAGGCAAAGCGGTTTAAGTCGCACATTTTTGCCTGTGCGCGCTTTCGAGCAAGTGTGCGGGCGAGGCGACGGGCGTTTCGGGCGGCACACGGCGGCGGAAGGCGAACAGGGACGGAGCACGAGGGCAGAGGAGGGGAGGCAGCGAGAGCGCATGGCCGACGGCCCAGGCCGTAGCAGCCTCAGGCCAGGCAGAGAGCGCGTACAGGCGGCGGATACGTTTGGTTTGGGAACCATCGGGAAAGAGTGACCAAAGTCGCGCAGGGCTCAGGGTATCAGTATTTTGGTGTTCCTGGGTGCGACAACTACTAGGGATAACAGTTCCAGATGTACAGTTCATGTTAAATCCCGAGCGATGGTGGTGTTCCTTCCTCACTGGAACGTGAGATCCGGCACCGATTTACGTATTTGTTTGCAGTGTTTGGCTCTTCCAGGTATCCCCCTCACTGGGGCACTGTCCTAACCTCAACGGGGCCACACCCTAACCAGCTCCCGGCAGGTCTCCCGATGCGTGGTAGTACACATGCAAGTCAGTGTGTGTGCATGTGTAACGAGATGAGAATGAGGAAGAAAATATCGTATGTGGTATTCAGCACGTCTGTGAAGGTACTGCACGGCCATTCACCTGATACTGATAGGCAAAATCATGCAGAACTACCAATCAGGGCAGCTGCCCGCTAGAAATCTCCTCCTGACAGCGACTGAATTCGACCTCGCTATGAAGCTAGTGTCGAAAATCCGCCACCGCCGAGACTGGAATCCCATGACCTGCCGGTCAGTGCTATTCTGCAGGAGGAAGGTTGGGCGACATGATGAGACTTATAGAGCGATGGAAATCGAGGGAGCAGAGGAAGGGCAGTGCAGTTGAAGCGGGCGGGGAGTAATGACGCTGGCGAGGCATCACGGTAGGGTGCGCCAGCCTGCGGAGACTGCCAAAGCGGGGCCATCGGGGGCGATCCGGCGCCGGGGGGCTCTTCGTTCCGGACGCGTCGCCAGCCGCTGCCATTGTGCCAGGCCGTCGTAACGCCCTTGTCTCTGCGCGCGGCAGCGGCGGCGGCAGCGGCGGCGGCGGCTCCGGTCTGGGGCTCCCATAAAACGAAATAAAATCGACATTCTATTCATTTCCGAACGACAACGCGCGTTCCAACCCCGACGACGGCTCGTTGCAACGTGACGGGGGCGCCGGAACGAGTCGCGGAGGCCCGAGCTGTCGGATGTCCTCAGTCCTCGTTTAGCACTGGCGGGGATGAGGGGGCAGCGGCGATAGAAGAGAATCCCGTAGCTAGAAAACCGCCCGTTGAGACCGCGCGGGCCCCACGCGGCCGGCTTATAAGGCCTGGAGCCGGCGCGGAACAAAGGTAGGCCCGATTTAAGGAGTGGCGCCGCCTATTGGTGTCGCTTGGGAGGGTGCAATTTATGATAGCATGAAACGCCGCACCCGCTGCCTCCCTTTCGCCCCAACGGCGCAACAGCAGAGGGCGCGTTGGGGATGACGGCCACTGACCGCCATATCGTTGGAGAACAGCCACATTCTACGCTGTGATCACCTATTTTTTGGAGAGGAGCTAGTATGAATTGCTTCCCGGCGCGTCAACAACTTAGGTCGTTAGTCCCGTCAGTGTAGTCAATGATAGTTGGGGGTGTTCATCTCCCGTCAAAACATGAGATACTGCGCCAACTGACTCGTCGTTAGATTATTTCGTGTTCCCGGGAGCGTCAACTGTTATGATCATCAATACCGTTACTGAAGTGGAGGTTGGGAAGGCAGTGTTCTTCGTTGATGATGAGATACGGTGCCAACCTACACTCCGACTGTTTGTTTTCTTCATCCATGTATCTCTCTCCAGCAGGTCACCACAACAACCGGGTTTTCAAGTTCCCGGCTGGTCTCTCGACATTTCTGGTAGTGTAGTGCGTGTAAGTGAAAGTGTGTGTAAGGGACGAGGAAGAGGAATAAAAGATCGTGCACGTTTCATGGACCTTTGGCCAAAAGTACGGCTCTGGCATTCGCGTGACGTTGATCACAGAAACCACGGAAAAATATCAATCAGTTCAGCAAGTCGCTAGAATTCTCCTCGAGACAGCGTATAAATTCGCCCTAGCTATGTAGCTAGTGTCGAAAATCCTGCCACCGTCCGAACTCGAGACACTGGTCTTCCGGATCAAAGGTACAGCAGTGACGTCAGTTGACGGCCTGAGTCAGCTCAGCCGGTCTTACTCGTCGCCTTGCAATGTGTCTCCTTTAAATATCTTTCCAACGGAGACCCCCCCCCAGCATGGCAACACCCCGGACGTGACAAACTCCCGACTGGTCTCCTGACATGGTTGAACCTTCCACGCGTCCATCCCTTTGTTCGGGACCTTTGGGCCAATCACTGCCTGTGCAGGTTACACTAGTCGCTTTCCCAATCTGCTTTATTCAGTTGAATATACATTATGTCCACTCCGCAAGACATTCTGCTTCTGAAATAATGTCTCATTCCGTTTGCTTCCATTAATAATTCACGGTAATATGCGAGAATAAATATATTAATATAAATGAGGCAACACGTTAAATTGTAATAGTACGTTTAAAAAATAAATTTCAATTATCGCTGAGAACTGGGTTTGAATACATGTTCACATAATCATTAAATTTGTCCATGCACTTGTTCCACCCGATAATCAAAGCCTCCCGGAATTCCTCGAATAAACCCTTTGAATAATTCAGTTAATGATATATTGATCACAAAATTCAATTCTTCTCAGCTACACTGTAAACTATAAAACGATTCCAATAGTATACCAATTTATATTACTTTGATTCATGGGATTTTTGTGCCAATTTATTTAAACTACCTTCGTCAAGACCTTGTCTCCCTGTAATTACAGGATTATTTAATTCAGCACTCTTCCATTTATTACCGTAATCTAAACTCATCGTACTTCGTTTTGACACGTTATAAAAATACTGGTGCATTTTGTAATATATAATTTGAATTGCCAGTTTATATTATCCAACAACTTCTGAAAATTTACTTAAGCGCTCTATTAGGAATTTAATTCTAGAATAGGACGTAACCAACCTATTACTAGGAGTTTTTGGAAATTGACAAACACGTCAATTTGTGATTGGGTTTTACTGATCACCATATCTTGTACTCGTCACTTAATGTGAAAAATATACCAGAAGTCACATGCAGCCTTTAACTTCCGCTTTCTAAAAAAAAGTCACGTGCTTGTGCCATCCAAGTCGACTTACGTATTATGTATTTTCCCGTTAGATTACAAATATTTGTCCGTTAAACCTACATAAACATATTTTAAAATTTCCATCATTTCTAATGCTTTCAAAAACCCGCTACATTCATAACTTCTTCAGAACGTCTTGGGAGTCCGCGGGGCTTGCGAGGGGCGTGACCCTTTCGCTTTCTTCCCCCTGCAAAGCGAGCGAAGGCGGCGGGGTCGGAGGCGGCGGGGGCGGGGCTCGGAGGCGCGGCGCCTCGCCTCCCGGGCCACACCCACGGCGCGGCGCGGCGCGGCCTCCAATCGGAATTTACGACCTGTTTTGTGAGCAGCGACATCAAAATAATATATACATATATTTACTGGCATAAATGTTGATTAGGGAACGGCGAGCTACCGCGGTCGCGCGCCGGGGCGAGATTTCGATGCGAGCGACGGGTGAGTGGATGGGATCGGACGCTGGGCAGTGGGAGGCCGTGGGAGGCGGCGAGGGAGTGGGGTGGGCGGGTGCAGGGAAATGAGGGGGAAGAGGGGCGGGGCTTTCGGGCGACGGAGCCGAGCGACTGGCAGGGCCCCGACGGGGGGCGGTCGGCCCCTGCCACTGATGCCGCTGCCCCCGCCCCCGCCCCCGCCCTCGCCCGGTGCACAGCCGCACGCGCTCTGCGCTAATGGCTTTAGCTCAGGCACGAAATCTAAAGGCTAACTGCTTTTCGAGCCGATTTAACAGATTAATGAATGCTAATTAGGCTCCGGCCGATGGGCGCGCTAAATCAACACGTGCAAATGGAAAGTAGAAACAGGTCGCGCCGCTCGGCTGCCGGGCCGGCTTCCCGCCCGACCGGCGCCGACAGACATACTGCCATCTGCCCCCGGCGCCGTACATTCCACTGACGCCCGGCCTTCCCGCGCTCGAGCCCGCAATCCCTTGCCCTCTCCCCCTTCCCGCTTCATCATCGCGCCCCAGATCCTTCTCACATACGCCCTAGTCAGTCCAAGCGAGTTCGTTTCATCTAGGCTGTCCTCCTCTCGTCACCTCGAGTCTCTTAGCACCCCTTGTCCCCGAAAAGCTCGTCCTCACTGTAGCTGGCCTTCTTTTCATCTGCTGACAGACACACCTACCTACTTGCACCCCCCACCTTCATCCTCAAAACCAATCGACGTCGCATAGCATCCAACAAATTTAACAACCAGCTACCACTATAAGCCCCACTCCCCAACCTTATTTCTGAAACGATCGCCTCCCTTTTCAATTTGTTCCCACTCCTCTCCCTCACTTACACCTCCGCAGCCAACCGTTCGTTACGTCCTCAGTAGTTGTGACCGGAGGAAGCAACCAAGGCCCTGCTCCCGAGATTTTCCGAGAATTATCAATTTGCGTCTGAGGCTGTATCAATTTTAATTGGCTCTCTCAGAGACAATCCAGAGCGTCCAGCACTTGAGGGGCTCTCGACTGAGGGAACTCAAGGAGCAGAGATGCCCGCGGCGGAGGTTGAAGAGGGTACGAGCGGTGGGAAATTTGCGGAGGGCGTGGGCCGGGCCCGATGAAGGGGCGGCGACGGTGGCGGCAGCGGAGGCGGCGGCGGCGCCCGCCGTCTGGGCAGCGGGCTCCGAGCGCCTCTATTGTGCGGGGCAGGCCGGCGGCGGGCGGCGTCGAGACGCTGGGGTGGGGCGGCCGCGCAGAGGGCGGGAGGGGAGAGGCGGGACGTCGCGTCGGGACCTGCTGCGGCGGGCGCGCGCCGAGAACCCGCCCGCGCCGCCTGCGCCGCCGCAGCGCCCACCGCAACCGCCGCCGCCGCCGCCACCGCCGTCGGCGGCACACCGCATTACGCCGATTGTCTCCGTAAAATATCGCCGCCATTTCGCACGGGGGGATGAAAGGCGGATGAAATAGGGCGGGGCTGAAGGAAGATTATAACCGAGCGAGTGCAGCCGCGGGGCAGCGAGGGGGGAGTTTTATGAATGTCCATTAACCTGGTCGCGGCGACGAAACGACAGACCGGCGCGAGTCCCGCGTCGCCGCTGCCAAACGCCGGAGTTGTCGCGCCGACGCGAACCCCACCGTACCTCGGTCACGCCGCGACGCGCGTGCTGTCGGGGCGCAGGGTGCAGCCACACCCCTGCCACCTCACAGCCCTCGATTCCTTTCCGCCTCCACACCTGCCGCCGCTCCCTCGCGGGTAAAAAGAGCCTCGCGCTCGTCCTCTCGCCCGTCCGCCCGCCCACGGCCGTGAACTCGGTCGCGGGGCGGGTTGCGCACACACGTGGCTATGCATCATTTTATCGCGTTTGCAATATTTATAGCGACAGCCATCGTGAAAGGGCACCGTGCAACAGAAATCTCTACAGGCGCCACCTTGTTAGGGCGCGATGCCGGCGCGGCCCGAGGAGGGGCTGTGATGCATGGGCGGGCGGGCGGGCGGGCGGGCGGGCGGGCGGGCGGGCGGGCGGGCGGGCGGGCGGGCGGGCGGGCGGGCGGGCGGGCGGGCGGGCGGGCGGGCGGGCGGGCGGGCGGGCGGGCGGGCGGGCGGGCGGGCGGGCGGGCGGGCGGGCGGGCGGGCGGGCGGGCGGGCGGGCGAGCGGGCGAGCTCTGCGACTCACACCGTTTCGACGGTCTGCTCTGCTCCGTCCGATGAACTCACATCCGCTTCGCTCACCGCGCCCCACCCCCATCTTCAGCGCCACTGGTTGTCGACGCGGTTGAACCCACCACTGCTCTATTATTTTAAGTATTAAGCATGAACACCTCTTTCATTCGCACCTCTCCAACATGCGAACTCGTCAACTCGCAATATCCAATTCGTTCCTTCTACCTTTCTCTCAGTTCTTTTCATGTATATATTTTTTCCGTTAATTTTTTAAAATACTCATCGATATAAAAACTACATTAGAAAAACATAATGTAGATTATTATTCAAACTGCTCATGCAACTGTGATGTGAATAACAAGTTTCAGAAACAAATTAAGACAGTGAACATATTTTTTAGTTGGGACAAAAACACTCCTATTACTACTATATATCACAAACATTGTGTGAATGGTTTTAGAACACTCCTTGTCTTGCTTATTTTTATTTGCTTACATCATTGAGCTCAATTTATCTGCTGACTCGAACGTATCATTAAAATACAAGTACCTGTATACATAATGGACATAGGATTGGGCAAAATATCAACGTTGTTTCTAAACTAAAGCATTAATGTATTCCGCATATTAGATATTTCCAGTTATTCGCTATTTATATCACACACGGTTATCTGTAGAAGCTTATAAACAGAGAGAAAAAATACATTTCACCAAAATCAGTGTTGCTGCTTGATAGTGCTTTCATGCAGAGCTGGACGGATTCAACATGTCACACTGGCCTTTTCTTTCCACACGATGTAACTGATGGACGAAATGTCTGATTTAGACGAGTGGGTGCGGCGTTTTTATCGCTACGAATGGCGCGAAGATTGACAGTTTAAAAGCACGTCCCTTCCTTTCATGGGCACGGTGCCAATTCGAGAAAAAAAATTTGTTTGGGGCGCACCAGTGTCACAATTTTGACCTTTACTATTTCGAAAACAAAAAATAATAAACGACGATATTTTATTTTCGATCCTGTGTGCACCTCTTAAACCTCAATTCCCTTTGTTCTTTTGTCGTCTTACTGTTGCCTTTATTTTATGCTCTGCTTCGCCGTGGCTGTCCTTGTGATGTCGAGGTAAACAAGGTATGTATAACAGTTTGCCAACGGGTTACGCGTTGCGTGCAACATTTATCGGGTGCGATGCTTGTAAACCTCTGGCAGTTCCAGTGGCATTTTAGTCCCTTTGCTGTGTCTCTCCAGAGGCTGAATTTTTATTATCCCAGTTGCGTAACAATTAGGCATAAAACTCTACCTGTACGGTTGAAAAGAAAAAATCTTGTTTGACATGTTTAAAGAATGTTCAAACATCATTCAAAATTCCGGAAGTGAAATAGTATTTCTTTTGTGTCGCGTCGTTTCGTTTCCCATGCTGTAGCGACCATTAACGAGTTTAGAATTGCCGCAGCCTTCGCAGCGGGTGGCGGCAGGCGCTGGGCGAACGCGGCGGCGCGAGTGCGCAGTGGACGGAACGAGTGGCCCAAAATCGCCTAAATCGAGGCGAGTTATAAAAATGAGCTATGGCGGAGCCTCAGTCCGGAGAGCAGGGGCGTTATGGACCAGATGGAAGGGTACCTGGTGCGCAACTGCGATTTGCGAGTTATCGCCCAGCGTCGTAAAGCAGTGGTCGATCGCCCGCCCCGCGCTGCCACCCACGCTCGCGTAGTCCCTCGGTGCCTGCTGCCCGCCCCGCCCACCCCCGCTGCGGCGGCCGGCGTCATACGCCCCACCGCACACGCCTCCACTCCACCCACCGCCCCATCCCCGCTCTCCATCGACGCCTCGGCGCTCCCCAACTTCCCTCCGCTGGATATTTTTGTTGCTTTCCTGGACTTGGCTACTGCGCGTCATTTCCACCTGGCTCGTTATACCACTACCCACCTTCACTGCTAATGGTCGAATTGGGTTTAGTTGAACCCTGTATGCCCTTCCAACGTACATCATCGTTCCTGTCATTCCCTTTCTCTTCTTCCCTTCCTTCTCTCCCTCGCAGTCTGAGTTAGAAATCTCTGCCCCCCCCCTTGCTACACACTGTCACAAAGAATTCAACTTCAAGAAACAACTTTTTAGACATTCTTGCTAGAGCCACGCTGTACGTTTCAATTCTTTTCACTAACGATACCAAAGCGGTACTGTCGTTCGCAACGCAGAAACTGAAGTTGGCGACTAGTCTTTTTTGTCCACCTGTCCTCGCAGCCGCCGATCTCGAGACTCAGCTGGTGGCTTCCTCGTTAACTAAGTCTACACCCCACCTTCATACTCCTAACACCGTTTCCTACGTTACTAGCGTCCCCGTCTCCGCCGCCGTCCCTGTCGCCTCCGCCATTCCCGCCGTCCCCGCCCCTTACGCCAGCGCGCGCCTGCCGTCCTTTAGCGCCCGTAAAACCGGCCGAGGAAGTCCGCCGAGCCGCCCCAGCTCCTTCTCTCCCCCCCCCCCTCCTCGTCCCGCCCCCGCCGCCTCCCCCTCCCTCTCCCTTCGCGACCGCCCACCGTTCTTTTTACTGCCCCTCTAAATGCACTGCAAGGTTTATTTCGACCGTATTTTGATATGTTGACTCCGTCCCGCGAGAATTCTCAGAAGAGAGGGCCGAAATTTTTTTCTGCCATATCTAAACCTGTCCGCTAAATCATATACGGAGCAAATTGGCAATGAAATGGAAAGAAACTGGCAAGTGATTGCTTTTGAGATCTGTCGTAATTTTCACTCGTACGGTCTTAAAAGTTAAGTATATCTATCAATAGAGTCTAAAGGTTGTTGCCTTGTCACTGAAGCCATATCTCTCCATTTTCTGAACCAGTTTTCATCTTTTGACAATAAAAAATTGTTTTCCATGAAATATATTATGTAACTGTCTAGGTTTATTTGTTAATAGATGTACACACACATGTACACTGACAATGACTGATTACACGAGGCAACAAGTAGTCAATTGTGACATGATTATTACCGAATTGTGGCTCAGCATTTTCGCGGAACAGTCTACAAATATTACTTCAAAGGTAGTTTTAAGCTTTGAATCTAATCCGGTTAATTCACTGAAAAACGAAAAGCAATTTTTCAACGAAATAAAAGCGGTTCTTTAAATCCTTTTCGGTGCAATTACTGAATTCGACTCCAACAAAAATACCTAAAATTACCGACCGTAAAATTTTTACCCTCCTGATTACATGAGTGATTGAACTCGAAAAATAAAAAGATTGGATTTTTTATGGACGTAAAATTAGAAACCTATAACTGGAAGCAAACTCATTTACCTTGCGTGTAGATGTAATATACCATTTTGCAGTCACTGCTTGTCTTTTTAAAAACAATTCCTTGCGTGAAATTTACTTAATCTTTATAATATTGAAGTGGAGCATGTAAATTACAGATTTTTATTTTCAGTTCGTTCTAGCGTTTTCTTTGACTTTCTCTCTTCAGTTATTTATCTCATCGTAATACACTAGTTATCCGCATGAACAATTAACAATGTATCTGTTGTCAAAATGTTTGTAGTACACATTTTGCCATATAATAGTTACTTAAAAATTAAGGAAACACAAAAAAGCGAAAATATGAAACAAACTTCTCCGAATGTAGTCTCTTGAATAAAAGACACAATATTTTGTAATGAATGTTCTTCGTGTATTTAATTCCATCAGATATTACTTTTTTGTCACTCTGACGTTCTATCACCTTTAAAATTAAAATATAGATCACGTGTGTACCAAGAATTTATTTTAATAATCGTATAATGCAATGCTTGAACGTAATGGACTGCCGCATCAATGATCAATGAGTTGCAGTTTCGCATACTGCTAACAAAGTGAATATTATTGCCTTGTCTTTTGGGCGTTTTCTGTACTGGAGAGCCCTGCGCCTTACTTTCGCCTGCTCTACTTCAAGCGAGGAGCTCTGTTGTGTGTCCGCGACAAGCGCATTCGAGATACATTTCTTAATGAGTTATGGCCAATGGAACTGGCCTAGTTGTCAAATATAGACAAAACTCATTAAAATTATATACAATTTTAACTTCATGATGAAATTAAAAGAAAATGAAGACGGCAATTGGTTGACGTGCCATTAATTGACTCAAGCCCTAAGATTTAAAAATTATAAATTTTAATCATGACGGTTTCATTAAAATTCATATACAATAGTTAATATGATAAAAACGTGTGCATGTGCCCATAACCAGTAGAATACATTTTAGTAAATTGCTAAGCCACAAAATGTTCTGCACTGGAATTTATCTCCTAAAAGACCATGTAATTTCACGAATAAACTGAGCATATTATGCAATAAAAAGGTCTTTTCTGAAATTTTCAATAATGTTGATATTTACTGAGACTTGAATTCGTAATTTTTGTTAATATCTTTAAAACTCTACAATCATTAAAACAGTAAATAGTGAGAATGGCTCGAAGTGGAAAAGGACTCATGCACCTTGAATATTCATTCTAGATTAAACTTGCAGATGATTGTGTAACTTTTCTCCGGGTACGCCCTAACCTGACGTAGATGTGCTGGCGGTCGGGCCAACTCCTGCAGGAGCGTCAGCAAGAAAGGGATGCCATGTCAATAAAGTGAAAACAACTCACGAAGTACTCGCACAAAATGGGCAACGAATAATAGATGATCTTAAATAAAACATGCTTTATACTTGAAATAGAGATAACTATATAAAACATATGTATATTTACAAGAAAGTAAATGGCTTTATGTTAATTACAGTGTGGCATTTCTGCAATGTTCGTACTTCAACATTAAGTTAAACGAATTAATTTTAATCCTTTATTTTATTCAAAAGGTTAAAGACGTTTCTTAATGGTCAATTATATGCTGTTATAGCACGTCTTTATCATCAACGGATGTTTAATAAATGTTTTATCTACTCTCTTTTGCGCCTGCGCGTCTTTCTGGTAATAGGCATATGTTCTGCTACTACCAGTAGAATAAGTAATAATACTGCTCAAAGAATGCGCTGTTGTGGAAACCTAAATATTAATTGTTTGCCTACTTCCAAACTACAACGAGCCATTCTGCAGATACTTCAATTCGTTTAAGCAGCGACATCGATTCGTTTATGCTACGCGCAAAGAATTCTATACAATGATTTTGATCTGTTTCTTTCAATTCTCAGTATAACCAATACACAAGGACTACTTTCCCACTATTTTAGGATTGTAAGAGATATCGTGTTATTTAAATTCTACTTACGAAAAATAATGGAATAAAATAAAATCAAATATTACACACGACAAAAACACTTTACTTACCCGAGGAAGACAACTCACACGCTCCTGTCGTCGCTCGTGAGGTATATTCCTCTCGAATATAAAGTATATCTTTATCGTCTGTTATAATAAATTACTATTAATGTCCTGTGTTACATTTATGTAATCACATTTCTGATCAACTCATATTTGCACTTTTGCATTAATCTCGGAATTTTATTTCTTCAATAGACGGAGACATCTTAAATGAAACATATGAGCAATTATTTTCATTCCTGATTGCCATGTGTCAATTTAGCCGAGATCGCTAAAGCATTGAATGAGTTCCACTCCTGGCCAGGGTGTAATAATGACTTGCATCGTTTTGAAACATCAACCAACACCGAAGTTGACGGGGCATATGCAGATAAGGCCTAAAGGTTTTACTTCTAGAAAACTAGTGGTGCCAAAATGGCACCTACTGTTTCGCTCATACTTTCACTCAAAAGTATGCAAAAAGTACTAAACTTTACGAAAAATTATAAATGACTATTCTACAATCTATCTTCAAGGAACACATTTCGTTAAAGGAAAAAATCTCTATCTTCATAATTGTAGTAGTAGTAGTAAGACGCCGAAAAACTGTTGAATTTTTGCAATTTTTGAAAAAATCAGGGATTTCAACGAACATAGAACCTGCAACATTCTCTTAAACGTTCTTTACACTATTAAACAACAAAATTAAATCAAAAACGACGCAACCATTTTTTGAAAATTTGGAAAATGTCCCAGGGACTTCATGTACAATATCCCACAAAATTAAAATATCGGTTTCAAATTCATGGAGTCGCAACATCGGCCAGATCCACTGGAGAAAATCGGCTGAGCGGTTTAGCCGCTAGTGTTTTTCACAGACGGTCGGACGGACGGACGGACGGACAGACCTACAGACAGACGTTTTTCCATCTTTCGATTTTTCGGTATCAATGACCCACAAAACATGAGTTGTGGCTACACTATGTGTTAGAGGATTTTTTTTCTAAATTTAGCTAGTGGATTTATCCACTTTTTCGTTTCCAGGGCCCTGTAATACGAGTTTTTATGCAGAAAATTCCCCGTTTTTTGCGCAGCATTACAAAACTTTCTCTACTGCGTAAGCGGTGGCGAGAAAGTAAAAATGCTCATATAACCAGAGTTTGGAGTTTTAGAGCAGTCTAATAGATAACTTAACAACATAACAAAGATATAGCACTAATAGTTGTAAATTCTTGCTACGAGAGAACACCAAGAACGACTGCGTGCACGCACGCCACGACAATGGGCAAGCGCTACGCGCACAAACCTATGCTAGGCATGAAAGGATTAATAGAAAATTAAGGATTGGGTGTAGAATTCCTCCAAATGTATGGATTACAAGCTTTTACAAATAAGAAACGGTTTTCTTATATTTTATCAATTATGTGAAATATATATTACTTTCAAAATAGCTAAGACAACGGAGTGCATTTCGCGACGTAGAGAATGATAAAATAATGCTCTAGGAAAATTTGAGAGAGCGAGAGAATGAGGGAGGGGGAGAAAAGGAGAGAGAGGGGGAGGGAGAAAAACAATGTTGTGCAAGTAAAGGTGTTTTCTTCTTTTTTATTTATTTTTTTTATAGAAAATTAATATACTGTCATATTGTGATAGTAATATCGAATTTAGAAACATGGCTTTAAGATTAGGAAGACAAATTTTGGCAATATGTTTTTGTAAAACAAACACATCTCAACACCTACGAAGACAGTTGTTCACAGACGTTCGTATGTACAAAACTGATATAGAAAATCGCCTATATTACGCGATATACTCGTAACATTTACTGGGGAATATCTCCCGTAACATATTTTGCAATCAACTATAAGAAATGGTGGTTTTTCGTAAAATACGAAGCAATAACATAACTGTTTTGATTCTGTTAACCCTTGAAATACACTTCTTTGATAGCTGGAGACATTTCATTTGGCAGCCGTCCGCAAGCAAGCCGCTGCTAAAATACTTCCTCGAGACGGCGAGCACAAAAGGAGCAGCGCAACGGCACCGAGGAAACTCTTGGGCGCTTTCCGGCGCAGAAGCTGGCACTTCCGCCCCCGCCGCGCCTGTCTGGCTCGTGTCAGCGCCCGCCCGCCTGCACTTCGGCTTGGGAGCGGGGACATCTTCAGACAAGCACGTCAAACTGCCCCGCGGGGTGCATTCGCCAGCCCGATTCTTGTCACGTGACCTCTTCCAAAACAGTTTCCGCTTGCAAATTGACATTGTAGGGACGCAAATAATGTCATGAATATGCATTTCTTGAAATTCAATTTTGAACTATAATTTCGATTGTTACTATCAACAATGAAGCACTAACGAAAAAAGAAAATCATAATTTTCAACGTGATTTGGTCCATTTGCTTCTAATTACAAATCAGTTACATAACTTTATTAATTATAGATTTTCCATAATAATTTTGTGTTTCCAAATTAATGAGACAACATTGTATAATGATTTCTAAATGCCATTTAGAATTTTGAGAGGAACATTGAAATACCTCCAACTCGAAATAAAAGGAATTTACAATGAAGTTCGTTCTTGAATATCATACACAATACTGAATTTAGGTTTTTTGTTTTGATGCTGGAAGATTATATAGTTGCAAATGGAATTGTACCTCATTCTACATTTGAACAAAAACCTTTATGTAAGTAAAAAGAATGATGCACTCCCAACGATACGCAGTAGCAGCCAGTCACATTATAGCGAATGCTTCAGATAAAATGGCAGCCATACGATTCAATTTCGTTACGATTGCAAGACCGTCAACATCATCTGGAAGGTGCATTCGTTTTATGTTGGAATGGCGATCACGTCTGTGTCGGACAAAAGTTTTGTGGTGATTATTAATAATAATTCATGAATATCATATATCTTATGTTCCTCTCCTCAATGGAACATGAAACATGACAGCAATGTACACATCAGTTTCTGGGGTCTTTGTCCCAAGGTTTTTCCCCCACCGGTTTTGCCCCGCCCTAGCCTGGCTATGATGTAAGTTTCGACAGGTCCAATTCAATACATGGGTCAATTTATTCAGATAATGTATTTTTTATATCATTTCGCTACAACATAATTAAACATTTCTGTTTATATATACAATCACTACGTTTACGTAGATGCATACAATTATTTATTATCTAAAATTAATTACAAATAGAGGATCGCCACTTGAACATTCAAAGAAAAATAAGAGAAAATGTCTGGAGCTATGAAACGTACTCGAGACTAGAATGAAGAGAATAACTTGAAATATTTAATTTCTAGTTGTTAGAGAAGATGTGTTTCTAGTTTACCGAATATGTTGAATCACTGATACTATGTTCGAGCTGAATGGCGTAGCATTTCCTCTCGCCGCTACCGCTGTTGAGGTTACTGACATGTAATTATGGCACGATAATTAAATAGAACCACCACAAATGCTTCGAAAATGGTTAGTGTAAATATGTCTTTTTCGACAAAAATGAGTTTAAGAGAAGTGAATAGGTGCTTTTTAGTGAAACCGGAGACTACGGATGAAACAAACCGACGTTCGCGCATTCAATAATCATCAAAAGTACAGGTATAACTCTGTCCTTTTCTGACCTCATCCAAATTAATAATCGGTTTTGCGATAACATAGTAAACATTGTATACTGACAACCAACCGGATGCGCTTCCTAGCGACCAAACAATGGATTATTGTGATGTGAATATTGAAGCATTGTATTATAATATGAGAATGCGAAGTAATGAAAAAAAATATCAGAAGTTTCAAATATGTATTCATCTGTTCATTTTCAGGCAAATGTCATTGAAAAACGACTAGTGATGGACTCAATATCCGTATTTCACACGAGATTTGATAAATTTATTTATTTTATTACACGCATGTCACCACTAATTCTACATATCAGGTAGTACAAAAAATGTTAAATATACAGAACTGCATTTTGAGACAAACTCTTTCAACCTATTGCTATAGAATATATCAGTATGTTAAGAGACGTGTTAAGACTCCGAGCTCCAAAACAGGGAATAGTTCAGAAATAAAAACATGAGTTGACGATTTTCTTGGAATGACTGGCTTGAGTTAGCTCAGGGCAAGTACTTTTTTAGTTACAGGCTGCTCTGATCGGTAGTTTTTCTGGGTTTCTCCAACCAATACCAGGCGAATGCCGGAGCAGTGTCCACAGAAATCGAGCCATGGACTTCGCGCGATCTTTCCTTCCCCATCCCTTCCGTCCCCTCCCCTTTTATACAAACATACGCTTTCATGTATTTCACTACCACTCGTGACGAAAAACCTGTCAGAACTTACATCACCTAACTAGTCCGGTGTCCCGGTGGGGGAGATACCTAGGGACAAAGACCGCGTAAGCTGACGTGTACGTTGGTGCCGTGTTTCATGTTCCATTAAGGAGAGGAACCTCGCCACCTGATGGGATATACCTTACACAACACGTACGGGACTAATAAACATAGCGGCTGACACGCCCAATTAATCAATATATCCATCATTTGGAATGCCGTAAATACTCGATGCATCTTGATTTAAATGAAATATTCAATTTAATTAAGACACCTCAAATAACCAGATCACAATAAAAAAACAACGCGGACCACTGATTGAGGAGCGAAAATTCAAAACGTGACACGTCCACTTTATTCTTTTCCAGTAAAATGAAAAATATAGCGCGAATTTTACACTTTTCAACTCCGTCTTTAAACAAATGAATAGTGTACTACTGAGTATTGTAAGACTTTTCACAATTGTTTCTGGAAATAAAATTTAGGGAAAAAATTCGCCGAATTCAATTTTGGCCAAACAGATATGTCACCTTTTGAATGTTTGCCCCTCAATTTAAAGCTTAATGCACTTTTTTGTTTCTCTGTTTCGATTAATTTGCTTCAGAATGTGAACGAGTAAGGTATCCTTGAAGAGGCAACACGTTGACCAAATACAACATATACGTTACACTATAATAAACCATTAGAGCAGTAAAATGCGATTTTAAGTATTGTTATGTATCTATTGTTGACAGTTCGAATCCCGTCCGGCGTAGAAACACCCGTCAAGAGCGCCACAAGGACAGATTGCCGTCAACGAAGGAAATCCCCGCATAGAGTTGCAGAGAACAGGCACGGCAAGGGCTTTGGCGCGGGTTACCGGTCATCGTCACACTTTGTCCTCCCCTCCTGCACCTCGTCCTCACATCTCTCAACCTCAAGTTTCCTCGCGACGCCCGGCACTCTGTCGCCTTCGCCATCGACACAGTGGCTGCCTGCGTCAACTTCACTACGCCACTCGTGCCGCTACCGAGCCGCTCTTCGTCGGAGCATTCCCATTTATTCTGCTACACGTCAACACTGCTGTCTGGCTTTCTGCTGGCGTCTTGGCGCCACCGGACACAGTCCCCACCTCCGCTCTCGCCACCACCCACGCGACAAGAGGCGCCGCCGCCGCCGCTCCTAACTTCTTGGCGCCGTACCCATCGTCTCTCACAACCCGCATGTCGACATTACTCCTCATTCGTCAACACTGCTGACGTCACCAATGTCCTCACTATCCGTCTCTGCGTCGTCAGTCGCCGAAGGACTCACTCGCCAGAGCTCCGTCGTCACTTCCGCAGCAATCCGCGCCCAACCCATCATCTGCGTCGTTATCGTCAATGCCTCCGCCGCGGCCATCGGTCGCCCGTCCCCGCGTCGCCACGGGCGCCGTCACTGCCACCGCAGACGCCGCCGCCTCCGTCTTCGTCGACGGCTCGGCCGCCGTCGTCGCCGCCGCTGCTGCGGGGCAAAAACACGCTGGGCTTCCGGCTTCAGCAGGCGACAGCCAGGCGCCGCTTCCGGCGTCCCGCTCCGGGGTGCTTTAGCATCTTTTATTTCCCGGTCGCGAGGCGAAAAAGCCCCCTCCTTCCCCCTCTTCCCCACCCCCTCCCGTTCCCTCACCCTCCTCTCCACCCACGCCGTTTCCTCCGCTCGCTTTCCTTCTCCCGTCTAACGCGACTCAAGATGGCGAACACAGCCCCTCGGATCAATGGCGCCATTGTGATGGTGACACTGTGTTGTTCGGGTGGCGGGGTGAGAAATGTCCGACTGTCACTAATTTGTTCCGAGGAGTTCTCTATGCTTTATTAGGCGGCGAAGCCGTGCTTAGAGAATACGTCCCCTGTTTCAATGCTAGATTTGGATGGTGACAGCAAACGCTATTCTTTGCCACAGAAGAATACGGACTCTTTTTTATACAAAACATTCATTTTACTGGTGTAAGAATGAAAACGGACTGAAAGAATATTTGTTAAATGTCGCCACCACGCAGAAAATATGCAAAGCTGCGTCCGGAAAAATTGTCAATACTGGATAAAAGATAAATTCAAATATTTTCATTTTCATAGGTGATCATCCATTAAAATTTTGTCTTCCATGGTTTCACAAACGCTTTTCTATAAAATTTCATTTTAATTTTATTTAATGTCAATACACAGGTGAAATCTGTGAGACGTACTATGGGCAGACGTGTGCTCGTTTTCTTGAGTTCCGGGATCCCTATCCTAATACATATAGAAATTGAATTAATGTTACAGGTGCTAACGATGGTTTTCCGCCAGAATTGATGAGAAAATATTATCTTGAATATTACTTTCAAGATGAATCAAGACGAAAATGATTTGCAAACACAAATCAGCGAGAAAATGGCGGATGATTATTGGAATATCAATATTCCACAGAGACTTTCAGAAAACATGCACATGTTAAAGCTAAATTTATGTTCAGAAGCAAAACAAGGGGCGATATCAGCATTTTCTCAAATGATCAGTGAATTTGAACAAAAACATGATCGAAATAGCGGTCTTCGAGCCAGAAACTGAGGTACAATATTTATTGCAGACATATTTAGTCTTTTAGAATTACAATCGAAAATGTAGACAAAGCATTAAATATCATTGTTAATTTTGTTTTCTTTTTGATGCACAATATCTAAATAGAGTCATAGAAACAATTTCGCAACAGAAAAGATTTAACCTGACGAACCGATTTTAATCGTTATTGTCACCAGGCAATATGTTTGAAAATAAAGTAGTATATGTATTGTTCGTATGTGAACTTTGGGTAGTGATCTGTTGATATTGATATCAGATGAACATGATTACTACGTCGAGTATTGCAGTTATAGATGCCTGTATTGGTTGAAAACATGTTCCCATCCTTGAGTAAATCACTTTTCACAAAAAACTATGTATTGTGAGTTTTGTTTTGACTTTAATTAACTTTCATTCATCCATGAATTTCTTCTTTTTCTGGCGTAAAAGGGTATCACTTACCCACAAATCCACATACTTCCAGTATTGCTGCAGTCTTTCAAAATCAAGGAGAATTAATTCCTCTAAATAGGCAGTCACATCCACAACTTTTCGGGGGCGGCGCTTAGCTTCTGTCACCGACCGAATAATTTTTTTATTTAAAAAAGTAAGCTGAATGTAATTTCATTTTTATTTCTTAACTTATAGTTAATATTCATGTTAACATGATATACTGAATGATATTCATTTGTATAAAAAATCAATAAAAGCTACTTTTTTGACTATGTATCATTAACGTCTAGGGAGGCGTTGAAGCCCCATGCTCCTCCCTCGCCCTGGAGATTGATTGGTTGATTGTAAATTTCTGTTTCGGGCGCATCAACTGCTAAGATCATTTGTCCCGTAGGCGTATTGGTATTTTCCTCTTGGTAGTGATCTTCTCCCATTGGATGATGAGAAAAACCGCCGACCTGCAAATTGGCTAGCGGGATTTCTCCCCAACCAGGTTTGTTCCACTAGCCGCGCATCGTCCCAGCCGGGACAAGCATTATGCTCCCGACATGTGCAGCAGTGATGTGCAAGAGTGTGTAAGCAAGGGGTGAGGATAGGACAAGGGAGAGGAAGGAAAGATCGCGCGCGGTCCGAGGCCCGTTGTTGTGATGATGCTCCGGCATTCGCCTCGTGTTGATGGGACAAACCATGGGAAACTACCGATCGGCCAGACACTCGACCGCTGGAATTATCGTCCAGACAGCTGCTGAATTCGATCTAGCTAACTAGCTAGCGTCGAAAATCCTGCCAGAGTCGGGGCTCAAAACCCCAGGACCCCCTTGTCAGCGTCTACGCTGCAATGACATCAGTTGTTGCCCTGAGTCATTTAAGCCGGTCCCACACCCTTGTGCGCGCCGCCGGAATGTGGATAAGCATATCTCTCGATCTGCAGGATGAGAGTAGAAACGACGTAGGAGGAAGGCCTGCACAGTCGATTGCTCGTTCTTGAAGCTTCTGCTCCGTGATTCTCCTGCAGTTGATTGGAGGTAACAGCGAATACGACCGACCATAGCACTTGTTTTTAGGACTTCCTTCCAGCCAAGGGTCGGCGTTGATCCAACTACGTAGTGTGGAAGATGTCACCATCAGCAGTCGAATCTGGACTTCTCGCTCTACAAATCTGTCGAGGACACGCTATTACATCCGGACTCGCAATCACATCTCTCTTGGCTTCCATCAAGACAACTGTTTAACATTTTAAATTATCTAAATTATTTAATTTTAATTTCTTGAATAACGTTCTTTATGTAATATTGTAGACAATCACACTCGTATAGAAAACTGCAGTTCTCAATGAATGTATAAATTGTTAAAAACCATGAAATTTATTCTTACATTAGTTGAAAATACCTTCACTCGTGCCGTCACAGGGGTCTAGCACGTATGCGTCGAAGGGGGATATGATTTACTCGTAAATAACTAAAGTGCTGCAACAGCAAAATGCTGCTCAACAAAACCGCATCGAATGCTTTCCCAAAAAGTGGCACACACTCTTCATGAACAATAAATAACATACTCTCTCATAATACAGTCTTCACGAATACTGCAATAACATAGTATAATATTTGTAGGCGATACCAGAGCTGGTTGACATCATTTGGAAGTTTCATTCTGCAATTCAGATTTAGTTTTGACAAGTTTTAGTATATCGATGGAAATTTCATTTCTTTTGCTACCTTATCCTATTGGTTTAATTCGTGAATGTTTGACTGTCGTACTTTTAGTGTCGTTAAAAGTTATGCAAGGCGTGCCAACCAAGCACATTTGAGTAGTTTGATGGCATAGGTCATTATGTAGGTTGACCCTAGTTTTGGATAGAAGGGTACACTAATACCCTGACTGTGTGGCTCAATACATTATACACAATGTCAAAATTATTAATATTTCAATGTATTATTTACATAAATAAATAGCAAACCATTTATAACCGTTTTGTCTTGCAGAACAGCCTCACAATGGAAACATCAACAGTCTTTGTAGTTTCAAAATTAGGTATTTAGAAATCAGTCTTTCATTTCATTTCATCACCTTTTTTACCTCTTTTAATGAGTTTTTAATGAGTTTCTATATTGAAAAAATATGTCAGAAATGACATTAAATTGTATATAATTACAATAATAGGTTGTTGAATCACCACAACCAGAGTGTCCACTGCGTCAACAGCGGCCACATCAAGCACAAAATTTTTAAAACAAGAATTGACCGCTTTTTTTTTACTTAGTTTACGTCAAACACAGGTAAAAACTGTGAGCGACATTCTACGGCGAGAAGTGTATTATATGCATGTTTTCTTAATTCTGAGAGTTCTACCCTAAACCATATATAAGTTGAATTTTGAATACAGAGAGAAATGAGCGTTTCTCTATTATAATGAACGCTTCCTCTTTCTGGGTCAAAAGTTGCAGTGTGGAGCATAAGCTTTCTATTGGCGAAGACTTGAACGAAGATAATTTAATTTCTCCTTCTATTGTACTCAAAGAAAAAGCAGAAAACATAATATTAACATTGCAATAATGTAACAAAAAATACGTTTTAACCTTTTTGTCCCACACACGTTAAGGAGTTGGAGAGGGTTACAAAAACTTTGCAATATTTACATGGCCACTACTGGAACAAAATCGAGTTGTGGAAATAAATGAATTAAAAATTCAACAAATTTAAAATTGGCTATTTCAAAGCAATACATATATTCAAAATGTACTGTTAACCATACGTGCTACAAAACAAATTTAGTATTGCAGTCGTAGAATACTGGGAGAACTACGAAGGTTGAACTGAAGCCACTACTACTGCTTTTACCCTAGGGGTGAATAAAAATATTAGAAAAATATTTTTATTGTGTGACTTAATTTATTAGGGATTCCGGAATCGTCAACTGCTAAGGTTATTGTCCCGTAAATTTATTGCATGTTTTTATCCCAGCATTTTGCGGCGACCCTCCTCAGCTGGATGGTGAGATCCAACGCCGACCTACCCGTCAACTTGAGAGGAGTTTTCACAAACAAAATATCTTCCACTAGCGGGGGACCGTTCAAGCCGGGACGAGCTCTAAGCTCCCGACATGTGTAGTGCGTGTATGTGTGTATAAGTAATGGATAAGGATAGGACAAAAAAGAAGGAAAAATCGGGCGCGGTCCGTGGCCCGTTTGTTAGGGTTCTGCTCTGGCATTCACCCAGTGTTCATGGGAGCAACCACAGAAAAATACAGATCAGAGCAGCCGGAGGCTAGAATTCCCCACGAGACCGCGATTGAATTCGACCCGGCTATGCAGCTAGTGTCGAAAATGTCACCGTCGGGAATCAAACTCAAGTAACTGCTGGTCAGAGGGACTGCAGTGACATCAATTGATGCTCTGATATACATACGTCGGTTGTATTCTATCGATATGGTTGGCAGACAGTAAATGGAGCTGGCTGATATTGTGCCAACCAATCACAGTTACAAACTGGCAACTAGCTCCGAACGGGATTTTTTGATTAAAGATGGCCATAGAGGGGACAAGGATACTCAAAAATAAAACAATGAAAGATATACACAAAAATTAAGAGATTGGCCGAAAGTTTCAGCTGAAAATGTAAGAGACCCAAAATATGTCCTTCCCAATATTACAAAAGATAACAAAGAACTACGAAAATATTCCCTTTCAAGCTCTAAAACATATTTGAGATGACGGTTCTACCATCGTTACGCTGATCATACTGACACTTATTTGGGAAGATTGTTAGGTTGTGAAGGACCCAGGACACAATGCTAGGGCTTATGGAAGCTACGTGCTAATATAGGAACTCAAGCCAATCAACCACTTGTGCTGATCTGCCTCGGTCTCTCTTACAATGCTCTACATACCTGTAATATCAAAAAAGTTGCTGTTAAACAACGCAACACGTGAATAGCGAATATTTAAAATCACGCTACTTCTAACTTGCATCTTTGTTGTCACATGACGTCAGCTGTATGGTAAGCTGTGACTCAATGAGTGTGAGAAACCAGTCGGTACGGGCGGTACGAGAATAGGCAGATTAACACAATCAATTATTTGTGTGTTTCATACATAATTGGAAATGTTTCATTGTTCTTTCCGGAGTTCCTGGCTATCTAACAAAATTTTAGACACCTCACACATGTCCGGAAGCTGCATAATTTTCTTTTAATTTCGACGCCCTTTGGAAATTAGTAATATAGATAAGGAATATTTCCTTACTCGTAAATTAAGTTTGCATTATGCCTGAAGATTGGTGCAAACATAAAAATCCGAAACTTTACAACGATGTGGCCGTTTTCAACTAATGTAACAGTAAATTGGATTAATTTCAATAATATATTCATTTAGAACTGCAATTTCCTATATGTTCATTGTCTCTAATACAAGAAATGTATACAAGAAAGTAAAGGTAAAGAAAGTAGAATTAAAGTTGTATTTAAAGTGAGGTCTTCCGTTTTAAATCGTTATATATTTTTTGTTATTATCATGTTTGGATATCAAAACAATAGACAGTTCTCAATTTGAAATAAAATTGCATATTCGGTGCTGAAGAGTTTCGACTCTATCTGCCTTACACGCAATACGTTCATCGTAATTGGACGATTATAAAATATTTCTCCGTATTTTGAAACAGTTAGTGTGATATGGGAACAACGCATTTTACTGTATAATTTACCGAGATTCATTTGATGATAGTCACTTCAAAGTTTAGAGAATTTAATTTCATTCCTAAACACATACATCTGTTTCGTAAAATCCATTGGGTTAATATGATGGATTCTATTACATCCCTTCACATTGGGTTCATCCATAAACATAGAATCTGTAATTAAGTGTTCTATGTGGTTTTGAAATTGGTGTTATTTCCATAACATAAACGTTTTGTATATACGATATCTAGCACAGAACAGAGATCTATTACAATGAAAACAAAAGGTAAATAATACGACAACGTTTATCAAAACAATTCATCATATAAAAGGGTTTTATAAAAAGGTGCAAAATGTTTTGTGAAGTATTTACATTTTATTGTTAAATAGAAATCTGCAGCCGGTGATATTAATCCTTAAGCAAAGATGCAGCATAATAACGGTGGCTATAAACAAATCACTGTTTTTTATATTTTACAGTATCCTTTATTCACAATGCTAATGAATTTTGCTGTGTAATGGAAAAACTGATCAGTATAAATTCATTATTGTTTCTTTCAAACATACTCTTTGAATCTCCTCATAAATTTTAGTATTCTGAGTATTATACGATTTACATACTTTTTTGGGAGTCTTTTCATGAATTAATAATATAAAAAAATAGAGATAGTTTTAATATCATATTTGTCATTCCGGTATTGAACAGAACCGTCGTATAATGAAATCAACGAATAAAAATTAGAAATAGCATTTCTGTTCTCAATAAAATTATTTATGTATTATTTACTTCTTATTTAAAAGAACTGATAAATGTTAAAAAAAGTACGAAAGGGGAAAAGGGAGAACGTTTCACGAAACGTGCCTGTTTGGGTAATTAAAATAATTGCCATTATAATCATTAAACATGGATTTGGTTATTTAATATACGAATCGTTTTACTTTACATTAGCAGCTCATTTGGGGCACTATCTCACTCTGTTATGTCTGTAATGCAGAATTTTAAACGTATTTCTTCCTTCCTTCATCACACGATGCTTCTGTGTATTTTCTTATTTCAGTATCATCTCGTACTTTAAACTGCCTATTGTATAATAATTTCACGATTGCATCACCAGTGATTCTAAAATTTAATTACCGTTTCATTTCTTTACGAAAGACCATTTCATCTATTTACACCTTGTCGATAAGTTATTGTAAAAATTTCAGCCGAAAAAGTGAAGAATGCGGTCAAAGTAATTCAGCACACATGAAGTGACGAACGAGAAGCTTGAAGGAAGAGTATCGACAGTATCTCCTGGACAAATACATCAGATTCGAACCCAAATACCCATTGAAGAAAAGAAAAGCATTCTCGCAAGCTGGAATGAGTCGCGCTATTTCAATATATTACTATATCTTCTACTTAAAAAACGCCACGAAGGATACAAATAAGCATTTCTCTCGTTTGTGATCAGTAAGCGAATGAAATAAAAATCTAAAATAAAAACAACACTACTTCAAGAGACAACTTTGTGCAATCCACACACAGACGAAACAATTGTTCTACCTCCCGATGGAATGTAAATAAAACGCATGTTATGCTGGAGACATAACAAATTAAAGAAATCCGCTTGTTGTGCACTGTGATGTACAAATATTAAGCATTTACTAGGCAAAAGCATGCGGTTTTCGGATTTTAAAATATGCGCAACGGAGCGGCGTACCCCGAGACCGAGTGCGGGGAGGGGCCTGCGTTTATTTGACGGCGTCTCTTGCCCGCTATACCACAGGATCGCCGTTAGGAATGTGGGAATTTGATTTGTGCAACCGCGATGTCCGTTATTCCACTCCTCGCACCCCGACACCCCCGCGTTTGTCCGCGAGACTCATGTGGAGTTTTGCCAATTATTCACTGATAAAACTCGCGAGTCGATGTGGATCGATTTTGGATTGTGCTACCTATAGCTAAGTCTGCAATGTGTGGAGACTGACTTGATTATTTTCGTCCGCTCACATCAAAGAAACTCTCCATTCTCCTCCCCTTGAGGAGAGAGAGAGAGAGAGAGAGAGAGAGAGAGAGAGAGAGAGAGGAGAGTGAGAGAAAAAAATCCTCGCGCATTAATTAACTACTGTAAATGAAGCTTCATGAGAACAGCTTACTTCGTGTATATCTTGATGACACTACATGTTTGTGGTCCGTTTTCCTATCTAATTTTCCTAAATGCAGACCTCACATGCATTATATTGTATAAAGTTGAATTAGTGAAATCACGGTACAATTATTGGAATATGCTAAAGCAAAGTCATTAAAGACAGATTTAGTTTATATAAGCCCTGCCAGAATCCGATCGCATATGGTGAATATCTCTCAGGCAGGGATTACTAGCGGCTAAGCCTAGATTCATGGTTTGTATGGTGATGGCAAGCACCTTTGAATAGTCGGCACTTGCATATTAGTAATATTATTTTATGAATAGCTATATGACAATTTCTTCCAAAGGAACAGGGGGACCGAATTATGTTAATTTCTTTACTCAAATTGTTCAAATCATTAGTCAGCTCTTACGGTGGTGACAATTGTGTTTATTTCTCAACTTTGTTTTTTTTTGTTCAGGGATTATAAATTTAAACGATTCGAGATTTAAGCGCAACGCTCATCTCGGAATATTTGAGTTTTTGGGGTAGTTACGTGGATCACCGGAACTGGCGTTTACATAAGCTCATTATACTCGTATTACAGCACCCATCATACAAAAGGGTTACTTCAGGTTTAATAACGACATTTTTGTTATATCTTGGAGTGTGAGACGGATATTGTACGTTTAATACAGATATGTCCTGAAGAAAATATTATTTATGTCGGGTACCTTAGTAGTCCGAAATAGAGCGTGAAGTTCATTGATATTTCTCGTATCTCAGCATTATCGATAGATAATATGACTTAATTATATTAACTGGTGCTTAAATAGTAGTTAACGAAATACGGAATTTTAATTGTTATTTTACTGTGAGAGTATCAGTTTACTTAAAAATGAAACATCGTTATTATACATGTCAGTAACAAGATCTGTGCTTGTACTTATTTCTTAAAGTGGGTTATAAAGCACAACACCAGAGAAATGTTTATTTACGATATTTATTTAAAAAATGCCTGTTTATTTACGAATCTGTAATATTTGTCAAAACTGACTTACTTAACGGTGGGAACATATTTCCATGCAATACTGATATTTATAATTACAACACACGTCGTATAAATCACGTTCATAAAGTGTCAGTATCAAGAGCTTACAACAAGAAATCCACATACAATACATGTACTACATTTTAAAACATTGCCAAATGAAATTAAACTATTAAAGTCGGTACACAAATTTAAGTTAAAATTAAACTTTTTTCTGCTACATAGCACTTTCTATATAATTAGAAACTATATTGATCATCAAAAAGAAACGTAATGTTTATTTTAATAAAGCAAAGAATATAATGGATTAGTTTACATTTCTATTGTATAATAAAAAAGACTTAAAATGCCTGTAAGAAGTAATGTACTACAGTTTCCGGGTCAATGACACTCATCTCGATCGGGTTTGTGTCCAGTTTCCCTTATCCATTGAGCAAATGCTGAGATGGCCCCTTGTTTTGCTTCTGGACATAAATGCAGCTTCACTATGCGCACGTTTTGTAGAGCTCTCCGTTTGCTTGTAGTAGTAGGAGTAGAGCTGAGGGTGAGTTACATTGTTTGCAATGCAGAAAAATAAAATCTGCAGTTTATTTACCGTTGCAAATAATTTTTCTGTAATTCGGAAACGAAAATATCTAGTTTTTCAAATGTTGCTAATCTCACGTTTTTTAAATATTGGTATTATTATTTTTTCATATTTCAAAATTTCACGCTCTTCCGGAGTTTTCAAGTATAACTCAAGGACAGAACGTCAACACATATGGTGAGACAGATGGTGAGAAGTTCTTGCTCCAGTGCACTCAGGTTCCGCTTCAATGATTTAGGGAGAACCTTGCGCACAATGTTGGTGGTTGCCAGCAACCGGTCTTGCATGGTTCCACTTTGATGAATTTTTTTTCCCCAACAAGCCCATTAGTTGAAATAACCACGGGTACAATATCTACCTCTATTAGTTTGTACAAGTTTTTCAGCTCAGCTGATATTTTCTCCTCTTTTCTGCAATAGTTGTCAGCAGATTATGATCCAGTGGAACTGCGATATCAATTATTATTACCCTACGAGTAGTTTTGTCGAATACGACAATATCAGGCTTATTTGCTTCCACTGTTCGATCTGTAACAACGGGATTATCCCACAAGATTTTTGTTCTCTCATTAGACAAAAGTTGTTCTGGTAGATATTTGTAGTATGGCAGGCTTTCCTTTATCAGGTCCGATCTTTTAGCAAGAGCTTGGTGGATGATTTTGGCTACATTATTATGACGTTGTAAATAATCTGTTTGTGCCAACTGAGAGCATCCACTGCAGATATGTTGGATAGATTCGGTGGCCTTCTTACACAGGCGACACTTGTCACTGATGTTCTCTTTCATAATATATCGCCTGTAGTTATTAGTGGCTACTACCTGATCTTGAATGGCCAGTACAAATCCTTCCGTCTCGCCAAAAAGCCCAGCTGTTCTCAGCCATTCAGTCGATCTCTTCACATCTATAGAGTTACTTTGAAGAGCAGTAGCAAACCTGCCATGGAGTTCCTTTGATCTCCACTGCTCAATTCGGTCCACAGGTTTCGGAACTCTTGGATTGTGATCTTCCTGGAGCAGCTTCAGAGGTGTATACCCATGATCTTGTGCACAAATGGCCGTCATGGATTCGTTGTTGATTGAAAGATATAGCCTTTCGGTGGAACTTCGAGGATGATGCATCCGATATTTTTATAGAAGTGTTCTGACTTTTATTATTATTATTATTATTATTATTATTATTATTATTATTATTATTGTTATTATTATTATTGCTACAACTTTCATTCATCTTTCAACTATTTATCGTTAAAATGTTGGGATGGGATTCGGCTACTCAAGAAAACGAACGCAGATAATCTTCTGACCCATACTTCACACACAGTTTTTAACTGTTTTTTTTACCAAATAAATCAAATGTAGAATCAAAAACTGATGATGTCATTAGCAATCACTCAATTATTGGAATACAACCCGGAATCTGAATAAAAAAACTAAAAATTTCACAGAATCTCGGTTTGTCTTTTTAAGTAATATGGGCTAATCGTAAATGGAAAATAATTGTTCTAGACATTACAGTTCGAGTGAACTTAGTACAAGTAAATACAGTTGTTTTCCGAATCATCTCAAAATATCACCTAGAATTGATGGGATGTCAGTCGAAGTATACATTGGAGTTTCAAATGCATGATGCACAACAAACGTATTACTTATTACAATGAGCATTACTATGAGAAACAAATCATCTTCTACCGCAGGTAAGAGAAACAGTGCCCAAGAAGGTTTCCAGAAGCAAATTATCTTGATCATTTCCAATCATAATTAATTCATTTTCAATAATTCACTTAATCTCCTTTTATGAGTGTAATATATTATTTTGCCATTCTCTGCACATTTAACTACCTGGAAATACGTGCTATTTGCAAAGACAATTCCTTAATTTTTGTAACTAATTCAAATTTTTGATGGCATCTACTGTCTACTTTTTATAGAAAGTACTGAGAGGGAAGAATGACTTATTTACCTCTTCACTACAATCACAAATACAACCGTGAGTCTTCTGAAGTAAATGATACAAGTTACTGTGACTGAAGCAAGAGATACACTAAACTGTGAGTCTTCTGAAACCTCCAAATGAAGTCTGAAGTCTCATGTAATTTAGAGAGAGGGGATATTGAATTATTATACAGGAATCATTCAAACGATTACCAATTTATAACGGTAGTCACCCATTAAACGGGCGCCTTTGTGTTATGATTAATTCTATAATTCACTCAGAACACACAAACGTATTTCAGCTCATGAATCATTACTTGGTCACGTGATTCAGCTCTTGAATCATTACTAGGTCAGAAAATCAGCTTCGAACCTAAACGCAAGTTTCCAACCTCTAACTCCGAGCATCAAGTCAGCTGATATCTCACTCCATGAGGTCGATCGATAATGGCTGAATTACGAATAAAGCAGCCACTTCTGAAACGCTCACCCAAAGGAGGTTAAGTTTCACCCTCAGCCAGAGCATTCATGCCTATCAGCAATGAAGTGGCTGCTATTCACAATTTCGAACCTTTTTTTATCATAAGTACCACCATGATTGCACATGTAACCCGATAGAATTCATTTAATCATGTTACGTGTAATGCTGAGCCGTTCATACAATATAAATGGGAACAGAACAAAAAGGTTTAGGGTCGCTGATGAATTATTTGGTCAATAGAATTATTCTGTCAAATATCAATAATACGGAATTGTTAACAATTAAATATTTCATCTTCTCATGACAAAAGTTAAATCCAATTAAGAGAATGAGGTATTTTCATAGCACAATTTGTTCAAATCGCATCTACTTATCCTTCGGATTCGCAGGATTCTCTGAATTCTCTTTATCCTCTTCCGCTCCTAAGCACTTAGCAGCGGAGCAACACGATTGACGAACACAGAGAAGTGCTAATCGCGAGGGCCAGGGGCCTGCAACGTGCGCCGCTGCTCGCCGGGAGATGGCTCGCGGAGCGTGAAGATGGAATCAGTGAAGAGGCCCGCAAGCCTGCCGTTGGGCACGCTGCACCCGCTGCCACCCTTTGTCACTCGCCCGTCCCCCTCCCCCCGCCCCGGCCCCCGCCGCCCCCCGCCCCCCGCCGCTCCCCACCGCCCCTGTCAGCTCGTCCGCGCATCCGCCTGTCGCCCGAGGGACGAAAATAACTCCGGATGGATATTCATGGAATTTAAAATGGTAGCTCTTGTTAAAATGCGTTTACCAAATTCAATTTTGGTCGGTACTGAACAACGTGAAATACCACTTTGCTGTGAAGCACAAATACATTTTTAAACGTGTGTCACTAAACCTTTACGCACCCGAAAAGGTTTGCCGTAGTTTATGAAATTAACATACAATGAGCGGGTCCCATTTTAACGAGCACGACTCAGATAATGTAGTTTTCAACTCACGCTAACTGACCGTAAGATGCGTTGTTGGTTAGTTCTCAAATGGAGGACCCAAAAAGCTAGAAAATTCCCTGAATGCTATCGCCTTCTCAAGGACCACTTCTCTGATAATGTTCATACACTTGTCAAATACAGTGAAGTTCACAGAAAATAAATGGCTTGTTTCCTCTGTCCTGAGACCACATTCTTTGAAGGAGAAAAACATGACGATTCCTTTGTTACATCTCTACGGCCTAATGCGATTCGAAAGATGCGTTACCTAACATACGTCAAAAAGACCTTACTTCATTATAGAAGATGGAATGAAACGACGACAACAAGCTGTTTCTTGTGCAATGACGGCCTTGAGGGGAAGCTTTGAACGTGGCGCCTTACGACAGAAACGATCCTTTCAGGGATTCACCTTAGATCGTCCGGTAGAAGCCAATAACGAGCAACATGTTTGCTCGCGCAGAAAGGAAGTCCATTTCTTAATGCCTTTGGTGTAGGGACGTCGTCTATGCTGTTTGCCTGCCAAGAAATGCTTTGCACGTGCTCCGCCTCGTACGCTGCTTGAAAAGGCCAAAAGTCCATTTGTTCGGTTTTCTCGGAATGAATAAGAGGTTCGATAAAATATTCCGGGGCAGGATTCGGAACGGGATGTTGCGCGGGGCGCGAGGGGGAAGAGAGAGGCCGGAGGAGGACGACTGAGAGGGGAGCGCGGGCGGTCTGACGCAGAGTGCGGCTCTGAGGAAAGAGGCAAAGCGCGGGTGGGTGCCGGGGGTCGGGGGGGGCGGGCCGGGAGGTGCAAACGCGCTGGCGAAGCGCGGGCGCGGGGTTGCGGGTGGGGTGGGGGCGGGGAGGAGCGCGTCAGCGGGGAGTGGCGGGAGGAAGTTATGGACGAGCGCGACGCGGCGCAGATGCGGAGTGAGGAGCCTGCGCGGAGGATATGAGGCGGCTGTCGGGTCGGTCCGGGGCAGGAGCCGAGCGCGAGGCGTAGGGCGAGCATCGCAATGAACTCGGCGGGCAGATTGATTAAAATAGTTTCCTAGCAAGTCAACCACTGAGATCATTAGTTCTGTGCCACAAGTGTAGTGCAAGTTATTTCCCAGTAGGTGGCGATATTTCTCCCCCTCTGATACGTGAGATCCATTGCTGACCAACACGTCGGCTTGTAAGGTTTCTCCCTCTTGGTATCTCCTCCGGCGGGGTACCGCTCCATCCGGGAGAAGGACTACCCTCCCGACTGGTGTCCTGAATGTATAGCAGTGTAGTGCATGCAAATGAGTGTTCGTGTGCAAGGAGATAGAATAGTACAACGATAAGGAAGGAAATATCGCGTAATGTTCGTGGCCCTTTTGTAAAAGTGCTCCTGACGTTCGCCTGCCAGAGAACAGAAAAACCACGGTCGCCAAGAACAGCCGGTCTCTAGAATTATTCTCCAGACACGAGATGCATTATAGCTATGTAGCTAGTCGAACATGTGCCACCGTTGAAAATTGCCACCCTATGATCTTCCAGTGCACAAGGAACGGCGATGATGTTACTGAGCCGTCGTAGACGTCATAGGTAGCAGATCAGCGCATCGGTTACAGACCAAGTGGTGGATGCTCCCGAGACGGCAGCATCACGCGGGTGCGCAGCAGTCATGTGCCCCCGACGACTGTCAAAAACGTGCCAAGCTATGGAAGGCGTGGTGTACCAGCAAGCAATATACTGTTTTCGAGGCCCTCCATCCCTGGATTTTCGGCGGCGGGTTTTCATGGGATTCTCATGTTTCTCTTGCATCCCATTCAAGCATTTCTTCATCATCGTTTGTATCACATCATAGTCTTAATGACATACTCTCCAATTCTATACCCATCACGGGTAAGGCCACTAGACTCCTAAATTGAGATCATTATCATGATGTGTTAAAGAATTAAGTATATTAATGTTCAAAGTTAAGGAAAGCTACGTAGACTTCCCCTGCTCCCACTTGTTTCTAGAGCAGAAAGAGACAATCGAGAAACTGGTGCAGGAAACCCCGTGTATGCATTGGCTTTCAGTGTGGTGGTCACGAGATTAGACTGGTGCGTGGAGAGGGGAGGGGTGGCGGTGAATGATGGGTGCAGAACTTTTTCCGAATGATTCGGTGCTTCAGGACGGATGAGGATCAAGTGAAGGGCGGATAGGAAGTGGTGGCGTGAGGACACGGGGATGAGAACTAGATGGAAAGGATGAAAGATAATCAGATACTGATATATAAATGCGGAGAAAGACGAAGGCAAATTAGAGAGATTGATTGCAGCTATTCGAGGGAACTTATGATCAGGTTTAAATAACTCTGCTCAGACATATAGGCAAGAGCAACGTGCACAAGCTCGGATGCAGGCCTTGAAGGGTAGCATCTGTAGAGATGATGTGTCGTGAATACAAGAAATATATTTTAATTATTTAATGTCTACTAAATGTATGTTAACATTTATTCATATGGAAAATTAACTACGATTGAATTGAATTTGATAATACCCTGGTCTAGCAGAAAGCAAAAGATGGGCGATTTGCTGTATCTCGTAGAAGGTTTTTCGTGCGGAAAATATTGAAGTAGAAATTGCGCGGTTTGCATCTTATTCTGACAAATGTGTGGTAGGTTATGAACGCGATGTCACAAAAAATATGTGGTCGCCAGAACTAACATGACAGGGGAGACAAGAACGGAATACTTAGAGAAAACCATGGTAGGCATTCGTGCAGAGCACGGACGCCAAGAATAAAGCACAGACGCAGGGATGCAATGCGTACCAATGCTTTGCAATGCAGGTATTGCTAGGATGCCGATGTGGGCGCGGGCAGAGTGAGGAGGAGGGCGAAGTTGAGGGAGAGGGCAAGGACGAGGGCGAGCGCAAGCGAGGGCATGGCCGAGGGCATGTGCGACCGCTAGGGTGAGGAGGGCGAAGGAGAGAGGGCAAGGCGAGGGCGAGGGCAGGGAGCGAGGGCGGCAATGGGAAGGCGAGAACGAGGGCAAGGCGAGGGCGAGAGCGAGGGCGAGGGCGAGGGCGAGAGCGAGGGTGAGGGCGAGGGGGAGAGGCTGCTGTGCACTGGTACGAGTGAGCGTGCACATCGGCGTGTGTTCGGTGAGGCGCGAGGGGTTAAGCCTGTTGGGGGAAGCTGTGGATGGACCGCGCCTTCGAATGACTTCCCATGCTCTGGATAAATTGTGTTGAAATTTAATTGAACTCTGGTGAAAATTGAATTTCAAACTGTCATGGCCCACTTACGCATAAAGTAGATGGCCCATCACATGTCGTGGTTTGTTTCACGGAACATTTCTCCCGTGAACCAATAGAGAAACGTTGTGGAAAATAGCAATACATGTTTTTTCCCAAAATACGATTTCTTCTAAAAAAACTGAACAAACAAGATAAAAAATTCCGTAGGTATACGTTCTGTTATATCTGTATATGTGTACAGAAGATTATTAAAATGGCAAATAGCCATCGGAGGGACTTCCTGATGTCATTTGAATGTATGCCATTGATTTATGATCAATCATGTTTCGGGAAATTTCCTTCTAAAAAGATAATGAATGCTGTTATAAATAGATGACAATGGCGATAAAGCAACATTAAATAGAGACATCGAGGACACGGCAGATTCGCAAGCAAACCTGTCGCACAAAGTCAGTTCCACCGGCCTTGAGCGGGCTTGGAAGCGCCCACTGCGCCGCGAGTGGCCCCACAGCGGCGGCGGCGGCGCGGGACGCAGGCACGCGCGCGGGCCGCGCAAGGCAAGGCAATGAGGCGGCCGAGGGCACAAGTGCAGTGACGCGTGCGGCGAGCGCGCGAGTGTGCGAGCGGGAGCGGAGGGGCGTGGCGGAGAGGTCGGCGCGCGGTTCGAGCTAAGCTCAGGGGCGGCTGGAGGCGCGTGCAGATGGAAGTGCGCCGACGTGAAAGCGGTCGTACGCACGTACGTGGCTGCGTCGGCCGCGCCCGAGAGTGCGAACGCAGGGGCGAGGAAGGTGCCGAGGCGGGGGGGGGGGGGGGGGGGGGGGGCGGAGGCCATCCCGCAACCACGCCTCGCCCCTGCTTCCCCCCCGCCCTCCTCACCCCGTTTCGTTCCGCGAAGTCGGGACAATTATGTTCTGTAATTGCTGGATCCCGTGACCGTACATTCTCACGCTAAATTTTATGTTTTCATGACGGAATAATTCAATCGTCGAATCCAGGATGATTTATCGCGCTGGTGAGAAATCGTGACTGAGGATACTTCTTTGAGTTTAGATCCGAGAAAATTACTCCGGTCTCGTCGTACGCTTTTTGCAGACGTTTTTCATACAAAGTGGTGTCACATTCGTGTGAATTTGGCCTTATGGCCGTAGAGAAGACGAATCACCTTTATTTGTAGTTGGCCTTTCTCCATTGTTTCGTGGCTAGCACGAACGGAAGAATATTTGTCCGCTCAGTCAGATACGTGCAGTAACTGGAGGGTCAAAAGCGTATATGGCTGATAACATAATGATTTAGGTTATCATCAATGGGAGCTAGTGAAGCATCAAAACAGTCCAGATTTAATTCTCTTACTCCAACGATAGGGTACATAGAACAGGAAAATTCAGCATCAGCATTTCGGAATTTATTAGGCACGATAAAAGCGAGTCAACACCAAATTATAAACATTATATCACTGTCTTTTCTCTGCAACTTCAAGTTAAAAATGTATAGTATTAATTCGATTAATTCGGTCTTGGGCATTTATTTTATATTAAATTAAGTCTTAGTATTGAATAATTTTCTTTCTCTTATTTTTAGCATTTGCTCTCGGTCAATTCTGAATATAAATCTTACATAATAATTACGTGTATGATATCAGTGTCAAATGAAATATGAGTAAGAAAAGAACACCTGTTACCGAGAAAATGATATAGCGCATTTAATCACCACGACAAGAACGGGCTGCTCTATTAGAATGTCAAGGCAAAAATGCATTCGAAAACATATTTGTGCCCCATATTCATACCATTGTATACAATTATTCGAGGTTTTTTTAGTCAACCCCCGATCGAGCCTTTAAGCCCTCAGACAAGTGGGACGATTTGACTGCACATTCGTGCAGTGTGTTAATCTTTTGTTACCGTTATTACTGTTCACTTATTTACCGTTACCTTATTTTACCGTTGAAAATGTGCAGTTTGTTCATCTTTTTTACCGTTACCTCTTACAATACCTACGCCATAACGCCGACTTGAACTGACCTGGAGGGACGTGATAAGGGTGAAACTTTTAACACTCTCGCCAAGTGTGAGATGCGTAGCGCTATTCGCTTTTTTTCGAGAATAAGGGAACATGGCATTAGAAATTCACAAAAGAATTTGACGAGTATACGGTGTAAACTTTCAAACAAATAAGGAATTTTCTCCCTCTCTGGAGTTTCTCTCATTCATGACAACGCCGACCCTCACAGTTCTGCTGAAACGATCTAGAGCAGATGGCTCTTACTCTGTCATTCGTTGTATAGCCTGACTTAACGGCGAGTGATTTTCATCTCTTCCTCGAATTGAAGAATTGGTTAGGAGACTACAGCTTCCAGACCAATGTGGAGCTTCAAAGCAAAATTCAGTCCAATCTCACATCAGTGGCGGCAATGTTCGACAAAGAGGGAAACGGAAAGATAGTTCGCAGATAAGACAAATGCCTGAATTTTCACGGCAATTATGTGGAAATGTAACTATGTACAAAACTTCTAGTAATAAATTCATTTCTTTATTTACTCTTGTGTTTTTGTTATGGTTTATTGAATGTTGAAAACAAACGTCCCTCGTATATAACGACATAAATAGTTATTTATGCACCAAGGGCGTTATAAGGATTCTAATGACCGAGCGGCGACAAAATGCCTGAGGGCCTTTAGTCTCAAGTCTTTTTGTCGCCCTTTTGTCGCCAGAAATTTTTACCTAATTTTATTGATTCAGATTTATTTATTTAGTAATTAAATAGAAGCTAACTTGACTCGGTTTGTCTTTTGATATTTTTCTCCCCTAATTCTCTTTCATTATTCCCTCTCATAATTCCTTCCATAAGAAAACATGTACCATCATTTAACTGCTTTCATATTTCCCTCGAAATATGGTTTTTCCGATTCAAGTTATGCAGTGTATATCGAGATCCATATCGAAGGGAATAACAAGCTATAATATAACAGTAAAAAGTAAAAGTAATTCCTCATTTTCTTGCTAGAATTTAAAACATAAAAATGACGTGAGAAGTTAAAATGGAAATACGAAAGTAAGGGAGCAAACCTATCAAACATTGAACCCGAGAAAACGACTAACACACTTAAAAAGTGGGGATTCTCACTAGAGACCGCAACTGAAGTTTCTAGTTTCATCAAAAACAGTAGTTCGTCTGAAGATGTCGCAGGCAGGCGGAGACCCAGAGGCAAAGAACGTCCGCGGAACCGCATCCCAAATGAGTGAGGCGGCCGCCCGAAGGTCCAATAATCACACAAAGGGCTCCGCGAGGAATGCGAGCGCCCCGGCGGCGGCCGTCGGCCCCGAGGGATTCCGGGGCATCGGGGCGTCCTCCGCGCTCCCTCGCGCCCCCCTCTTCCCCCACCCCCAGCGCGCGGCGCCCCCACTCGTTAAACAACGGGATTCGCAGCCGGCGGCGCTGTTTGTGTTTAGATGCAAGGAGCTGGCGTTGCGCATTGTTTACAAAGCGAGCGATATTAAACGCATCTGTCTGCTCTGTGTGACACAAGATTAAGTCAAAAATGGCTGTGCGCGCTCAGCCCACACTGCATGGTTTCACGAAACGAGCATTAAAATTAAAATATTCTGTTTGAGTAGCTCTTCATACAAATATTCCTATTCACGTTTCGTGCACGATTTTACGTTCGAGTGGTGGTTTAAGGATTGTTAGGACAAAGGCACTTCAAAGGTCAGTAGATCCATCACAGTTTTTACATTATCGGACAATTTACTTCATTAGAAAGAGAAGGGTCGAAAATATATGCGAAATATAAACTGTTAATTATTTTGAAATAAATTAAATGTTTATATTTAAAAAGTAAGTATTAAATCATGTACAGAAATATATCAGAAAAAGAAAACTGATTTTTCTGAAACTGTTGTAGAATTAGTAAAGAAAGAGAACAAAAGAAGGAAATGTAGTCCCAATTCTACAGTGTATTGATATATGTATTGTATGATACTGTATTGATGAATCACTTCTAAATGGACATGTAAAGGAATATTATTGCATTCTTTTGTCCCCAGCCGCCACACAAAATCCAAAGGGCCACCAATCGAAATTAATTAAAGGAAGCCTATCTGGTGTTGATATATTATGAAACCCCAAACACACTCCCACCTTCCCTAACCGCAAACACACTCCAACTACCGAATTGTGCGCCGCGAAAACTACCGAATTTTGCAGGCAGAAGTCGTTTCTATAGCACCAATAACATCTACGATTTCATAGTAAATCGGTAGGTTTTATAATTTTTTATTGCTTAATGGGATGTCCTTCCGAAAAATCATTTTTAGAAGCCTATCATTAAACCATAAATAACAATGTACAAATATCTTTAAGTTTCTATCTTGCTTCAGTAGTTCAAACTACAATTGCGGGGATGCAAGAAATTGGTATAGATATATCTATCATATATAGCATCCTACATCATATATTATATATTATGGATGTTCATATGATAGTGGTGTAAAATAAATGTAAGCTATTGTGCTGTAATACTCATTTTAAAATTAACTGCACATTATCAATTTTCCTAACACTTCTAGAATAAATGACTTGTTTGTATTTGAATGATACTTTGGTTCGATTTAATATTAACATGCATACAACGAATATTGCAACTTCAAAATATTTAAACTTTAATACAATCGTAATAAATATTCTGTGACTTGTCCAATGTCCTACTGAAAGTCAAATAGCATCGCATTTCTTGAAGAAATATCTGATCTTCATCCCAGCGGGTGGAAAAACACAGTCAAACGACGGCAGAAACATGGCGATTAATTTATAATCGTGTTGTGAGTTACGAGACGGTCTGATACATAAATGCATGAGACAATGCTTCATGAGTTAGCAGTGTGTGCGACTTTTCACTAGATGTAAGATGAAGATAAATTCCTTGATGATCCACGCTGTGAAAAATGATGTGATACTTTCACGAGTACATTGAAAAGTCCGTGCAATTTATTTGGTCATTCTCAAAACTCATTACGTCACACATCCATTTACCTTACATACGCATAGCTTAGCACAGAGATCGTTATCCTGGTCTGATCGTAGGATAAACGAGGACGCGAATTCTTGTCCGTCCTGAATACGTAGCAATATTTCACCGTCGCTGTGTTAGTTTCTCCTTTGCAAAAGCCATTACATAACTTGGGGCGTTTCGCAACAAGCATTTAGAGTAAGAAACTAGTGCTACTGAATTACGAACTATTATTTTGATTTATTTTATTTATTTTGCGTCAAAACAAGTTAAAAACTGTGTGTGACTTTCTACGGGGAAACGTTCGCACTAGTTCGTTTTTTAATCTCTTTAGTCTAACCTGTTGACGGCATTGCTCCACCCTCTACCCAGCTGTTACATTTCGGTGCATAAAAGACAATTTTCCAAATTTTCTCAATTTTTCAATCCCCTATTAGTAGAATTGAAATATAACAAATATCACAGATCAGTGAAAACTGTTTTTATTTGTAAATTTTCATTGAAAAATTTGGAGCCGTTTTTGAAAAGCAGTATTTGAGCGTTTCTGAAAATCCGTAATTTTCGTTCATTTTCGCAAAAAAGCATTGAGTTTTAGAGAAACTGCTTAAAAATTCATTTGGACAACTTGTGCTCACTATTGCATCAAAACAATACCAGCGCTAGCCATGGGGAGATCGGGCGATTGCCCGTGTTCCCGCAAGTCAAGGGGCCCAATTCTTGGACTGATAGGGAAACGATTGTAAAAAATTAAAAAAAGAAATTAGAACTCGAGGAAATCGTTAACGTAATTTTACGTCAGATAATTCATACAATTTTCGATTAATTTCTTCCCTTAAATAGTTCATTGTAATAATTACTTATAAGGTAGCACTCTGAAATGAATCAGATGACGCTACATTAAAGTTGCTTCTATCGAAATTCGTACTCGTATTTATTATTTCATGTATTTAACAGCAAGTAATTTTATTAAACCCTAACTAAATACATTTTTTTAGCTTTATAAACTCATCGAGGTGATTATATTATTTTTGGAAACTATTATTAAAAATATATTTACAACTTTTTTCTCTTAGCTTTATTTATTTATTTATTTTACGTCAAAAAAGCAGTTAAAAACTGCGTATGGCGTGCTATGGGGAAAAGTGAATTGTGTGCACATTTTCAAAATTCTGTGATCCCTACACTAAGTCACATACTACTTAAAATTGAGAGAAAGAGAAAAAAACTGCTTAAAAGCTTAAACGTAACTTTTGTTATTTGTTAAAATGAAATAACTTATACAGTTTCTTGATACAACTTTCACATTTTTGAGTTTTGGGGGGAAGAGGGACGTTACCATTCAGCATTGCCCGGGGCCCAAAATTATGTCTCCAGCACTATAAAAATACCCATAACGTAAAAATTAACTACGTGAGATATATTTCAATTAATGAATTTTTTGAAAGAACAAAAGAATATATCGAAATGTTAATGTCGCGCTAATCACTGCATTCAGCATTATCTGTGCACAAAATTTAAAGAAAAATTTTGAAAACATTTGAGAAAATGTTTCTAAAATCAACTTTATATCACGCAAAATTACACAAAAACTACTCATATTTTGAAAAAATTGCATATGACCTCGTTTTAGGATCTAATTTTGAAGATTAGATTATGCTCATGTACTTTGCTCTATTCGATAAAAAACTTTATTCAATTTGAAGATGTTGAGAACAAATTGAAAATTCCCTCGAGGCCTGATGTAAAGTACTCTTCAAAATCAAAATATCATTTTCAAATTAAAAGAGCTGTAACATCAGCCAACTCGATCAAGAATTATCAATTTTGGTGATAACCCTGCCTATGGTTTAGCCCCTAGCGTTGTTCACTAGTTTAGCCACTAGTGTTGTCCGTCTGTCACGGACACAAGAAAAATCCCAATTTTTTGCTGCAGCGTTACATAACTTTCTCGGTACTACTAATGTAGTATGCGAAAAAAATAAAAATGAAACGAAATATGAATACAAAATTACTGAATGTACGACTTTAATGTGGCGTTTTCATTGTTTTTTATACAAAGGAACGATAAGATAATTTGATTTTTTGCTTTTTAAATAAATTACACATATTCTTATGAAGTAAGCACCCTGTAAATTAGGTGTTAGTACCATACTTTGAGTTTATATTAGATAAGATTAATAATTTCAACCCTATGAAGGGAAAAAATTGTTCATGCTTTGTTCAAGTGGACTACACCAGTAACTATACCAGTTAAGACAGATCACCACAACATATAAGTGCATTGTATTTTATGACGTTCAAAATGTGTATCTGAGATTTGTATTGTACTGAATTTGAGGATAGAAGATGACTTAATCTTCAAGATTATTTAAATATTCATTATCACAAATTGAGATGTAGCACAGTTTTGTTGGTGTAAAGTAGATGACAAAAATAAATGTTTATCATCACCTAAATACTCCATTGTAATTTATTTTATTAAAATGACAGACTATAAAAAGAATATTCAATAAATACATCGAAGTGACATCTGAAGATTACAGCAATAGGGAAACAACTTTCTTTGTGTTTTCCTCTCATTCTAACTCTTTGCTCATTCTCAAATGTTTATTTCTTATTCTTTTGATTTCCTTTTAATGAACATTCTTTTTTCCTTTATTTCTCTCTCTCCCTCTCTCTCTCTCTCTTACTCTTTCTCTATGCTCTCTCTATAGTTTCTGATTACGTGTTCCTCTTATACTGAGCCGGCCGCCGCCAAGTCAACCGCACACAAGCGCTCTATCTTCTGTTCTTTACTCCATTCCCCTCCGGCTGACAGCGGTCAGTGTACATTCCGTAAGCAAACAATGGCCACCACCACGCTGCTTCCTCAACTTAATTCTAGAGGGAGACGGATGCAGCGGAAGGTTCGTCAAAAGGGTCTTCAGAGCACGAGTCGCAACTTCTCAACAGGGAAGAAAATATGGATACCGTGAAAGGCTTATGTAACACTCAAAAGTTTTCTTGCAGCTAATTTGCCCGTTTCCTGCCGATGTGTAACACTTATCACTCATTATAACACTTCGTATCTATTAATTAAGTGGAGAAAAATTACATGGAGAAAAAAGAAAGATTATTAAAAAGAAAGTGTATTTGCAAAAGAAAAATTCTTTTCGAATAATGTAAATACTTTTCTTTCAGTACAACAATTTCTTTGATTTTTTCAAACACGTTAGTGCATACCTTCCTCTACGATAAACACTAGAATGAACTCTTACTCTCATCTCTACAGAGAAACAACTTTTCCTTCATGTTCCCTATGCAACATAGAAGAGACTTTATTACTTGAATAAAATCCAATCTCATAATAAAAACACGATTTTATGACCCACAGGCTATACGAGTGTACACAGCCGAAAGTATTTTACTTGTTCCTCTCATTAGATCAGATGCATTCGTCCCAATTCCGCGCGATTATCCGCATCGCGTTTGCGGCAGCGTGTTTTCATCGCGCGAGCGGGGCATTTATATCGCACGCGCGCTCGCGCTTATCCGGGCACGTCGCGACACGGGGGGGGGGGGGGGGGGGCAGAGCGCGACGCGGATCCCGTTTCCCGCCCCGCCCCTCACACTCCGCGCCGCCGAGCGGCGGCGGCCGCGTCGCGTCGCGCGGCCGGCGTCGCGTCGAGTGGAATCTTCGGTAATGATTACACCGCGTACCCCCAATCTTCTCGAAGTGGAGATTAAAATGTTATTTTCAGAGTCAATTAAGCAGTGCGATTCTCCCCTCTCCGTCGCTCGTCGGCGCTGAGCGGGGGCGGGGCGCGGCTCCGCGCGGCGCGCCCCGGGACCGTGCCCCGCCCCTCCCCTCTCCCCCCCGCGACTCACCCTGCCCCGCTTCGCCGCGCCCCGCCTCTAATCTTGGAGCCTCGGGGCGCAATTTACCCGCGGCTGTGTGGGCCTCCGCTCTCTCCGTTTCGCCACCCCCGCCTCTCCCCCCCCGCCATGCCGTTCTCCACCGCGCGCAGCGCCCCCCACCTTTCGCTCGCTCCTTTCCACTTTCGAGCGGCCTCACCGCGATCGCTGTCTGCGTTGCCGCCGCGGTCCGCCTCCCTACCGTCTCCCTCTCTTCCCCGCCTCTCTCCTCTAGACATCCATCCTCGCCGTTCACGCCCCCATCCCCTCCACCGACGACATCGCCACATATCCGTCCAGAAACATCATCCTCACCACTCACGCCTGCTCGCGAAGACGAGTGGAAACGAGCCTCCCCACGAGATCCTCGCTTCCAACACCTCATGCGAAATGCCCCTTCTACTTCCCACTCATCCTTCTTCTTCTTCGTCCCCTCTTCGTTCTCTTCCTCCTGGACTCCGCCCGCCCCCTCTACCTCCTCTACTCTTACCAGCACCACGGCTCCGCCGCTCATCTCCGCATTGCTGACAAAGAGCCCGACTCCCTCTCCCGGCCTTGCGCCGTACGCCTCACACGCCGCCGCCGCCGCCCACCCGCTGCACACAGTGGCGTCGGCGACGGCCCCGCGTCCGGATTCCTTCTTCTTATGAGAGGTTCTTTACGAGCGCAGAAAAATCCCGGTGCCCTCCACGGAGGGGGTCTTGTCCTTTCGCATGTTCCGCCTCCAAAGGCATTCGACGTATTGAGATGAGAGTTGGCTGCAAAACTTTCGCGTAATAAGAAGTCACGAGTGGAACTCCATTTCGGCTCCAGCGCCTGCCGGGGTGAAACAGCTTGACAGGAATGCCCTTTCTCCGTCGACTCGCGGAAATTACTACACCCGTATACGCTATCAAACACAACTCTCGTGGATAGTTACACGTATATACTAGCCCCTCTGTCTCATCTATAATTTTTCAGCCTGGTAGATAAGTTTTGGAGGGAAACCAACAGCAAAATAAAATGGGTTTTCGTAACTCAAGAAATATGCGGCGGCATTTTTTTTTCAAAATTAAAGTGAAGAAGAAAATGTAATTTGTAAACAAAATTATGAAATATCGTGTTACGAAGTTCGTACAACACGCCCTCTTCTTCACCCTCTCTTTCGCGGCGCTCGTGCATTTCGTGTTCCTAGGGCCCAGTCGCTCGGCGCGCATTTAGTAGAGAAACGACCCGATCGGTCGTGAGATTTTGTAGCGTAATTTGCCGAGCTGACGGGGCCACTTGATGCATTTCTGCCGTTCCATCGCGTCTGCCTCGATGCAACGGGTGGAAAGCCGGGCTGAGCGCCGAGCAGGCTTGTGCTGAGCGGCATGTAGGGAGGGCCGAGCATGGGTGGCGAGGGCAATGGACTGATAGCGGAAGTGGGGGGAAAGGTGACGATAATACTCTGGGTGCCAGGCGCAGTGGTAGAAGAGGCGGAGGTAGTACAAGTTGTAGCCGCTGGGTTGGTGGGATATTGGTGATACGGAGGATGAGCACTGTGGCGGAAGGGGAAGGGGGGGGGGAATAGGAGAGCCGGGGATGGAGGGGCGGTAGGGCACAGGCCGAGAACGATATGGAGTGGTGCTAGGACAGAGGTGAAGAGGCGATGGAACAGAGTTGGAGGGGCAGTAGAACAGAAGCAGTGAAGAAGGGGTGGTAGGGCAGAGGTAGATAAAGAGGGGGCGGTAGAAGAAAGGCGGAGATGAAGTAGGCGGTAGAACAGTTGCGAAGGAGGCGATGGAACAAAAAGGGGGGAAGACGGCGGCGCGGGACAAATGTGGAGGACGAAAGACGTGCGCAAGGACAGCGGTGGTGTGGAAGGGCGGCAGGCCTGGGGCTGAGAGAGCGATGGAACAGAACCGGAAGCGGGAGAGCTCCCGCTTCACGTGAAGCCTGAGGCTGAACTCGATTGGCTGCTCGCTCGGGGGCCGGGTTCGGGATCGGGTTCGACGGCGGACTTCCCGGATGCGATGGCGGGGCGGCGGGGCGGCGGCGGGGCGGCTGTTTTCAGCCGGGAGGGGGGGTAGGGCCGGGGGCGGCGAGCAAGGGACGAAGGGCGCGCGGCGGGAAATGCGGTGGAGGGATCCCACAGAGCCGCACGAATCGCAGAATGCGTGAGCAGAGTGGATATGCAGGCCGAAACGATTCTGCAGCCACGATCTTTCAGTTTGTCTACGATCAATTGGTAAATAATGCAATAATGGAATTTACTGCGGTTTGCCTCATCGGTAAGTGCAATTCTTTTGTTTTTTTATTTTTTAATTTTCTGAGAAGAAATACAACTGACACTTTGTACTACAGGATGGTGCAGTTCAGTCCAGTTCACTGAAATTCAACCACAACCCATCACTTATTTTCGTTAAAATAATTTAGAGAATAAGTCAAAATTCTTCTCGAAAGACTCGTATCTGAAGACTATCTCCCTGTTAAAGCAAGCTGGCCGCACTCGATGATGAGAATGCATGAATAATAAGTTATGAATATTTTGTTATATCTTTCACGCAAAATATTTTATTTCATCGGTTTAGTATATTGAAATAGAACACGGTAAGTGTTGTACACGGTAAGCCACGTAAGCACTTCCTGTAACTTTTGAACGGTTGTAGTTATTGCAATGCAGTTTCCGCGAAATGCATGAGGAAATGTAGCTAATTCATACGTGTGTTCTTTTATATTTTATCACTTGTATTTTACGAAATACTTCATGTAACTTTGTTTTTCAAATGGAACAATACATCTTTGTTCAGTCTTTCATGTCGAGCTTAAAAGATGAATTCAATGAATATATTGTCATTTGTTAGATAAGCATTTTTTGTGTAATTTTGATTTTTTGCGACTCATGTTTAAGGGATATTTGGAATATAACAGTACGCCACGCAAGGTCACGCAGCGCTCCACCAGCAAACGCGCGCTCGGGGAAGGGAAGCTGATTTTTGTATTTGATAATACGAAACGTATTCCAAATATTCACAAAACTGTTGCAATTTATTCCTGAACCATTTTCTGCTTTCCATCCCCTGCATTGTCAGATTTTTGGCCTTTTTTAATTGAAGGGATTGAAGAATTGAAGCTTTAAAAATATGGATTAGTTAAAAGTAATAGTTCTAAAAAATTTGTTCATTACTTGAACTCCATTTAATGGGGTTTTATATCACAGAATATTAATGGAATCTTGAAACAACATACAATAAGACTAAATAATTAAGGGTGTAGAAAAATGTTGCACATTTTTAGCTATCAATTTTAATGTTATTAAGCATATAATAAGGATAGAAACAAAGGGATAGTTACTGATATCAACTTCCTGCATTTTTTCTTTTTATAATGTATTATTATATTCTCATTAACAATAAAACTATTTGCTGAAAATATACAAAAAATCTGAAAATGTAGAAGGATAAAAAGCAGAGTTTAGAAAAAAACTGCAACAGTTTTTGTGAATATTTGGAACATATTTCGTATCTTCAAAAACCAAGATCCCTTCCCCGAGCGCGCGTTTGCTGGTAAAGCACTGCGTTACCTTGTGTGGCGGATTGTTATATTTAAAATATCCATTAAAAAATAGCCAAAAAATCAAAATTACTAAAAAAATGCTTATCTAACATATGGCATCACGTGTATCATTGAATTCGTCTTTTTACGCTCGTTATGATACACTGAAAGAAATATGTATTGTTCCATTCGAAAAAAACAAATTACCTCAAATATCTCGTAAAGTACAAGTGATAAAATATAAATGAACACACGTATGAATTAGTCCTATACCCTCATGCATTATCGTGAAAATTGTAATGTAATAACTTCAACCGTTCAAATGTTACAGAAGGTGCTAAAGTTACATGACTCACCTGTATACAAATATCACGTGATATTTAACCGTGCGCAATCTGATTCTATGCCAGTTCAAGTAGACAAGTGAACGAAGTTCTTGCAACATTGGGAAAATAGAAATGATTCTATTTATGAGAACAGAAGAAACAATGGAACTAAAAGGTTTAACAATATGGTTGGCAGGTTTTACTAAGGTGTCAAAGATCTTTTGGAAGAAGCGGAAAACCATAAATGATATATTTAATGAGCAGCCCTTTCAAAAGCACTAAGAGAATTGAAGAGGCAAGGCAAAATGTTTCAAGAGAATAAGAATATACTAATGAGGTTACAAGAGCTCATCTTTCTCGCAGTATTCGCAATTTTTTTCACATAAAATTCTAACTCTGTTTCTTAGGCGTAGCACAGTATTCACGTTACCATTACACCACCACTCTCCCAACTGAACCCATCATTCCCGATGCTTGAAAAACGAAGCTGAATTTTTGCATTTACAATTTTGAAAAATTCAGAGATTTTCATAGGTATAGATATTTTAAGATCTAGTTTGAAAGAACAGATTTCATTAAGGAAAAAATATTTATTATCAATTTTGGTAATTCTGCCAAGTTAATTGTTTGAAATTTTCTAAAATACAGAGTTCGTCGGATATGGGACATGTGCCAATTTTACACATTGCTTGTACATTGCTTTGTACATTGCTATAATCAAGAAAAATATAAAAAATTTGGCCCTTTTGAGGAAATTTTGTTTTAAAATCGTTTATATTTCACACAAAAGTATATGAAGAATCCCATATTTTCGAAAAAGTGTGCATAACCTTAATGGAAGATCTTTCTGTGAAGAACAGGTTTCGTTCGAAGAGAACTTAGTATTCATAACAGTAGTTGCAGAAAAATGCCGAAAATGGTGAAGCTTTACGGTTTTTGAAAATTAAACGTGCAACGGAAATGAGACCTGCGTTATTTTTTTAAGGCGTAAAAAAATTAATCCAAACATTAGAAACTCTTGTTAAGGCTTCAAGTAAAGTACCTCGCAAATTCAAAATATCCATTTAAAACTCACAGGGCGTAGAACGTCATCTAAACAATTCAGGCGTTAGTGTTGTCCACAGGCGGACGGACGGACAGACAGGCGCTTACCGTAAACCATGTTTTCGGTGTCAATCTCCACAAAACGTGGTTTCTGACTACACAACGTGTAAGAGAAAATAATTTACTACGTATGGGAGGAATATTACTCTATTTTTTCGATAACAGAGATTCGCAGTACGAGTTTTTCTGTCACAAAATCGCCAGTTTTCGCAGCAGTATTACAACAGTTTGTCTTTATATTAAGCGAGAAAAAATAATAAAGTTTTCGAAGACTAATACGACAAAGTTCCAAAGATAAATAATATTGCAATTATCTTATTCTTTAGGATATGTTGTAAGGCAAAGGAAGAAGATATGATAATGTGGCAGGGATGTGATGTGGATTATAGGTCCACACACTCTTTGTTCTCAGAGATAAACACTATTTTTAGTAGCCACCGTATTAGTTGTTTACATTTTGTAAATTTTGAAGGATTGTATTGACTTAAAAGTGCAGTATTTAATGTTTCTTTTACATGGTACTACACTACAATTTTTCTATGAATTTTGTGGATATTAACTCTAGGCGGGTAAGATCAGTTTCAAATGTTGAAATGATTGCCTAAAAGGATCTTGATCATTCTAATTAGGTGTGAATATCATAAATTCGTCATCTTGATTATCGATTATATTTTTTGAACACACTTGTCATTACTTTCAACGAATTAAACTATTAATTTTCATTTATTGTCCGAACAATTATTTTATTATTATTATTATTAATAAACCCCTTTGTTCTTTCAATTTCTTTATTAAAGCTCGTGCATTTCTGTGAGATTCAAGTTAGGAGTTTGAACCCATATTAAACTATCGGTATCCTAATTTAGACCGAATGCTCATTTTCAGATTTCTACATTCCTCTCTGTCACAGTGTAATTACAATATTATATTTTATAATGAAAGTGCATATAGAAACGTAGATTGTTTTGATAATTTTTTTGTCTTAATTGAATCTTGATAGAAAGAGTGGAAATAAAAATATATTTCTATTCAGGCAACTTTGCCTATTCCCAAAAGTACTCAATCCAATATCTATTTGAGAACGCACTATCTGGCCACGTTATGAAATGTTTTCAAAATGAAATCAGTTGATTTAGATTAACGTCTCTCCGCAACTCTGGCTTGCTACACAGTTACCAACAGAAAAAGTTTTGCTTGCGTGATTTATAGGTATGAGTCAAATATATGTACACCCAGGGAGAGAAACACACAATATTTTCCTATATGAATGTTTGAAAGCAGAGAGTGTTAACCACAATGGTAGAAATTTAGCGAATCATTTCTCTCTTGGTATAAGAATAAACTTTGTTCTCCGTCCACCTAGTATTTAGCTGTCGTTTTACAGCCTTGGCCGTTTTTCGCGTTCCAATTTCCATGCCTTTTCATCCCGCACGTCTTTTTTCTCCATTTCACTTTTTTCTATTGCTTCCGTTATTGACATGTTTTGGAATGGAATCCTTCTCGGTCTTCCCCCGTAGATTCTTCGATTAGTTATTCATTCCCAAACTTTTTGCGGAAGTCCATCTGTTCTCAACCTTCTCATATGTCCATTTTACTTTGTCTATCATTCTATAATTTCGCACATTTAATTTTTATAACCCAATACTAATATTTCTATGATTAAAATTCTCTGAAACCACTTGAATGATCGCATATTAACATAATAAATAATAGAAGATCATAGAGAGCCGATGGCTTTTACATTTCCAATTTTCTTTAGTTGTACAAAGTATGAAACGAGGTTAATAACTTAGTTTCAAAATATACATAGATATATGAAGACAACAAAGGTATTGTGGAATTCCATTATGGTAATAAAATTTCCACAATAAGATGGAATTACTTTTTAAGATTACAAATAATTTAATTAACCAGACAGGATTCGAAGTATTCACTCCATCATCAGGGCTAAGTGACATGGCCATTATTACTTACCCACTAAATTCCATCACATGGTAAACGACGCGTTGTTTTCCATGGCCAAGGTCTGCCCAACATTCGATGGCAAAAATATGTTTTACATAGCAATGTTGACTACACTTAAGCAAGGGCGATTTTCCTCCTCTGAATATTTACTCATTAAGATGGAGAAATCAATTTAATTCACCCTCGTAAAAAATCAATTTGATAACATACTGTAGTCAGCCATTCAATATTACTTTCTCATTCATTTTGCTATTGTCTATACTACTAATTTCGTAAGCATGCGGAAATTGAATGTAAACTAAGTAGTCTACGATGATGTGAGATGAGTCAATCGTTTATTTAGATACATAGGAACTCGAAAATCAATACAAAGAAACAGATTCGATTTTTACAGAAAATTGCAAATAAATGAATTATCGTTCAGGATACTGTACGGCGCCCGGTTAGACTTCTGTGGCCAGCGGGTTGCAGCTGAATGCCCCGATTAGAATCTATATTACTAATTTACAATTCGCCAGAAATAGAAATAAAACTACGCTGCCTCCGGCCATGTGAGGCGTTTCTATTGTTTCCTTAGATATACAGGAACTCGCGAAAAGTCCAAGAACGACAACACGAGTCTGATTTTGTGTGAAGAATGCAAATATTTGAATTATGAAAAATCACAGATTCGTAAATCAAGAGACAAGGTATTGGAAAAACTCCTATATTAATGAAGAGAGGCTTACAAGAATCACGTGGGTGGGATTTGGTTATTATTCGTACAATTCGTTTTTGTAATCTAAAAGTCTGGGAGCTATAAGATGTATTTCCTCAGAATATTATGCCATATCTCATGCGGGAATGAACATTCGCGAATATACACAACGAGCAGTATGAAGGCTGATTGAAGTTAAAGAATTGTTAATGCGTAACATAATGAACTTAATTTTGTGTTCAATTCATTTAAATGGACGTTCAATTTGAGGTTTGACTGAATTGAGAGACCTAAATATTTTGTTGCCGTAACCTCAGTCAATGGTACACCGTTCATTTTTAATGGAGTACTGAATTGTTTACTTGAAATGGTAAACTGCATTAAAACCGTTTTCTTTTCATTTACTATTAATTTATTTCGAAACCAATTTGAAAATCTAATATCGTACTATTTACGGTTTCTTTATTGAATTTTGTATCATCCGTAAAGAGAACTCTTCTACCGTATCAAGTCGTCGAGGGCATATCGTTTACGTATAGTAGGAAGAGAATAGGGCATAAAATCGATCCCTGAGGGAGTTCACATGCAATTGGCAGTCAGAAAGATAAGTGTATAATGTTCCATCACTCCAGTATGGTATTTCTACCGTCTGAAATCGTTGTTTAAGATACGAACTTAACCAATCTAGGGCAATACCACGGATTCCATATGAAGGTAATTTTGAAAACTAGTTTTTTTAAGTAATTTTGAAAATGTATACTATGCTTTACACGGACACGATGCAAAAAATTATGTAAGTAGTGTTTCAAAATAGGCTTTTATTTCAGTTAGTTTTAAGTGATTTGAATTTTTGTATTTTTATTACATATTCGTATTTTGAATTTTGGAAATAACATTTCCGTCATACCATGCAGGTGCAACACCCAGTCTGTTGGGGCACCAGCTACCACTGACACTATATTGTGTTATTACCATATGTGTGAAGACTGTTCTATTTAAAATATTTAATTTATTGTTGTGTCACGCGAAAGTACTCTTTTTGGTTCCTGAACAGTATGCAAGATACAAAAAGATTTTGTACCATTTTGTAGTGCAGCATTTTTAATCTTGCAGGTCACTAGGTGTCGTTCATGTCGTTCTTTTCGTTCATGTCGTTATTATTATTATTATTATTATTATTGATATTATTATTGTCTTTTGCTGTATTAAATTGTTTGTTTATTGTATTGCAGGTAAATACCTATTACAATATTCATTATCTGTACCTTAATGGCATACGTTATATCACATTTCCTTACTGTCATTTTATGGTTTAGATTATCTGAAGTTAACATATGTTTATCAATACATTTTACTAATTGTGACTTTAGGCGTATTTGTTGGAATATGCAATAATCATTACAAATACATGATCGTAATTTTAAACATTCTTGAACACAAAAGTAAACATTTTTAATTTGCTCAATGATATTTGACATTAGAACGCGTCTTATATTCTGGTTGAACATGCAGTGAGGACGTATCGGTAGAAAGAGCTCACACTCTTCTGTGATATGTTTGAGTGATTAATCTGTATCTAAATTACAAACTGTAAATTTTTTGGATAAATCAATTTGATATCAAACACTTTTGAATTTGTTTGTGTCTCTTGTACCATCATTCTTAGTCTCTCTAAGGTACTAACGCATGGAAGCGGCAGATCACTGTGTCTTGTTATAATAATGACACTGTTTACAATAACTTCTGTGAAAATTTTTACAATACTTACTTGTGTACAATTACATAAGTATAGATGTAGGGGAAAACACTAACATCAGAGCACACATTATGTTATATCTGCTTGTAAAGATCGTCTTAGTTTCACTTTATGTATCTTGGAAATACAAATTACGTGTTAGTATGGTCCGATGCTTGCAGTTTCCGACGATGAATTTTTGGAATTGAAGAATATTTATAAAATATAATATACCATTCCTAAAATATTGGATATTTTCACAACTTTTCAACAAGGAGAAAAATAATTTTAAATTTATACTTTGCGAGTCAAATGTTGTATATGACAAAATGTTTTCCCCTACGATTTTATTTATTTATCGTCAAGAAAGTTAAAAAAAAACTGTACGTGATACTTGGCTTCCGATTACAAGCTGAACATGAAAAATATGCTCCTTGTTTGTGAAATGGTTGTGACATGTCTCTACAATTTGTGATTGGTTTAACATCTTATTCTAAAAAAGGATAAAAAATAACTTTATAACAATTATTCTGTTATTGTGAAGAAAAAAAGGAAAATAATTCTCACAAGTTCATTGCTACATGAAAGATTACAGAAAATGAATTTGCCTTAGTCTTGTTAAATACAAGTTATCAAGAACATGTATTTTTACCCGAACAACTGCAAAAATTAATTGTATCAAAATCTTTTGTCCACTTTGTTTTTTCAGGGAAACAAAGAAAATTGTGAAATGCACGCTTTTCAATTATTGGATAGAATAATTTTAGTCTTTTAGTATTGTGAAACGAAGTTTCTTTAGCATTTAATTTCAGTAAATACCAAACAGATGTTTCCTAGAAAGTTACTGTAATCTAATGGAAAAGTGTCATTTTATCAGGCCACACACAAGTGATCGTTTGATATGACATAATTGAACAGGAGGTATTAAAAAATGAAATAATTGCGTGGAAATTGTATGCAAAGTAGGTATACGAACATTTTATTTACTTTCCCATATTATTATGGGAAATACTCACTCCTGACGGTGTAAAGTACGCGCCTCATGGTGTAAAGTATTGCCATCTTCAATTGATGCGTTTTGTTGTTTCACTGTCCATTTCTGCAGCTTCTAATACATTTCAAAATCGGTCTAACGTCTTCATGTTCATACGGTGTTCTTAGAATTGTTTCACCAAAATCTATCATTACTATTTCTATGTTTATTATCCTAGTCAAGTGTCTGTCTATTTAAGCAAGTTTTCCCATTTTATTTCCAGTTTCAAATATAAAAATTTTAGTACGTTTAAAAATCAGCGTTTATCACATTCCTTATTTTCTTTTTAAATTGAATTTAATGCATTCACGTGATTAATATTTCCTTTTTATTCAGAAGCCTTCGTGGTAAAATTGATGATCCTGGTGATGTGTAGCAGTGTACATTGTGATAAAAATGGCCAGTTTTTATTATTCTTTTAAATATGAGAGTGGTATTTTCGAAATGTTTCTTAGTGATAATCGACGTAAATAACTCTCCTGATTCAATAATAAAAATAAGCAAAATATAATGATGAATTTGTGATCTTTTGTTCTGAACAATTACAAATATTTTAAAGAAATAACGGTATCAAAACATGGCGAGAAACATAACATAGCACCTTAAACAGAAAAAAGCAGCAATCATATTTTTAACATAATAATGTTCACGAAACAGCAATGCTTTCATTACTTAGTGAATCTGCCAATAAAGAAATTTTTTAAGATATTTACAATATCTCTTCATTATTTATTTTAATCTATTTTCTTCACGATGCCTCAAACATTATTAATTGCCTAAATCGAAACAAATTGTATTTCTACAATCATCATTTTTTTAAATGTTACTCACGTATAGGAAAAAACGTTAAAAATAGAAATGAAGTGTATTTACATTGCAAAACTTTTTATTCTTTATTTTAAAACAGTACATTGAATTTACATCTAATCTACTAAATAAGTTTTAAAAGATTGTATTATCCAAATCAAATGTTTTAGTTACATGCTTTAATTCAGTATTATTTGAACGAATTGTGGAGGAAGCCGAAGAACCGTGTGATAATTAACTTCGAATAGCTCTCTTAGAAACTGACTCGGCTCACCTAATCTCTTTGCCACAGATGTGTTGTTGAGTTGTGTGTAAAATGTTAATCTTCTACGGGCTTCCTTTTCTATCACGGAATGAACGTAGATGGGTGGAACGAATTTGAAGGTGAACTGCGTGGGCTCTATCTGCTACAGCGCGAGCCGAAAGAGAAGCGTTGGACGTGGAATTGACGGGCGTGCGGGCTCCGGGGCTCGTCAATGCTTCCCGGGCTGTCTCAGGTCAACACAGCCGATACCTCCGTTGTTCAACCCATTGACCCGGCTCACTTCCACCAACGGCCTTCTTCAGTTCCCACTCGGGCCCCACCTCCAGCTCCCCGCGCCGTAACATGCTCCGACCCCGCTCTGACCCCGCTCTGACCCCGCTCCGAACCCTCCCCGACCCCGCTCCGACCCCGCTCCGACCCCGCTCCGACCCCGCTCCGACCCCGCTCCGACCCCGCTCCGACCCCGCTCCGACCCCGCTCCGACCCCGCTCCGACCCCGCTCCGACCCCGCTCCGACCCCGCTCCGACCCCGCCCCGACCCCCGCTGCGAACATTGCTCCGATCTTCCTCTCATCAGTGCCTTTCCCCACGAGCGACTTCACTTTCTCCGTCAAATGTCTCTGCCGTCTGCGACAGCCAGGAAGTTCCCCGATCGCAGCGGTGCGATGGGTAAAACAAACATCGACGTGAGTGGACAGCGCCCGCCCCACTGACGATAAACACAGCTCGGAGACTTTGCCGAAGAAAATGTTGCGTCAAGAGATGGAAGAGAAAAAGTTTCAGAATATGAACCTGTTGAAGTTTTGTAGGACTTATTCTGGAAACGTGCAGGTGCGTCAATCATGATATTCTGCAGAACGTCATTACAACTTTGTGCAGTATTTCTGGCCGCAAATAGGACCAAGAGGAAGAGGAGACTTATAGCAAAGTAAAGATGGTGAGTCGTAGTGATCAGGGATGGGAACTTGTATCATATGGTAACTTTTTTATGAGTACCGTTTTGCAATTAAAATCAAACATCATCCTGTCTAGGTTTCTATGATGGCTATGGACGAACATTCGTCCGTATTTAAACAAGTTTTATTTCATGAGAATTCTGGACTTAATGTTATATTTCATATGCATGGCCCTATGGATTTTTCATTCTGTTGGTTTTATCAATGCAAAAGGCATAATTCATTTTCACAGAAAACTAATTTTGACCGAATTCAGAGTTTGGTTATTTAATGCAAAAATTAAATTTTAAAAATGCAAAGGTAAGTCAGCGACTACCTAGAGGGGAGCAGACAGAGCGTATGACCCGGGCGCCGGATTGGGAAGCGATGCTACATTTTATCTCGTTATTTTTGAAATCAAGTGTTAAACCTCCTCCAGAGTTCTTGCCCTGGGTGAAAATTGTCCTAGTTGGTAGGTCCCTGGAAAAGTTTAGAAGGAATTGTTTCCTTAATACTTTGTACATCTAATTCTTTCTTAATTCTACACATTGCACGGAGAACATTCGAGTATTTAGTTAATACTACATTGGTTCAATAATGAAATATTTGTAATATATAAATGCATTTAAGTTTCCGTTTTTTGAATGATTCTCTGACTTTCTGTTTCAAAAATGTCAGTATAGTAGCTACTAAAATGGTATGTAATAGATATCGGTTACATTTTCCAATTCTTTCAAAAAGAATCTTTCAGCAGAAATCAATTCCAATGTAGCTATTATAGACTGCACACAATCCAACTCGTTACACCAAACTCATTTAATGATTCATTTATTTAGGTCATTACAATAAATCCTCGTAATGCTGTTTTTAGGGTATTCGTAATCACTCTCGTATACTACATAATTGTCGAACGCGTCGCGCAGCACAGCTTTATACTGTTATTGTAATCAACCCTCTGCCCCGCACCTTTCAGAGAACATTCACAAATGCATTCAGCTCCCCGACTTGCTGTAAACGACCTGGTATTTCGCGTCCGACCGTGTACACTGCTCTCTCACGGGAAAAAAACAGACGGCTGCGTGTCGCGTCTCCCACAGAAGAGTTGAGCTCCTGCATCTCAAGTTGCGCCAAGTCAGAACGAGTCGTCAGCTTGAGGAACGGTCCTTATCGCACACGAGACAAACAGGCGGTGCTCCTATCGAGGAGGCGGTACGGGCGGGAGGCGGCGCGGGGCGGAGCGCAAAGGCAGCGGAGGAGGAGGAGGCGGAAGAGGAGGATGGGGTGGGAGGCGGAGGGCAGAGCGAAGGGCAGGGCGAAGGGCAGGCCGGCGCGTCGGCGCGCCCGGGCAGGGCAGGTGTTCCTCACGCGATAACAAGCCGGCGGCGGCGTAACTTAAAGCGTATTTGCTCCTCGTTTGCCTCCGCTGTTAAAAGTTTTATAAAACGGCGGTATTAAACGTGTTTTAGAGCACGCGGTTTAACATATCATAACATATACTCGCTTTTAACCTACAATAGCCACACAGCTGTAAAAAATGCAAATGTGGACGAGTCAGCGACTGGTCGTAATTTTCATCTCAAGTGTACTAACATGACGAAGAGGTGGATTGCCTGTTTTGTACGAGCCCAGTGGGTTTGGCTTTTCAGAACCGACTGAAAGGCTTCTAACTGCTTACAGTTCCTCAAGGGTCGTTATTGCAATTAGAGAGGAACATGCTCTGATTTTTTTTCGTAGATGAGATTGTGTGCAATATTCTGGCGAACTTCTGGAGGCAGTTAATTCATCACGTAGACGTATGAAAAGCAATTTCTATGTGCTACATTTACATTGAATTTTGATGTTGTGTTCACTAAGATGTGAACCATCGATGAATAAAACATAACTTGGTTTCTTCAAATTAAGAAATGATAAAGAACAAAATAAACCTTTTGAAGCATAAAAAAGCTTTTATCCATGAAACGATAATGATAACCATAATATACATAAAAAAGCGAACATGTATTTTAAGTTAGGTTAGTGAAACTGATTTTAATATCCACTTTAATAAAAATTGATGTAATTACCATATTATCTCCGAAGAATTTCTTAGTAGAGAATAAAAACCATACTAAAACCGTGGCCGAAATTTAATGCACTTAGAGAACACATTTACAATTTCAACATTGATATCACATTTATCAATCACTTATCTCAATACCTTACTTCTTTGTGTAAACTCAATACTGAAGACGCTGATGTACAATGAGACTTGAAAAATTAGGATTTGTCGTTAATTGGAAGATTTATGTCAATCCTTTGAACTTCATAACTAATCAATGAAAAATGTGGATAATTCGAAGTTTACCATCCTTAATTCGAAAATTTTGTACACAGGTACTACACTTACATATATATTTAATGGTACATGTAAGTTAAGAGTGGCGTAAACAAATAAGTTATTTCACTAGTCGTTTCAAACTTTTAATAATGAACATTCTGCTATTGTGCTCTAATAATGCTGTTTATGCAATCTAACACAGTAGACGGAATTTTATTTTGTTTAAATATGCACATTGATTATAGTACTTTTTATTCATACTCTTTATTAATACATATTTACTCATTGAAAAAGTGACCATTTAAGACACGTTTTGGGCCTAAAGCCAAACCACAAAGATGTAACTTCTGAAATTAGATTGGATAATATGAATACCTTGTTGATCCGTTCAACTGCGAATTATCCAACTCCCACTGTATTTTGTTACATTGTTTTGAAAATATCCAGTTTTATGTGAGAGTGCGAGCAGTTAAATGTAAACCGTACAGTCTTTGTAAGTGTTTCTTTATATAATTGAATTATGGTTTGAGACGATCGTTGCGAAAATTTTAGAAACAACGTCTAGGCTCTTACAAACATAAATCAATAAGTACTTCATCAAGTAAAATATTCGCGAGTAATGAAAAAGCGGTTGAATCGTCAACAGAAACTTCTTGTGCAAATATTCTCATTTTTTAAATAAACAACGACTTGGAAGCATTGGCTCTACTCGACAAAGAATGTCCTGCCTGCAATTCTCAAATTAAGAAAATTGCTATTCGAGGTTACGATGAAATAGGAGCAAAAAATGTGTATACTTGTAAGTAGTCAAACGCCACATATTAAAAACGACGAAATGAATAATTACGGGATGTGGAAAAAGAGACGCTTCTAAAAACTGGCATAGTTGTATCACTTGATTTTCCATTATCAGAGTGTATCAAATTTCATCGAAAGAAATAATTGAAAGTAAGCTGAAAATATTTAATAATCTCTGTCTAGTAAAAAAAAACCAGAAAACCGGCAAATGTCTCCAGTAGTAAACCATTTCTAAACTGCTATGGGCCTTTTTATTGAGCAGTAAATATCCCGTTTTATTTAAAAATTACAGATGACGTACACATGCCTTATTACTGTTTTTTGTAAGTTTGGCGAAGAAAAAAATTGGCAAAGATTATTCATCAAATTCATGAAAGCGAGTTTGATCACTTACTGATTGACACGAACAATTTATTTACAGTCGATACCAATGGTTATGTGGGGTTAATCACAAATTCCAGCCTTTCTTACTTACAATATATTTGTTTAGATAAGGAATTACTATTCCACCATTTGACTTCAATTGTCCTCTGAATCTCTCTGAACCCCTGAATAGTTTTGTCTTTCAACGCTCATCGGTTGTTTACAGAATAATTACATATCTTTTCCATGGATATTCGCTACGTGGAAACTCCGTCGTTCTCTTACAAACATATCTCTTGCTAGTTGTGTTAAAAGCATACTTGTGTCTATGTTGAAAATATTTGCGCAACATCGTGATATTGAACTATTTTTTAAAAAAAGGACGAGGTCATCTGTTTCCCCGCAGAAAGAACTGGATGTATAAATGTTCAAGGTATGCATGCCCTTAAAATACCTCAAAAATTGAAAATATTTAAAACAAAATGCAGAAAGATAGAGAAATATATAGCTAAATATATGAATTATTAATTCTTACATATTAAAAATTCTAAAGTTATATTGTAATTTATTCTGAGATCCAGATTTGACCCATCATTGATGTTCACTGGGTACTGCCATGGCATTGGTCTGTTGAAATCTTCAAATATTTGCAGTATCTTAATTCCGTCCATATTATCACTTGGATTATTTTCCATTGCTGATTGACTTCAGGAATGTTTATTTCCAACAAAAACATATTTTCTTGTCTCTGCTTCTTAATTGGCTCAGAAAATTGATAGAAAACGTAATTTAACACGGACGTCTTCACAAAACTTCATATTCCCAAAGAAGGCTTTTTCGCAGTGCACGCCGCGTTTTCTCTTCTCCTTCAAGAAAGTAAGTTGAAGTCGAGCGAGAGAAGAAAAAATGTGGTCCTGCTACACGTGAGAAGGATCACGTGGCAGATACGAAGGCTACCCCCTGCTGCTTCTCCTGCTGCTGCCATTGACAGGACGTTTCTATCCGTTATATAACCGGTGTCATAAGCATTCTCACGTGTTCCAGATTTTCTTGGAGTCATGCAGAATGAAAAAAAATTAATATCTCTATTCTAACACATAGATTTACATAGTTTATACCTACGTTAATTACTTTCCTATTCACTATTAGAACTTGTCATTTTATGAAAGGTCATACGTCTACTTGATTATTTTTCAATGGGTAAGATAGTACGATTTGTGACCAGGTTGACCCCATACTATACCAAGTATTTTAATTTTCCTGGCAAGAACAAACCTTGCAGCCTGCTGTTTGTAAGGAAGGCAGTGACATGTTCCTTCTTCAAGTCCTGCAAAACAAAGGACGGGCTCACGCATAGCTGCGTTTTCGACACCCAAACGCAATGGCGGATCCAGGGGGTGCCTCCACCCCCAAAAGCCTAGATTTTTCGTTTGTTACCTTCTTTTATTTGGAAAATTGATTTTCATAATTATTTGTCAAAATTATGTAATTGGTGAAAAAATAATATTGTATAGTATTATATATACACTACAAAAATTATATACAATATAATAACAAATTATTTAACAAAAATCTATGAGGGTTTATTTCAAAGTGATCGGCTGGATTCGTCCCTGCCCAGACATTTGTGGGAATCGTGTACGTGGCATGAAAGAAATTATTTCAGAAATGTAGACAAAATGGAAATGAAAAATTAAAAACTAGTCGTACTGCAACGAAGTACAGACTTTCTCGGGTTATTAGTCACGGTTGTGGAAATTGATACTAATTTTATTGAAAAATTATACACTTCTAATATTTCAACCATCGTGTGCAAATTCTTTTTCATCAAACTAAAACGCAGAACACCACAAATGTTTTCTTGTACTTTCTAAAACGCACTTCATAAGTAACACTGACCTTTTTGTTGCCTACCTATTACACACACTTATTGCGTGAACAACTGTGTGTTCTGAGACATCGCTTAATCTATTTCTCTGAATATCATTCAATAGGATTTGTTGCCTTATCAATAATGCTCGAACCTTTCTTTAGCTTAAAAACTGTCATTTTCGCCCTCCTTCATTCACAAAGGGTATAGGCGAATAAGTGGGTGGAAAGGGCCTCCAAACCAAATCGATAATCGCAATGCTCATACGAAAGAGAATATATGAATATAAAATGCCGTAGATTCACAAAAAATCAGCCTCCTAGAGCAATCTGTTGGGGAGATACAACAATAAACGTGATTTTTATGTTTTATTTTTTTCTCAGTTTCTACTGCATTTATCAGACTGAAAAAAATAGAGAGACAGGGGAAAATAGTTGAATTTTAGGATATTTTTGGTAACCAATTCTGACGCCGAATTCAAATAGAAAAAAGTAAACCATGTTTTTGAAATCAATTTTCGACGAGATAACGTTGGAGTATTCTCTCTCTTTTCCCATAGAGTGTGTCTTATAACATTCTATAACATATATTACTTTCATACTTTTAAACAATGTGGACGAGAGTGAAAGAAAATTAAAATCAATTTTATCAGTTCAAAAATTTGAAATACGTGCTAAAATGTGATTGGGAGGAACGCTTTTACCAATATTTAAACATTCAATCACAATATATAAACTAGAAATCTTATATGTGTTACATCATTTATGAACCAAACTCAATCGGACTGTCCATGGTGGAAACAGATGGATGGACTCTCGCACATCCGACTTCAGCTAATGAGCTTCAAGCACAGTTTGCGTCATAATATTAGTGTTAATTTTAAATGCCAAAATTATCACAGTTGCAAGTCATTGAAACAGAAAAAGCTCTTTTGCCCCCAAATATTGCATCTTTTATTTCATTTACACTTTCACCCTATTATTTTTGCTGGGTCAACTTTGAAAATTGTCGTTTTACATCACTTTGAAAATGTTTCTCAACACTTCTTGCTCTCTATGTAACATTGCATCCAACGTCTGGCCTCGCTTATCAATCGTAGTGCGTCACGCTTTTCAACCGTGTTCCGGTCACGTGGTTCGTAACGCAAACTGACGCTACACAGAACGAGCAAAAATCGGTGCATTCGAGGAGCCTACCTATCTTTTTCCACCACAGGAATATCGGTGAAACGATATTATTGTAAACGTGCCAACGGAAGACGCAGCCTGGGATGCTGCTTCTACATAGCTGCGGTCATTTGCGATTTGGCACACGCTCGTTACTTGGCTAAAATTGTTAAACCATCAGAAAGTTTGAGTAGAATGTTTATCCATACAGGTACACATAATCCCAGTTAGTGAAGAAGACAGTGACAAAGATAAATTGCCTATGATAGTCTAATTGTCAATAATTAATAAATCTACAGCTGATTAATTTGATTTATACTATAAAAATTATTAATATACCTAAAACCGAGTAATTTGATTTATATCAGAAACAATATAAAAATCTAAAAACAAAAGGGGTTTGATGATTTTATTTGGATAATGTAAATACTTTCCGCATCAACACAAAAATTTGTCAGCTAAAAGTTGTAAATAAGACTTTTGCCTGTGAGACTTTTTAATTAATTTAAATATAATTTTTTTAATCATTGGTGAAAATAAAATTTCCTATCACATTTTGGCGCAAATTTGAAATTATTGAAATGATAAAACTGATTTTAATTTTCTTTCACTATCGTCCACATTGTTTAGAAATCTGAAAGAAATATATGTTATAGAATGTTATAAGACACATTCTATGGGGAAAGAGAGTCCATTGTTATCACGTCGAAAATTTATTTTAAAAACATGGTTTATTTTTTTCTATTTGAATTCGGCGCCAGAATTGGTTATCAAAAATATATTTAAATTCAACTACTTTGCCCCTCTTTCCAATTTGTTCAGCCTGATACATGGAGTAGAAGATGAGAAAAAATAAAACATGAAAAACCGGTTTCTCGTTGTATCTCTGCAACACATTGCCCAAAGAGGCTGATTTTTTGTGAATCTACGGCATTTTTTATTCTTATATTCTCCTTCGTATGAGAATCGCGATTATAGATTTGGTTTGGGGGCATTTTTCATTCCTTAATCGGCTAAACCGTCTCTCAAATCTATTTAACTGAGCAGAAACTATTGTTTTATAGTATTAAATGAACACGTGCAAACATTTTGCGCACAGAAAACCATTGTTTGAAAAGTGAAAATAGCTTCAGACTGGATCCAGACTGGAATTAACAGCTGTTACATCTGTAGGGTTACAAGCATTTTCCTTCTTCTGGTATTGTGCTTGAGTAAACCTTTTAGTATCGTTAAGAGTTGAGATTAATTTTCACAGAAAATCAAAAAGTCACTTTAAGTTTCACATGAAATATTATTTCTGTCTCTATTCCTTCAATTCAATTTTACATAGATTTCGTGTTACTGCTAGTATCTGACCACCCACGCTACGGAGTCGGGGTCCCTAGAAGAGCTAAATCTTCAAAAATATAACAGAAGGTTCAAAAGGGTATCGTTTGGTAGAATACTGCTAAATAAAAACATGGGTTCAATCTACCCCCATCCGTCCGCGCCTGTCCTTCCCCAGAATATGAAGATTCATAATTTTCCAGAATATGAAGGCTGGAGTTTGATTTCCATCATTCCCAGATCATTTAAAAAGTTTAATCATCTTGGATCTGCTTAATGCAGGACTGGAAAGTAAGTCCCTATTCAGGATTAGCTCCCTTACGGGGTTTTGTGTGGAAAATTTCTTCATACATTATCAAAATTATCTATCCTTACAGTATTATACATAGAGAAGATTTAGAGATCAATTTAATTAACCTGATAGACAAAGCTCAAAGCAAATGCCTGAGTATTACCTTAACAAACGAACCGTGCGCGGTCTTTTCTTCCTCTTCCTTGTGTTATCCTTACAGCTAACTTACACTTACAATTACATGCACTGTACTATAATACATGTCGGAAGCTTAGAGCTGTCCCAGCTGACACAGTGCTCGATAGTGGAAAACACATGGTTGGGGAAAACTTCGCAAGCCGACCTGTAGATTGGTGACGGATCTGGCCATCCAGCGGGGGACGTTTACCGCCATCACTCGCAATAAAAAATATATTTATAGGACCAATTTCTTCAGCGGTTGTCGTATCCGGAAAAACTAATTAATCATAAGGTTGGCGCAGGCAATGTTTGTTCAGTTCTATACAAATCACGATAGGGAAAAACCTATAGAGGAAGACAAAAAAATTTAGTCACTTCTCTTCAGATAACAATAGAAAAATGTAATAAGGTAGGCACAGGAAAAACAATCAATGTTGTAGACATGTCTATTACACAGCAACATTTGTTTAAAGGCAACCGAAAAAATAAATTGGATTTTAAAAAATGCAATTGAATTACATCAAGTAGTAGCCAACAAAAATATGAAAGCAGCCCCACTAAAACAATTGTAGAATATACAGAAAAAAATCTTAACAAGAACTATGAATTATTCACGTATGTCATCGTCGGTATCGAAGTATAAACTCTAATTCTCGAGAAAGTAAACTTATTTTGCATTCTAATTTAAACAAATCAGAGGGCACTGAAAGTGTTCGATAACCAGCACATAAGCGCCATTAATTAGAATCGAGGAAAGAGTTTATCCTTCGTTGTCTATGAAATGTTTAATTGGACATACATTTCTAATTAAATTCATATCGATATGGTGTAGTGATTATCCAGTTTATATAATTATAAACATTTTCTCCTTATATTAGAGACTATCATGCAAAGACAATCCGAAGAAACAGTTGTTGCAATTTGTGTGCAGTATATATGCGATAGCGGTAAAAATTATATTTTTCCCCTGTGTGATAAGAGAACACATATCTCCTTATCATTGATCGAAATATTTTATAAAGGCTGATGATGAAGTGCATGCTGTTCGAAACGTTTTAATAAATTGTTGAAATTAACTGAATAACTTACTTTTACCTCATTGTCCTTAATATAAGGAGAAAACCTGAATAAGATATCGAGGTTCCGTGAAAGGAGAAGTGATCAGAACTAAGCAGTTCTCATTGAAATTCCTTAAAAGAGGAACTGATTAAATGTAGTCAGTTCTGAACTGGATTTCTTGACAGAAATATCGGCTAGATCGGAAGTAGTCAGATCTGATTGGGATGTCTTTCTGATCGGCATGCCTTCAAGGGGGTTTTCGACTCAAACTTGTCGATTTTGATCTGGATATCCGCATTGGGGTATTATCACAGTGAGAGTTTCATTCTCACGAGAGCCCTAACGGAAATGCTCAGAATTTAGTTTTACTTACAGATCCAGTCGAGGAAGAGGTGTTTCCTAACCACAATAATACAATTTTCAGATAAAAGTTTCCGATACAGGTGGAAATTAAAATATGTAGACTTTCGAAATTGGAAATATTCATAAATGCAATGATATGACCTTTTTCGAGTTTCCTGTGCTTCTTTTGCTGGAAAGAGTGTTTCTCGAGATAGGAGAATTAGCTAATTATACTGTTTTATGTAATATTGTAGGTTTACTGAAAAAAGTACGAAAAAATATGTACTGATTAGCAGCATTCGTTATTAACATATTTCATTATATAGTGAAATTTGTTTATAACAACACTATTTTGTACGACCTACCGGGTATAACGACTAAAATGGTTGGTTCCGGCCGTATCCCATAAATTTGCGGCAACTGAAAAACAGTTTATTTTGATATTGTTTACAATGACGCACCGCTTTTAGTCTTTTGCGTCGATTAATCAAGGAACTGGATCAGGTTATAACAACAAATTGTTGATAGAACGTTATTTCGCTTCATGTGCTCACTTAACTCTCGTCCGTATTTGTACGAAGAATCGGTGTAGCTACTGCTCGCACAGAATAAGAAGCTTCGCCGAAGCATAGAGTTCTTTGAACACTAGAAAGTGTGGTTTTAGTTATTCCGAACCATTGCGGCCATTGGCGAGTCTTGAACACATAAATGTACTGACACGATGTGGCAAAAGAAGAAAAAAGTGTTTCCAATTGGAGAAAATCCTCACATAATATGAAGATTAGAACATGGAGAAACGAATAATGACAAGAAGAAAGAATGAGGAATGTCAATTTGAGAATATTAACAAAATTGAATTAGTACAACAATGACAATACCCAAGTGAAAATGAAATGGCAACGTAAACGCACTGTAGAAACGCAGCGTAATGTGGAAAATGCGTATGTAAATATTAAATGCAAAAAGAACACCAAGATGACAGACTACTTAAAAGAACGACAGCATGTAATTTATGTAAGTAGCAATAGCGGTAGTAAAAGGCTATATCTAGAAGTGCTACGCGTTAAGTATTTGGAAATTTAAGGAATTTTAAAAAATTTCCTAATTTATGTATTTGTCAACTAACCGTATTTCGATTGTAAATATATGTATAGTAAAGAAGATGTATAGAAATTTTTATTACAAAACATTTAAATTTTAAAAAAATTGTAAGACAAAAAGTGTATCCACATAACATATTCTAAATACAGTATTAACTTTTAGATATTATTGCGAATGAGAAATGATTGCAGGAATAAAATGTTTTTAATTGTATTATAATGCCACAAACTTTATTTATGAAGATAGGATAATCCGATTATATTATTTAATAATTGTGTTAGCGATACGAATTACCGATTTAAAATGATTTTCTGTCAATATATATTTTTGTTAAATGGCCATGAATGTGCGGTCTTTTGGGAGCGATATTGTTTTAGGTATCAGAATGATAATACAATAAATAATGTAACAGGAGATGAATAAAGGATAATTCGTTTCAATTCTCAGAATGCATGAAATATACAAAACAGTCGCCGAGTTTGCCCGAGGCCGTCCCAACTCATTAGCATCACGTAAAATTTGTGTTTACAAAGCCAAAAATTAATATACCGCATGTAAAGGCCTCTTTGTATGACGCAGAAGTTTGCAGTGGCAACGTTTTACTCGTGGGGTTTGAGTAATGCGTACGGTATTGATAATCTTACGTTGGGACTGGTGTAAAAGACAAAACCTTAACACTACGTACCCTACAAAATAACTATTCATTTCGTACAATTTTAACCCGGCTTGTAGAGGTAGACTTTCGAAGGGCGGAAACCGTCATTGTGCTATCACGTTTGTGGCGAGTAAAAGTAACCACTTAAAAGCCTTAAAGAGTTAAATTATCCAACAAATGTCCTGAAGTTAGATTCCCCATTCACCCAGCTAGGGTAATGCATGAAACGGAATTGAGACTGATGCTGTGTCGACCTCTGGTGGCCAATATGGAAGCCAAAGTTATTTTGAAGTGCTGAGAGTCTATAGCGGTGTCAATCACAAAGTTCATGAGACAGTCCTTGTGGGTAGTGGCCCAATTTTCACGTTTTCAGAGTACGGGCATTGTATACTAGAAAGGCAACATTCATTATTGACAGATAAAGTCAAGAATCGTTTCTCTCTTACTATTGCACTGTAAGGAGAAAAGATTCGCATTACTTCCCAGGCATCATTTTATATTTCTAAAGTAAGTACTAATGTAAATACTTAATTGTAATGTCTATTACCTAATATAAATAAAAAGATATGTTCGTTCTGTTCCTTATTACAAAGAATTGAAAGTTCATTCTTGGGGTTTAAAATCCGTTAATTCTGTACAAAATATAGTAGTTTCATGGAACGAATCCTAGTAATACGACAATTGGGAGATGGCGAGTATATTTTCGCACGAATTTGTCATTGTCAAGAATTGGTAGTATGTGACTGAGAATGTAGAAAACAGTTTTTCTAGCTTGTTCAAAAACGCCGAGTATGTGTTGCAAGAGTATGATAACTAATGGTACTAAAACAGTACGTACTTTCTCCCCGTATTTCCGTGCAAAATTACGCAAAAAATTTCAATTTTTTTTGAAAAATTGTCCATGACCTTATTTCAAAATCTATATTTAAAGAACATATAACATTCATTAAGGGAAAAATCTCTATATTTTTATGGTTAATATTTTGGTTATCAGAAGACGCGGAATTTTCAGAATACATTCTGTAAACCCTCAAAGTCCCTTTTGAATATAGAATACGTCGGCAAAGAGGGAGCGGCTAAGTATTATTCATCTCCAAAGTGTAAATATTATAACGCCATTCTTCACATCGTTGACAATATCTTGCCATGTTCCAAACAATTACTGACGCAATGCTTCCTTGGTTGTTGGGATCACATTAGAAAATCTTGAGGACAGAATATGATGGGTGTCTGTTTACTTTCCATTCGTGGTTACCTGCGCATAACCACAAATCTAAGCCATCTGACGTGAACAATAATAGAAATGTTGAATAAGTTCACCTTTTACCTAATGGGACGGCGTACTTTACTGTGCTGAAAGATTCTGCTCTTACGTTTCTGCTATGTGGCATGCGTCATATTCTGCCATGTTGCAAAACTGCCTGCTCCACTTTCTTGCTGAAATGCTGCCTAACGCTTTCCTCACAACGGTTCGTTAGGAAGGGCATTGTTCCCCACGACCTCCATAAGATCTTTGAGATATTTTCTGGCATTTCTAGTCCGAAAAATGGCAATTTTGATATAAGCGCTCTGTTCTTGCCCGTTAGATATATTCCAGTGTACAACTGAACGACCATCGTCCCGCGTGCTATAACTGTAGAACGTACTGCCATCTCGAGATGTGTCCATTTAGTACTACAGTGTCAGACCTTCCATGAAATATGATAATTTTATGGTAACATCGTTCTAACGTAAGAAGATGATAGTTGCCACGACTTGCGTCGTAACCTTCGTATTTTAATGATATGCGATACTTTAACATCTCCGACAGTTTTTCGATTTATATTACATTTTTTAGGAGATGCTTTCGTTTATACGAAAGTTTACACAAACTTTTTATATTTAATAAGAACAACTAAATTTAATTAATCCTTGTATATTTCTTAACTTCTTCTCTCAGCGAGGAGCCCTCGGGCGAGGAGAATAGCGCAACCTCCTCCCACTGCTTGGCACCGGTGCCTCCAACGAAGTCTCTTGTCGTGTAATCTACGGTAAAGAGGCCGGGACGATGGGATATTCCGTTTGCGTTGCATTCATGCTAGTGCAATTTCGTCATTTGTTCCTGGGATACGCCTCAGTTCGTTTTTTTAACTTCATCTTTGCTCATATTCATGTTAACAAAATTCTGCATTAGGATGTAGGAGATATCTAAATTCAGTTTGAATCCAGAGGAGACCATTGCCTTGAACTTTATCGACGTATATTTTCTAATTTTCCTATTAAGAATATTCTTTTGTCAGTAACACGTAAGATGCAGAATTTTCAATTTGATTTACTGCACGTTTTTCTCTTGGTACTTACTAATTATGGTTGTTCATTGCATTTCATTTTGCAAAATAATTTAGGTTCCATCAGGTTTTCAGGGATTAGGACGCCTGTAATTATTCCTGGATTCTCTATAGTCAGGATGACAATAAATAAAGGAAAACAAGATATTAAAATGACCAAACCAATTACGTTTATTAAAAATGTACGGTACGCACTCTTTCTCTTTTGTTCTCTATAATATTTACTACAATAAAAGGAAATAGTCTAGTTAATTTACACACTCCATAAAATGAAGAAAGGGAGTAGATGCATGACCCCGCAACTTCTGAAATGCCTTTAGAAAATATGGTTTTGAAACAGTGCGTTATACATTTTTACGTTGGTCATACCTGGCAAAAAGAACAATGACAGTATCAATCTCACACATGAACCGAAGTGCGATCAAATCCAATCATGAAGGTTTCGAGATTTACGTAACGTCTTACTTACTATACCGGTACTAGAAGGGAAATATTTTCGAATTAAAAGATTAAGGTCACGAATTATATTTGTTCATTAAGTTTTATTTTATGTATTTTTATACATTTTCAAGCAATTTCCATATTAATAACCATTCGACATCAATTTCCATAGTACAATTCTTCTTTGCGGATACTCGTTTAAAAGAAACAAGCTAGTAAAATATTTTTCTCCACGGTTTTTAACTTTAGATTATTGCTCATTTTATTGATTAGTAGTTCGAAATGAACACGTTAAGTCTTATTTCATCAAAACGACTGCTGTGATGAATTCTCATATTATGAAATAATACAAATGTTCGTGTGGTGTTTTAAACCCAGTTATTTACGGAGATATTTTTTCCGTGAAACATCAGACTTTTCTGACGAAAAGTAAAGCTTCTAGGAGAGACTGGAATTGAAATCAACATCCCTGCACAATATTCATCGACACAAACTATAAGTTCTTAATTCGCGAGACGTGTGAACTGTTTTATGTTATGTGAACTGTGTATATGTTTTCCTTGCTAAAAACACAGTATTCGATCTTCCTTCACTTCACAATGAATTTAAAGTTTATGTTCTGGGTCATGAGTGTCTAGACCAGAAAAGTACTTAAGGACTTGTCAAGATTGTTACGAACAAAATAATTTTTCCACGAAAATTTCAAATAGAAGAACAAACAAAGTACACTGCAATCAATAAGGTTATTATATCGTAGAGATACAAATGCACAATATTTCACTCAAGAAACGTTTTACAAAATTTACAAAATGGCGCAACGTAATGAGTGCTTGAAATATTTGACGGTACAACTTGAAAATGCTTGAATATTTTCTGGAAAAATGCTATACTCAAGTTTCTAATAAAATACAATACTTTGTAAGAACAATCTTCAAGTGCGTTTATTGAGCCATTGAAAAATATTAGAGGATTCATTCCAGATTTTTCATGTTTGTAGCTGAAATAATTCGATTTGCTATACATTATTTAATTTCATATGATTGACAGTAGGAATACAACCACCCGACTTAGAAGTCTTGTATGATCTGTAAAAATAAGTAATTACAAATCACGAAGCTATGGGGAAAACTGTGAATGATGGACTAACATGTTACGGGTTAAAGAAAAAAACATCCTCATTTTCATTCAGGAAGTGACGCACATATGCTTAAAGTAGCTCCTGCGTAGAAAATGATTCACCGTAATATGCTCTATTTAACATATGTTAACAAGTTGTTAACTGCCACCACGATATTGGATTCATATTTGTCTATGGGATAATATTAATTTTAGCATGAGAAAACTATTTTTAAGAACCATGAAACGAGTATTAACATCTAGATTTAATTAATTGAATTATTGACTGAATGATCTGTATTAATAGGAAAAATAATTTAATCGTTTTTGCATACCTAAAGATAATAGTGATTTAAGTGGTTCTGAAATGATTTGTTTAGCTGTGTAAATGCAAGTGAATGCTGTATAATTGAATGTCATTTTGGCTGGCTTGCATAGTGCATCAAACACGGAGAATTCGGTGCGTCTTTTACAAGAAATGGCATAATAAAAAATCTAACATCTTGAAACTGTTGTGAGAGAAAGTTTTGGAAGTGTACTTGGTAAAGTAAACTGGAAACGAAAGAAATGCATTATATTCATCGTTTGTCAATATATATCGAACAGGAGTCATCGTTGATAATTCGGAGGACTCCTCAACCGGGTAAAATTATTTTTCTAAACAGTTCCTCAGTATCCTCCAGATTACGTAGAGTGATTACTCCGTGCTTATAGGAAAATATAAGTCCGTCTCAGAAAATATAAAATATATTGTCTGCCGGCAGTCCCAGAACCTTAAAACAATACATCAATATTCACTGTTCTGTGAAATTTAATGAGAGAAAGAAATATTCAACGAAATATGAAAGTGAAGTGAAATATCTACGCTTAGGGAATGATACATCTAATCGATATTTTTATTTAAAATTAACTTAGTTATTTAAATTAATACATATTCTTAAACAAATAAAATCAAAAAGTTTAATTTTGTTAATATATTTTTTGTGTTAAAAAGTAAATAAAAAATTAAATAGCATACATTACTTACGAGGAATAAAAACAATTGTTTTTAGTAACGTACATTATTTTTTGGAGATATTAGTGTTATTTGTTAAGCATCATTATCTTAGATATTTTTTTCTACACACTTTATCCATTTTTGCCTCACATATATGTGCATATTTTGGTACTCGCTAGAACATAATGGTACGAATCTCATCATTACTTAGGACCCAACATCCCTGGCCATGCACTGGATGTCTCGCCGTCGATGCCCTACGCTGGGGCTGCTCGGCGCTCTTTCGCCCGGGTGACGCAGAGCAAGTCGCATCCAGCACGCCATTCTTCTCCGTCTCCGCCTAACGAGCTAGCAATTCCGACGTACCGAATTACGTTGTATTTTCGGTTCCGAATCCGCTGCGAAACGTAACGGTCGAGGGCGAAACTTTTGGAGGGCGCTCCGATGTCACGAATATCCCCGCGGCCGCGATGCCCGTTCAAATGCGCACCGTTTCAACGAGTTCTTTAAGCGGCGCGCTGAAAAAGTCCGTGTTAATTGGACAGCACTTCATTAGAATTCCGTATCGCCGGCGTGGGCGCGCGTGCGGCAGGGAACTGAGAACGTGGGCGGGCGCCGCGGCGGCGCGGGGAAGGGAGGGGTGGGGCGCGGCGCGGCTGGAATCGTTGGTCGACGCGGGGGGGCGGGACGGAACGGAGAAAGGCCGCGGCGGCGTTCTTAAAAGGAGGCACGCTTAAGTGTGAAGAACATGAACTGGGTTAAAGGAAACCGTAACCGCAAGTTACCATGGCAACAGTCAATTCGTGCGAGCGTTGCGTCATTGCTAGGCCAGCCGAGTCAAGAAGCGGGAGCGAGGAAAAGTATGGGTGCACCGTTTGGAATGAAAATTAAATGACTTTACCGCGGGAAATTTAGGAGAGGAACAATGTGTGCATTTTAAAATACGCCAGTAGATTAATTGCGTACTTGGGGGCGCTCGTCTTAACGAAAACAGAAAGGACGTAGATTTCTGAGAGAAAAGCAAGTCAATCTCCCGGGAGTGCGATACGTGGTCTCTTTTTTATCATAACCCAGCTGTAAATTTAAAAAGTAATTTCTTACCAAAACACCGCCTTTAAAGGCACAATGCTTTGTCACCCCATTTACATAAATGTAGCTCCGTTGCCGTTCAAAGGAGACATCTCCAAGCACTCTACATAAACCGCATTAAGCGAAGTAATACAACGTATTTCGGTCTGTGTTCTCACTCATTTAGGACCCACAGCGGTGTCACTTCATAAGGGGCTCGGCTCTGTGGAAGATTGAGGGCCGCGGCGCGGGGCCGCCCAAGGCGCGACCTACGCCGCTCTCGCTTGCTGACAATATGAGGGCAGGAAGGAACGCGGGGGCGGCGCGAGGGGGGACGGGGCGGGGACAGCTGGAAGGAAAAGCGGGGACGGCCCGGGGAGAGGCGGGGCGGGGCGGGGCGGGGCGGGGCGGGGGGGCCGGGGCAAGAACACGGAGAGGGACGAGGAACGCCGAGTCGGAGCGCGGCGGAGAGATAGGGTGACAGGGCGACGGTGGCGGCGGTAGATGCGGCGGAATTCACTTGAGAATAGCGCGCTTGTGATATTTCACCGGGCCGCCCGGGTAGAACGGCGCAGATGGGCTGTGGCAGAAAAGCTCGCCGCGTTTCCAATATTAATGAGCTCCAATTAAGCGACGCTGAGTTCCCGAGCGATGTAAAGGGGGCGTCGAGACGGAGAAACTTTGAGGGGATCGGCGCCGAAACCTCACGAGCCGGCTGCGCGAGCGCACGACGGCCGGCGAGAAGGGTTAGGTGAGCGCGCCCGGGTGGTGCAGTGAGGGGAGCAGTGAGGGACGTGAGCGAAGGTAGCGGCGGGGGCCGCAGCCGATGGAATATCGCTGGAGGCGGAGCCGGCTGCAGCGGAAACGGCCTTCACCGATCGGAGGGGACACTGGATGTAGACGCGGAGGCGGCCCCGAAATGGTAGGCGACTGAGACGAGGAGGAGGCCAAAATTTTAGACTGCATTGGGGCGCGTCGGAGGTGGGAGAAAAAATGGGGGACGTGGCATCTGTGAGAAGGGGGGCGGAGTTGGCAGCAACGGAATTGCTGCCGACCGTAACGTATCTGGCGGAGACAGCAGTGAGGGCGGAGACGGAGGCGGTGACGGAGGTAGGGTTGAGGGGGCAGCAACCTTGGATCTGAGAGCCAAGACACCTACATCGTGGAGCGGTGTGATGCGACTTGACACTTTCCGGTTCACTGCATACTCCCACCATGCTCTGCATCGCCCCAACATCCACTCCCGAACTTTCCGCATCACTTCGTCTTGCGCCTACATGTGTCTATATAAATCAAGAGCAACTCAACTTTCCGCGACGTAGATAGTGTTGGTGGACTTGCGTGACATAGCGCTATATTTCATGTGTACATCTGTGTTCAACGACAGAAGAATTGAATTTTTGTAAATCGACATTCGGCTAATTTGACTTGTTTTCTCAACCAATGTGATTGCCTATCTTTTAAGAAACTGTTGGGATCGGTAACCATGTTAACGAGTTGCTGCCCCGACGTGGGGCAACTTATTGTCGATTCTATGAAACTACTAAATTCTTCAACTTTTAAATTTAGTCAAATGATGCTAATCACTCTGTTTTAAAGAGGTCTTTTTTAGTCCAAACAGTATTTAAGGAAATCCGCAACATGTTGTGCAGAACATATTTAAATTTAGTGTATTCCACACAACTTGTGCAGGCGTCATTTGGTCAACTACCTTCAACACAATAAGTACTGAAACAGCAACTATCTTAAGAAAGAACGGTCGCCCAACAGCAAAAAATGAACACCGAAGACTCGGAGAACGTAGGAACCCGGAAACTGTGCAAGAAAATCTATATGCACTAGAACAAAACATTATTTTTTGCAAGTAACTGTAAATTACTGGATGTATATTTTTGAAATGAAAGAATCTGAACTTAATCATGTAATGCAATGCAACGTATGTACGTGTAATTTTCATTTTACTGTGACATATATTAGTCGCTAATGACCTCAGCACATGATGCGACTTGAACAAGTAAATAAAAAATTATAATTCAAATTCTGCTTATTCAACTAGTAAGCCAAAGAACGATACTAAAAGAAAAAAGACTGATGGTGGATCTTGGCGCTCCTTACACGCCGCGAAGCCCTAACCGCACATTTCGTTCGTTTCGTCAGAGGGTGCTGCTAAATGAGCTTCGCCGGAGAGCTCACCAACGAATCTTATCATTTTCGAAACCTTTTCAGTTTGTCACCGTATGGTGCGGCCACATCAGCACAAGAAACATTTCATCTTTTAAAAAATATTTAAATAAATTACAATATACTACGTAGAAGTTATTCTATTTATTTCAGAATTATGAATACTACAATAGGATACCTGTTCAATTAACGTTATATTATTTGAAACCGTTCAATGTGAATTATTCTACAATAATTCTGATAATAACCAAATATAACTTAAATGTACCATGTTCATATATTACAGTACTAAAGATACGTACAAGTTGTTGTAATGTACTTTTGCAGTCTTATGAAATGGAGAGAAACATATTTGGCGTTGCATCGCATATTAATGACTACCCATATTTTGCTTGGGTTCATTTCATTAGTGTGTATCATGTTTATTGATAATTGTAGTTTTCTTTCTTTTCCTTAATTTGCAAATATTCTCCCAAACGGATAAACAAACCTTCGTAAGTCGATTCTACTCAAACGGATAAGCTAACCTTTTATTTTGTTATACATATCATCACAGATATATTTTAAGTATTGTCTATTATTGGATTTCTATGGATTGATAGTTATCTTTACGTAATGTAATTGATTCTGGAAGTCGTTTAAATTTGTAATTATTCATCGTGTAATTGTTTCCGGGCCCAAGACTCCGTCTCGTTTGGGTTTTTTTCCAATAGTCCTTGGAGCGAATGATGAGATGGACCTTTCGTTGCTTTCAGACAATTAATTCAGGTTTTCTCCTCTCTAAACATTATAAACTACTAAATTTCTTTGTGATTTAATGCTTTCTTCGTCTTCTTCTTCTTCTTCTTCTTCTTCTTCTTCTTCTTATTATTATTATTATTATTATTATTATTATTATTATAAATTGTATTATTACTCATTTGAAGATTGCGATCATTTTTTGTGATACTCAGTCCACAATCTGTTTTATTAATTTCAGTGTCCAGAGTCAGTCTCATCTTAGCTCACAACTCCAGAGCACTTATTAAAATAATAATCCATAATTAACACGAAATTAAAATTTTGATGAAGGGAAAATTATTTAGAGACTAGAATAAGAGGTCATTACTTAACAATATAATTAATTCAACCTCCATACCAAGAAAAAATGTCCAGTACTAGCGTGTGCACAAGAGGTGAACGCACGCTGTAAGAATTTTCTACGGCAACACGCGTTTGAGAGCCGCTGTTTGAATTGCCATTTTATGGGTCATTGCCTTCATTTAATCTCCTAAAACACGGAGTGGCACGTTGTTTGCGTGTTTCCGTCCCGTTTCTCCTTTCCATACAAGGCAGCACCAACGCCAAAAGATGCTTTGCCTACCCGCAAGAAAAAGTACCTGCCTTAAATTGTGTAAGATCTATATACAAATCATGGAAATTAATGATAATACAATTCGAGTAAATTTCAAAAGAATTTTAGAAAAACATAAAAATTATGCATTTCGAGATTTAATTCAGCACCGCATCTACATACATCTGAATGTTGCTTGTGGTAAAAATAGTCTAAATCATATATACCATTTAAAACTTATTAAATTTAGAGACAATATTGGATTGTGAATTATATGATATTTATATAAATGAGCTTTAGAATTTATTTCGGATTATTCCGGTACAACAAAAATTACAAAATATGTCAACTGTATTAAATACATTTGTGGCATGCAATATGAATTTGAGAAATTTGAACTGCAGTTTACATAATTCTTTTAACATACAAATAATTGATGCAATTATTTAAAATAGTATCAGCTGCTATATTTCTAGTAAATGAGATTTAACATTTAAGAAGATTTCATTAGAAGCAAATGTCTTGACAATGATTCTGAATATTAAAAAAATTATAATTTTAGTACACGAGCTGAGAGAAAAAAACAGTTGTCCGAAACGCTTTTAAAAATCTTTTCCGATTTGCTTTATTCGCAACATGTGTAAAATGAATGTTTCTTTTTCTTGCAATAAATCATTCATACGTTCGAATAACGTCACTGTTGGGCATTTAATCTCCCCACAACACAATGTCTAACACTGTGTGTAATCTCGGGAGACGGAAACGCAGTGTCTAGCATTTTGTTTCGATGGATGTCTACAAACTTGAACGTGGAGTGAAGTTCTGTACTCTTGGCAAATTCTCTAAAAACTACTCTCGCGCTGCCACACTTGGAGCCGTCTTCCTCCGCCCGATAGTTCCTCAGCGCCCTCGCCTTCCGTCTGACGTGGCCTTCCAGCATACGACCTGACCCGAGCGAACTCCCCGTCCCCTAGGGTACATCCCGACAGCCGCCACTCTCCGAGTAGCTCCGCCCCGCCCCGCCCCGCCCCGCCCCGCCCCGCCCCGCCCCGCTCCGCTCCACCCCGCCCCGCCGCTCGCACCTCGCGGCACTTCCTGACCCTGCGGTGAGCGCAACATTCACCAACTTCACAACTTCGTGACTTCGCCAGGCGACAGTACGAGCACCCCCCGCCGGCGCCCCGTATTTCGTCCTCAGCGCCTCCACCTTGGCATCGTCCGTCTCTCCACGCCGCGCTCTCTTTCCGGGCGCCTAAGCTTGCGCTGGGCGATCATATTTCGCTAGACAAATATTTCAGGTGCCGACCTGGATAGCACAGGGGGTAAGAGCGTGTACCCAGTCAGCGCTTCCGACTCAAGGATCGCGGGTTCAAGTTCCGCCTTGCGTATGGTTGTTTATCCTTTGTCTCTCACGTAAGTGTTGTCGCAGAGGGTCTCGCGTTCTGCTGAGCCCATATCAGAGGAGCCCGCAAGTGTGTCGATGCCAAGTATATGGTCGAATATGCGTTCCAACGGGATGTAAATGGTAACCGGCTGTCGGCTGCATAAAAGCCATAGAAAAACAAATTTTGAATGCTCATCACGTTTCGCTTTTATTCTGCTAGTTCAGTTCTCATTTAACTTCAGCGTTTTCCAGGAGACATTCGTAGCGATACTACAATGACATCGTCACGTAAACGTGACATCCCACCCGTTCTTTCATTATATATTTTGTGCATCTTTGTTTTATATTCCTTTTCATATAGACATCCTCATCTCGGTAGATTCAATTACGTTCCACTGCATTCAGTTGTGCCGTAGGCCTATTTTGCATCTTCGCCATTCAGCCCGCCTCGATTCTACAGAATTTGTTCTTCTGTTTATAGCTCATCTCCCATATCGGGGCATTAACATTACAATCTTCTTCCTTTGCTCACTCTCAATTCACTTACTTCACGCATTTCTAGTGTATGCCCTTTCCTTAAGCAGTTTCCGCGCAAGCACCACCACATTCTTATCGCATTTGCACTCTCTCGTCTCTCCCTCTTTTGCCGTGTCTCGCGTTGCATTCGTAGCCGCCCCCTCGTTTCTTTCACATGCTTGCTTCCTCTTGGCGTCGGCACCGCGCCGTGACGTTCTCCCCTCCTCTTCCGCCTCCTCCGCCACCCCCGCCTCCGCGCCCACACTCCCCCGCGCGGAGGCAGCGGCGCCGGCCTCGCTGTTTGTAAGGCGCATCAAATATGGATGTCTAACTCTTCGGCGCGGCCGGGTGGGGCGGCCCGCGACACCGAGGAAAAGATTGCAATCTCGCGCATTCCGCATTCAGCTACGCCGGCTCAGCCGCCGTCATCTCATTCTCTATGTAAATGCCGCAGATTTGGCGACCGCCCTCACGCGTTCCAATCGATGGGGCGACGAAGCGTCGTCAGAGTGCCGCGAGCGCCCGCGCCTCCCGCCCCGCCCCCTCACCCGCCCCGTCTCGCCCCACCCTTCCCTCCGAGCCCGCCCCGTCCCCCCCCTTCCCGCCACACGCCCCCCGTCCAGCCCCGCCCCGCTTCGTCCAGTTGTGCCCCGTCCCTCCGCCCCACCCAATCCCGCACAGCCCTGAACCCCCTCCCGCGCACGCAAGGAATGAGGGAGGGAGCGGGGACGGTGGGCGCAGCAGAAGGGCTTTGAAGCATGAACTGACTTCTTAGCGGCCCTCTCACCATGGTAGCTTCCTTCAAGCGAGGTCCCCTTCGTCTTCACTGCTGCATGCCTCAAGTGCCTCCATCAACTCTGGAGGGAGATGAGAGCGGAGAGGAAGATTTGGTATGAACGAATCGTATCACCAGGTATCAACTCATGTTTGCCACGGTCGAACTCCATTCGCAATCATGGGTTCCGTTAGCAACATGGAACAGAGGAGGGAAGTAAAAGCCGAAGATGCCTCTAAAAGGGGGACGGCAATGCACAGAAGAATGAGATAGGGGACAATATCACCATTTCATCTCTTATGTGCTACTGCTTGAGTAGCTACGAATGACGTCGCAGATCAGGTGCTATCAGGGAGCACACTGAGGTTTGAAGCACTTCTTGACTACTCCGCCTGCCCCCCTTCTCATGTCAGCTCTCTCCCACCTCTTGCTCGCTTTTGGCATGAGCGTGGGGTGGGGAGAAAACCGTGCGTGAGGTTGAAGCCGGGGCGTGGACAGACTTAAGAAACGTCCCGCCCCACCCCATTCCCGCATGTGCTACCGTTCGACCTCTGTTCGCGGTCGTCGTCGCCGCGAGAACGAGGGAGCGGAGAGGCGGGCGAGGCGGGCGTGGTCGGACTCCTCATCGGCCTGCCTCCACCTCCGCCTCCGCTCGGCTCCGCATCTGCTCCTGCGCCCCTCTGTTCGCGGTCGTTGTCACCGCCGCCGGCGCTCCCGGCTCGCCCAACTTCTTATGGGCGCGACGTGCCCAGCCCGGCCGCTTTCAATTACCGATCCTTTGGAGAGGTTAAGGTGAAATATGGTATCGAGATCCTTACAGAAATTTGTTGGGAAACTATGTCTGTAAGCTGAGGCGCCCAATCAGGAGCGCCGTGAGGGGTCGTAAATAAATTTTTAGGTGCGACTCCTCAAATCTCCGGCCACCGGTTACAAACGAGCGTTTCCCCTCGGGCAAACTGCCGCCTTCGGAGCGGTTCCTCAAACTCTCGCTGTGAGGGCGCTTCAGTGTTCGCTCGAGGGTGGGGTGCGTAAAAACAAGGTTAAGAACAGCTGCGCCTCGCGAGGCTATAATTCAGAGTATGCATTCCGACATAAATCCCTGGAAATCACCATAAAATCGAAAGCTAAACGGAGATGGGACGCACTCCGCAGATTTTCAGCTGGGTGAGAGCCCTCACCAGCGGAGAGCGTGGTTGAGCGGCGGGGATCGTAGTTGGGAACGCGGCGACCGGAGTCGTGCATTTTGCTTTCAAACCGCGCCCGACAGTGCAACGCTAGAGAGATTGTGTTTCGATACTGCGAGGACAGAGATGTGTCCTCTCTGGTGTGCTGTTTTCGCAAATCTGTGATCAAATATTCGCGGAATTCGACAGGATAAAACATTCGATGTAACTCGTTGATACATGAAGAAGATGCCATGAACGATACTGTAAGAGTAATGAAACTAGATTGTATACTATCAGATTATTACCAAATTGTTTGCCAAAACATTCGCGAAAATGGTTCTTTGTCTATGAAAAAAGATTTATCACTCTCATACAATTGCCACTCTTTTATCCGAGAACACCAATGGGCTCTACCGCTGACTCTCCCCTTTGATTTCGACAGTTAAAAACTCTCAAAAATATAGTATTATTGGAACTCAATAAACAAATTGCATCAACTTATATTTAATTTTTTATAGATCTTTGTGGATCATTTTAACTGGAAAATGCTAAGACAGGAAGTACAAGTGTTCTAAAGTAGTGTACATGTGTTCTAAAGTAGCATTAAAACTCGCTATTTTATTATAATTTCAACTAACAGAATCATTACGCATATTCCATGTTAAAAATGTGAGAGCCTGTTACAAATCTCTCTGGTATACTCTACTGATGATTATAATGAATGCGTATGTTTGGGGACTTAGTGCACAAGCAGTAACTTAGTACACAAAGAATGCAGTGTTGTGCATTTATTCCGCCACGTCATTATTTAGGGATTAACATCAATAAGTTTTCTGCTTTCAATTCTGGTTTCAATTCATATGTAAAGTTGTTCGTTTACGAAGATTTGATGAGGTTGTTAAACGACCTATTAATGATCATTTTACGACAGTAAATAATGACGTGTTGTAAGTTCCGTTTTGATATTGCAATGGTAATCAAAGGTGATAATCACCGTTTATCAATACTCATCAGAGGTGACGCTAATCCCAACTGCAATAAAATAATATGAGAATTATCGTTAAAAAGAAAGTGACTGAAGTCAAAAAAGAAACAAAATATTAGGAAAATAAGCATTTTCATGTTCTATATTGCACATTTCGAAGGAAGCGAGTTTGAGATCGGCGAATCCGGAGGTTTTGCACGTCTCTGGCAGCGCACTGTCCGTGCGGGTGGGTCGCACCTCGAACGGCGAGCCGATGCCGCCCGCTCGACCCCCCTGTTCGGCGGGTTGCAGCTGCGGCCCCTTCCGCCACCGTCGCCTTCGACCGCGAGCACCTCGCTCGCCCCGTGGCCTCGACGCGCGTCGTGCGCGCGCATCACGCTGCCCGAAGCGCGTCTCCTCCCGCGTATAAAATTTATTTAAGAAATTTCAGTTTGGGTGCCTTGATTGAATTGGCGGTTTTTTTATTGAGTAAAGAGAAGAACAGCGCGCAAAGAAACTTGGCTAATATAATTAATGCAAATGGGCCACGCCCGCGCCGATACGCGGCGAAGGAGAAGGCGATGTGCGGAGGCGGCGCGAAGGGGCGAGAGTGGCACGGGGGGAGGGGAGTGTAGGGAGGGGAAGGTAGGGGAGGGAGGGCGAGGACGAGGCAAGGACTAGCCGCAGAGGCGGCGGCGGCGGCCTCGGCAGACGCGCGCCCGCGGGCAAAGGGACGGGCGCGAGCGGCGCGAGGGAGCCGGCGCGCGGGCGGGGTGGAAAGGACTGCGGGGCGGGGGACCGAAGCGGGGAGGACGCGCAGCGGGCGGGCGGCGGGCGTGGAAGAGTTAGGAGACACATGTCGGCGCGGGGAACCCGGCCGAGGGGGGGCGGGGCGACCCGTCCCCCGCGGCCGGCCCCGCCCCCACCGCCACCGACGCTTCCCCAACAACTATATCCTCTGTCACCCTACACCCTGACATTGACGCCACCGTCGCCTGCACTCCCGCCCGCGCCGTCACCAACGCCCCGTTCACCGACGCCACCGCATCCTCTTCCCCCGCCCAGCGCCCGCGTTTCCAAGTCTGCCACCGTCACAGTCGCCACCGCGCCGCCGCCCCCGGCAAGGGCTGTCGGGCATTCCGAGGAAGGCGCGCGGCAGCGAAGCGCGGACGACGGGGCGCGCGGCGTGGCGCGGCAAGGGGCGGGCACTTCTCGAATCTCCTGGCAATCCTCACCCGCAGCTGCGCTCATGCCGCCGCCATCGCCGCCGCCCCCGTCCCTGCCCCGCGCCCCGACCTCGGCCCCCACCCCATCCCCGCCTCGGAGCCTTCGTTGCCGCTTCAACCGAGCGGGCTGCCTCCGTGCGCCGCCGCGCTAAGAGCCCGTTTCATCTGCTATGAGATGCGATAAAACACTCGCGCGTCAGCCCTCGATTGCGGGCGAGAATCATGCCACTCCTCCAGCGCAAATATGCTCGCGCGTACAGGCTTAAAAACCCCGGCGCTTCTGATGCGACGCAGACCCCTTTCTTTCTTCTTTTCCTCCCACAGGCCCAACCTGTAAGGGAAGCAAACGAGCATGCGCAGTGCTGCGAGCGAGGCGAATCCGCCACCATGGCGGCTCCCGCTGCCGATCTCCTAACACCCGGAGTTTTCCCGCTGCCGCACGGAGTCCCCGAACCCTTTACGGCGTCGGCGAGTCATAGAGAACGCGATGACGGGCGATGCGAGGCGCATCGATTTGCGCTGCGGGGGCGGAGAGCCCGGAAGCGCCCTCCGGATCGCTCGCGCCTGCTGGGGCGGCGGCCTGCTCAGTGTCCTAACGCAAGAGGGGGTTCCAGAGGCCGGCCGTCACCGCCGCCGCCGCTCAGGGACGCCGTAAAAAAGCCGATGCCCGCACCGCGCGGGGCGAGGGGCCACAATACAATAGACGGACGCGGCGCGGGAATGTGAGTCGCCGGTCGACTTATCGGCGACGGTGGCCGTGGAGGCGTCGCGGAGGCGCCGGGGAGGGGCGCGGGTATGGTAATGGCCGTTTCAAAAGACGGCACGGAAGCGACTGAATGTCTCCGGAGCGTGCGAGTATCGGAAATGAATTTCCCCGTATGCGGATGCAAATGAGCGTCGAATCGTCTCTTGGAAAAAAGAAATAAACATCGCATCCAACGCTCGAACGCGTCGCTCGGCGCGGACGCTAGCGGACGCCTCCTGCGCCACGCCCCCCTCCGCGCTACCTCCCACGCACCGCCTTCGCCTCCGTCGTGGGAGACGCGCCACCGCGCCATCGCGTCGCCCTACGCCGCGTCACGCTCCGTGGCCCCCGCCCTGCGTTGCGTCTCGCCTCGCGTCGCGCCGCCTCGCCACGCCGCGGCGTCTCAACACGCCAATTCTGTTAAAGCATTCCGCGCGCGCGCAAAAAGGCAAGAAAAAAAATCGTCCGCCGAATTTCCATTTTCGGGCCTGGTGCGCATTGGCACCGCGCCTGCCTCGGCGCCCGCTACACACATTCCTGTCACGTCGGCCGAGATGGCCAGTTTTATGGCCACATTTGCAAAAATATGGCCGCTATGAAAGTCATACTCTCTCGGCTCCCATAACTTCTCATGAAGCGGCCGATTAGAGGCGCGCACGGGCCGGTGGCGGACAGCTGGCCGCGCGCCGCGTCCTCGCCCCGACCGCGTGCGGGCGCGCGGGGGCGGCGGAAGTGGCGGGCGGCGCGGGTGAGGACGATGACCGGGGAAGGACGAACCGGACGGTTGGCAACAAGAGGATAAGCGGGCGGAGCGCGACTGACCGGGTGGACGCGTCCCGCCAGAATATACGACAGTCTTCCCAATTACAGTATAGACGACCTGAAGGGGCGCTTTGCCGGCGGGGACAGTTTCCAGATGTGGCCACTGCCCATAAAGGGGCGGCCAGCGGACCGCAATTGGCGGCGATGGGAAGTAACATCGAACCGTGCGATGCGAGTACCGCCGATGAGAGCGAACGGGCGGTCGGCGATACTGAGCGACTGCGCGGTTCTCGTTCGCGATTCCGTTCCCTAACGGCTCGTGTCCTACTCTTCCGGGGCAACTTTTACGCCTACTCACCTTCTTATTGAAAAGTTGAGAATTATCGAAAAATAAGAATAACAAACACGAGCAGTTTCGTAGGTCCTGCCGAGCGCGGAGCTCGACCCAAAAGAAGCAGCGTCGAATCGAAGAAGCCTTCCCGCAACTTTGTCGGTGTCGGGAGGAAGGGGCCGCCCGCCCATCACAGCGGCGATGTTCGCCTTGCAACCATTATTTTTCCGTTCCAGTGGACTCGTAAAGAGATTTGCCTTTCGCTGCGCAAATAAACCTTTCCGGGCTCCGCCTTCCGCGGGAGGCGGCATGTTGCTCAGAAACCGCCGTCGAGCCGACAGACGGCGCGCGCGTTGCGGCGGCTGGCGGTCTCCGTCGAGGCGCGGCGGCCGGTCTCCCGCCGCGTATGCCCGCCCGCGCCCCGCCCCACCGACCGCTGCCCCGGGGGCCGGAGGAGCATGCCGGAAACCCTCTCGCCCGATTGGCTGACTGCTGTTGTATTCGGGATAGGGAGGCGTTGGCGGCTGTTGCTGCTGCGGTGCATACGCGTGGCAAACGCGCGTTGTGCAGCGGGCGCGATGCGGCAGCGGCCAGCGCACTGCGGGTGGAGCGGGGGCGGGGGCGGGGTGGATGTGGGGCCCGCGAATATTCAGTTCCGGCAGGGGGGGGGGGGCGGAGAAGAGCGCCCGTGATGGAAGGGCCCGGGTTGGAGCGGATTAGCGCCGCTCTCCTGACATCTGATGGGTTTCGAACCCGACTACTCCGCCTCATTAATGACGGAGGGACGGGCACAGCCCGCGGCTGAACCCGAGCGATCGCGCGGGGCGGTGCCTCCGCCGCCTGCGCCTCCGCCGTCGCCGGCGCTCGAGTAGCCGCCAGTCTCACTCGCTGCCGCTCACGCCGTGTGCAGGAGTTCTGAATGTCACATGTATGAGCCACGATTGACTGGGCGAAGCGCACAACACCTACCGCGTGTTCCATCTGCATATATTGTCTACATTCAGAACCAATTGTGTCAGCTGCGTAGTTGGCCCTTTTGTCAGAAATTCCACAAATCAGTTCATATCGATTTCTGGTTCTGAGTACACTAGACATTTGACATGCATGTTTTGATGTAATAACACCAGGAGTATAATTAATTTATTAATTTAATATATGTTGGCGTCTATAATTTTAATGAAACAATCGTTTCACGGATAGGGCAAAAATATCTCCCATAAATTCCCATTGATTCTCCCATTGATATTCATGAATATCGTTGAAAGTAAACTCTGCCTTCTGCAAGAGGTATCCTTGAATAATTCATAATAGTAGGAGTTCATGTAGAATATTTCATCAAGAGAAATGCGTGATTAATTTCTGAAGTTATAATAATTATATTAATACTAACCATAATAATAACAATAATAATAAATATAACCACTTCAATAACGAATCATGCTATCATTAAAATCATTATACACAATAAGAATTAATACTTAAATGCATTTGCACGTTATTAAACAGTCGTAAATGCAATGAAGTTTATGCAAGAAAATCACGCCAAAACACATTTACAAGAGACATCTGGACACTTACATTTTTGTTTGTTGTAAGTAGGTTCTCTTACAATCGTGTACTTTGGTTGTTTCTATGCAACACCTGTGTATACGAAGGTCTTTTCTATTCTAAACGCTGTGCCGGCAACGTTTTTCACATGAAAGAATCACCGCAAAGGAATAATTCGTAACATTTGCACCGTTGTGCGCGAAATATCGTTCTCCAGTGGGGCCAGTTGATGGATTCTCATCTCCTCCATCCTGACTTGGTCGGCGGCCGCCGCACGTGCAGCGCTCTCTGCAGCCGAGTCGCCCCCGCAGCTGCACTGCGGCCCCTTCAACCTCCTCCGCGGCACCGCCTCTCGACCGCCTCCCCCGCGCACCCCGGTCGCTCGCCGCGCGCGCCCCGGGGCGGCTACCGTCCTCACCGTGCTCGTCCGCGTCGCGCCCTCCCCACGCCCGCCTCCCTCGTCTTCGTCGCCGCCCTCAGCGACGGCCCCCGCCCCCCCCCCGCCGCCCCCCACATCCCGCCCCGCCCAACCGGCAAATTGCCCACTTCGCGCGCGGGTCGGGGGGACGCAAAACCCCGGCGCGCCGCGCCCGCACGCCGCCCCACGCGAGAAAATTCAGACCATTAACATAAACATATTCCGTAAGCACGCCGCCAGGGACAGCTATAAAGTCGGCGGGGCTAGCGGCAAGCCGGAGAGGCAAGGCCACAACCCGCCACCCATCCTCCCGCCCGCCCCCGCCACCCGGCCCGCCCGCCGCGCACCCCCGGCCCCATCCTCCCCGAAACCATCGCCCCCCCGCCGTCACCGAGACCGTCACCGGCCGCGCCACTCCGGGCGCGTCGCTCGGGCGCCAACGACTGAGTTGCTCGCAGCAAATTAACGCTGCGTTACGAAATTCCCTGCTATTTACTGGATTGTGTAAATAAACGCACGCGTTTATAGAAATAGAAGACGCGTGTAAAATATATTTGATATGAAATACTTTATTGCAGTACACACAGCACATTTTCAGCTTCATAAAAAATCCTTGCATTCCATACAAATGGAAATATAAAACATTCATTTTTATAGCTCGGCTGCTCCGGTTATTTGAGTTAATTGTATGGGCACCGGCGCCGGGCGCGCTGTAACCAGTGAGCCGGTCGATGGCTGCCGCTCCAGCGCCCCTGCGCCCGGCGCTGGCCGCCCAGCCGGCCCCGCCGAGCGCGGCCGCAGACGGGGCGGCCGCCCCGACGAGGACGCCGCGCTGCGGTCAGCGCGCGCTAGAGAGACTCTCCAGGAGGCAGCGGGAATCTCAATATCCGACAGCGAACAAAACAAGTTCCGGGAAATCGCCCCCGATCGCTACACGGCGTCCCGCATGGCCGGACGGCGATCCTGGCAGCGACGCGGCCTCTCGGCGGCTTAGAGGGCGTCGAGGTCGCAGAGGTCGACGAGGTCATGAGATCGCACAGGACTACGCATTTTAAATTACGAAACAATTTCGAGACGGTGATCAATACTTATTCTATTTATTCTTTCAAATCTGTTGTTGCTACTCGTTATTCTGTAGATATTGCGAATTATTCTAACAACATCACAATAGAACGAAAACCACAGTTAAAGTCAGTTACAAGTCCAAAATACAGCTTCAAAGTACTATTAGAGGGGTGTCATGATTATCCCAGAATAGCGCGGTTCTCCATATTTTGCTTCTTGAGATGACATTTCGCGAATGCAGAATTGGTGTAAGGAAAGAAAAATTATCGGACCAGTTTCATCAGTTTTGCTTTTTTCATTGTACGGCAGAATAATCAAAGACTTAATTTTTACTAAAGCTAAGAATTTATCACTAGATAATTTTTCTTTCTTGCATTCTCTTTGTGAAGTTAGTTTCACATTTAAAAGCTCATGTATTTTGTAATTTCGAAATATCTTCTTATTACAGGGGAAATACAGAAAGTAATTAACTATCATTGCAAGTATTCTTCAAACGGAACATATGACCCCCTTCTCCCAAACTTCTAATATAAACGTCTCCGTTGACACTGAGACACGGCGTATATTCAACTCACTGAAAAGCGTTGTGCGAGGATCCCGTATTTTATGAAGGTATACATGTCCAGATCGATCCTCCAGTTAATCTCTCGAAAAGTGACGCATTCAATGGCGTGGAAACTAGCGACTACGTGACAATGATATCGGCACTGTTGAGAACAAATATTGCAATATTCGTTTTCAGCTGAGTGTCCAAAAGCAATAAATTACTCAACGTTCCACAAATAAGTTAACGATAAATGGCATTTCCATTCATTCATCGAACTTTTATCTTTTCTGTTAAGACTTTTGTTGTTTCTATTACTCTGAACAGAGAGGTGAGAGGGAAGCTGTTGGCAACATACATTTCTTCCCGAGGAAACGCCATTTCGCAGAAATGACCACTCTCCTGAAAAAAACATTTCATGAAGCGGAATTGTGATTAGGTGTGTGTGTGTGTGTGTGTGTGTGAATCTCTATAATTGAGAATTTGTTCAGTAATTTTCATTCTTTTTCTAAGTTTTTGACTACTTAATTACACAAAAAGCAATGAAAGGGTTTTTAGAAGAAAACTGAGATATCAAGTTTCTTCCTCACATTCACAAAGAGATAAGTTAAAGGTCGTATATGCTTTTACCGATATTCCATGATCCCGTGCAACTGATTTCAATAACGCTATAGCTGTTCCGACCGAGTCCTACAGCGCACTCATGATCCGTGCTCGCGCGTTTCTTTCGCCGGCGATAGGCGTGCCGGGCGACGTGATTACAATGAATATCGACAACTCCGCAGGCGGATCTTTGCATGCGACGCGGACGCCCAGACGTTCGTGCTTTCAGGGGGCGATGACGGCAAACGCGAAGTAAAAGTCTTACGATTCCTTTGTTAGGGAAATCTCTTAATACCCAAACAACCCCGTCGGGCGACAGGAAAACGACCGCGCACAGCTCGCCATACAAACCATGTTCTCAACGCAGCCGCTTGCACAGCTCAAAACAGACCGCAAACTCCCCACAAACCACGCGCACGCACACGCACGCACTCACGCACGCTCGCTCGCACACGCACGCGCGCGGCCGCTAACATGAGCGCGCACATGTGGACCAATCGCAACTGCAGCCCGCGATGGGTGAAACCTACGGCCTGGCACCTCCCTCCTCTCTCGCTCTCTCTCTCTCTTTCGCCATACGTCACTCCCCCTTATTCCCTTTCTCTCTCCCTCTGTGGCGGTTGGATTTCCCTTTCGCAGAGGCTGCCGTGCACGGTCCTTCCACGTTGCTCTCGCATTCGCATACCCGCTCTCTCACGCAGCCGCGTAGCCACACTCCCACACTAAGCGGACCGCGCATATTCACCACAAACCAAACGCACACGCTCGCCGCAGACGGCCAGTCTGCACGCAAAACGTGAATGTATGGCCGCGTACTCAACGCCGATCCATCATACGGCCGCTTGGCGCCAGGGCCGAGGCGGAGTGGGCGGGCTGGCGCGCGGACCGCCTCTAGCAACGGGCCGGCGGACCTACACCTCTGGCCGGCGTCCCCACGACCAGACGCCGCGCCTTCACACGCGGCTCCGCCTCCGCAGCCGCGACCTGGACTTTGTAACCCAGTTGGCCGTAGTCTTGTAACAAGGATAATAGGATCCATATGTACCGCTCCCAGTGCTTGCCTCCCCGCAATCCTTTGACCTTCTTCTCCGCTTTATCTAGTAGCCATTCTCCGCCTCTCGTTCTACCCATCTACTCGCCTTCCAGGATTTGCTCTCACAGTTCTTCGAAGCTTCTTTAATCTCCAAGAAATTCGCTTTCCTCTATACAAAGCAGTGGCTCGTCTCCGATTCCTTGCAGGACGGTAAACGGTTTTCACAAGCACTTTCACTTCGTTCGTCAAACGTTTCCTTTCCCCCCCAGTTTCCCCAGTCATCTCCACGCATCCAACTCTCAACGTTCGCCAAGCGCCGCTTATTGTCACCCTCTTATCCTCTCGCATACTCGCTGCATATTTGCCTTCCCCAACTCATCTTCTCGAATCCCTATCCTAAACTCATCTTGCTGCAACAGTGTCTGTTGAATTCTCCGCCCGCGCGGCGGATCCCGCGCTCGAGCTGTGCCATTCCGCGAGAGCTCTCTCTCTCTCACAACTCTCCAGAGCGTAGCCTCCACACGCAGCGCGCTCCACGGAGCGCTCCGCACTCCCGCGCCTTGCTAGGGAAGGCTTAATCCCTGAAATTTTAAACAGTTTGCACATGTCAGTCATTAATTTCTTTCAGTGTCACGTTAATTTCCTTTCTGAAATTTGTGGCGCGGCGCGCGCGAAGTGAGCCTGACGCTCGCCGGTGGCGGAGGGGGAGGGGGAGGGAAAGGGGGCAGCGCAGGCGCGTGCCCGACGCACGTCACTTTATGCGGCGCGACACCGCGGAGCTGGCGCCCGCATAAACCGAATATTGCGCATTCCTGCCGCGAATTTATGTACTTGGTAGTTGCCAGTTTTGTCGCAGATTTCAGCACGTGATGTCCTTTATAATCCCTTTAGTACCCGGCGGGGCAGGACGTGCGCGGGAGGGGAAGGCCGAGAGAACGGCACTGGGTGGAGAGGAGAGCGCTTCGAGAGCGGGAGGGTGGGGGAGAGGCGGCGAGAGGGGAGTCTCGCCTCCCTCCGCCGCGAGCGAGAGCGTGCGCTCGATAAGCCGCCGCCACCGTCGCCGCCTCCGCCGCCGCCTCAGCCGACGTCGCCTCCGCTGACGCCTCCGCCGCCGTCACGGCCTCCTCGTCCTCCGCCTCCTCCGCCGCCGCCGCCCACGCGGTGCACGCGCGATCGAAGCCCGTGGATCGGGACCGCTAGCGCCCTCGCCGCGGTGCCGCCAGCATGGGCGACAGCGGCGGCGGCGCCTGTGCGATTCCGAGCGGCGGAAGGCTCTCCGCCCAGCAGCGCGTTCCGCGGTCGCGCGCTTGTCCTGCCTTTTCGCTCGAGTGACCCGCCTTCCTACGTTCCAGGGAGCTACTTTTGGTACGGCAACGCTACACATCACGTTTTTCATTTGGCATCATTACACCAGATCCTCTGATCTTATCTTCTGTCAGTCGAAAAGAAATACACACCATTTTGCCGACATTCAACGATTTAGCTACATAGTTTATCTATCGTGAGTTAGGGATACCTACTCCCAATATTCTACAGATTTTATTTATTGCTACTCAGCATTACCTTTTTAATCTTGTTTCCAGTTTACGTTTTAATTTTCTTTCCCGAAACTTCTCATCGCAGTCATTCGCTCCGCATTCGCCCTATATTCGTTTGAATCTTGTATTTACCTGTCCTCTCCTCTCCTCTACATCCATTCCGACCCATCTCCTATTGTGCCACACCCACCAGCGATCCGACCTGCATGTTCGTGTTCGTCCTCCTCCCCGCGCCGCGACTCCGTTTCCAACTCCATTTCCGCTCGGAGCCCATCCAACGGGCCCCGCGCCTGCCCGCCGCCCGTGTCCAGCCACGCCTCGTTCGTCCCGAGCGCGTCACCCGCCCGACGGCCTGCATCTCTCTTCCCCATCGCCCGCGCTCGCCGCAACCCCGTGCGTCTTCTGCTCCGCTGCGGCCCGCGCCGCCCCGCGCCGCGTCGACGCCGACTCCGTCTCCGTGCCCGCTCCGCGACAACATCCGCTTCCGTTCGCACGGGCTCCGGCAGCCTGGGATTTTTCTCACGCCTCCTACCCTGCGTGCGCGCGAGCGGCCCGGTTCCGACGCCGACGCCACCCACAAAAACAGATGAACGCGCACGCCACCGCTCCAGGAAGGACGTCGGGGGGCGCATCGCGCCGTGCCGGGCTTCAACCGCCCCGCCCCCCTCGCGTCGCCCCCGCCTTGGCCCCGCCCTCACTCCCGCCTCACCCACGGCACGTCCTGACCCCGCCCCGCTCCGCCTTCACCTCCCCACCTTGCTCGCGCCACACCCCCGTCACGCCCCCGTCATGCCCCCGTCTCGCCTCCGCTTCTCCCCGGCACCATACCCGCCCCCGCCAAATCCACGCCGCCCCTCACTCCATCCCGTTTCCCCCGGCCCCACCTCCACCTCGCTCCCACCCCGCCCCTCCCAGAGATGCCGGCGAGCGGCGCCAATTTCCTGTGCGGACGCTGACGGAGGTGGCGGCGGCGGCGCGGCCGAAAACAAGCCCCAACAACAGTTTCTCCGAAATCAATTCCAGCTGTGTTTGCCGACGTCTTCCCCGCGGCTGCCAGCGCCGGGCCCGCCGGTCGTTAGATTGTCTATCGGCGTTAACACATATCGCGCTCTCCATTTGCAACGAGATACTTGGGTGACACGTCGGGGAATCTGCCTCTCTTTGGTGGCGAACGGCACGTGCCGTGGCGGAGGCGGGGCGCGGGCGTCGGAGGCGGGCGATAGCGTCAGTAAGCTGCGTCTCGGCGCCGTCGCGGCGCCCCGCCCCTTTTCTTCGTCTGCCTTCTTGGGTGTCGCCTATAACGTCACCGAAGCTGTATCTGCCGAAGGGAAGCGATCCCCTCGGCAAGGGGGCGGAGGGGGCCACCGGAGCTGAGCCGCATCGACGGCCTGCTTTTACGCTGCATGACGAGACGAACCTTTGGTGAACAAAACAAAACACTGATCTGGGCTTTCAAGCTCGCCTCCAAGCAAAGGACGTAATACACAAAGGACGGCGCCGGAAAATAGCCAGGTGAGGCGGAGTCGCCGAGGCCAGCAGAAACATGAGAGTCCTCGCGGAGGCCACGCCGCCCGCGGTGACGCTTTTAGCGGTGTCGCCCGAGGTGCGGGCGGGCTGGGGAGGGTCGGAGGGTGGAGGGGAGGCTACGTGGCGCCGGCCTTTATCGGGAGCGAGAACCGGATTCCCGCGGCGCGGTCGTCCAGGACGAACGAAGGACGCCGCCGCGCCGTCGCGTCCTGGACGTTGGACCGGCAGAGGCACGGCGACGGCGGGGCGGCGGCTGTGCGAAGCGGGGCGGGGCCGGGGGAGAGCGCGCGGCCCGAAGGGAGACTGAGCGTGGCGTCGAGGCGCGGTCTTGTCCCCCTTTATCGCCCGTTCTGCTTGAAGGAGCCGCTTGAATGACTGGCTGCCCGCTGCGCCATCCTGCAGTCGTTCATTACCCTCCTCGTACCCTTTTTACCTTTGAACGCTCTCGCGCCGAACCGCCGCCGCCGCCGCCGCCGTTGCCACCTTCCCCTCCCCCCTTCAGCTCCTCCCCGGCCAACATCGCCCGGGACCGCTCCTCGTTTTCTGCCGATGCGGCGATAGCGTCGTGTACTGTCTTGTATCGCGCGCCACCGCAGCGCAGGGACGGCAGGAACAGCGGCGGCTCCGGCGGCGATGGCCGGCGTCCCGACGCCTCCTGCGCGCTACTTACACGCGCCGCCCCTTATCCGATGCGCGCTCCCCCCCCGGGCCCCCCCCTTCCGCCTCGCCGGCGTCCTCAGCCGTCTTATTTACCGCTCTTACCGCGCCAACTCCCCCCCTCTCCGCGCCTCCCGTCCCCCGGGCCGCCTCGTTTCGACGGCTTCCTCGCGCGACGGGCGAGCGAGTTACCGCCCGCCTCTCCGTCGAGAGGTCTAAGAGATCGAATCCCGAGGAGGCTGTCTCCCGGCGAAGCCCCTGAGCCGCCTCGGCCTCGGGGGAAAGCCTTCGCGACAGCCGCGGCGTCGAGTGGAGAGCAACGGTGGCCTGCGGGAGCCTCGCCGCGCCCTCGTTGCCACGGACCTAACACGTCTCATAAGCGCGGAGGTCGGAACGGGGATTCACGCCCATGTTCAAATCAGCAAAGCAACACGATTGCATCGCTGTTATGATGGCTACAAAACGCTTTGTATCCAGTCAATGTGTGAATGGGGTACGCATCTACTTCATGCGCTGTATTCCAAACGAGCTTATTTTATTTTGAAATCAAAAGTTATATTTATAGATTTTATGTAATTACCAAACTAGTGGCCTGTATCAGCCTAAATGCTGTTCAATAAAACCAAACAAAATGGTTTTCCAAACCGTATCACGTACACTGCTCAAGAACATATAAATTTCTCTCATATAACACTGCAAGAAATAATTCCTTTAACGATAATAGTCTTCACGAATTCTGTAATAACACAGTAAATTATACACGTATACACAGAATACAGTTCTTTATATATCACGAACTTAAAAATAGTTACCGTTCTGTAACGCGACTCGTGAACGGAAAATATTTAAAGGCGGGCGGTCTCTTCCTTGGAGCCTTCTTTTTTCTCTCACGACGTCAGCTGCGTCGAAGCACTATGAGAATTTAGTCTGTACGCGTAGTATGACAATAGGGGAAAACGCAATCAACTCTTTACATTTCTCAGTAAAAATCGAAGCTGTTTAATTGTTTTTCGATTTTATCCCGAGTTCCTGAGTATCTAATGAAACCACAGACTTTTCTCACTTGACCAGAGGCTGCGTAGTTTTCTTTAACTTTGTACGCGCATTGAAAATTAGTAATATAAATTCTGAATTGGTCCCATTGTTCTGATAAGAAATGTTTTTATTTGATTTTTTAATCCTGCCGCTACATTTATCATACCAGACATGACCATAGGCTTTCTTACCCAGTTCTCAGTTCAGCACACTAAACATTAAATTCATTCTCTTTAAATTATTCCCTATTGTTCGACACAAGGGTTCTTTTTAAGCACCCAACAGAACTAATAGACTTAAATTAATATTGATGTACAGGGAATTACCGCTTCCCTAAAGGCGCAGAAATCGGATTTACATCATTTTCAGTGTTTTTTTCTTAGCATTTCAATCTGTGGTATAGTGAACAGAGACGAGCGTTTCTCTAAATCTACGTAAAATTAAAGTGACAAGGTATTTTATATTCTGTATGATTTTATTGCACGGATGTTCCTCCGAGGTTTTATAATTTTCCACATGAAACCCTTTTAAATCATTTGTGGAATTTCTGGGGTTCTCTACGTTTAATATGTGGTGTGTATTGTCTGAAACGCGTAGAATCTCGAATTCTGGAAAACTTGTAACTTTCATCTTTTTAGTCTAAGAATGTAAAGAATGTTTCATAAAACGGCTGTACGGCTATTCTTAATTTATTGAATTTTTTATTTATATTTCATGTACATTTGGTATTGTGTTCTTTACAAAGTCCTGGTAATATCAACGATTTGAACAACATGAAAACCATACTTTTTTTAATACTTTTAATCTACCTGACTTATTAACGAAATGAGTAGTTTCTGCTAGAGAAAATACTATTACTAATACTATTATTAAAAAGAAGTTAATTATTTTTTAAATATTTTTTTCTATAAACTCGAATAATTTGGTGTATGCATGTGTGTGGTGAAATAGAGAGCAGTACGAAAGTAATACGAACCAGAAATATGTGTATTTGAGAAAAGTGGAAAAAAGGCCTCTCCCCTGTATTCAGTTGATCAAGTTTTCAAACACACACACTAAGCACACTCACTTTTATTAATTCGTTATCTCTAAATTGGTAGAGTTCACGTATATTGTACGCTCCTTTCAAAGGATTACAGAAGAAAACCTGTAAGACTGCAGTTTCTACTGAGTTTGTGAGACGCGTAAATACCAAATACGTAATATTTATCTGTTAGATAAATTTATCCGTTATCAAAATTGCATTCTTGGGGAATTGTCACTGTCCTAACACAATATCTGATTTTTTCGTTACATATTTTAACATATTTAGTACTATATTTCATTTTTTGCTATTAAAAAGATATTATTACATATATTTTATATAAGGAAATAGTTTCAAAAAGTCAGCATTTTCCCTGTTACTGCCTGCTGTCTAGTCGAGGTATGCCACGTAAAGACGCGGTCGGATGTTCTCACAGTCTGGCGCGCCTACTTAAGTTATTTTACAATTTTTTTATAAATGTAATTTTGTACTGGGTAAATATGTTTTCTAATTACTGTATTTTAGTATTACATATTATATACGTTATTTTGTACATAGTTTTACTGTTTTCATTACATATTTATGTACATATTTTGACTTTTATACTACATACTTTTTCCTATTTGTAACGATAACCACAGAAATAAAATCCGTAGTCCGCGAACTCTTTACTTGAAGCACTGATATTTGTAATAAAATATTTTACTCACACTGACATAAAAAATAGAATAAATTATTTACAAAATATTTAAATCATTTCTTCTAAAACTGTTTAGAAGACATAATTTGCTATTTAAAATGTTAAAACGCGTTATTTACTAGAAAACCATTTTTATTTTGGACTACCAATATAAAAAACACTAAAGACACATTTGCGGAAGATATTTAATTTGTGTGACCCAAACGCTATTATTACACTACAGGATGCCCAAAGATTATCAGATATTCAATATTTCTGGGGTTTTATTTGTTTGTTTGAGTGACTAGCACACGACATTAGCGATGTTCAGTGTTATCTGCAAAGGGACGTTCTTCGTAGTTTGTATTTCTGTAATCAATCTTTATTAGGCATGTGACATAGTGTGATGAACAAAAATGAAAACTAGACCTAGATTTTAGATGCCGATAAACTTAAAATAAGAAAACTTACTCATTTTTACGCAAAAGAAAGATGCTTATTGCCATGATTTTAGCGATAATAACTAATTTATATTATCCAGTATTCAATAGTTTAATATTTATTCAATATTCATACATCACTTGAGAATGAACTCGGCTAAGTGGGCATTTTACAACAAAATGTAGAATAAACGAATTAAAAACGCGTAATAATTTTCTGGCATTTGTATTATACGCTATTATATTTGGTATGATTCCCAGAATAAAGTAGCAAACCACTCCAATAACATTTATCGCTCTTTCCTGTTACAATTCAATTTGGTACTTTTAATATAATTAAAACAACTGTATGCGCAGAATACCGCTCATATAAAATGTTCAAATCTATAAAAGAAAAAAAAACATTTAATGATTGTTAGGACTATATAAAAAGTCGGTTAAAAGTCATCGTTTAGAGAGATATTTATCCTTTACAAAAAAATATATGTCTCTTCAATGATAAATATGTTACGCTGAATTGATGAACATTTTATTAAAGAAACTAGTAACATCCATTTTGTATATTATACTCTAAGGAAAGCTATCGATTTTAAACTATTTAAAAGAAACCATCCTCACAAAATCACGGACGTTTGGTACCGCTGCATAGGCTACTCCTCGGTATTACTTAAAATATACTTAAGATGAAAAAGTATGAGTTTTCAGTTGATGATATAGGGATAGTAGATGTAAAACTGAAGATATGTGGCAACGCACTTTACAATAGTGCATACTTGAATCTCAGAAAGTACGTGTACTATGCCCTTAAAATCAGGATTTCGTAACTCTGAGGGTCACGAATTATGTTTCATAAGCTACATAAAGAGATACTTTTACTTTCTCGACTATTCTACATTGAATAGAGAACGTCTTGAAATGCTGCAGCCAAAAGTGCTGGTTGTTCTTGGTCCTATGCAAGAATCCTCCGAAAGCAGACTTTTCTTGCTCCTGTGTATATAGTAAATTACTTTCAATAAAGCGATGTGCGCTCAGAATTTAGGGCTTGTGGGTTTTTGACATGGAAAGATTGGTTTGATAGGCAAACGTGCGTTTGTCTCTTTGTAAATAATGCTTGCGTCTAAACCGTAAACACGATTTTCATCAAATTTGCTATACCTTGATCTATCTTACTTATGTCACAAATCTTTGCCTTTGAAACGTATATTTTAATTTTTGAAGGTATTTTTACAGCTACATAAAATTCCAACGTCATTTTCCAAATTTTCTAAAAATTGGCTCCAAAAATTAGTACCTTAATTCTTTTTGGTCGAATATAACAAAGTATGCTTATAAAAAGGAAATGACCTATGTTGTAAACTTAATTCGTGTTTAACCTTTTTAAATATCATTGTTAAAATAAACATTATTTTCTTGTTTGATGGTCAATATAGTCTCTAATTGTGTAGAAACAGTTACTCAGAATAAGAGATTTTATTTGGGTTTTAAACTGCTGTATCGATTTTAATTATTCAATGTCATCAGGTACTGTGTTGTAAAGTAACGAGTATATATAGTTATTATATGTGGATTTCTTGTAGTGAAATGTTACTGATTCCTCATTAATAAGATTACTACGTGTGTTGTAAATAAAAATGTCTGTATTACATAAAACATATTCGCACACTTACGTCAGTTTTGTCAAAAATTGCAGATTCTTAAATAAGTTGGCAAGACAATGGTATGATTCCATGCTCAATGAAGATAGGCTTGCAAGACTCACGCGGATGGCATTTGCATATTATTCGTTAGATATTTTTCTGCAAAATAAACGTCTCCAAAATGATATCGAATAATGGAGAAGAATAGCAGAGATAACAAGAAGATCTGCAAATAAAAGAAACAAGTTGGAAGAAGAACAACTGATTTGAAGAAGATTGCAGAAAGGCAATAGAAATTAAAAAATGAAACCTGGACTATGATACAGAGGGTTACAAGAAATAATACAGAAGAATATAAGAAATCAAGACGGGAGGCTAATATCTATAAGCAGACATAAAAATAAAAATATGTTAAGAAAACAATTCCAACAAATTCAAAAGCTAAATAAAGTAACTGAGATAAAGAAGCTCTATGCTGTCATGAATAATATGAAGAAAGGCATTCAAAGGATAGAAGATGCAAAGATAAGGAAAGAATGATACAATGTAATAAGAAGTAAAATATGGATAGTCATATTATTTACAAGACCAATTAAACAAGAAAATACAAGAAATGAAGAAATTAAACGTACACAAAAAGAGGTGGCACAGATGATAAAGAGAATAAAAAACAATAAAGCACCTGGCGAAGATTTAATACAAGGGAATAAATTAAATATGGAGGTTCTGCTTTTGAAATATCTATATGTAGATTAATAGGCAAACTTTTGGGTAAATAATAGATGTCAGAAGAATAGAAAAAGGAATGATATGACCATATATTCAAGAAAGAAGGAAGTGGATTGGCTCATAAAAATTATACAGGTTACATTATTAAAGGTTATTTATAAATTATTATCAGGAATAATTAGTCAGAGACTTGAAAATATACTGAGAAAATGAACGGAGAAAGCCAATGCGGATTCCGGGTTCTTAATGACTTCTAAATCAGAGAAAAGAAGTATTCTCAAAAATATTAAAATATTGAATAAAATCGTTAAAGAAGTTTTTCTACTCCCATTGTGTAATTATGCCATTTAATGGCTGCAACTCGTTGCATAATGATACTCATTACGATACAGATTTCATTATTATACTGATTCTTGACCAATCAGAGAGAAGTTTACAAACCAAGTATTGACACTCCGTTAATCATTCAGAATCGTTCTAGTAAATGTTTAGTTCAATTGTGTACATTAAAAAATCATTTAATATTACATTTTGTTTCTCAGTTTTAATTTATTTTATTAGTAGTAATTTTTACGTGGAATATTCTTTAAAATAAATTAGATCATAATTTCACATTGATCCTCTTTGACTAGCGCAGTGGTAGTGGTAGTGGTAGTGGTAGAGGGAACATCTGACTGACGTTAAGATCAGAATGCAAGTCATTTTGTGTTATATGTTGTTGCCGTTGTCGTCTAGCTGTCTGCTAGGTGGCCTTGGATGAATACTGCATATCAACTGCCACGAAATGATTCAATGTAAAAGTTTAACTTACAAAATTACCATAAGTCGTATAAAAATACCCGTATGGGTATTAATATACCTCGATGAATGGGTATTAATATACTTGTGTGAAGTTTACGATACTCGCTCGTAACGTAATATCACACGCTTGTATTAATACCCATCATCATATCTTTTCATAATATACTACATACATTTCAAGAATTTAGGAACACTTATTAGCAATCAGAATGATATAAGGGAGAGCACTAAATATCGTGTAAAGGCAGGAAATGAAGCATTTTATGTAACTATGTAAATATTAAGAAATAAATCAATAAACCGTAACACGAAAATGAAAATATATAAAACTCTAATATGACCTGTGGTAACATATGTGGCTGAGTCCTGAACATTAACAAGTGATGTAAATGAACTAAGACAATTTGAAAATAAAGTAATACGAAGGATAAATCAGCTATTAAGGAACAAGGTATATGGAGATGTAGGCAAAATGATGAAATCTATATAGAAGAAAAGATATTGTAAGATTCATTAAGTCACACGTGATTGCATGGTTGGAACACATAAAAGGGATGCCGAAATTAAAGATGTCTACAACGATTTAGAGAGTAAACTCTCTTCATATCACAGGGGAGACCGTCCAAAAAGGAGATAGAAAGATAATGTGCTGAAGGCTCTGAACATCATGAATGTGAAAAACTGAGGAACAACCGAAGAAGAAAAACTGCGGAACAGAACGAAACAGAAGGAAGCGGAAGACAGAAGAAGATGAAATGATACTGTATGTGAAGCAGAGGCCCACAAAGGACTCTATAGCTACAAGAAGAAGAAGAAGAGGAAAAAGAAGAACTTCCTTTAACAATATTTTAAAAAAGTACTGCTTCACGTTTTGAAGAACAAACATTGTAATAACTTTCCAGATAATATTTGATCAATTGATCAAGAGTACAGATGGCGAATTCGTCATATTGGCAGGATACTCATCAATACAACTGAGTACGTTTTGTTAAATGTCATTCATAAGATCTCACCGGGGAATATGTGTTGTAAATTTGTATTAAATGAATGGAGCCATCCATTAACACAAACATGAGTTTTTGCCGGGACAAATACCTCGATGATGACAATTTAAAACGAATCAGATTTTTCCTGTGAGTTTTTGCAACTTTCGCATACCAATATTTCTGTAGCACCTCTTTGAAAATCCCGTCGTATTATGCATCTAAATAAGGAATAAAAATTCCCAGTCATTGTAAATTAAGGTATTTTTAATTTAAGTATTTTCGAAAAATGAAGCTTGAACTCTCTAGAAGAATTGTCCAAGAACAAAAAATATTATGCCTTATCAGGAAATAAATGGAATTTCAGAGATTTATAAGAGGGATTTTTGGTAATTGAATAAATATTTAAATATCAGGTCTCATCGGTATGCTGCCCCAATTTTTATAATGAAAAAAGCCCTACCTAGCGTGTACCGCACTCACTTTGTGTAAATCCCCTTTTTTGTCTAAAGGAAGACTAATGTCTGACAATCTTAAAAATCCACATATTCAACTGTTTTAGCCTGGATCAGTAGAAAGATTATTCTAAGAAATATAATTTCACAGGCTTGAAATAAAGATCTGAAAGGAAAAGAACGTTTTATCAGTGACTCAAAATTGTAACAAATTACAGAAAGAGAGGTGCAATTTAAAACAATTTAAATATTTGAAGAAATTAAATTTTGAACGTAAGTCTCCTATTTAATATAAAATAAGTTTATAGAAAAGGTTTTTCAATTATAGGTAACCTAAAACATAAATGTCTGCATAGGCAAATAAAATCCATTGACAATGCTGCGATATTTATGAATTCAAGTCCTATTCATAAGTCAAGTCCTATTAGTTAAGTTTGACGGAACTGTTTTTGAATTCTGACCTAACGCAAAGTGAGAACAACAAAAATAAATAAGTATTAATGGAAAATATGTAGAAGCTTTATATTATCCCTTTAACCTTGTGAAGAACATTTGCTCTCCCTACCGACTTTGAACGTGTTAACTAAATTATCAAAAATAAATTCGTGCAAATTTGATTTACAAAAAAATCCATAAATGTCTAAAGTGACCACAAAAAATTTGCAATTACATATCAATAATTAATAACTTCAAAAGTGCAATTTATAAACATGCATTTATAACAAAAATAAGAAACATTTTAATGAAGCCATCTCATGGTCTTTGAACTTCCTAGATTGTGGATTGTAGCGATTGTGGCAATTGTGGATTACTTCTTTATGTGGTTCTTTTAAGAAGGAAATAATTTTTACATTAGAATCAAGCTATGACTCGCGTGTTGTACCTTGGATCTAGAGTGGACCGCAAAATGTATTCGAAGATAAATTCTTTTTTTTCTGTCCGGTCGATTGAACGCACTTACAAAATTGAGAATTTTATTACATTTCTGGAGCGGAGACCTTGTAAAATGATTTCGAATGTCTAACCCGACAAGGACGATTTTTTTACCGACATGAAATCGTTTCAGTAGTCAATGCTTCATTTGTATTACCCCTCACTGCCCTCTTCGATAGGTTTCGCGGTACCCATCATATTTATGCTAGGAAAATAAAATAAATCTCTGTTGATTTCTTAGTAGAATTTAGGTCTGGAATTCCTACTTTATTATGCACTTAAGATGCATTCATCAATCGCCATGTAAGAATTGGAATACCACTTCCTATTTCGAATTTGTATTCTGTTACTGGCTATACTTTGGTTCATTTTGTCAGTTCCATCCACGCCTGCGTTGGAATTTTTGATAACTCTCAATAAATATTCCAAAGAAGCAAAGAACTTCTTCCTCACTAATTTGGAGACCAGAGCAATTTAAAAATTCTAATTGTTTTCCGTTTCTTTAAGAAAAATCTCTAAAATATTGTTTTCTGGAAACAATTTAAATAATTCAACTGGTCTTTTGGTTTAAATTTCCCCTAAATCAGGACTGGAAATGTTTGACACAAGTATATCAACTAGGTACCCATCATTATAATACATTTTTCTCTCAAATTTGTTGGTAGCATGTCATCAGGAATCTGCTCTCTATCGTTAATTCGTATTCCCGGAGGTGCAGCCAGCTGATTATGATTCAAGTTGTCAGGAACCCATTAATCCTCTTAATCCGAATACTCATCTTTTAAAATAGCTGGTTCTGGAGGCTCAATAAAAGCAGACTTGATGGAGAAAACGGAATTCACCTCTTTTCCTGATTTTTATCCTCGAGCAGAATGTCCAGAGCTTCAGGTGCAGTTATATCAGGTGCTAGTAAAGACGCGAAATCACTGTGGAAAAGATTCTAGTTTCAGATACCACACCCATTTATCCGAGCATTACCGTATGACAACGGTCTAATTCATTATGTTAAGAAATGTGTATCTTTTATGTAAAAAAAAGATGTCAATAAAATAAAATTTGAAACTACCACAACAAATTACAAAGAATGTCAAAAACTGTATTAAATATTTTTATAGTAAAAAACGAAGAAAATATCTTTTAACGCTGTATGAAAACTTCATACTGAAAGGAGTTCTGACGTTTAGCATATAAATACGAAGAGAAACTTATTCATATCGGCCGAAATTTCTTCCTGGCGCATTGCAGTTGCAGCGATGTCTCTACGCGCTAATAAGAGCTCACGGAAGGGCAGAGAAACAATGGCTCGGTGCCGTTGTCCTAAGGCAACGTTAGACACTAATGGCAACAGTGGTCTCCTTTTTATGGTTTCGTCTCCAATTCATTAAACGGTAATAGCACTGTCAAAAGAATGTTCTATTGCTAGACTCGAAGCAGAATACACTTGAGGCTTTGAGACTCAACAGGATATTTCGAGTTTTGAGAGTATTTTACTTCAAGCCTCAAAAGCATTTTCAAAACTTTCTCAAAACTGGCAACTAAATTATTTGAATAAACTTTGTCCTCGGATAGCGCAAAAGACGCAAAGAGGATGGTGCAGGTCTTATGTTCGATGAAATTCCAGATTTTTGAAAATTGTAAAAGTGTTTTTTTTTTTTGGAAGGCAATATCGCTCTACCCCCACCCCAACTGTCAAGTAGGTAGAAATATTATTCGGACAATAATCCCATTTTGGCAAATACTTGGGATTTTCGAAAAATGCGAAAAGTTAACATTTCAAAACTATAAAATTGAAGAAATAAATGTTTGCCTTAGAACAAGTCTGATAAAAAATCAGCTCTTAGAAAGGTCAAGTATAGTTTAAAAAACAGTAATTTGCGCTTGAAATTAATGTAATTCATAAAAAAACATTTTCTCAAAAATCGTTCCAATGTTTTTCCATAGATAGAACGGCGTTGTTACCCTGTGACGCTGGGGCGCTTAAATTTATAAATTAAGAATTAATGCGAGAAAGTATGTGCCGTACCACCACTGGTTTAATATTTCCTAATGTAGTGAATATAACGTTACATATTTTATAATAATATTATTAACATTATTATAATATTTTACACTTCACCACCTGGTCATAATTATAAGGTTTAGCATTTCCATGGGAACATGTATCCCATGTCACAACTGTCGAAAACCATTGCGACCACATCAGCGAATGAAACCCGGATATCCCGGAATACACCCGGGTATCCAGGAATACTCTATGTTGCTTACCAGTTGGTGGTATGTAAAATGTATCAGCCACTTGAACCATTAACTCCTTAAGGCTGTTTGAAGAGTCTCGGTAGCTCTCTCTGTCTCGGTAGCTCAGGTGGTTAGAACAACTCAGCGAAAAACCGGGAGATCCGAAATGGATTTCCGGCAGGGGCAGTCAATACTTTGAACAGCCAAACATCATTTTTAGTAACAATAAATTGTTTATGCTTTGAAATGCGAAGAAATGTAAAAAATAGCTTAATTTATGATAAAAATGTGAAAAAAAAGAGAAAAAAATCAGTATTTCTTTTGACTTTATCACTACAAACCAATTAAAACTACGATAAAGAAACGTGTATCACACCATCCATAATTTTCGATGCCATTCAGGCGTAAAGAACCTATGATTATATTGGGAAAGCGGCCTGGAAGAATATCTTGGTCCAATATTTGTGTTCTTTACAAATTATAACATTTTTATCCAAATCAAAATATATTTATCTTGAAATTTCTCTTTTCCTCTTAAGTCAAAGTGTATGAAAATGATTTGCCGAAGATTTTCGATACTTTCACAATCTTTCCAAAAACAAGTAAAGAGAGAAAATTTTCAAATTGGTATAATGGCTATTCAAATACACTCTCACAAGCGCATTAAAACAACACGCATACAAATTATAAACTCTTTAACGGTAGCATTTCTGCCCCAGGAACGGTTCATTTCGAGCATCGTGTACCAACAACGCTGCCAAGTAACGCGATCCGGCGAGCACGCTGCGAGACCCGTGGATTGCGGTGGCCTGCGGCACACGCGGGGAAAGGGGGAGAGTGGGGGATGGGAGGGGGCTGCGAAGGAGCCGGCGGCGCCGTAGCAGCGCGTGGCCGACAGCGCCACGGCCGCCGCACCACACCGCGCCACAGCGCGTCACAGCGGATTAATAAATCGAATGAGATATTTGATATTCAATATGGGTATGTAAATTAATGCTTTAGCAAGCAGCAAACATCAATACAGCCAGCATTGTCCGGGGCGGGGGAGGGGGTCGAATACGGCCGCGGGCGGCGCAGGGGTGTCCGGTTCCAGACAGCGGTCCGACCCGGCCCGGCTCGGCGCGACGGGACGGGACGGGACGCAACACGTCATGAACCGCCGCCCGCGCAGGTGAGGGCCGGGCCATGGGGATCAATCAGTGGGCGCGGTGGGCGGGGCGGAGGCGGCGGGCTGAGCACGCGTGCTACGCCTGAATCAAAGCACCGGCTGAGATGGCCCAGGGCAACAACTGTTGCCACAGGACCCTGCCACAGTCTTCACCAGTCGCTCGTTTGATCGCCGATTCAAGAGGCGGCCGCCCGCTCGTTCACTAAAATCAAATCCTACGTCTTTCGTCTGCGAGAACCTTAATTAAATGCCGCTGAGTCGGATCTCTCGCAGATGAAACCTCTTTCCGGAATTCTCGAAAGTTGCGTCTGGAAAATCCAGAGGGGAAAAAAGTGGAGGAGAGTTTATCTCTAACGAAGTGGAGAGAGCAAAAGTAACAAAATAAAGCAAGCATACTTTTAAAGTTTATTCAAACTAATTAAAAATATCTATGTGTGTCAAACTTTTCCCCCATCGTCTGGTTTCCCAGCTATTAAACCGAACAACTGTTCCTTGCGCGTGTGAATAGCAGCCCTGCGTGTTCGCTACAACACCAGCAGCCGTGTTCTGACGCGTTTCGCTGTGCTGTATTCTCTGTCTCTCTCTCACTCACTTCTCCCTCTTGCCACCCTGTTCAATTCCAGCGTTCCTGTTGGCACTCCAGTTTGCCAGTTTAGCATTCCATTCTGTCATAACATTCCAACTAATCGCTTCACACCAATGAAGCAGTTTTCAGCACCCCGAATTTCTTAATCAAAGTTTTCTCTCGCTGCTTTTTCCCTTCATTAGTCCAATTTATATTTTTTACCGCATTGTCACAATTTTTTGCAGTTGCTTCACAACTGTACTTAGCATACTTGTTTATACATGATTGAATCTACAACGTTATTTTCCATATATTGTGCAAGTGAACTTTGCCATTCCACTTATTATAAAATTGTATTACCAACTTTCTGTTAAAAAACTCTTCTATTCTGTAACACCTACTTGAATTTACTGAATCTTCCACGCCTTTCTTTGGACCAAGAAAAATCGAATGGTCTATCCAATATTCCACAATCGGGAACTTTTAGAATCCCGTGACTGTTCAGTGGTGGTCGGATTTTCTATTCCCTTGGTAGATTCTCGTCTCACTCGCCCATTCCCAGTTCTCCCCGCCCGCCGTCTGAGACAAGCGTTCGTGCCCCGCCCTCCCCTGCGGCGCCCGTCGTCCCCAGAGGCGGCCGCCCATGCCGGTGCGTCGGTGGCCACCGGTGGCGCGAGGGCGGCGCACTGCGGTCGCGGGGGCCGGGCCACGGGGATCAATCAGTGGGCGCGGTGGGCGGGGCCGAGGCGGCGGGCTGAGCACGCGTGCTACGCCTGAATCAAAGCACCGGCTGAGATGGCCCAGGGCAACAACTGTTGCCGCAGGAGAGACCCTGACCCGGCGATCCTAGGGTTCCAATCCCGACGGTAGAGGGTCTTCGACATTGGCTACATAGTTAAGTCGAATTCAGGGGGAGAATTCTAGCGGCCGGCTGCTCTGACACGTAGTTTTCCGTGGTTTCTTCGATTAATATGAGACAAATGACATAGTAATACCTTTATAATTGAGCCGCAGACCGCTCACGATCTTTTCTTCCTCATCCTTCCTCCGTCCTCTCCCCATATACACATACACATGGAGTATACTATCACACACGCCAGGATATCAGTTTGAAGCTTATAGTGCGTTCTGGCTTGGGAGGTAGCCAGCTGGTGGAGATACGTGGGAGAGGAAGTCCCCGCAAGACGACGTAGAACGGTGTGGGAACTCATGTTCTAGCAGGGAGGAACGCCGTCATTTCCCGCAATATGACATGCACTACCCATTCGGAACTAATGACCATTGCAGTTGTCGCGCCAGGAAACACGGAATAATTGATTAATCGAATCGTGGGAACCGGCGATCCCAGGCACGAGGGGCGCAGCTCTGGATCACTAGAGCCAAGAAGCCCGTGCGGTGGGCGGGGCGCGCTGAGGCCCTAGCGTGACGGGCAGTGGTGGGCGGCGCTCGTCACAACTTCGCACCGGGGCGTCGGACCGTGCGATGAAGTCTGCCCGGCGCCGACGGCGCCAGCCGCGCTATTCTTTTGCCGTGTCATAAACAAATGGCTTCCCGACCACGCGACGCGCGTCAGCAGGGCTGCGGACGTTGGGGACGGGGAGGCACGGTTGGAGCGTGTGGGTGTAAGGAGCGGCGAGGCAGCGACATACGAGCGGAGCACGAGCTGAATCAGGGTGTACAAGTTTTAAAGCGGGAAAATGACCAGATGATGCGAAAATAAGAAGAGTAAGGGATGTAGTGTGGCGAGAGCTGGCGCGGCGAGTGAAAGCTGGGAGAGCGGACGGCGGGAGGAGGGGCGTGGCCCAGCCAAGGGCGCGCGGGGGCCGTGGCAGTGAGGCGGGAGGTCGGCGGGTGACGCCTGGCGTGCCAACGGCGTCGAGCAAGCGAGCGAGGGAGTGAATGGGAGGACGGGTGAGCGAGTGAGCGGCTGCAGCAATGCCGGTGGCGGTGGCGAGGGCGGTGGCGGCGGCGGCGGCGGCGGCGGAGCGCGTGCAACAGGTGCGCTGCGGAGCGGAGCTGCACCCGCCACCGCCGCCATTGCCGCGTCGCGCACCTCCCTCTCCACCGCCGCCATCGCGTCCGACTGGCACGTCCGTCGACGCCTACTTCGCGCGTCTTCCCCTCCCCCACGTCCGCGGAGCAAGAAACGTAGGGGGCGTACGAACGGACACAACGACGGCCGTGGGACTTCCCCAACCTCCTCTCCGACGACGCGACCGCAAGCGCGGATTCTAAATGGAAACAAAACAAAGTTGCGCAGAGGAGAATTATAGAAGTAAACGTCAGATAAAGGAAAAAGATGTCGACAAACCCGAGCCCGGGAAATGAAAAGAAAAGGAAAGTAATGATGGAATGAAAGAAACAAATAGCGACGATCGAAATGCACGAGAATCCAGAGCGGGGGGAAAATTCACAATAAATTTGAGAGGAGGTCTCCGGTGCGGCGGGTCGGGTTGTGCAAGTTTGAATCGTAGGGCTCCTGATTACAAGGTAAACGACTAGAGTGGATTTAGTAGGAGTAGGAGCCACGATCCAGCGACATCGGCCCGCCGCCCAAAGTCTGCTATGGCAGCGAGAGTGGAGGGAACAAGCGAGCGCTGAAGGGGCGGAGCGGGGTGGACGGCGGCGGGGGGGGGGGACCGCTGCGCGCGCGTCGGCTCCTATCTGCGCGGGGCGAGGAAGAACGACGTGCGCGCCGACACTTCGAGGAGCGCGTTTTAGCGAGCTGTTATCTGAGCGCGCCCGCCGGCGCCTCTAATCTCAGGCGCGCTCGCCGCTCCCGCCCGCCCGCCCCCTCGTCGATGAGGAGCACGGCGCGCGGGGCGGGGAAGTGGGGGACGAGACGGGACCGGGGCAGGGATGGCGAGGGACGAGGGTGGGCGGGACGGCACGGGAGGTGGCGGGCCCTCGCTCGGGGCTCTGTTGATCTTACGCGCCGCCAGGCACCGGCGCCGCTTCGTACCGCCCCGCGCCGCGCCGCGCCCGCTGCGGCCCGCTCCACCGCGCCCCGCTGCTCCGCGCCGCACCCCTCGTCGCCGCGCCTCGCCACTCCTCTCCTCGCCCCGCCCCGCGCCGTCTCCTCGCTCGCATTTCGCTACGCCCCACTCGGTCGGGGCGCGCGCGTAGATAAAATGGAAAACGTATAATACTTCCCGGCGCGCGCACACCAGTCAATAGCAAGAGCAAATATGCACTGGTTATTTATGCATGAATTACTGTGCAGGCGAATGAATCGATAATTATTACATATCCAATATTCGACAGATGCCTGTGCGCGCTCGGGCGAGCAGCCGGCGGGGCTGGAGCCGGCGGCGTGGAGGCGGCGGGCTGGGTCGGAAGAGAGGGTGGGGGCGGGGTGGAGCGAAGCGGAGCGTGGGGATGGAGGGGGCGTGGCGGGGCGAGGGCCGCGGAGCGCGGCGCGCGCAGCAAACTCCGCGCGTGGCCCAGGCACGATACGCTCTGCGCGACTGTGCGCGGGCCGCCAGACACGCTTTACCCGCTTTGTCCTCTAGGCCTTGCCCTTATTTATTGAGGTCTTTTTATTGGGTTCATTTTTGTTTGAACAGGCCCGCGGGCCGCGCAGCTGGAGATGGGAAGGCGGCGGGCGGTTTCCGAGCGCGGGCGAGTGGAGACGCGCGCCCCGGGGCATCGGCCCCGACCACCATCGCGCCGCTGTTCCTCCTCCTCCTCCGCCCTCGCGCTCGCTGTTCTAGTCCGCCTTGGCCTCCGCCTTACGTCCCCTCCCCGGTCCCATAAGCAAACCGCTTGATTCCACTCTCAGGGCGATTCTCGTCATTATCTCTCGTCATGTCCTTGCTCGTGTTTATGACCACTCACTGATAACCGCAAGCGAATTTTACCACCTATAGAGGTGTCAGACGTTTCTACAGTGATTCAATTTCATTTTACATTCAGACGAGTCCCCCCAGTGTCTTAATCGACGGTCGGTCATCACGCTGCAAGTTCGGCTCCTGCGTTCTGGACTCGTATTCTACTCTTCGAATTATTAAATTCCAGTTCCCACTCCCTTGGGAAGTTGCCTCGTTCTCGACAATCTCTAGACGGGATTCTTCTCCATTGCATTAACTCGCCAGGTCTCTGGCTCATCGACCGGAAGTCCGCGTGCTCGGTTCCTCTTTTTCCCTTGTCTCCGTCCTGAACCGCACTCAGCCGCGTTTCCCTTCTCGATAGTTAAAACGTCCGTTCTCCCCCGTCCTCCACATCCTACTGTTCGGCAACTGCTCTTTTTCGCTTCTCTGCGAGCCGCAGGCCGGCGGTCCCCACGCGCCGGACTCGGCCACTGCATCCTCTGTCCCCCTGTCCCCGCCCGCTGCGGCTCTTGTGTAATCCCCACTGCAGCGCCCCGCCTCCGCCCCCACCCGCGGCGCAGGCCTCCCTCGGCCACTGCCAGGCCGCCGACGCCGGTCCAACGCCCGCCAACTCGTAATGACGTTCCAACCGCTCTTCGCTCCCGATATCGATAACGTCATTGTATTATACATGATTTTAATTACATTTTAGCCTACGTAATTTATTTTTTAGTATATAAAAACAGCTAAAACAATTTTCAATTAATAGCAATAAGTTCCATAAAGAGGATCTGCTGTTCGGAGGCGGAGCCCCACCTTTAAGCCGCTCAGTTCTTCCGAACCGGAGAAGTCGGATAGACGTTTCGCAGCCTCAAGATGCTCTTTGCCTCAAGTTGCCCGAAAGAAGTTCTCCAAAATTCTAATATTCACCCTCGTTCATTTTTACGGCCCGACTTGTTTCTGGTTAAATGTGCAAATATGTACAACTTCTTTAATGTTGCGAGTTGCCCGGAGAAGTGAATAAAACTTAATGGAAAGGGCCGAGCCTTGCGAAGCTCAGCCTCCGGCAACCCACCGCACTCTCTTCCGCCCCCGCCACAACCACCCCCTCCGCTCGGCACCCGCCGCGTCCGCGCCTCCCCGCGCCACCCTTCGCTTCGGCTTCCGTCCCGCCACCGCGAATCGTGCGCTGTAGGCCCGTACAGCGTCTGCCGTCTTTCCTCTGTGCGTCGCAACCCTGCCCACTCGCAGCTTCCCCGCCTCTTCTGGCGGCCTGCCCCTTCGCCCGCTCGACCGGCACGAAGCACTCGCAGCCGCTGGCCCGAGAGCACAGCCTGGGATTGCCCTCTTTCAGGGAGGTGAGCGCCTAACGCGGACGTGGGCCTGGGCGCGGGCTTGGGCGGGGACGGATACGGGGGCGGGGGTGGGCGTGGGCGCGGGGGTGGGCGTGGGTGTGGGTGAGGGGCGGTTGCGGGCGCGGTCGCGGGAGCGGGGCGGTTGCGGGGGGGGGGGGGCGGAGGGCGCGGTGGCGGTCGGGGCGGGGCGGGGCGGGTGCGGGGCGGGGGCGGTGCGGGAGCGTGGCGGGAGCGAGGTGGGCGCGGGGGCGGGACGGGCGCCGGGGCGGGCGCAAGGGAGCCCCTTCAGAGCGGCGGCATCGCTCCGGTGGGTGCTCGAATCTGCAGACGGCCAAACGCTCTGGCTTCGTGCCTGAACGGCTCCCGGGCGCTAAGGAAGGGATTCACTCACGAGCCAGTGGGGTGGCGACAACGGACTCTCTCACAACATAGCAGGATTTCACTATGGGGAGATACATCTAATTTACAGCTATTGCGAGGCAACCTCTTTACTAGTGTTCAATTAATGCGAATACCGGATGCAATGACCCAGTAGCAAAATTTCCTTGGAATATGCAACGTCGTTAGCCGGAATGTCCGAAGTTTCATGTTCCGACGGCGGCGAGTTTTCGTCATTAGCATCATACCGACAATAAATACCGACATCTCTGATCGGTAGTTTTCTGTAGTTTTACAAACCAATTCAAGGCAAATCCCGGGGCTCTTAACAAACGAGCCCCAGACAGCATGCGATTGTTCCTTCCTAATTCATTGTACCCTCATTTCTCCTATAATACACACATACAGTTACACATACATGCACTTCACCTCCACAACTAGACAGGAGCTTAGAGATAGCCCCAGATGGAGCAGTGCCTCGCTGGGAAAGATACCTATTATAGATGAGGCAAATTCCTTCCACACAACGCGTAGGTTTCTGCTGTTTCTTACATTCCAGTGGGGATAACGGTACCTCCGGAGATTAAGAAGCATTACACTCAAAGAACTAAGTCCTATTCACGTGCCTGGAAACACTAAATAACCATTCAATTAATTCATGTGAAATGAACTATTAACACATGGAACTAATCAATTAATTCCACTAATTGACACTTTTACTGCGTAACGAATTTAAATTAAAATTTTACGTACAGAATACAAAGACTACTTGTCACAGCATTCGTTGAATGAATCTGTAAGAAACGGAACAAAATTCACCAAAGAATGGGGTCTTACACCCAAAGATTTATAAGCTGATGGATTTATTCTAATTTAAATAATATTTCACCAATATATTTTTATTAAAATTCTGAAAGTAATATAATATGGGATGATGAAAAAACAATTATTTTCAAACGCACGAATTACGTAAATTCAAAAATTGTTAATTGTTAAAATAAATAATTATGAAAACTGCCCGTTTCAAGTTTAAAACCAAACAAAAAACGAAACAAAAGAATTAAATTTTTAAAATACATGTAAAAATATTAATAATTATTCCATCGTGAATTGTGTAAGTAAATATATCGTACAGTGTTAAAAACGAGGTATAAGAAAAGACTTTTCTCAATTATTGAATGTGTGAAAATTTCGAAAAGAAATACGTATTCCTAGACATAAAGAGAGCAGATAGAGGCAGCATTTCAAGTTTCACAACAGAAGTTAGTATGGATCATAAGTATAACTTTCTCATGATTCGTATATCCCGTTTCTGTAACGCAAAACTATACGAACATACTTCATTTAAATTATTTGCCAAACTGACTCTATATTTTGTATTTTTTGAAAGACATGTAACATTGTAATGAAATATGAAAATTATCATTGTTAATATATATATATATATATATATATATATATATATATATATATATATATATATATATATATATATATAAACATACATACATGTGTGTATGCGTAACAACGTAAAATTAAATTGCCTTTATCCCACCCAAATCGCCTTTAAAGTGAACGTGAAATTAATATATATTGAACAGGAAATAGGGAAATTGTGTCAACATATGGAGAAGAATGAATCATACAATGAAGAGAATTAGAAATGAGTGTGGGACGAGATACACGAAAAGGAATGCTAATGCTGAAGAAGTTGGCTTGAGAATGGATGAGAACTAGAAGATATTGAAGAAGCCAATTCTTGGACAGATTGCTGTAAACGGCGGGAACTCATGTTTTCCGAATGCACTACCGATTACACTGTTCTCGCCAGGTGCAAATAAATTTGTGAAGGATGGCGTGCCTGTAAAAAAGTTCCAAATGTTCCAAGAAAACCGTGAATATTTCTGCCACTTTGGCGCAGTTCCACTTCTTTACTATTATTTGAAATTATGCACGCAATTTATGTTTTTGTTCTTGGTCTCGGACTCGGAAGTGCCGAGTCAAAACTTGTTTGCGTTTTGGTGGCGCGTAATTTATTCAAATGTAGTCAGGTGTCAGGGGATCACCCAAATTAATATGAATCATCCTAACTACGAAGAAAAGTAGGGCCCTCTTTGGTAAAGGCGTGTATGGTTGTTGAACTCTGATCATCTCAGGAAACTACATTAGATTTAAACACCGCTTTAACTGAAAATCTGACTAGAATCTTCCCACTGAGAAGAAGAAATATGAGTATCAGCGAGAATGAATATCAGTTTTATACTCTCAGTACCAATGAACTTGTTCTCTGGTAGGCTATTACAGTTCACAGCTTTACGTTATTTTTCCCCACACATTTCCTACCCTTCTGCGTCGCATGCTGCGTGAATGTATAGTGTACCAGGAAAGTCTCTCCGCAGTGGCACCTTGTTGGTGAGAGAGCTTGCAACAGAAATTATGTTGGTATCACAAGCTGCAGCATGCAAACGTAAATTGGGTACTCACATCAATCATAACAGGTTGGAAGTGTTTTCCCCTCACTTGTTTCCTAGTGATCTGGTTGCTACGAACATAAATGCGATTTTTAATAAGAAGTCCTGATACGCCTCGGTGCGGATAGACTTTCTCGGTTCACTGTATTAATGATGAAAAGAGGACCATTAGAAATCTCTATCATCATCTAACACACTATTATATTTTGAGAAATGATTCGTAGATATTGTCTTTTAAATTATTTCATGTTATATATTTTTACTGAGCGAACTATTGCTGACCCGTCATAATAGTGAATTATCTCCCCTAGCTCTTCTATATGTTAATCTAAATTATAGTTCATCTGTATAAATTCTTTTACTTCGTTGGCTTTCTAAGGCATTACGTATGATAAAAGTATTTCGGTTGGTTATTGGTCTTAATTCTTTTAAAAATTAAAAATAAAAATGGTGCGAAGAGAAATATATTAGACTGAACATAATAAAATTAATGCTACTTGATATTAAAAATGAAAAAAAAAAAAAATTCCGAATATCGTATTACTCGAGAAACAAAAATAAAATTGAAATTAAACTGCAATTCCCAGAAAATAGAAATATACCTTTTATTTATAATTATTCAAAAGCATGTCGTAAATTTGTAATAATTTACCCGACTGAATGATGAGATCTACTCGAAACTCGCCAAACACGTCTTCGCACAAAAAATATATGTTTTTCTCATAATCTACAACAGATGTACGAAAATAAATTTTTATTCGTTGCATCTCCGATTTGTTTTCACTTTCAAATTTTCTGTTTTATACGCTCAACAGGTTGAAAAACATTCACCTGGAGCACAATTATCCATGTTATGCCACATTGATTAAATCCTTGCCTCCGAATTCAGCAGCTGCAGCGATTTCACACGGCATTCCCTTTAACATTTCGTGATTCATTTCCCCGCAAACTCCATTCGTCATGATTATCATATGATAACAGCATTTGAAGGTTCCGATAAAGTGGCAGTTGGACCTTTTTGCCCTCGTATATACGTCCACACGAAAATTAAATAAATATAAATCAGCTCTTTAGTGACATACATATGTTGCATATAGCTGTAATTGGGCACGTTTCTAGTATTCAAATACAATACTTTCTAGTAAATAAGAAGTTTAAAGAACCGATAACAGAATTTTATCTATTTAGATAATACGACCCAAAGTACACCAATATGGAGAAAACTGGAAAGCTTTTGGTATTGCGCGATAAAGCAGCTTTAGCATTCGACGAAGCAAACTACTAATCTAATCTCACGAAACGAACAACAGAGTAAAACTAAAGAAATAAAAGGTGGAAGTCTACAGCTTTAGAAAGTAGAAACTTTTGCAAATATTGAGAAGGCAAGGTTGCATAGGAGATAATTGCCCCACAGCCCCAACGCGTTTTGAACAAAAGATGCAAAGCCTAAGGTCCAGACTTCTCAACTGCTTTTGAAAAGATTGCTTTTCTTTTAAGCTACTTGATACTTTGACTCAGGTGTCTCATATTCATTTAACAAAGCTCCATTAGAGCAAACTTTTATTGTCAGAATCTCCGCACTCCTGGCGATTTAAGTTTATTACAGTGAATATTACGTCTGTTTTCAGGATTAACAACGTTCTGTGAAATATTTTTAAGTAATGTTATATATAGAGTAGTTGTACAAAATATCCTCGTGTTCCTAACGCAAATGCCAGACTTTATTAGAAATTGCCGATATACTTCAACCTTTTGCTTGACAAGAAGCAGTTCCATAAAACAGTAAATTAAGCAAATTTACACCCGAGGTAAGTCGGGGAACATAACATTTGCATTACTAATTTTTTTCGTCGGTTTTCAAACACAAATTCTAGAAACAATTTTATTTTTCAGCTAATTCCGCTCCTGCATTCACAAAGCTTCGTGTTGGGGTCCGATGAAAATTAATTTTGACAAAGGAGTTGGCGGCTGCGTGAAGGTTGAGGGGCGGCGCCACCGTCGCTCCAACTTTCTACCGGCGAACTCCAGGGGAGTCGGGGGCTGGGAACACTGTCTGCGAGGCGGAGAAAGGAGATCGGCGAGAACGGAGCGAGGGAATGGCGAGGCCCTCCTCTGTGGATGGGGAGGAGGCGCCCCTGTGAGGATGCGGGGGCGTTTCGTCGAGAGAGACAGAGAGAGAGAGCGCGTCTGAACTGCGTGGGAGCACACGCGATGGAACGCGGGGCAAGCGTGTCAGAACGGAGGCAAGTGACGTGTGGTGGGTGTGGTGGGATGCACGACAAAGGTGGACGGGAGTGGTGGCTTGGGTCGAGTGGGAATCGTGGTTGTGGCGGGCGTACGTGTAGAGGGGGAGGTTGGGCGGGTGGGGACGTAGTTGGGGCAGGTGGGAGCGGTGATTGGGCGGGTGGGAGTAGTGGTTGGGCCAGGTGGATGTGGTGGTTGGGGCGTGTAGGAGTAGTGTGGGGGAGGTGGTCGGTGGAAGGTTGGGTGGGTGAGAAGCGGAGGTGTTGGAACATGAAAGATGCCTCGTCGTGCGCGGCAGGAGAGGCGAGGGCTGCGCTACGAGAGCTGAGGCGCCGCGTCGCCGCGCCGCGCCGGACGGCAGAGGATGGGGTGACGGTGACGCGTCAGCGACGCGGGGGAGTTGCACCCGGCGGCGCCGAGTGCGGGCGCAGAGCCCGGGTGGGCGGGGCCGGCGCGGGCGGCGCGGGCGGCGCGGGCAGCGGCGCTGTGGGGTGGCGCGGCGCAGTCGTGGCTCCGGGTCTGGCGCTGCGAGCGGGCAACGTTACTTACCCCAGTCAAATTAGCCACGCTGTATGCGTCGTGCCAGAAATTTTAATTTCCGGAAAATTTCCCCAGTCTGCCGTCTCGCATTAAAATGTTGCGATCCGGCCGTCGCCGAGCCACTAACGCCGCGGCGCTTCTGCGGAGGTGCGCGGCGCCAGAGCTAATGAATTCCGCCGGGCTTCGCGGGTGCCGCCGCGACGCCTCCGCCGCCGCCGCCGCCGCCGGAGGGGGAGGGGAGGTGAGGGCTGTGGTGAATCTGCCGAGGGTGTTAGACGCGCTGGAGTGCGGGAGATGTTGTAGAGAATGGATCTCTCTGTCGGGAATAGAAGGTTTAGGGGAACAACGGGCGTTTTTCGACGTCGCAATCCCGTGCTTCCAGAGAAGTTTAACCACGGGGCGTCTCGGACAGTTGAGGTGCCACATGGCAGTTCACCCATTTCAAAGCCGGGAGGCTACTATGGAACAAAAGACTGGGTGGCAAGCGTTGGCGGTGTCCTTGGCAGAGGTAGATTTGAGGTGAAGTTGATTCAATTGCACAGCAGATGTACCCGGGGCAAGTGGCCGTAGAGAAGGTTGCAGACGTAGTGATGTGGGGGCTCTATACGCAGACGGGAGCCCCAGAGCTCTGTACGTGACCGGGGGCTGAGGGTGCGGCTCAGACACAACCTGCGGCTGAGCGCGCGCCGGGGCAATGGACGAAGCCGGGGCTCACGGATGCGGTTGCGAGAGGTGAGCGCCCCCTGAGGTGGCATCCAGAGGCGGAGAGCGTACAATGTGGTACATGAATGTGGTTATGTTCTGCTCAACGCTGGAGGAGGTTGAGAAACAACGCCACGCTTGAGACCCCGGTTGAAGAAGCATAACGTCTATGGAAAAGAGCGTATGAAAGAATACACAAAACGAAATTCTGAATTTAGATGCACATTTGCTACGTCGGAAAAAATACTAGATGTCAATTTTCCCTACATAAAAAAGTGTTTTGTTATATCAACTCTGTAACTAATGAATGATCAGCACATCTCGTCTCAGTGTGCTGTTCAATAAGAAATATAACGTTCATTTCTCTTACGAGTTATATACTTATGGACAAAGGCCGCAAAACGTAATGAAACAAAGCTAAAACCATTATACAAGATAACGTAAGGAGGTAACTCAGAGAATAGGAAAAAATTAACCAACAAACACGAATTCTGTCAGGAAGCTGGACTCATTAATCTACATTGAAAAGAGAAGATATTAGCCCGGATGGTTTATTCTAAGCTCGGCCGACCGCGGGAATTTGGGCCGGAAGAAGCGGAGTCCGTTTGAGGAATCAAGCGCTGCGGAGCACCACTACGGCGCTAGTAGCGGGAGAACATGAGGCGGAGACAGAGATGGAGGTGGAGGTGGAGATGGAGACGGAGGTGGAGACGGCTGGATAGCTGGGTCGAATTCAGCAATTGTCTGGAGAATTCCAACTGCCGACTGCTCTGATAGTAGTTTTTCGCATTTTTTAGATCAACACAAGGCAAATGCCGCAGCAGTATCCTAATAAATTGGTCACAGACTGCTCGCAATCTCAGCTGCTTCTTCTTCCTGGTTCTATTCTCACCCCTAACACAGGGAGGCCACGTATTTCCTGAAACACATTTCCCTGATTTTTGTTCAGTTTTGCCGTGCATTACTGAATTTTTTCAGTGATAAGATTTGTTGAGTATTTCCTTCTTTTGAAAGAAAAAATCAAGGAAACCTGAAACTAATTTGTCAGCTCTCTAATTCCGTCGTAATAAAGTACAAATTTAAAACAATTAACAAAAAGAAATTGATCAAAAATAATTTTGTACATTTTTTAGAAATATCTATTTTTATGTCCATCTCAAAATTTCCCCTGTCTTCTCATGATTCTTCTACAAATTCCCGGATTCCTTCCTCACGTTTCTAGAGCAATTACATCCACTGATTTTCCCTATTTTCAAGATTTTTCAGAACAGGTGGTCACCCTGTTACACACTCTTGCATGCAATACACTACCTCACATGTCGGGAGACCGGACGGGTACTTAATGCTTGTCCCAGCTTAGCCTATGCCTCCCTGGTGGGAGATACGTGGATGGGGATAACCCTGCAAAACCCACATGTAGATCGGCGTCGAATCTCACCAACCAGCGGATTGGAACACTACCCCCTCCCGTGATACAACAAACTTAACGAACTAATTGCCATAGTAGTTGACCCGCTCGGAAACCCTAATCATTCAATCAACGAAGGCAGAGGAGAACACAGTCACCCCCGTGATAAAAATGTACACTACATTTTAGGGTCTGACCATAGTTAACACGCACGTAAAATCTAATCAATGAACGAAGGCAGAGGTGGAGGCAACAGAAGATGCGGAAGCAAAGACGTCGTCGACGTCGGAGGAGGTCGGAAAAGAGCGGGTCAGTGCAGAGGTAGTTGAGCAGCCACGCGAATGAGCTCCGCGCCCACGCACGCACACACAGACACGCGCCGGTCACGCGCGCTCGCCCACGCGAAGCGCGGGAGGCGGCGCGGTGGGCGCGGCCGCGGCGAAGGCGAGCGCTAAGTGGAATTCTTCGCTAATGACCGCCCACCGCCCGCCCCTGGCGGCCCAACCTTCCGGCCGGTCCGCGGCGCCCCCCCGGTGCCCTCCCCCGCCCTCGCCCCGCCTTCGCCCTCGCCCGCGCCCATCGCCCGCGGCGGCGCACTTCCCCCCCGCCCGCCCGGCCCCCGCCCCCGCGCGGAACCTCATAACGCTCGCGGCCTGCTTCTTTGAGAGATGATGGCCCGTCACTTAACAATACAAGTTAGGGCTTGCCCAGAGCGCGCCCAGCCACTTGCCGAGGCAGGCAGCGGTCGCAGTCACTTAGCAGGCGCAGGAGGAGCGAATTATCCGAGGAGAATTTATGCGTGAGGTCAGTCGGGAAAGGAATTCATTTTAACACTTTAATGTTGTGTTATGAACTGTTACACAATAGTGTACGCCGAGTAAACTGATCATATAAGTACTCGACCATTTAGGATAAATGGAACGTTTTGGAGAAATTACAAGTCCAACTACCTGCGTACAAATTTTTGCTGTAATTAAAACTTTTAGGGGGGAGTTGAGATAGCATTTATACCCTAAAGTAAGTTTCTTCTACTCGGAATATACCGTTTCTTCTACTCGTTCATGAATACAATCTTTTTATGATCACTATTAGGGCTCGTTAATGTTTGCATAAATTTTAAGAAGTAATTGCTTATAAAATTTGAGTAATAACTTGTTCTAGACGAACATGAACGTTCATTAATCGATTTACTTATTAATGGTTAAATCAGTTTTAAGACACAGATCTTCCTTTCTGATGGAAGACAATAAAACTTCCAAATTTATGAAGGTACGTTATAACATTTAGATAATTGCGTCTACACATTAATGAGTGTACAGATCATAAAGAATAGTCTTATTGAATGAATCATGTGCATGTTAGCATCAAAAACAATTTCATCGCTTCCAAGACGTTGAGCGCGGCGTGACAGCGCGAGGCTCATTTGGGGCAGTCACCACCCCAGCAGAACTGCGGACTCAATCGCCCTGAATGGAGACGCCGGCGCGGCGCCGCGGCGGGGGAGGGGTGGGGGCGAGGTGACTGAGTGCTCAGTGAAGTCGCGCGATTGATCGACGGTCTGTTTTCGCGGGTCGACACGGGCTCTGGGCCGCCGCACCGCCTCCGCGCGGTCGACAGGTTGTCGAACAGCGGGGCCCCGCCCTACTGGCGTGAACTTGGGGACACGGTGGGGTAGGAAGGGGAATAGGGTGGCAGGAGCAGGGTCGTGGGTGGGGGTGGGGATCGGGACGGTGCACCACCGCGGAAGTCAACTGCCCGCCCCCTTGCCGCGCCCGTTGGGCGGCCGGCGTCATTGCCTTAATTGCGAGCTCCATTATTCTGGCGAGTATTGTGATTTTCGACGAACAATGGCTCGCCGTGCCCAGGAAGCGTGGAAGTCATCGATTCTCCCCGGCCCAAAGGGCTTCGACGTATAATGAAATATGTTGAAATTTGTCCCGATGCAGAGTTGCGGAAATGCGAGCAGTGGTCCGGGAGGAGATCACAGCAGGCGGGGAGGGCCTGAGGGAGAATCGGGAGGCGAGTGGAACTATGAGAGAGGCCCGCGGTGAATGGGGGGCTTTGGGGGAGTTGATTAGAATTGGAGCGTGAGCAAGGGGGTGTGGTAAACCCGCGAAGTAGAGGGAGAAGTGCGGAGATATGAAAATACGAAAATGAACACAAGCTAAGAAATTGAGTGCTACGTAATACGTCAAAATTAAACACGAGAAAAGAAAGAAAGTGATTGCACCGGTGTTATATTGAAAAATGTGTCGGAGGGATGGAAAAAAGACAGAGATTTCAAATGCGGATTAGAAAAAGAAATTCTGTGATTGAGAAAGCAAACAAAGACACAAGGGGCATGGAAGACGGTGAATTAGAAGTGTTGTGGCCGGGGAGCTCTCGTCGGGCTCTCGCTGGCGTGCCGACAAGATGGAGGGCGATGGAGCAGGCACGACCACGAAGGCGGAGGTCGGGAAACGGGAAGCGCAGCAGGGGGTGGCGTGGGCGGGGAGGGGCGCTGAGGACGGATCCTCCCCGCGGGTGAGGGGGAAGCATCCCGCAGGTACTTCCCGACCTCGGGCGAAATTCCGTGTAAGGAGCTTGCGATTCGTAAACAAGCAGAACAGAAGACTAGATAAGCGCGCCCGGGGCGGCGGAGGGCGCGCTGGAGAGCGGCGCCAGGGGGCGCACCCTGCCTAAGTGAAGTTGAGCAAGTCCCATTCCCCCACTTACACATGCTGATAAGTTCCCCGCTTCCGCCGCTGCAGCCTGCACACACGCGATTGCGTTGATAGTAGGAGTGGCGCGGTGCGGCGCGGCGCGGCGTGGCGTGGAGAGGCGCCGAGGGGCGCGCCCGGGTGCCGGGAGGCGGGGCGGCCTGCGGGCGGCCTGCGGGGCGGAGAGAGCGAGTGCCGCTTCGCCAGGGGGCGGGGCAACCCCGAGCCGCGCCGCACCGCGCCGCGCAGCGATCTCTCCCGGCTCGTTCCGCCGCCCGCCCGCGTCGCGCCCTCCCCCGCCACGCCAGCCCGCCTCTCTCGTCACGCCCCCGCGACCGCGCTCTCCCCCTTCCTCGGCCCCGCCCCTCCCCACCCCGCGCGTCGCTCCAACGCGCCCGGCGCGACGCGCGTTCTTCTGTCGCGAGACAAAAGAGCGACCGGGGATCGCAGATTTATCGGGCGGCGCGGTTCAACAGAAATAAATATCCTCACACAATGAGTGAGCCACGAGCGGCGCCGTGAGGGGGCGGGGCGCGGGGTCCTCAGGCAGCGGGGCCCGGAGTGCGGGGGCGGGGGGATAGAGGGGCGCTGCGGGGCTCGCAAGGTAATACCGCGCGCCGCGTCCGTCCCGCGCGCGACAGCCGAGGCGTGTTCACATGAAAATCAGCGCGCGGCCGGCAAAGGAGCGCGCGGCTTTGTAGCCCGCGGGCGCGTCATATCGCCCGGATGAAATATGGAATATTGCAGCGGGGAGCGACCGGCATCCCGGAGGCGAGAGGGCTTCCAAAGGGCGAGGGGGCGGGGCCCACGCGGGGAACGGGAGGCGGTACCCGGGGCTCTAGCAACCGAGCCCGCGGTCCGCGTGAAAACCGCAGAGGGAAGGGCGGAGACGGCGCGGAGAGACACATCCTCTGCCCCGTGGGAAGCCTTACAAACGTCAGCAATGCGTAAGGGGAGGATGCCTGGTTTCCAATATCGTCCTGGACCGCCGTTACGCGGGAGCTAGTAGGTACATGGTCCCGAAACTTTGCTGTATCGGGTCTTTAGGACAAGTTTTCAAAAGTGTTTCTGCTGGGATCTCGTCCGCCGACTGTACTATTTACGCAATGCGGAACCGCATAATGTTTGTATAAACATAAAATATCTAGTAAGTTGTTTAAAATGTAGATGCTATGGGACGGCACAACGAGACAAACGATATCGGAAAAAGCTTCGCTCCGCGACGCGGCGTCTAAGCGACGTCTAATTTATCTGACAGTTTAGGCACGCGGCCTGGTATCCAACGCGGGGGCAGTAATTCGTATCCCAGTAACTAACAGAACTAACAATGGAAAAGCGAACGCCCGACTATTTTGCGATCACTGTGCTTTCTCAACGGTACATACGTTACGAACAATAACCGAAATTGGCCAATACTGATAATAGCGAGCCATTACGCGGCATGCCAGGGTGGTTGGGGCGCGAGCGTGTATAGGGTCCACCGCGGGAGTGGGGGCGTGGTTCGCGGGGGTGGGGGTAGGGAGGATGGGCCCGAGGAATCGGGGTGGGCCGCAGGCGCCTCTCGCCCCCTCCCGCAGCCCCGCGCGCGGGGAAACTCAATAATTCGATACCAGCCTTTTTTTGATGCGCGGAACACAAATAACTGAATGTATCATGTAATTGCAGGATGCAACCTAGTTTTATAGAGACATCGGGAACTCCACTGTCGACTATTGAACTAGCAAACTTTTTCACAAAGCGGGTTTTACGTTCGAACCGAGTCAACATAAGGCCACTCTCCAGGAAGTAATTTCTCGACCGAATGTTCAACATCGCCTACACATTCTTACCCGGAAAATACCATGACGTAATTTTGTCTGGGAGCGCGCAAGCCGCAAGTTTGGCAATGCAGACGTTCTGAAGACGTCGTTAAAAGAAGTCGTGTAACAAATCCGAAGCCGCAAGCTCCACGAGAGCGCAGGTAAAGATGCGAAGCGGCAAGGCGGGGCAACAGGGGGCGCAGAGGGAGTGGAGACGCGGAGTCGATTTTCCCTCCGGGGGCCTGCTTGAAAGAGAAATCCTCTCGAAGCGCCGTCGAGGCAGGTTAATGATTGAGCATTAGAGAGAGGAGAGGGTGTGGAGCGGCCCGGTACTCAGGGGGGGGAAGGGGGACGGGAAGGGGCGGGGACGACGTCGAGTACGGGGCGGATACAGATAGATACGAGTACGGGGCGAGGGTGGGGACGGAAGCAGGTTCGACAGCGAGTACGCTTGAAGGAGGGGCGGGGCGGGGTTGGTGCGGGAGCATGGACGGGGCCGGAAGCAGATACGGATATGAGGCGTCGGAGGAGGGGGGCGGCAACAGTTTCTAGGGCGAACACGGGTGGGGAGGGGCGGGACGGGACAGGGCAGGGTAGGGGCGGGGACAGATACAGATACGGATTTGAGGCGAGGGAGGGGCCGGGAACCGAGGACGTTCGAAGAGAGCACGGGCAGGGCCAGGGCGGGGCGAGATAGGGGCGGTGGGGATCACGGGCAGGTCAGGGGTGGGGGAGGAAATCTAGGAATCTAGGAGACCGATGATGTAGGGGATGTTGCAGGGAGGACGAGAGCGGATGAGCGAGGTGGCGGGTCGGCCAGGACAGTCGACAGACCGGGCACTCCGGCTACGCTGCCGTCGCCACGCGCCGAGCTCACGCACGGCATCGCGGCCCCGGCCTCTGGGTCGTCGCCGCCCCAGCCCTAATCTAAAATGACATGAAAATTAAATGCGAAATGCGATTAAATGCCGCGAAATAAGATGAAATATGCAAAATGAAATAGAGACGCGTCCCATCTCCGACCGCGGGAAGCGACCCTCCATAGCGCGACGGACTCGCAACTCCTCGTTTCTAACTCGCCGCGGCTCCCCACCGCCCGCAACTCTGGCGCGCTACCCACTTTCCTGCCAGCACCGCCTCAAACCGCCTCCTCCACACCGTCCCTCCGGGTTTCATCTCGTCGCCTTTTAACATGGGTATCGTTTTAACATCTCGACAATCATTCTCTTCTACTCCTGTTACCCTCCACTTCCTTTGCACCACACCAAGCGCGTCGTAGTCTTAAAATAACTCTTCTCTCAACACTTGTCATTTCTCACAGACTTCCTCCCCAACTTGTTTTTGTTTGTGTCCTTTCATCTTCACTCTCAACATTTCCCTCTACTATCTCTTACTTCTTCAAGTTATTTGCCTCTGCGCTCGTTTTCTGTGCCAGCTTCTGCCGTCGCGGCTGCTAATCCCCCCCGCGCGCCCACTCTCCGCTGCCAGCGCCGCTCGCGGCCGCTGCGCCCACGCCCCCGCTCCGCCCCGTCCCTTCCCCGCGTCTGCCGCGGCCTCCCCGGGCGCCGTGCGTCGCTCCGCCACGCCGCCGCGCGCCTCGCTCCGCTCTGCCGCGCCCCGTGAGCGCCTCCACGGAGCCAATCTCGAGATCTATCGATCGCCGCGACCTGGTTGCCAAACCAGGCCCCCAATTAACGGCCCGGCCCGCGGGCCCCTGCTTCGGCGGCGGCGGCGGCGACGACGGCGGCGGTAGGGGAGGCGGCGGGGGCGGGGGCAGAGGTGACGGGGGCGTGGCGGCTGAGGGGTCGACGCCTGGTGGCAGGCTGCCCCCGCCTCCTCCACGCGGCAATGCGTCTCCTGACTGGGAGCTCGCATCCCACGCACGTCTGTCAGCCCGTACGACACGTGCTCCGGACGGTTCACAATTGGCCTGATAATTGTTCCATATGCGTCGCTTTTCAGGCATAAAGGAACGTCCTTAACACTGCTCGGCTGCAGGCACTCCAAGTTTTGGTAACATCCAGTCGATCGAACATCAAGTTTTGGTAACTTCCAGACTACGCAGTAGCTTATTGGTGGATGTATTCCGAATATTAATTTAGTTCAAGATTGTTCTATTTCTGCTAATCGTATTTGTACGTTAAGAAATCGCTAAATACTTTAATAAGTCTTGTTTTAATCACTCTATGCAAAATGGCCGTTTGTGTATTTCAAGGGAAAAATATCTCAAGAACAAATAAATGTTTTTGGTAAGAAACGACTGTGTTATGAATGCAAAGCACATTCTAAATATGAATATACGATTCACATGATAAAAATATATAGCTTTGCGTTATCAAATGTGAAGAAAATGTATACCAATAGAATGATTCTCCCTTCATTTCGGGTACAGTACATTCGATTCAGTTCGTTTTAAACTCTTCAAATTGGCTCTACTGAAGACGAAATCCTCCTAGACATTCTCCCATTACTTGCTGAGATTTAGAATTGTTTTTGTAATTTATCATTTTTTATTATTTTTAAATAATGTAAGGGATATGGTTCAAAAAAGAAAGAAAAGGCATCAATTAGTATTCGTTCTTATTGTACATAACATCCCTGAAAATTCATCATTATCTAAAATTTTGGTATGATTCTGGAAAAGCGCTCTTACTGAGAAAGTGTAATTTAAAAAATGCATTTCATTCTTTTTAGTGATTATTTGCGTGATTAGCCTTTAGTAACCCATTTGGCTTTGTCAAATAGTAGAAAAACAGTATGATTAGATTCGATTTTTTATTAATTAAGTGTGGGAACTTGGAGGCAGAGCATCCTTTATCCATTAGTAGCAGAGCATCAATTAAGCCTACACTGACTAACAATAAAATCCATTTTCCACTTTGATTGGTTGATTGATTGAGTAGTGAACCCAGGTAAGTGTAGTTCATGTTTTTTCTTCGGGATGTGGCAGTAATCTTTCCCCGCTGGGTGGTGAGTTCCGACGCCGACCTTCCTGTCGACTGGCGGGATATCCCTAGCCAGGTATCTTCCATCAGCGTGCAACCGCCCCAGCATCGACAAGATCTAAAGTTCCGACCGGTCTCCCGGCATGTATGGTGGTATAGTGCATGTAAATGTAAGAGTAACGATGAGGATAGGACAAGGAAGATTAAGAAAATATTGTGTAAAACTACCGATCACAGCAGCCGTCCGTTAGAATTCTTCTCCAGACAGCGATTGAATGTGACCTAGCTATTTAGCTAGTGTCGAAAATTCCACCACCGTCAGGACTCGAACCTAGGACCTCCTGGTTTGAGGCAGTGCAGTGATATCAGCTTATGGCCTGATATTTAGTTCTGTAATGAAGAACTTTAACGCATTAGCGGGATAAAGTACATAATTTCGACATTGATGTATTAATGTAATGGTGAGTACTACTAAAATATGTGTACGTGTATGAAATTTTCTTAATCTCTTTGCCTTGTAATTTTCACTTTTTTCTCCAAACAACGCTAACCACTGTCAAGACTTATTTTAACTATGTTTTCATTCAATTAAATTGTTTTACTAGACTATTCACTACTACCAGAGAAGTGCATCATCATACTTTTCCCAGTTTCAAATTAATATGATTTTTTACACACCAATCTGCACATACATACTTATGCTCCTTCAATTTTCGTGATTTTTCTGGAATTAATATCTGCAATGCAGTGTTTCGTGCCGATCCATATTTTAATATGAGTCCCACTAGAGACACAGATCATTCTTTAGGCTTCTTTTCTTCATAACCCGCAGGCTAGTTACATTTCCAAGAATTTGTAAGACGAGATTCGAAGTACACATTGTTCAATTTGTACTGTTTCACTACATCTTCGAACCCTATCAAAGTGGTTGCTTGCTCTTTGAACTATTTGTTTCCATGCGTTTGTTTCCGCTCAAAAGTGTATTCTGTCTAAGTATCGCTACAAAATATCTTCCCGTTTGATTTGATAATCCAATAAATTATACAGTCATCATAAAAGAGCTTAACATTTAAAGCTAAACTTGTCGGCAAATCATTCACGAAGGTCAGAAACATAAGAGCTTCAATGACTTCCCTATGTAATTCCTGATGTAACGTATCCGGAGGTTGATAAATATCTTACGGATCTCCAACTTTCTGTTCCTTGTCACGTAGTAGTTCATTTATCCACGCCAGAACCCTAGTGTCTATACCCGAACCCATTAATTTCTTCACAAGACGATCGTATGAGACATCACAAGCTTTTGCAAACCCTACTTCTATCGCCCCAGTCCTACGACCTTTATCAATGTCGTTCGCTATGTCCTGTAGAAATGAAACAAATTGACTTTCGTAAGGAAAACGTTTTTCTCAAACCGTAGATATTTAGATATTTATTTAGTCAAAAACAGTAAAAAAATGTATGTGACGTATGAGGGAGAACATCATCTGCGCACGCTTTCTCGAGATTCAAAATCCCTTCCCAATAATTTGACAATTAATAGTTGAAAGATGAAAATAGTAATAATAATAATAATAATAATAATAATAATAATAATAATAATAATAATAATAATAATAAATTTATAAAAGCGAGAGATTAACATTTGAAAAACTAGATATTTTCGTTTCCGATTTATAGACAACTTATTTGTAACGGTAAACGAACTGCAGATTTGATTTTTCTACACTGCTAATAAAATATAAACTCACCCTAAGCTCTACTACCACTAGAACCAAAAGGAAAGCTCAACAAAACGTGCGCATAGTGAAGCTACATTTACGTCCAGAAGCAAATCAAGGGACTATCTCAGCATTTGCTCAAAGGATCAGGGAAAGTGATCAAAATTACGATCGATATGGGGGTCTTTGACCCGGAAGCTGAAGTACATAGTCGTACAAACCCTGATATGCCGTATAAACCCCTAAAGCCGTTCAAACTCTGAAACGGCCATATAGAGCAACTTAGTGAATTTAGAATTAGTTTTCAAAAAACGGACGTGTCCTTCTGTGCTCCCGTGGAAAAAGACATCAAGTACAAAAAATACTCAAAATATAATGCTCTTTCCAGACCTCTAATACTTCAAATATTTTGACAAAAAATTGAAGATGATTTAATATATTGCTAAATGAATATAACATTTGTACGTAAATATGAAAAATTTTCCTTCCATTATTTTTGAATTCAGACTTAGGTCCGCCGTTGACACACCCCACTGATATTCTCCGGGTAGAAGAATGACACTGGTAAGGGACTGTTAATTTGCCCTTATTGTTTCCTAGAAGGGCCACCCTTTCGAACTGACCCAATGAGTGTCTGCATACGTACATCTGTCGTGAAGAAAACGCAATTTTAATTATTTTTTTCCTCCGTGCGCTGTTAGAGTGTATTATTTTTAGTTTAGTTTAATTAAACTGAGAGAGAATCAACATTCGTGGAGAGACAAATCCATTTCGTTTTTCACTAGCTGAAACCGACTGGGCATAGTAGATTTTACCAGTCGTGAAAGCCTTCCGACCTTTATTTGGCGGTTTTATATGCTTGGGGAAAGGAAAACTATTTGTACAGTACAAACATGTAGTCAATACGTAGTGTCAATATGACGGCATCTTCTCCGAAAACGGTGCCAAGGAAAATTTGATGCCTTACACACACATGTAAAAATAATGGTATGCAAGTTCTGACTTAACTACCTGTCCCTTATTCTTGCATAACTCGTTAATATTTTAGCACAATTGGAAATGACGTTTAAACTTCTGTCGTATTTCCCTTATAGATTGCTTCATATTTCTTTCGTCACATTGTAGTATCCCTTTCTGATTACCATAAAAATGTACGAACATTACTTAACTTTTCAATGGCGTTAGAATACACAGGAGACAAATATAACCTATAGAGAATAAGTTGGAACGGGTTGTTATTAAATGAAGCGGTGAAGTGGAATGCTTTTTTATTCCATGAATTTTTTTATCCTTTTTAGTTAATTAACGAAAACTAAAAATAAAGCGGTATAACAGCTATTTCACAGAAGTGAACTCCTCGTGTTTCGTAACAAGAAGCCAAATAAAAATACGTTCTCTGCATGCTACGTCGCATGGCAACGAAAACATTTTTTCATCAGTCTGTTCAAGAAACTAGCACTTCAAGACTATACAGTACTGAGAAACACTGCGGTGAATTTGGTCGAATAAACCTCAGAAAATTTCACCATCGTCTGGAACCAGTCGTTCAGTGGTGTGTTATGGTACGTTTAGCGAGAGAAAATGTTCTAGGAATATCAACCATTAATTAAGGTAAATTGAGTGTTCTTGAAATGTCTAAAGCGTTTACAAAAACATTCATATTTTTTTCTCTACGTATTTCATCAGCTCCTACTAATCCGACTAAAAAGCTATGAAAAAAACTAAAAATATTTCTCTCTCATTGCGTAGAAAACTTTAAATAATTTTACATTGCAGAATAATTCGACATTAATACAAATTCCGAAAAACTCAGCATAAAGTTCAATTACTGTCTAGTTAATAATAAGTATGGATTAACATGACCAACTGTCTATTCCATTATAACAAGAAAGAGGTCCATGAGTTAACATCAGACAAATTTATAAAGAAATATACACAAAGATTGGTAGAAAAATCTCATAATATTCCATGACTGCGCTATTTTCAATATTGGAGTTCCTTCTACAATTGCTTGAAGATAAAAAATGTTCTAATATTTACACTCTAAGGACTACATATTAATTTATTTCAACTAAATAATTAACATTTCTCATACTAAAACGATCTAAAGCTCTGCTGTACATCATACAAAATGGTTTCACAACAACGCATGCGTGTGCACTTTAATTAAGGGAGGCAATATATCTCCGAGAAAAATTATAAATGTAATATGAATCCCTAAAAACGGATTATAATTTTTACTTTAACCATATTTGTAAAAGCATTCATTAAGTAGTGGTAATCACTTTTGCGGATTGTACGTGGCATATAAAACAAACCGTAACTGTTATATAATTACATCGTGTAGTTGGCATTGTTGGCAACAGAAAATCAGAAACCATCAGGAATACATTAGCATGTAGAGACACGAAAAGTAATTCGTCATGTTAATATTAATGTTATGTACCATCCTGCTCATACGAAATGGGATAAAACTCAAATTTTATTCCAACGAAACAAATGACATTCAGTAAGAAAACCCTATTCCATGTGCATTGCTTCTAGGAAGAAACGGTAATAGTATGCGGCGTATATAGGAACTCTAGTGAGGAAGGAAGAGCATTAGAAAGACATCGTGTGATCCTCAGAACGAAAGCTTACTTTGTAATATCTCACACATCGCTTAAAATTGTTGCACATAGAATGAAAAGACGGATCGCGATGTTTGACAGACGGGTAAAGGTTAGCGAGAATTATAACTAGACATTTATAGGAGCAAATTTCAATGTGCTATATATGCGGATGCCGTGTATTTCAATATAGAATCGAGTATGAGCGTTTGCGAACACAATCTTGAAAACGTCAGATCGTCAAGTCATCGCGGCATGGAGTTGCACAAGACTTGAATTGTGCCTTGCGATAATACATTGCTTGAAGCTTGAACGTTTTAGCGCAGCGTCTGCAAATTTATAAATGGAATTTTGAATATTGATAACATTCCCGATTAACATCAGGCAGTCGGAAAGTGTGGCAAATAGCACTTCATCTGAGGAGCAATACCCTCGTTCCCTCCACACACGGACGTTGGTCGCCGCCGCCAATAGAACTAGTGGTGCTACAACACAACATAACTTCTCGCATTATTTTCAACGGCTAAGAGATATCAATAATTCTACACGGATCTGAAAAAGTGTTTCCAACCAGCAATTTCTTCTGAGCCTAGATTCAAACTACACCACCATCTACACCAGCAATCCCATGGCAAAACGCAACCTTTCCGATGCTTAAAGAATTTGATAATTTCCACTTACAATTTTCATAACATCAGTGATTTTACTTTCATTAATTCAAGATCTAGTTTACAGATTCGATTTCATTAAATAAAAAATCTATAGCATAAACATAGTAGTTTGGGAATGTTAATTTCTGTTGGCAACTTTTTAAAATACGGAGAGTTTGCCAAATAGAACTTGCGCTATTTTTAAGCGTCATGTGATCTATCCGAGGAAAAAGTGTGGAGCCGTTTTTGAGAAAATAATTATTTAAAGTTAGCCTCTATTTCCCGCCCAATTCAGCAAAAACAATTCATATTTTCAAAAACCTGTGTATGGCCACCTTTGCAATTTCTAAAAATCAGAGATTTCAACGAAAATGAGGCATGCGCCATTCTCTTACGCGTTATTTATGGCATCCGACGACAATGGTTAGTCAAACAAATGTTAACCATTTTTGAGAAAATCTGAATTTGCGGTTGATGCTTCATGTAATGTTCCCCAAAAATCTAAATATCCATTTCAAACTCGCAGGACCACGAGTTTGTACTAATCGATTAGGGAATATCATTGTTGGAGAAAATCGTCTGAATGGTTTAGCGATAGCGTTGATCCCACAGACGTATGGCCGTCAATCGATTTTTCGGCATCAACAACTCAAAATATGAATTCTGACTACACAACGTGTTGGAAAATGTAATTTGCTACATATACGAATAAGATTCACCTTTTTTGTTTATAAGGCCCAGAAATATGAGTTTTTCGCTTGAAAATTCGCCTATTTGCGGTGCACGATTACAATATTACGATATTACCAATACAACATTACGATGACAATACGATCTTCAACTGAATGCTTAGCACAAAGATATTCAATGTAGTTCATGGAAATCATGTTGTAAATGAAAATTAGTATACCATGCTTGCAGAGAATGTTGATTTTTGAGTGTTTTAATCATTAATCGTATTAATAGTAAATGTGTAGTATGTCTTTGTTGAGAGTGAAATTTGATAACATTTATCTAATTTGTTTTCTCGAAAAAGTAAAATGATTTTTATTCTCATACATCATATCAAAATGATTATTTCAAATCCTGAATTAATAATGGTGACATCAATTTAAAATTTTGAATTAGCAAGAAATTATTTACATAATTAATACGGAAATGCTAGACATTTTCAGTAACAATGCTGATTTTTAACGAAGGGTACCTGCAAATGCTAGCACAAGATTGCAGTGCTACAAGACACTAGTAACTTATCAATGAAAACTATGATAGAAATAGTAGAATCTCTTATAATTAACTGAAATATCATATCGACAATAGCCAGAACATTTGCCTTATAAGTTTTATTTTTTTGGAAAGAAAGCGTCGACTATCTTATACTATTAAAATATTACATTTAGGTTATTAGAAAAATAAACTTACTATATAATATCAACGCAGATTCTTTTACTAATAAACTAGTATTTTTTTAATTAATTGTGTAGCATCATAAGGTTCAAACATTGGCAATTATATCTTTAAGGGATTGTGGAAGACAAAGTTCCCCAGTTCGACTTTAAGAATCACACAGCAGGCCAAACGTACAAATGGAAACTCTCTTCAGATTATACAACATTATGCTGCTATCGAATGGCACATGTGAGTGGAGGAAGGAAAATGGGAGTATTCTGGGGCGAACTTGATTCACCGACAATAGCCGGCTTAGGAGTCGGAGCAGCTATGCGTTTCCCAGAAATGTAACGTAATGAAAGCGGGCGACGCACGATCGGCCTGCAGTGGGCTGGGAAGTCCCGCGGCAAATCCCATCGCTCACCTGCCCCGATCCGGCAACTTTGCTCCCGATCCGCGCCACTAGACTCCCACTCACATTGTTTCTGCCTCGCCCTGCCTCGCTCTTCCTCACCCTACTATATTACTCCGGGCTCCGGGATGCCACGTGTTCTGTTACCTGCGAAATACCTCCCAGCGCGCTCCATCTCACGGTAGAAATATAACAGATCGGTCTTCAATATGTATGATTGGCAGTATGCTGCCCTCTGCCCGTATGAATCACGCATCGGAACAGATTCGAAGCATTATCCACCGATGGACACGAAGATCGATAGATAATACGTCTGCTGTCATGAGCACAGCGGCACGGTGAAATAGTGTTAACGGCAAGGGAATGTGTTACTATGGTAAAGAGGAACGAGGAATATTCCATTCCATGAATGCGAGAAATTAATTGGAATGGCTTTAACTTCAGAGTCTTGTCCCCTGGCCTGTTAAGCCCCGGGGTGAACTTAATCCTGACCATCGCGTTCTAATGTTTTAATGCGAAAACTGCAAATTCCGACCTCGCTGAAAGTGGCTCCAAACGATACGAAAATATTTCCTTTCGCTAAAACCGAGCAGCCCAGATGACTAAGGGATTTCCGGCAGTACGCTGGCCATAAGGCGCTCTTCGCCTCCTCGCCTCCGGGCCCCGGGCGCGTCCCTCCGACCTCGCCTGCCAACGCCCCACGCCCCGCGCCCCGCGCCCCGCCCCCAACCCACGGCCCCGTTCCCGTTCCCGGCCGCGCTCCTTGGCGCTTCCCGCGGCCGCCGCTGCCGTCGCCCAAATCGTCTCCCGCCCCCCAGCGCCACCCACATCGCCCACGCAGCATCAGCGGGAAGAAAAGGGTAAGAAACCCGTCACAAAATTATTCCGTGTGAACACTTTTGGCGACTGCCGCAAACCCGATTCCCTGCAAAGGGTGGCAGCGACGAAGAGCGGGCGCGGGGGACGGGGGCGGGCGCGGATGAAGGGATGTGGGTGGTGGGGTGAGGGGAGTGGCGCGGGGCCGGGCAGGGCGATGCGGGGCGCGCCCGGGGCGAGCGGCTCGGGGATGAAAGGGCCCGCCGGCAGGAGGCGGGCGGCCGAGAACGGGCGGGGGGGGGGGGGGGGGGGGTCTGCAGCTCGGCCGCGCGCCGCTCAGACGCCGACTGCCTCCACCGCCGTCTTCACATCCGTCTCCGCCTCCATCTCTTCCTCCGCCTCCTCCTCCGACCCTGCCAGCGGGCACGCGGAGGGGAAAAATGTAAGATACGAAGGGGATATCGATTGATACTTCGAACCCGCGTGCGGCGAGACGTCGTCGAGGGTTCGGCTATGGAGCTGGTTTAAAAACTCCGCCGTTGCCGCAGGGTGGGGTGGGGTGAAATTGGAATAAAACCTCTACTGACCCAGCAGATGTCACAGATGCCCCTTTCTGAGTGGGAGGCACGATGGACGTCTCCAGTGGTTAAGACGAAGGTCCATGAGACGGCACGTCGATGGAAGAATGCCGGTGAGCTCTATCCTCTAAAGGAAGGCAAAAGAATAAAAGAGAAGTTTTATGATATTCATTACCAATCAATCATAATCTGGTGAATTTATGGTGAACTGTTCATGCTTGGTCTGGCTTTCGCCATTTCTGTTTTGAAGGGCACAAAAGCTCATGCTTAATCTTGTAACCTTAGTGAAAACTCCGTACTACCGGCGCATTGATTGCGTTATTTGGGTTGGTAGGAAATCGAAGAACACGATGTAGAAATAAAAAGTTAATGATGCGCTCGGTATAAATGCTGTGGGTAATAAAGATCTAGGAACTTACAAAGGCATAAACTAGTCAAACACAAATTGTAAGAAACGCTGGAACTTTTTATGTGCGAATGGAACAGGTGTATCAACCATAAAACTTGCGAGCGACTACGAAACTGCTAGAAAAATTGAGATGCCGAGGCGTAATCAAAGAGAAGCGAAGAAGTGATTAGCTCGGCGAGCGCCTGCGAAACGAGATGCGCCGGGGAAGGGAGGGCTGAGTAACGAGGGTAGCGGGCGTCGCAGGACACGCGGGGGAGTTGCGAGGCGTCGCGGGGTGGGGCGTGGCGGGGCGGAGGCCGGGGGCGTGGCGGCGATGTCGCACCTCCCGCCGCGGGACCTCTCAATCGCCCATCGATTGCAGGCGCGCCGCTCACCAGCGTAGTCTCCAGCTAATTTGTCACTGTGCCGGACAATCGGGACAATGGCGGCCGGCAAGCAGGCATGGCAGGGACACCGCGCGTCGCCCCTCCCGGCCCCGCCCCTCCGCGCCCTGCCCCGCCCGCCCCGCGTGTCGCCACCGCTCGCCCGCCGACGGATCGCTGCGGGTGGAAAAAGCAGGGAAGGGTCGGCCTGCGACCGTCCCCGGCGCCGCCGCCGCCGCCGACGCGTTGCGTGCGGGCGAAACCAGGGCGGAAGGGCGGAGGTCGTACAACACGCCGGGGGAGCCGGGGGACTGCGAAGAGATAGTGAAGACAGCGGAGACGAGGGCGGCAGAAATGCAGAGCGACGGGGGAGATGTATGGTGTGAAGTAACGGCGGAGACTAGCAGGAACGAGGGCCTGGTAGCGGGTAGGTGTGAAGAGTTAAGTCTACCTGGTAAATGTGACAGGCAATAGCGAAGGCGCAAGAGAAAAGGGGGTTTAGGAATTAGGGCGATGGGGACGGAATAATCGAGTCTCAACTGGGAGGGCAAGCGCACAGAGGGCAGGCAGCGGCGCAGCCACGAGGAGCTCGAGACAAGGGAGCCGTCTGAGGGCACACAAGAGCTTTACGTGCGTCTACCGGGACCCGGCGGGGGTCGGGGCTAAAGAGCCGCCCTCCCGGATCGGCGCACGGGCTGCCGTCTGCGCCTCAACGACGGCGGCGACGGCGGCGGTATCAAAATCGAATTGCGGCGACGGCGGCAGGGGGAGGCGGAGGGGGCAGGCGGGGAAATGGGCTAAGGCAGGTTGGGTGCGTGTAGGGGTACTGTATAGAGGAGGGGAGGGAGGGAGCTGAACTTCGGGTGCAGGGATCAATTACCCCGCTTGCGGCAGGCGCGCCGCCGCCAATCATGAGACGACGCCGTCGTGCCATCAGCCCCGCCCACAACTCCCCACCTCCCGTTCCGCTCCCGACCTCTTCCATCCCGCGCGCGTCACCGCTCGCGTCTTCCGCCGGCCGCGTCCCCGTAGCACGTCCGCGACGCGCATTAGCCCGCCTGCAAGCCACGGGTCAGGAGCGCACGTCCTAGCCTGCCCTGGGTTTAAGGATGTCTAAAATATGGGTTCCGTTCTGGGAAGATAATTTGAATGAATTATTCATATCTGCTAATGGAATACGTTCTGTCACGGGAAGTCAGTTGGGAAGAGGAGAGCGCGATGGCCGCGGCGACAGCAGCAGGAAAGGAAGCGGGAGTGGGACTGGGAACGAGAAAGGCCGAGGAAAGGCAGGGAGAGTAGGAGTGGGAAACGGAGTGGGTGAGAAATGGTGCGGAGAGGCAGGGGGAATAGGAGTAAGAGATGGAGCAGGGACGGATGGGAGAGGGAGCGGGGGGGGGGGGGGGGGAGAGGGAGGCGGCGACCAGAGCACAGGCGGCCGCGCGCAGAACGCGCCTGGAGCACGCGACGCCGGACGCGAAATCTCCGCGGAGCGCGTGAGCCTCCGTCGACGGACGGCGCCGGAGAAACATCTGGGAATGCGAATCTCCTTGTTTATACGCGTCATTCCCCCCTCATACGTCCTGCCTTACTCGGTTTCGTTCCTTCAGTCCTGTTCATCGTGCCATTGCTTTATTTTGCCAAATTTTTGTGTAACGCGACTCGAGCTCGTTTCCCTTTACTGCGGCTGAATCTTATATTTTCATCATGTAGCTATGCTCTTGCAATTGGTAATCAGCTGTGTTTCCACTTTCGTACCGTGATCAATGAACTCTCGGCGAAAGGCAATTGACATGATATTCATCGGTACAGTGCGCATAAAATATATTGCTCTATTCGAACCTATGATTTTCTATCCAGGAAATTAGGTACACAGGTCATAGTAGGAGAGATTCCATTACCACGCGAATTCAGCATACTCATAAATGTAACTACAGCCTAGAACCAGCAATTTTGGTAATTTGTTCTATATCAACGATTTGGCTATTAATAAATTATGTTGTCTTGCCAGGAAGAGATAATACTGGTTCTCGACCTTCATTTGTATTCACGAACATTACATATTTTTCTGCAGAAAACCGCACATTTCATAAAAAAAACGAGAAAAGACGGACTGGCTAGTACTTCTGAGAACGAAGAAGTACCGAACTACTTTGCTCTCACAATAAAACGTCATGCGTATATATTATTTCATTTTAAGCCTTGTTTCTGAGTCGTAATGACTTTACACCGGAATATATTCTTTGCATTGTGCTAAAGACACAAAACTTATATACTTTACATACATAAAAGACATTACATTTACATACTTTCTGCTTAACAAAACAACCATGAGTAATCCACATGAACAGAAATGGAGTGTACCAGCAGGTGTAAAGCAGGAATCCAGCACGCAGCACAAGCGCGTGCCACGCGGGCGAACGAACGTGGAGGCCACTCCGTTACAACTGCGCGTATCTGCAAAGCGGGAAGGCCACGTAGAGCGCTCAGGTCGGCCCGCCTCCTCCGCTATGTTATCACGAAAAATCGTATTGCGGCGGCGGCAAGCAGCGCGGTGACAGCGGGACGAACGCGGCCCGGAAAGCGGGCGCGGGCTCTCTGAGGAAGCGCCGGAGGGGCGGAAGGGTGCGGGGGAGAGGGGAGGACGCGGGCGTTGTTTGCCCACAAAGCGCTCGCGGCGGTCCAAGGTAACGAAGTCAGCGCCATCTGCCCCGGCCGATGCTGCGCCAGGGCACGGCGGCCAGGGACGGGAAGTCGGGCGCTCGGCGAGACCGGCGGAGGGCGACGGGCCGCGGTGGGACGCAGCGGGACGAGGCGAGACGCGACGGGACGGGATGTTGAGGGGCTCGACGGGGCTCGTTACCGGGCCCGTCCGCGCCCACGGGCGGCTGAGGCGAAGCGTAAGGAGCTCAGAGCCGGCGGCCGGCCGCGAGCACGCCCCCCCCAAGCCCGGCCGGGGGCCGCAGCCGATAACAACGCCGCCGCCTTCACGAGGGCTCTCGTTAGCTGCGCCGCGCCGTCCCGCCTCTCTCCCCTCCCCTTCCCCTCATTTCCGCGCCCGAGGCCTCAATTCCCACACCACCTCTCCTCGCAGCCGCGCCCTCCGCACCGCCACCACTCCATCGCCCGCGCTCGGCATCGTCCGACCAAGCGGATTCCGCTCGTAATTAGATCAAAAAATATAACATAATACAGCGGGCGAGTCAACCCGATTATCCAGAATGTATCCGGTGCTGCGAATCGATTTCTGCGAGGGCAGAGAGCGCTGCTGGCTGCTGGCGGGGGCGGGGGTGGGGGAAGGTACCTGATCCGCGGCACGCGCCCGTCGGCGAGCACGGCCAGTCTCGAGGCAACGCGGCGGAAGGCGGCCCGCTTTGGCGGCGCTCACGGCGGCCGGCCGGCGGGGCGGCTGTGCGGGCAAGCCGAACACCGCTTGAAGCGGCGCGGGCCCGAGCGGACGGGGGCGGGGGATGGGGGGCGGGGATGGGTGCCGGCGTGGGCAGCTGCGGGGACGGAGGTTGGGCAAGGCAACGGCACGGGTCTAGTCGATCTGAGGGCATAGCGGGGCGGCGTGGGGCGGGGGGGGCGGCGGCGGGGAGGGGGGCGTAAGCCTGCTTGGCAAATCCGCCTCGGCGCCGACAGACCCCCGCCCGCACCTCCCGCTCGTCCAAAACCCCGCTTTGCGCGCTTCCGCTCCCCCCGGCCCCCCCCCCCTTCCGGCCAGGCTCATACGCAAAATCCGGGGCGTCCGCGCCTCGCACAGATATTCCGCGCTTTTGCAGCTCCGTTTCTTGCCCCGGCGCGGCGGAGCTGACGCGGCCTCGCAGCGCCTCCTCTCCGGAGGCGTTTATGCCGGGGCCTGGGTGACCTTGGCGTCCCGGCGTCTCCGGCGGCGTAGGCGTCGCCGGCGCCGCGAAACGGCGCCGGGGCGGTTCCCAGGTAACGACGCGTCGACGAAATTGGAAACACGATATCCCTGCACTCGCAGTGCATGGCACTCCCCTTATCGCCGCTATCTTCCCTTTGGGGATAATTTTGCCTCCCGGCCACGTTATCTCCCAGGGCGGTGATTACAGACTCGTAGGTGAAGTGAGCCACGAACGCGTCTTGGCGAGGCTGCTCTCGCTACACCCGTAACCCGATCCTCTTTGGCTCACGCGTTAACACACTACGGAGTGACATTGGCCGTCCATGCCCTAGGTCACTCTCAAGAAGTAGGTCGACCTCTGCTCCCTCTAAACACTAGCTTTCAAATATAGGCCATATTTGGTGGAAAATGACTTTCTGGAAAATCATCTGTTACATCACATTAAACAGTTTGCCAGTGTGAAGATAATGCAAAAGAATGTCAAGTTGAACAAGTGAAATGTATAATTATTTTTGCTGTGTCACATCTAAAACCATCGACCAAAACATACTAATTGCTTTATATCACGTACGTGACTCAACTTATGATATGGGGCTGGATTTCAAGCTTAATTATCACTGGAGCAATTCACTTCTGATGATACTCTTTTCCCCTTGTCCATTATCTAGGAATTCCACAAAACCCACAAAAGACAAGATTATTACATGTTCAATAATAACCCGTAAGACTGAAGTAAATTTCATAAAGCAGCGCGTATGTATGGGATTCTGATTTCTCCCATGACCCATTTCACGTTAAATTCGCAAATAAAGGCAGACCGGCTTGACATTATGACATTTAACTTTCTAAGAGCCCATAATTCCCGATTACAGTATTTCAAAGAACCTTAAACACTTTGTGAACTCAAGTATAATTTTTTAACCTTAGTAACACGAATTTCATAATGAAACTTAACAAAATAAAACGGGGGGGGAAAAAACTAAATTTAGATCCAATAAAACGGGTGCGTGGGGCGGGGCGGGGAGGTGTGGGGCGGGGTGGAACGGGTCGGAGTAAAAAATTCAGAGGCATTTCAGCAGTGATAAAAAGTACGGAATACATGCTAGGGAATCGTTAGAGTCAATTACTGACTTTTATTTCCTAGAAGAGACGTTGTGGTTTCGAAGAATAAATAATTCCTGTATATTACGGCATGCAGCGACGCAATTACGAGAGAACGAATGATTCCAGTGCCTAAGCCTATATGGTACGTCCAGGGATCGCGAGTGTAATAGTCGCATAGATGTTAATATTATTTGTATGGTAATCGAGTAATGGTGAACGAAAAGCAGGGTAAAGGAAAACTACGATATGACCCAATATGCTCACTCTAATCTCTAAATAGAATGGCCGGTTTCTGCAGCCTGTTACCGAGTGTTGGGAAACCTCCTTGCCGGTAAGCTACGGGGCAGGTCTCCTGAACGTGATGGCTATAGAAAAGTAGTGTATATAAGAAAGTGATATACAAGCACATTTTCTCCCATTATTTGTAACGGCTACGCAGTATTATACTACTACTAGAACCTGCAAAAGTTTTACGAAGCAGCAAATTATTATTCGCCACACCGAGTTCTGAACTCAGGCCCTCCGAGTCAACAAAGCAAGAACGTTCCCGCTACACCAAGCAGTCGCTCAGGGATGCTCCTTTTTTCCGACGCTTAGAAACTGAAGTCCTTTCCCATTATTTATAACTTAAGCAATTTTTGAAAATTCAGAGTTCATCGAAAATAAAACCTGCCCCATTTTTTAATTGTTCACTGCTCTACCTGTGGAAAAAATTAAAATATTAGACTCGTTTCTGAGAAAATTTGATCTTATTAATTAAATTAACTTCAAGCAGAAATTTTGCGAGAACTATTGGTTTATTAAAAAATAATGCGCATGACTGTTTTCAAAGATCTAATTTTTTAACTGATTTAATTTAAGACAAAAATTAAATGGTTAAATTCAAAAAGAAAATTTAAAGAAAAATGGGAACCGCTTTTTAGAAAATAATTTTTACAAAATTGCCTACATTTCACGCACAATTGTACAAAAACTACTCGTATATTCGAAAAATTGTACATGATCTTGTTTCAAGGTCTGTCTTTGAAAAACATATTTCATAACAGAGACAAGTATCTCTATCTTCAACACTGTAACTGAAGAAAAACGCGGAAAATTGAAATTTTGCAATTTTTGAAAAATCAGACATTTTGACTAAAATTAGATTAGCGTTAATTTTTAAAGAATTCTTTAGGCTATTCGAGGAAGTGTAATACAAAATTATGAACCTATTTCCGAGAAAAAGTTTGAAAATGTTGTTGAGACTTCATGTAAAATGCCACCAAAAATCCAAATATTCGTTTGAAAGTCTGAGGGTCTCGACTTTGTTGAGATTGAATTTTCAAAAATTACGAGTTTCTTATACAACATTGCATTTGTGAGTACTATCGCTTAAAATATTTTTTAGAAATGTCTGCAAATCTCGAAAGATTTCTGAAAAATAAGCTTTAAATTGCGTAATTGCAGAATCGCTCAAAAAGCATTTTCTCAAATACGACTCCAAATTATCCAATAAAAATGTACACATAGGGTGATGTGTTACTATTCAATAATATTCTTAAAGTTATATTTCAATACTATAATTAGCTAACAGAAAAACTGAGAAAATGTGAAAAAAAGACGTATAGGCGCCAATGATATGAACTCAGAAAAGGATGGTGCGAAACCCAAATCTGACCCAGACTAAAGAGATAAGAAAACTAAGAAGTACGAGAAAGTCTGCACCATTCTGTAGCACCACTAACTTCATAATCATTTATTTTCGCACACACGACCATACATAAAAAAAACATAATGGATTCGCATGTCAAAACAATTAGGTATACTTGGTCACGATGGAAAACATGTGAAGTTTTTGTTTTTAACAATTTATGAATAAAAGAATATAGCTATGACGCACTCGATCACCTTCGTAATAAAATACGCAAAGATCGTATCCACCTCCACTTATAAGAAGCGTGCATTACACTTACGTGACTAATGGCCATAGCAGTTGACGTGCCCGGAAGCACAAGATAATAATTTATCCTGAAGCGCCTAGTTTTGTCGTCCGATGCGAGGAGTCTGACGTCACTAGCTTCTCCGTGCCTTTCGTGCCTCCGCGTCCCAGCAATCCACCCCTGCGGCTTATTTCTGCCTAGGGACGCCCATTTAATCCACGTTTTCAGCCCAATGGAGAGGATTACTGACATCAATCCGTTGCGCAGTTCCCAGAAGCATGAGCTCGAAAGCCCGCAGTGAGAAAAGATTTCTTCTAGCACTTAAAGTAATCAAGGAGGCAAGATCCACGAACAAGGTTTCAGATGTTCAGTGTAATCTTCCTTGTTTTTGAATTTTGAAAGGCGGTCATACTCATCATTCTCACTTCTTTTGAGGTACGGTACAAAATAGAAATATAAACTCAGATCTCAATAAATAATCCTTAATCGTTTTAAAATAAAATAATTAATGATTGATTTTAAAAGAAATTGAATTACTTCTACTATGAGAATAGTCCTATATAGATGTCTCAGCATAAAATATTAGAAATTTCTGGGACATGTCGGGGGGTATATAAATATTTGTTTGCAAATAAACAATTGGTGGGAAATCTCGTATAATGGAAATACAAATGTGACGTTTGCTCTTGATTAGTCAAAGACTAGACAAATCAGCGTGCGCCGATTTTCGACACTAGCTAAATAGCTGAGTCGAGTTCAGTCACTCTCGGGGGGAGAATTCTAGCGGCAGGCCATTCTAATCGGTAGTTTTCTGTGGTTTCTCCGATAAATACCATGCGAATGCCGGAGCAATGCCCTAACAAACCGGCCATGGACCGCGCGCGATCTTTCCTTCGTCATACTTACTTACACACACTAACATGCACTACACCACCACACATACCGAGAGACTGGTCTGGAGCTTAGAGCTTGTCCTTGCTGGGGCGGTGCCCCCCTGGTGAAGATACCTGGTTAGGAAAACCACGATAGTCGACGGTATGTCGGAGTCCTTACCATCTAGCGGGGGAAGATCACCGCCACTTCCCGAGGAAAAAACATGCACTGCACTTAGGCCGCTAATAATCTTAGCAGTTGACACTCCCAAAACCACTAATCAATCAATCGTGTACTAGAGTTTGGTAGGTACACTAACGCAAAGAGATTTCGTGTTCGTGCTAAAAGATCACTTCGAACGAATATAAAAAATAAATTATAAAAAGTAGCAAAATTTTTTAAAGAAAAAATGCTTGGAGTAAAATACTGGCAAGAATACTTAAATGGCAAAAGTTAACGCTTTCGTGAACATCTAGGATAGTATTACTAAGTACCATTTATTGTCAATAAAACCTTTTGCAGCCTTAGAACTTAAGGATTCTGGGCGTTTTTGGATAAAATGTAGAACAATAAATAATTATTTCTTTATTTCACCTCAAATCAACTTAAAAATACCAGTTTAATTTTAAAGACAGAATTATATTACATTGATCCGTGTAACAGTAATTTTCTTATTCCTGACAGTTTTGAGAAGTTTCCTACGGAATCGACTTCTAACTTCACAGGTCACATTCGTAAAAAAATCAAATTAAATTTTGTCATAATGAACTGTGTCTATAGAAAATACGTAGAATTGTTAAAATTTTAATATTCAACAAACCCTGACAGGCTGCGAATTTTGCCGAATTAATTTGTAACATTGAAATAAACCTTTTTCTATTGTAAGATTACCAATCCAACAGGTATTAATTAAACTGTGAGATAAACGTACATGAAAACAATGGACAATTGATAAACTAAATAATCCTCTTAAGTTTTAAAAAGCTGTCAACAAAAACGATATACAATACTTATAAATTATAAATACGTGGTACGAAAATTACGAGTTGCAATCGTTTTCACGTAGATCTTTAACTACTTTACGGATAAAAGTCATAAATACGTTCTGATCTTTCATTACAGATTAGCACACACTTTCTAATTGCGTAAAAAAATGTTTTATTTCAATATATTAATTATTTTGTAAAAAATGCGGATATTCAAGTAAATGTTCTATTATTAAAGTACCTTGAGTACAACATTCACGTTAAAAAGTCGTGTGCTTCATCATGCAGCTTTACTTAAAAGTCAATAAATTAGTGGACATTTCCTTATAATTTAGTCCTAGCTCAATTATGTAAAAATGTGCAATTGTGAAGTAGACTTAGGTCGTTGAATAGAATATTACAAAAATATATCTAATAAACTCCATTCAGAGTATCTTGAATATTGTTTCGTGCCACAATTCAGCCTCCGTTTGATATAAATACAAATACAAATAATAATAATAATAATAATAATAATAATAATAATAATAATAATAATAATAATAAAATCGCAATAATATGCAATGGAGTGAAAGTAGTGTAATTGTCACCCTTGTTTCGAGCGTGAGAAAAGATTTTAACACAACACACCCAACCTTTAGAAGAGATATAAATTAATGACAATATATATATTTTGTTAATAGAAATAATTTCTGGAAATATATGCTCTAAAACCGATAACACAAAATGGAAAAATATATGTGCATATTTTTAAAAGAAACTAAAATTCGTTATTTTTAATTTGTGTCAAACTATAAATCGACATTTATTGAGAATATTAAATGTTCACGTGAGTTATCTATGTAAATCAATAAAAATATGATTCACTTCAAAAATATTGAATGTTATTATTTGTCATAGTGTGTATTGTAATTGAGGCTGTTAAGATATTCCTAGTATAAACTTAAGGAAATTCCCATCCAGAATCACTTCCTTTTAGAAGATAAATACAAAACTGTAAATATAATATAAACTTTTTTCGTGTTCATAAGATCCAAAATAATGTATTGCGGAAAGAAACTGCTCACTACAAGTCACATTTCGTCTCTCAGCATTACGTCATCAAACTCTCGTGTATGTGATTACGGTTTCGCCAAAAACAATTAACTTTTAACAAAAATCGATGAATCAGGAAGGCTGACAGATTTCTGGTTTAAGACCTTACCACATCCTGGCTACTACACAAATCGTGGTTAAGAGAACGATTCAATAGCAACAAAAAATAGCTGTCTTGAAAGACGGCATGATCAGATATCTCATTCGAAGAAAGTACTACTTGTTCAGTGGTAGAAACTCCACCAACCACCTCCACACATAGTGTACTTCTGGGAACATAGTATGTAATTGGTGCCAAAATCAGTAACTTTTAATACATCCCTGATGTAAATAACTAGAGGAATCTCTCACGAGAATATGCACAATTAGCCAGTTTAGTTCGATCAAAAACAACAAGGAAAACTGGCGGTCACGTGACATTCTGTAGGGAATTGTGTATCTCATCATTGCTGTGTGACAGGTTTGCAGTGATATAATATAATAACTTTATTAAAATCACTTATTTCCTATTCAATTCATATGGAAAATGGTTTTCATCGTTTTATTGACAAACTTATTTTAAACAAAACAAAAAATCACTTTAGGTGTGTCATTAACGATTGTCACGTAAAAACACTGTCCATCGCCATGTCATAGCTGTTTCATTGATGGTACTAATGTGATGATAGCCACGACTTTGCAAGTGGCCGTTTGGCGCATGACCAAACTCTTGTATAGTAACTGGCTATTGCAACGTAACATTCAAGCAAGGATACGAATATTCCTAGCAGATTTGGTTAATTTCCAGGGAACATAACTTTCTGAGTATAAATATATACCTACTGAATCTTCGGTAAGTAATAATGACAATAACAATAATTAATTTCACTTATAAGATTGCAACATAAGGAGGAAAATACAAATATAAATATATGTTATAATGAGTTTTTAAACAGTTTTAAAATGTTCAAAATACATTTACTAGAAACAACTAAGAGAGATTTATAAAAAGCAAAGTGGTGTTCTCATTTGAATTTTTTTAATAGTTCAAAACAGTAGTTTTTTCAAATAAAGAGTGTCTGGCAAAATTAATGAAAAACGTCCGTTTGTATAGCGATGTTCACCCGGAATGCTGCGACTTTCCGCTGGAGCCATATTTTCTCTCCCATAGATCCTATCAAGAGACCCACGTGCCGCACGTCGAGTTCTTGGCGTACCTCGCGATGTAAGCGGCTGGGAGTTGATTTTGACAGCGGCGAAAAACAGAGCACGGAAAATCAATCGCGAAAACACCAATAAGCGAAGTAAATTAAAGCTGTGCGTCGCAGGCAGTGTGGGCGTGCCACTTGTCCGCCTCTCCGCGGCATCGGCGGGCGGCGCGCGCGAGCCCAACGCTGTGGATCCTGGCACGGCGTGGGTGGGCGAGAGGTAGCGTGAGGCGACGTGGAGCGGCGAAGCGTGCACAGCTCGGTTCATTCCAGCGTGGACAGTGCTGCAGTTGTACGAATGCGCACGCGTGCGAAGCCCATCACCACCACCACCACCCCAATCACCACCCCAACATCACCGCCGCCGCCGCCGCCGCAGCTCCCGTCCCCGTCGCCTGCACCACGCCCCCTCGCGCGGTCAAGAGCGTCTCCTAAAGCCGTAAATTGCGCTTTATCTCGCGGGAGGAGAGAGCTGACAGTTCGAAAAACAAAAGAGAGCCGCGCGCCGCCGACCAATTCCAGAAATGAACGAGCAGTTTACGCAGAAAGCCTTGCGATGAAATGGTATCTATCCTTAAATTACGTCGAACTGCTGCTTTGATGAACAAAACAAGTAGGAAACAAACCGTGTGATGTACTATAAATGAAACAGTTTTTACGTGATAATGAAGATTGAGGTGAACGTTTTAATTCCTCTTGAAGCAAACTTTTACCGAGGAATGAGCAACTGTGCCATTTTATAGATCAAAAATGGAAAAGCAGGAAGATTATAAAAAGTTTTTCTTTCTGGCATGTCTGATTTCACAGAAATGAGTTATATTTAATTTTGTTTCTGTTGGAGATTATGCGATCGGAACAGTCATATACATAGCAATGTCTGTGATTTCACACATTTCGCCAAAAGTGTCGAAGGAAGTATCAGAGAAGTTGATTTTTAATGTGTTGTATAAAACGATAGATGTGACAAAAAGCTACAACAGAAGCATTACGTGAGTGTTCTCGGTGTAAATATGACGTAAGGATAGGATAATTTTTCCTTATTACAGAGAAATCAGCTCGTCATTCATAATATTATCTGAATCATTATTCATCATTTCATATTTGCCTAGTAAAACGCCTAATAACAGTGCTTTAATACACGGTCAATAACATAATGTCAAAAATACTTACAATAAACTAACGTTTCAAAAAGCTATAAAAACGTATGCACATTATATACATCGACAAATAAACGCCTTTGTACTTTATTGCGAATATTTCTGCGAACATTTCCACACTGCATGCCACAAATAGTGAATTAACCACATCGAAGAATATGATATTTTTATTAGAATCAGATAATATAAAAGACGTTGGCGATTGACGCCAATGATATATTTTTCAAAATAGTGAGAGTTAAGAGGTACAGCTTAAATCTTAGCACTGAATCAGTAAAAATAATGAGGGAAATTAGTATTGTGACTCTCTTTTCATAACGCGTTTTCCTGAAGTGTCGACCTTTCCTAAGAAATGAGAGGAAAATATCCTTTAAAACAAGACATACAGTTTAAAATTCTACTCATTTTCTCTCCCTTTTAATTTTCCTTAACGTTCTCATTAAGTAAATGGAATGAATGATGTACCCGTCGCATGCTGAGAAACTTTAAAAATATTACTTCTGCCGCAAACTCGTCGTTTATTTTATTTCAGAAGATATTGCTCGTCCTTTTTCTCAATTAACATTTCAAAAAATCATTATTTAAATGCCTCTTTTAAATTGATTTATTTTAAGTCGCTTTCTAAGACATCAGATAATTTTTGCCTACAATATACTACATTATATTACATACGCATTAACAATTAATTTATCACAGTATACTCTCCTCATATCATGATATTCAATGTGATAAATTTCAAAAATTGAATGGTCTTGATTCATCCTCTATTTGTATGAAAACAATCACGAAGTTCATTACGTAAATGCAACAGCTCATTACAAAAAATTAACATACAATACGTATACATTACAACACTTTGCCAGATGACATTAAACGATTAAATTCGATAGAAAAGTTTAAATCCAAAGTGAAATGGTTTCTGCTGCATAACTGTTTCTATACAATTAGAGACTACACTGAGCATCACAAGGAAAGTAACATTAATTTTAACAGTGATATTTAATGTATTATTTACCATTGGACTGTATAATTCTAAATAATATGTAACAAGTATTGTATCGCAGCTTCTGGGTCAATGACCCCATCTCGATCGGTATTTTCGTCCAGTTTCCCTGATCCATTGAGCAAATGCTGAGATGGCCCCTAGTGTTTCTTCTGGACATAAATGTAACTTCATTTTCTGTGCACGTCTTCTAGAATTCAGTGGGAAATACAATTATTCAAGTTATTGTTTCCATGTTGTCGCGGCAGGAAGTATTATTCCGAAGGACAACATGGATAAAAACCCAAAATTTATTGCTTATTTATTCTTGAAAATAGATTTATTACATGGGAGCTTTTTGTTTTCAAAATTCAACTACTATATGACTTAGTGTAGGTATCACAGAATTTTGAAAATGTGCACACAATTCACTTTTCCGCATAGCAAGTCATACGCAGTTTAAACTGTTTTTTGACGTAAAATAAAAAAATAAATAAAATAAATTGACTTGATCTCTGACAATTTTAAATGTCTTTGTAATAAAAGCTCCTCATTTTCTAATTGTAAATGTAATAATAACACTAAACAAATTATATGTACAAACTATATCTTCAACTGATATAAAATAAATTATTTACTACCAACATTTTGCATATTGCTGTTTTTGTCAATAAATAATTGATGATAAGTTCAAAATACTAAATTGAAAGGCTACAAGTGTTCAATATTGCATCAGTTCAATACAAATTATACGTATTAAATGTACAGGTATCTAGCAATATATTTTTTCACAATATCTTTAACAACAGATAGAAAGTAAGTTAAAAAATGTTACTTGATTACAATTCATATTATTTTATGTCTCGTGTTTTCGATATCCCATATAGTAACATTATTTTAAATTTCAAAACTTCTCTCAAAATACAATACTTTGAAAACACGAAGAAGGTTAACGCTAACTCATTTAAGCAGTTATGTTAAAATAAACCGGGAGCGGTAGCTCAGTGCATCAACTGATGTCACCGCAGCACCTCTGACCGGGAGGTCCTAGGTTCGAGTCCTGACGGCGGCAGGATTTTCGACACTAGCTTTCGGCACTTGCTTTCGACACTAGCTTTCCAGCTAGGTCGAATTCAGTTGCTGTCTGGAGGAGAATTCTAGAGGCCGGCTGCTCTGATCGGTAGTTTTCCGTGGTTTCTCTGATCACCACCAAGCGAATGCCGAAGCAGTACCCTATCAAACGGGCCACGGACCGCGCGCGATCTGTCATTCCCATTCCTTGTCCTATCCCTTACACACACACTAACATGCACTACACTACCACATATCCCGGGAGACCGGTCGGTAGCTTAGAGCTTGTCCCGGCTGGGGCGGTGCCCCGCTGGTGGGAGTGTGTTGGTTAGGAGAAAACCCCACTAGCTGACGGTAGGTCGGCGCCGGATCTCGCCACACAGCGTGGGAAGATCACCGCCATCTCCCGAGGAAAAACATGCACTACACTAACGGGACTAATGACCAGAGCAGTTTACGCGCCCGGAAACACGAAAAAATCAATCAATCATTAAATCCAATAAACAAAGAGATATGGTTTTATATGTTCGGAAAACACGCATACAGTTGATTTTACAAATTTGTGCACATAGCATCTCATTTGCCAGGAAATTTATCCCTGGAGAATTAAGGACACAGTCGGAGGGAGGAATGTATTCCGTTCCGATATTCTTGCAAATTGTCTTTATTTTCTTGAATTCTAAATATTTTCATACTATTTTTACTTAAATATTAGGATATACATTTTCATTTAATCCCATACGAAGGATAACTGGAACAAAGCATCACACTCATGACCACAGTGTGTTGGTAAAAATTTGATTTAGTGTATTTTATTACGTATTAGTGTATTTTAGGTTTTTAATTGTCTGGCGTAGAGTATTGACCACTTTACAAAAAAGATACAAAGTAATTAACGTACTACAATTTGTTATGTCTTAGTGTTTCATACTGGCAAGGTATTCCTTCTGGAGTCCTGTTCAACCATTCAGAAATGCGGGTACTTTTTTTAGTTATTAAGATATTACTGTGTTATTGAAGTGTAGGGATGATATTAATTATAGATGGGAGTAATTTAGTGGTTTAAGAAAGCATAGAAGTAATTTCTCCTTACGAAGTCTGGAGTGACAGAATTTTAATTTTAATTTCATTTTTATCATTAATATATTGTTATAATTGTTGATACTTAGTTATAATTAATTTTCATCTTTGAATATCTCGGGTTCTCTCAGCAACATACTATTTCTTTTCAATTAGCAATTCTTTTGAGCATTATGAATATATACGCAGCAAGTTAAATGAGCATTTGTTGGATTGTTTACCCTGATTCTTCTAAAAATGTTGAAATAAGTAATTTATCAAAAGAAAAGTGCAAAGAATTGTTGACGTTCTTCATGTAATCCATGCACATAAATTTCAAATTTGAAATGCATAACCTTACAGAATATTCTTACGAAATTTGTATGTCGGTGTCCTGTGCGATCATTGGGCCGCAAGAAATGTCGAGGGACTTCACCGGCCCGACAGAGGGACATTAATTGACGACCAAGTCGTCTCCAGTCGCAAACACGTCGACGAATTGAAACAAATGTGCAGCGGCAAACCAAACAGGAGTAAGGTCACCTCCGTTTTTGTTTCGACCGTTTTTCAGATCAATAGCAGGACTGAAGGCTACGTCGGGCCGCCTTCTTCGCCCGTAATCGGCGGGACGCTTTAGCGTTTTGTCATTCAGCCGACGTGGCACCCCGCCAGCTCCTCTATGTGGCCGCGCCCTGCCCTCGTTAGCCCGGTATCAATCTCAGGCGAGCGCCGCGAGAGAAAGGTGTGGTGCGGGCACGGTAAGGGCGGAGACGGTGAGCGGGGACGGTGAGGGCGGGGACGGTGAGGGCGGGGACGGTGAGGGCGGGGACGGTGAGGGCGGGGACGGTGAGGGCGGGGATGGTGAGGGCGGGGACGGCGAGGGCGGGGTACGGTGAGGGCGGGGACGGCGAGGGCGGGGACGGCGAGGGCGGGGACGGTGAGGGCGGGGACGGCGAGGGCGGAGACGGTGAGGGCGGGACGGCGAGGGCGGGGACGGTGAGGGCGAGGATCGTGAGGGCGGGGACGGTGAGGTCGGGGACGGTGAGGGCGGGGTAGGTGAGGGCGGGGACGGTGGGGGGGGGGGGGGACGGCGAGGGGGGGGACGGCGTGGGCGGGGACGGCGAGGGCGGGGGCAGAGGCGGGAACATGAACACGGGTGGTGAGTGGTGAGGGAGGTAGAGGCAGGCAGACTTTCCCGCGCGAACCACACCCACGGCTACCGTGCCTCCTCGAGCCAAGCCATGCCACGGCGGCGGTCCTCCCAGCACCCAAACAATGGAGTCACATACCGCATACAATCAACCTGGAACGTGAATTACAGAGAGCACCATTACGAGCACAGGCTGTCAAGGAAGCCCGTTCCGCTTCAATTCACGAAGGGGGAAATCGGATCGTGCTGTTCGTGTCAGGGCCCTCCCTTGCTGTCCTTTATGGGGCACGAGCCACGACTCGCAAACTGTTTCTGTGCAACGTAGCGTTGTGCGCGCCACGCTCGGAGTTGCTGTTACACGAAAACGAGGTAACTTATTTTATTTACTACATAAATATGAGAGAGAGAAGGGGTCCCCATGCAATATGCATCGATTGTCAACAACCGATTAACATACTGATGAATGTGTTATGTTGTTTATAATGAATATCAAATGCAAGGGTATCAGATCCGCATTTAATTGAAGTACGAAATAACAGAATGTCAGAAAAATTATTCTAATTGTAAATATTTACACAACATATTAAATGTAACGTTTGTAAGAACACTTATTAAAATACAGGTGCTTGTAATCAAATTGTCTACACCAATAAATTTGATTTGGAAAATTAAAAGTATTATACACACTTCCAAAACATTAAAGAAAAAAGTTGTTATAATGGTTTAAGGAAGAAAAGGGAGGCAATTTCCTCTCGAATTAGATTTCTCGACAGTTTCAAAAAATTAAACAAAAATAAAACGTTGATAGTGTTACGGCGAATGAAAAGTTAGGCCTTTTTTACGAATCACTTAGTACTCTAGTAAATATTTTTACAAAAAATCAACTAAGAAAATATTCATGAGAGAAAATACAATACGTCCGAAAAATTAACCACAAAAATTCGTCAATAATTACATTTTAAAATATAAATCATTTGATGCAATTTCAGACTTTTCCTAAACTGGAAACTTGGAACCCATTCCTTTAAGTGTTCAAAGATTTAGAAATAAATTAACTAATGATATTTGTAAACTATTAATTTAGTAAGTTAGGCTTAGTATAACAGTTATTATTTTATTATTATTTTATTATTTTATTATTATTATTATTATTATTATTATTAGTGTTTTATTGCTATTATTACTGTGATAATTACTAATAAATGCGTCACTTTATTAAATATGTAATTATATTCAAAGTAGTATTGTATTGAAGTGTGGTGATGTTTTGTGATATGTAGTGCACTACAGAAAGAGAAGAGAATTGCAAATATTGTGAAGTGAAGTGCAGTGGAATTGAAAAGTCGTTTAGTCGTGCATTTAATAGTTTAAAATAATTGTGCAGGTCAGCCATAAAATGTAGAGTTAATGCTATTATTGTTATTACTGCTCTTATTTTTTACATTTTTATATTATTATTATTATTATTATTATTATTATTATTATTATTGTTATGTCTTCAAATAATTTAAAGTTACATTGTGTTAAATTTCTTAACTGTAATATGTAAATTGTAGTTTTCTGCCACCAGGAGAAACCGACCTGGAGAAATAAAATAATAAATATCTATTTAATTCTCTATGGCAATGCATCTTTATAGTTTTTCAGAATAGAGCTCCTTGCACTTGAGGAAGCGGCAATCTGTCAAACTTAAGCGCACGTCTAGTCATTTATTGCCAATAAGTATCTACACACTAAACAAATGCACGTGTGCAAACCCAACCACACCATATAATAAATTCTCCACCGAAAGCTATACGCTATGATATTCAGCACATGTTATAATCAACGCCCTGCAGCTATAAGTTCTATAGCACTTTTATATTACAAAATGTTACCTTTTGCTATAAAATATAATAATAATAATAATAATAATAATAATAATAATAATAATAAGAAGAAGAAGAAGAAGAAGAAGAAGAAGAAAACTACTTAAAAAGATAACCTAAAAAACAAGCACAGAAACCGCAATATTGTTTCAATTACTTCTCAAAATATACTGATATTAATTTTCTATTTTCTATGTAAAGGCAATTTTACATACTTTTATAAGAGTATAAATTAAAAAATTCTCAATGTCATATACAGCAATTAACTTTTTTCAATTAAAAAAAAAAAAAAAACAATTTTTTCTTAAGTTGCCCTTTTGAATTTGAGACAATGGCGTCTTGGAAATTTGGTTGGTTGGTTGCTGACAGTAGGTAGACTTATCTTCAGGAAGATGAGTTCATCGTCACTATTCTCGATGCCATTTTGTAGCAATTTTTTGTTTGAATGTTGAGAGATTTTTATGGACTTAATTGTAGTGAAGGGGTCGATTACCATGCAGTTTTTGCATATTGATTACCAGGTGTTCACCACTTTATCAATTTGGAATGAAGCTTTCACCTACAACAACAAGAGATGCGATGAGTTTATCACAAAATGTATTCCAATTGGTTTACGTATTGTGGTACCTAGGCGGCAAATCTCATTCTATTACAGCAACACTTATTTTATGCTTTAAATGACTGATCAGAGTAAATATGTGTATAAAAATGTGTTGTTTGTGTGTTAGTATGAATGCATTTTTTCAGTATAAATATTAAAATGAAACTGAATGTATTCGTGTTGCGCGCCTTGCATTAGTTTTACTTTCTCGTCTAAAAGTACTAAAAAGAAAGTATTGTAATCGTGTAGCGAAAATGAGCAATTTTACGACAGCAAAACTTATATTGCCGATCCCTGGAAACGCAAAAGTTGATAAATCTTGTCCCTATGTGAAGTAAATTTCTTCCTCTGACATGATGTGTAGTCATAATCCACTTCTGTGCGTCCTTGAGGTGCCCCGCTGGTGAGAGATACGTACATGTGAAAAAAACTACAAGCCGATTTATAGTTCACCACCGGATCCCAACAAATGTGCGAGGAGCACCGCCTCCTCTAGTTATCAAAACATGCACTACGCTTACGGTACTAATAACCATAACAGTTAATCCGGTCCGGATATTCGAAATAATCAATCAATAAATCAATGGATAGGTTTCGCATAATTTTGCATGAAATAAAGGCAGTTTTTAAACAATTATTTTCTCAAAACGGCTGAAAATATTTTCTTTACATTTAACAAAAGGGCATTTAAATAAATGTCGCAGACTTTATAAAAAATTGAAGCTATTTGTGAAAAAAAATTGACAATGCAGTTGAGACTTCAAAATATCAGTTTCAAAATTGCAGGGCGTCGGGTTCACTGAGATCGATCAACGAATAGAAATTTAGGAGAAATCGCCTGAACAGTTTAGAGGACCACAGAAAGACCCACAGATGGATGGACTAACGGCCAGCCGACCCGATGGACAGACACAGACGTTTTGTCGTCAATCAATTTTTCGGAATCAAAGACCCAAAAAACAATTTTGACTACATAACGTTCTAGAGAAAGTAATCCTCCATATAGAGGAACGATTTTTATCCACTTATTTGTTCTAGGGTCCAAAAATATGAGGTTTTTCTCGAAAAATCACCGATATCCAATACTTTCTCCTATTACAATCATTTCTCGTCGTAAGACGACAGAAAAATCAGATCTTTAAGGTCATGTACTACAACTTTTGCTTGAAAAATGACTAGTTTTTTCGTAATTTCTTCTTGTAATTAATGCAGTTTATTAAAAAATCTCAAATAGGCTCGAATTTTTTCACGCTAAGGCCGCTTAAAAATGGCTCAGGTCTCATTTTTCTTGAACCCTCCGAATTTTCCAAAATTGCATAGCTTAGAAATCAAGCGATAAATCACTAGTTCTTTTAAGCGTCAGGAAAACCGAGTTTCACTGTATCACTGTTGTAGGGGTACCTTATTTTGCTAATTATCTCGAGGGGCGTGAGTTCAAAGTTCGGAGCGGAAAAACGTTTTTTTGGTAGGAATATTTTTGCAAGTTCATGTAGTAGAATAATATTGCGATGACTTCACAAATAATACGAGATAGAATGTGCTGGTGTAGCATCACTAATTTTACTTGCTATCAGTTTCCAACCAAAATCAAAGCATTTCCGGGCGGAAGGTTGCATATTTAGTAGTTCCTTTGGTCGGTAAATGCAACACTCTTTTCACCGAATAACGGATATTAACATAGGACTTTTCCTTGCTGTTCCAAGTGCCTAGATCAACTTATGTTGTCTTATAGTTGCTGTAAAAGCTGCTACGAGGACGCACCTGTCAAAATTACTTATGTTACCACTGTATATTTCCCTACATCTATTATCAATATATGTTATTACATGATTATTCATGTTTTAATGATTATACACTTTATTACTCTTTATGTTTATCCGATTTCATAGAAAAGTCATTCCATGGCTGTTCCTTGACATTCATGGCTGCGTTCAAATGATGGCACTCTAAAAGAGGAAAAAATTAATAGATATAAGTAATCAGATCAAAAATGAATGTTTGGATTACTTTGAACCCATGATTTTATTATTCAGTATGTTTATATTTCTAAGGATAACTAACGTAAATAATGACAAATACCATTAGTTATTAAATTTAATTTTCTTTCTCATCTATATTTACTTTTTAATTAATCAATTCAATACGCAGTTTACACAATTTGAGAACATTAAATATTTAAAAAGAGAGAAATAGCAAAGCTTATAGATACGTCATTCCATCGGCTCACATAAAGTTTCTATATAGTTCGCATCGAACTGAACATATATCACCTCTTTCATTCTGCGATGCAATAAGGAGAGCAATTTCAGCTTGCATCAATGGTGCCTGTAAGTCCATTACGAGTAATGAGGTTCAATCCATAGGACCGAGTATTTCGCGATAACCTGTCATCGCTTTATTTCAGCACGCATTTTTCTATAAATATACAGAAAAAAACGCCTTTTGTATTTCGATACGAATTAGTAAATAAAAAATCTACGTTAATTATTAGTTCACAATTGTTACATAGAATCTATTAACAGTTTTTTGCCACGTTCAAAGATTCGAAAGTTCAGATTTGTCGAGTTCTTTCTTGAATATAAGAACTGACACAAAAATTTCATTTCATACCTAACGTGTAAGACTTATTTTCTGTAAAATTTACAATTGATTTCAGGATCATTTGAAGAAAAAGAAGCTAATAAACTATATTACCTAAAATTTAATGATGAAATTGTCTTATGTACGACTAAGGATGTATATAGGGTACGACTTAATACGAGTACATCACAGGTTCTTATATAAGAGAGCAGTGTTTAAATTACATGAAATTTTATACTTTTGGATATTGCACCAAATATAATGCTTAAAACATATAGATCTTCCCTCTATTTTGGTACCCTTTTTCAATGATTGTTCAATAAATATAGGTGACATCGATTAACATCGATGATTCTGAACCTATCGAGAGAAAGGAACGAATTTTTTCCGCAATACTTTTTGATCCGCAGAGATACGAGGTCTCCAAATCCTATTCCGTGTAAAATTTGCTCAGGCAAAGATTTTCACAATTATTACACGTTCAGATAAATTATATTAAGTGTTTTCATTCTGATGTAACGAAAATACTGGTGGTATTTTTGAACACGTCGGACATTTAGTTTTCTTTTGATTATATTTATAGAGGTAGCCATTATTCTATTATAATTACTCAATGAATTCAATACAGTATGTTTCAAATTCGTGACAAAATATGATATTAAAAAATCTGCAAACCTCTATAGTCTCAAAGCTTATTTATAGTATCCATTACCTATAATTAAGTCCGATGCCACAACTTCTATCTTTATTGGAATTTTATTCAAGTCTTCCGAGTAACCAATATTTTTCAGATTAATGAAATAACATATCCCAGCCCGACACACAATGCCCCCATTACTTTTCGATAACCTGAAGAGGAATTTTATTCGCAGAATAGGAGATTCAAAAATTTGATATAAACAATTACACGTGTCTGTTAAAATTTGGAAATACTCGTAAATCTTAGTTTTTCTATGTATTTCCTTTGGTTGTCTTATTATTCATTTCATATTATCCGTTAACAAAATAACAGGAATATTAGAACATGATGGTTTCACAGAGGTATCAGTTTTTATATCTGCTCCAGAAAACCATCTAAATTATGATCACGTAGATAATTATATTTTAGTGATACAAAAAAGACTAGAATTCGAAATTGGGTGAAAAAGGACTTGGTACCTCTCGCAGAATGTACTTGGGACCAATCAGATTGGCTGCAAAGAGAATGGTGATATTTTTGAATTATTGTACGATGGTGAAGTTTTGGATTTGCTACTAGAAGTTAGCGAGAAATACACTTTTTTCAAAGGAACACTTAATCTGATGTATCGCATCGTCAAATGAAAACGTTTATTGCATTTTTACTGCTCAGTGTGTATTACGGTAATGCTAGGAACATTCTTGACTGCGATACTGGATTTAACATACATCACCCAGGAGTAGCAAGAGGAATATCAAGAAATAGATTTGAAGAACTTGTAGCTCACTTTCTTTCCCCAAGATGCGAACTTGTGTGGAGATCAATCTATGATTCCATCTTATGGTCGGCATTCCACAAAATAACACTTGCATGGGAAACCAACACGTTTTAGTTTAGAAATATGGTCACTATATACTCGGTTCTGCTACCTCGTTCAAGCGGAACCGTATCATGGAGCTTCTACTGAGAGCAAAAGGTCATATTTTGGAGTAGGTGGATCTGTTGTGATGCACTTTCTTCAAGAAGCTTCACCTCAGAAGAAAAAACGTTCATTCTAGCAGTGTATGTCTAAACTTTCCCAAATATTCAACGCCGAAAAAATTGCTAATTTGTTTATCCCCATTAAATAATTTCAAAATCACAACTTAAATATAATTCTTAATTATTTACTTCAATAAAATAAATATTTGTTCTTGAAAACAATGTTTTCTTATTCTTAAGGCCCCGTACCATCCTATTTCCATTGCCTTATTTATGGGGTACGCCTCCTACCCAATATCAGTGAAAATAGAACACATTCATATAAAATAGACCAAAACAAAAAAGAGAACAACATGTCAGCATGAAATTACAAAACATAAAAAGTTGGGAATATGTGTTAATGTTTCAAAAGCGGAAAACATTCGAAGATACAATAGTTTAGTTTTTAATCTTTATTTTCTGAAAGAATTCATTGTGTGAACAGAATTCACCATGTGCCTGGTCAAGCAAATAAATGTTTAGTTAAACTACATTTTGTTCTCTAATATATTTATATTTTAGGGTCAATTTTAGCTACTTTTGAAACATTTTCGGTTTTAGGTCGGTTATCCCGTAAAGAGGCAGAAAATTGGCTGCTAAGAGATTACGCTGCATACCTTGTATGAACGAATGGAAAGCCAAATGACTCCGATGAAATACATTTATCTTTAACTTTATATGTAAACAAGTTCCATGCCATGTAATAATGTGAATATGAATGTGTATGCATAATATAATAATGTAATGTGAAAATGAAGATTATCTATTCAGAAGAAAATTATCAGTGATTTCCCAGAATCATTTCACGTGAAGCCTCATTTCATGAAATTATTTTGCACTTAATATTTAGGTTTTGTAAATTATTCATAGATAATTATTTTTATTCATTACATTTAACATCAATGCTGGTTACTATAGAATAAATAAAAACATTAATATAATTTATTATATTTGTGAACTGAACATTCAAAATAACAGGATTGGGTACAAAATTCACCACGCGCCTGGTAACGGAAGTGAAATAGGCGATTCCATTCAAGGCTAAATGTATTTTTTTTCTTCAGTTATATTGCAATTAGTCCTGGGGTCGGCCATTAACCCCCTAACATTGATGTTCTACGGAAACCGGAATGGTACCGGTGTGCGACAGTGCATATATGCACAGAATAATTTTAAACCAGATTTTAAAGTTCTCTGTTATGTAGACGATATACTTAATTTTTTATATACAAAAATAGAATATAAAACTATATAATATAGTAATATAAAATAACTTTTTTATATATTTATACTTGCATTCATTCGGAAAATGTTCATGGAAATTTGAACTTCATCATTGAAATACTGCGTAGTATCAGTGTGTGTAAATTGGTGCTTTTTTTCTTGATTTACTGCCTTCCACGTTTTGGTAGAAGATTTTTGGATACTGGTCGACAACCATAACTCGAGATTACAGATCGTATAGAAGAAATATATTTTCGTTATATCTCTAGAACACAGTAGCGAGCACGGAAGGCAACAGACAGCTCACGGTCCACATATTACAGAGAATTCCATCTCTGTATTTTGTGTGGGTTTGTGAATACCGTTCCATTACAACAACATGCTTTGTCTGACCATATCGCAAACTACAGATATTTTCTCTAATTTTTCACATGACAGTGGCGTCTCTATTTTCAAAGCTGATTACCATAGCGGGGACGGAGCATCCGAATTACAGGACGCTCTGTAATTTCCTTTTCACTTAGCCTCCGTGCCGGTCGGACCAATCGGAGGTTCCCGGAATTCGCGTTTGGCGCCCGCGTGCAATCTGAGTGCATTGTTTGTTCGGATCCGCGCGGTGAGCGACTTGCTAGCAAATGTCCCGTGGGGAGAACGGAAAGGGCTGGGTGGCAGGATGGCGAGCCCAACGCATCGCTTGTGGCAGAGAGGGGCCTGAAGAACGCATGCCCCCAGAGATGGGACACCTAGTTTGCATGAAATTTCCGCTCGCGCGGAGTCTGCCGGTGAACGGCCTGTGCTCGGAATCAGGAATTCTACTCCTTGATCGACATCGCCGTTCAACCTTAAAATGTAAATAGGACAGTCGCCAAAATGCAGTAAATGACATGTTATACGACAACTTAAAACGATCAGATTTGTTAGTACTAACCGTTAAGTTCCACGAACACCATGTAACAAAGTACAGAAAGAAACTTATTGTCGATCAATTTTTTTTCAATTTCTTTTGATCCATTGAGCAAATGTTGAGATAGTCCCTTGGTTTGCTTGTGGGCTTTAAACGTTGCTTTCTCCTGTCAGAACATTACACAGTTTTTATTGATTTCGACGTTTTCGTTAAATAAATGAACAATAAATAGCACACATCAAAAGTTAGGGTAATACGTTAAAAACATATTTATGAATAACGAAATTCCACTGGGTGTTCGTAAGTGCTTAATGAGCATAGCGCAGTAAACATAATAATTGAACGAATTCTATAATCCAAATATTTAAAATTAAATTAAATTGATTACAAAACTAACATTGCAAATAAATAAAAAAACATTTTCATAGTTAAAAAATATTAACATTTTACCAGAACAGAGAATATTTGAGTTCTTTCTAATCTCATTTATTTTGTTTGTCAAGGATTCAGTATTTTGTTGTGTTGCCCACTGACTGATTTAAACAATTCATTTTCATAATCCACGAAAGGAAAATAATTCTTCGGATTAACTGTTGTCTAATTCACAGTAAATATCTGAGAAGTGTACAAAACCTTTCGTCTTTCATGATTTTTTTAAAAACTAAAACAAATGTATATTTTGCTATTTTTGCTATATTTGCATTCATTGACATTTTTTTAAATTCAATGTCAATGAAAACAAATAACATGTTTAATATTGATTTTTTTTTCAGATATTTGTGTTCCTCTTCCCGTACAACATGAAATGTCTCAGTAAATTTGAACGTAAAAGTAACTCATTTATAGAGTGTGCTATTCATTTCAAATAATTTACGACAGAGATGGAAGCAGTATATAGTATTGATTCATTTGGGTATCCGGCAAGAATAACTTAATTTATTTCTCGTGGTCATTGCGATTATTTAAATCTTGGGTAAAAATGCAAAGTTTAGGTTTACTGATCTTTTAAAATATGTTCGATTTTAATCAGAAAGAGCATTGCCAACGTAACAGATGTTTAGTACAAGTGCGTGAAAAGGTTTCGAAAGAATTCATATTTCTTTTGTAATTTATAAAAAAAAAAAGCATTAGAACATATACACTTTCCGATATTTTCAACTTTTGCAATTTTACAAAATTCAGAGAGTTCAACAAAAAATAGGCCTGATCTATTTTCAGTGTTCTGTGTCGAGAAAAAATTGAAGAAAATACTTGGAACCCTTTTTTGGGAAAAAACATTTTTGGAAACACTTGGTGGGAAAACAACTCATTTTTTAAATTTCACCCAGGAAAAATATCTTTATTATCACTCTTGTAGCTTAATTTTTTTCAAAAATACAGAGTTCACGAAAAACGAGCCCTACGTCATTTTCATAAATCTAATTTGTTCCATTCGAGAAATAAAAATTAAAGAAAAAGTTAGAATGGTTTTTGAGAAAGTAATTACTTAATATTGTCTACATTTCACTAAAATTTCGTAAAAACTACACATTATTTTTTTTATAACTTCTGAACTTTTGCAATTTTCAAAATTTCAGAAAAATGAACGAGAGTGAACCTGCACTTTTTCTTTTAATGTCCTTTGCGCTATCCGAATAAAAAGCTTAATCAAAAATTTAGTGCCAATGTTTAGAAAATTTTGAAAATGTTTGTTGGAACGAGCTTCAAGCTTCTTTAATGCATTATTTATAAGCATTATGTATTTGTACGCACACCTTGTCATACCACAGCAACAATTCTCGTACGAATTATATTCCAATGTAATATGTTCAGGATTCTGTATCTTTACATCAAGCCAGCGTTGCTCGGCAATCATATATCCTTGCGCTAATCTGATCTCCCTAAGGTGCAACTGTGGCTCCATATTTCTTAGAACAGTTCTCACATTCCGATTGCTTGGAATCTCCCATGTACTGAACAACACGCGATACTTCTCGGAATACCATTCAAGTCATTTAATGTGTTAGCCTTGAAAAATATATCATAATTCTTAGCTTTAAAATCTTACACAATCATGTAGCTTGCTTTAATTATGATTCAAACATACTCTTAATACTTTAAATGTAATGTAATACAAGTTTAAATCTGATTTGCTTAATGGCTTAGGCCGCGAGTAGCCTTCCCACCGCACACCAGCAGAATAGAGACAGAATTTTATTAAATAATAATTGATTTATATCTACTGGACTATGTTTTTATTAGACTAATACGCATTAATTAATCGTTCCGAATTAAGCCAATATTCTTATATAATAGATTAGTTTTTCACATGTTTTAATGTGTAAAATGCGTAAAATCGTTAACTTTTAGTTTTGTAACTTAATCGTTTAGTAGTTCTTTAGAAGCTCGGTATGATTTATTTATTGTGTATTGTTTATTTACATAATATTCATTCCACACACGTACTCATGAAAAACGACTTTAACTCAGTTTAAAATGAAATTGTCGTAGAATTTCGAGATTCAGAAACACCAATAATTGTAATCTAACGAGATACTAGTTGAGAATGATTTTAGGAAAACTGGTAATTCTGTCTCCTCCTTATTTCATACCGAATATCATACCATCAATATCATAGATCATACACAGCGACTTTTCATTTTATTAGTTTTACTAACATGACGTTAGTGGTATGTCTCTATTATAGACGTATGCTTGTCTCTATCATGTTGTGCAGTTGGAGAGAGGATCGAACGAAATACTCCGTTACGTAAGTTCAAAAGGAGAGATGCAATTTTATATTTTGCTACTTTTGAAACATATTATCTGAATTAAAATAAACGAGCTAAAAGTCGGAAAAATTAATCGATGTGTTCATTAATCGGTGTAAAAATAACCGATTTCAATTCATCGATTCATTGTATAAAATAACCCATTGTTGTACTACTTGCGTTTAAATCGCCCATCTCTACAGCAGAAGTTTAGTTGCCCGTCTATGCTCGCTCGTGCTGGACGCTGTGCTCCGCATATTGGCGCATATTAGTGCTAGTTATTCCAAAAACTGTTCATAGTGCGCATTAAGTGTAAACGTGCTTTAAACACGATGCATTGTACACGCAAACCTATCTTACACTATGATTTGTGATTAACTGTGGTTCATTCACGTGCTCGACGCTATGCCTCCTTCCTTGGCAATTACATGTAGTGACTGTTTGTTCATACATAGTGATTGATCAGTAAACTACGTTCAAACAAGTGACTGAACTTGTGTAAATCTACTGCAGAGACTGGTATGTGTCAGCTATTATGCTGCATTACGCAATAACTTTAAATAAACTTTGTCTCCAGGGGGGTGTCTACGGACATGAACTGTTGTTAATCATGACTTGATTATTCCAAGGCCAGTTATATATCATTAAAGGCTATCGCCACCATGCGGTGGATCGCGTCTCCGTGCGCACTCTCACTTCCACTTTCCGGTACCCACGCGTAGTGCATCCGTCCACAGCCTACTGCACCAACTCCATCAAGGTTGTTCTATCTTCATGTAAAGTACACCCCAAAATCAAAGTATCCGTTTCAAATTCACAGTCACGATATCGTCCAGACCCTCAGGAAATATCAATTTGGGAGAGAATCGTCTGAACAGTTTAGGCACTAGTGTTGACCGCAGAGGGACTGACTGACTGACTGACTGACGGAAGGACGGACGGAGGGTCAGACAGACGTTTTGCCGTCAACCCATTTTCGATATCAAAGACAAGATTTGGATAAAAAGTTATAGTCACATTTAATTTTCTTCTTGAAAATTATATACATTTACAGTTTCACCGGTCATTTTATCATATACAGGTGCCAAATATTTGTAAATTATATATTTTTTACATTTAAACACATTATCTTTAATCTTAAAGAGATTTACTCTTAACATATTCCTGTAAAGAAGACTCCAAATGAGGTAATTCTTTTTTTCTGCCCACAATATACTTATTGTATGCATTGACTTACAGTTAACGATTTAACAAATACTACACAATGTTTTTAAGATCATGGAGGGTGTTCATACCTAAGAAAGAAACACACATTGTAAAATATAATATTAAGAAGAATACTTTATAAATTTTCTTGTTTTTACGTGTGACATTATTTCATCTTATAATTTATCCACCTGAAAATTCACGTCGTGGAATACAATTTATACCTCGATATCGTCACCTCTTTAAAAAAGCTAGTTGTGTTACAATAGCAGACACTTTCTCGCAATATTTGTAACTTTTGCAACTTTCCAAAAATTCAGATAGTTCAACGTAAATCAGTTTTATATTGCTCTATCTGAAAAACAATTCTCATCTATATTATTGCTCTATCTGAGAAAACAATTAAAGGAGTCAGTTTTGCGGAAGTTTTGATAATATTGTTGAGGCGTCTTGTGAAGTACCTCCAAAAATCAAAATACCCGTTTTAATTCAAGGGACCGCGACATTGGATCAATTGAGGAATTTTAATTTTGGTGAAATTTCTGTCTACAATTTATCCGCCAGCGTTGTTCACAAACGAACGGACAGATATTCGTTTTGCCTTAAACCAATTTTTAGGTATCAAGGACCCACAAAACATGGATACGCTACGTATTAAAGAAGTTACTCACTACTTATAAGAACAAAAATGATCCACTTTTCAGTATAAGGAACCTAAAAAACGAGTTAACCAAGAAAAATCCCTGGTTTGCTGCAGTATTTTTATATTGTCTTTACGTACGTAAAAGTATACAAAAAGAAAATATTCTAGAGTGACATTACTTCGGCAATGCGGCTAAAAACGTTTTCTAATGAACTGCGAGGCACCTCTTAAACTTCTCCCCGATTTGCAAACAATATACTAGCAACTACATGAATGTCACATTTCGTGCACCTGTTCTCTTCAGTGCCATTTCGCATATATGATGGACTTTCTCCTTGTGTTTGGTTCATTATAAAGTCGTTATTGTGCAAGTTCTCAGTTCTATTTGTAAAATTAAAGGGAGAAACTTTTCTTATATTCTCTAACTTATTCTGAATGTATTAATACGGGTTCAGTTTTACTATTCTTTAAAACTATTTAGAAAATATTGATATTCATTCCTTTTCTGTATAAAACATAACATACGGCACTTTAAAGCAAAACGATTTAGCGTACGGATACCAAATATCTCCGATGTTTCTAATATAGTCTATCGCTGGCTAGCTCTGAAAAGGGCTCTCTTTTCTCTAACAGGGTATCAGGCATATTATACCGCGCCCGCACGAGTTACTTGCCCGCCCGGGTAGCCCGGCGCTTCTGCGAAAACGGACAACTTCCCCTCACTATGCTCTCACTTCCCCTCCAAATCCAGAAAGAGGTGCACACGCCCAAGCTGAAACGGCGCGAGGCTGGGAGTAGTGGCTACATATGAATATGTTCAATCAAGCAATTGAAATTATGATTATATTATCTATTAGATAGTATTATTTCACTATTCTTTTTCTTTTAAATTCTCGTCCGTTTCCACTGGGAGAAGTGGCTCAGGATATCAACTGATATCACTGTAGTGCCTCTAACCGGGAGGTTTTAGGTTTGAGTCACGACGGTGGCAGGATTTTCGACACTCGCTAGGTCGAGTTCAGTCGATGTCTGGAGGAAATTCTAGCGGCCGGTTGCTCTGAGCGGTAGTTTTCCGTGGTTTCTTTGATCGTTACCAGGCGAATACCAGAACAGTACTCTAGCAAACGGGCCAAGGATGGCGATCAATCTTTCCTTCCTCTTACATGTCCTATTCTCACCCCGTCTAACACACACACACACACACACACACTGCACTATCACAGATACCGGGAGACCGATCTAAACCTTAGTCCTTGTCGCGGCTGGGGCAGTGTCCCGCTGGAGGAAGATACCTGGTTCGGGGAAGCCCCGTTAGCTAACGGTAGGTTGACGCAGGATTTCACCATCCTGTAGGGAAAAATTCACCACTACCTCTCGAGGGAAACATGCACTACACTTACAGGACTAACTATTTTATCAGTTGACGCGCCCATAATCATTAATAAAACAATCTTATATATGCAATAAACATTCATATATATAATACAATTTTTGTCTAAAATATTTAAAAGCAATATTTTTAGTATTGGCATGGTTTAGCATGGTCATTGGAACATTGTTTTGGGGTGGGTATTTTTACTGTCACAGATGTCACGGCGTAAACAATAGGACGAAAGCAAATGATAGAAGCAGCGATAGCTGTAATTTGTTAACCCCGCGGCAGTTGATTGCTATGGATGGAGGGGGGTACAGCCTTCAGACAAAATAATAGACCATGCTCGTCTTCAGATACAGTTCAGTACCTCTGGTATTCATATAGGTCTCAAAGGTCTTCTTGCCAGAATCTAGACTATCCTCTAAAACACCAAATATAAACTTTGACTCGGTAGCCTGATTAATGGATGTTCCTTGAAAAATGCTCTTAGGGGATCAATAAACAAAATCAAAGCGAAGGCATTTAATCCGCAAACATCAAACAAAGAAGGGAATATAATCAAAGCTTAAAACCAAAAGAAAAGCGAAAAGTTCGAAGGAAAGACGATGAGATTTTTCTAAAGAGAGTTGATAGAGTTAAGAGAGTGGTTGATATTTCCATTAACCTTTTCAAATATGACAGAGTTTTTTTCTCACTACATAAAGCTATAAATAATAAAGTGATATGAATTCAGTGTAGTAGGTAACTATCGGATTGACACCTTGTACTAAAATCAGAATATTAAAAAAATTAAAATGTTCGAGTGGAGATTTTGGTTCATTACCTTTGAAATACGAATATCCACAAAGGGGTTTATTTGGTAGTATCTGTGTAATTCAATAGTCTACATTTAGACTATTGAATATTTTAGTGACATTTTATACGAGTCTAGACTAGTCAGTGTGGTTTATTTTAGTGATATAATGTCTGTACTCTACATCCCAACATCATATCCATTTGTTTTCATGATCGAATTTTATTGCCATTGGTTGCAGATAGTTCTTCATTGATTTTATGATCCTGAGGCAACGCCGAAATTTGCACGCTCTAAAGAAAATTTGTGACCTGGTCTTGCATCACGGCAACCAAATTACGAGAGTTCAAAATAATTTCACAAAAGCTCTTGACAAAAAGGCAAAATAAGTAAGATCGTCGACAGATGTTATTTACGTTTCCTCAGAGAAATGCAAATGTTACGTTTGGCCTAATTTACAACTTTCCTTTATGTATATCAATAAACTACGGTGATAAATATTCGCATATAGTCTAGATCCACTTTCATCTAGCTTATTAAAATGATAAATATGAAAAATACAATACAGTAAAGAAGTATTCGTAAACAGAAATGGAGACCATTTATCATTTATAAACTCTATGCGTCCTACTTACGTAGAGGGAGCGCGGCTGAACGAAGCACAAACAAAATGTGAAGTAGCGCAGGCGCGGCGCGAGATGCAGAAGTGCTGTTTGCACATATGCCTAGACGCGCGCTTCGGAAGGTAAACGCGCGTAAGCCGCGCTGCGAACCGGGCAGAGGAGCAGTTGCAGGCGCTCCGCTCCGTCCCGGGCCGCCCGCCTCCGCAGCCACCGCGTGCAGAAAATCAAGGAGTAAAAAGCAGCCTCGCCAGAGGCCGTCAGATTTGAAACTCGGACCCTCGGCGCGGGGGAGCGCTGGCTGGGCCACGCCGGCCGGGCGCCCGGGGTCGCTGTCAGCGATTCCCTCAGAGGAGCGGTTAACTTGTTGCTTGCACTGAAAACACGGCCGCCCCGCCCCCGACGCCCCAGGCAGCGTCCCTCCCAGCAGCCCTCAGTGAGCGGGTCGCGCCTCAGGAAAGGGGGCGGGGCAGGTCGGGGGCGGGGGGAGACGGGGGAGAAACGAGTGAAAGACGAATTTCGGACGAGCGTTGGCTCGAGGAAGTGGAGAGCGAGCACACACAAATATGTGCAAGAGTGAGCCAGCGAGCACGACAACTGCGTCGAACACGGGGATGAATAACCCATGGAGCGAAGAATCGAAAAGAAAGGCGCGGATAGAGCGGTTTATTGTGGGAATCGGAGAAGGAGCGAGCGAGTGCTTCGGGGGAGTGGAGACGGGGGCGCGAGTGTGGATGCGGCGTCGGAGAGGCGATTCCACGCAGGGGCTGAAAGATCGGCGAGGGAGCGCGGTGGTAGAAGGCGGCGGAGGGCGAATCAGCGAGCGAGAGCTCGCGTGCGGGCGATTTGGCGGTCGATCGCTTTCAGAGACCCGCGGATTGACAGGCGAGTAGCTCGGCGGGTGCTGTTCGCCGTGGAAAATTGCTCGTAAAGGAGCCAACCATGTTGCGAGTCGCGTTATTGAATATTTCGATTAGACTATGAATGGAAGTCAACACAGCAAATTTAGAACCCTAAAAATAAAACAGTTGGTCTGTTTTAACAAGTTTAAGTATTGAAGAGAATAAAAGGTTTGAGGGGAGAAGCGACGAAGTTGAATGGATGACAATTTCACAACCGGATGTATGCTTTGAAATGTAAAAATGGGGCTAATTACACCCAAATATTTTTTAATTTATTTGTTATTAACAGCGATCGTTTTGTGCCGCACTGTCTAAAAACATGTACTAGATTATTACTAGGCGGTGTATTATTTTAAAACTAAGTTTTACTTATATGTTTATGACAAAAGTCGCATAGCAGAAAGACAGAACGAGCCGCTTGTACAATTAGCATACACGCGCACGAGCTCTATCTGTAACCAATCACTGAAACTCGGAGAATTTGGAGATCGTCCAACTTGGAAGCTGATTACTTTCACTCGCAGCGGAATGATTTAACAAGTGCAACATGGATGTGGGTTCAAACACAACCGGAGGAGTTTGCGGACGATATTTCGGAATGCGAGCAGTTGGGTGCAAGCGGTTTCGAGGCCAAATGGATTGGCAGTCGGGTGGGTTGACACGCATGCCCTCCGCTATGGGCGCGTGTCCGCGGTCAAATGAATCACTGAGTGGGGACTCAGGGTGCAATTAGTCGACGCGCAACCTATTAAACGACGGCGGCTTCCGACGGATTGGGTGAATGCGTATGTTGTATGGAGTCGTATTGTACATGAAATAAAGTTACAGGGAAAAACTTGCTTTCCTGCGACACTAAATTAAAGGTACAATCAAATGAAGATATTGATATATGTACAAATATCAATATTTACATAGAAAATGAAAATATGAATTAAATATTCTTTCATTAATATAAAATAAATAATTTACCGTTATTTGTCACTGCTGTGTGAACATTTAATATTTTTTTATTATTAACAAAGATAGAGAAGACACCAGACCTGTAACTACTTTCCGTAATTATGTGCAATTCCGACAGAACCATAACTTGACAAGACTTTATTGAAGTTGATGTCGTATTCTAAACACAAGATACGGCAATCATGTAAGTTCACTATTGATTTCCCGAGGTGAACTTGAGCTCTGATTTACCACGAGCGTTCCCAAACGCAGTGACTGAGAAGTTCGGCAAAGCCACACGAAACTGACGAGAACAGTTGGGGCAACCAGGTATTAAGCAAAGTTTCGAGATAGACTGTTAAGACAAATTAAGTAAAAATATCAATGCAATATATTCAGTGTAATCTCTATCATCAATCCTCCATTTTTATTCCTACTGCCCCTGTATAAACAAGAAAACCTTAATTAAATCCAATTTTTAAATAAACTGCACCCGTAAATAGAATATTTATTCATATGTTACAATTCCATAAATACGTGCATGAAGTTCACAAGTATGATGTATTTTACCAAGGATGTTTTGAGTTTAAAAATTATAAATATAAAGAATAATCAATACTGCAAGATATCTGACCCGCATTTATCTAATAAATTAACTGCAGTCCCAATGAATCCCCAACGAGGACTGAGCTGAGTCGCGAACAGATTTCACTCTCATCACGTTGTTCTCTGAATGCAAGACACGCATGCCAATCTGGCAAGTGCCCCGGTAGGTTCTCTAGAACTAGAGCGGTGGTCTAGTATGGGGGCTGCCAATCGCGTTGACGAGCTGAGGGGACGGCGGAGTAGTAGTGTGTAGTGACAAAGCAAGCACCCAATGAGCGCGAACGGAACGGGTGATGAAGAGCGAAAGCGGGGGTGCGGC